>LR990669.1:9053670-9665621 GCA_905147715.2 Xestia xanthographa | reverse complement strand
GCGATGTTAAATCTACGTTGACCAATCGAACATTATTTATAATCAGAAGCACTAATATGTAAACACTAAGCAACTTTTAAAAGTGGTTATTTCCTACTGTGTTAGTCGTCTCTTTATGATTTTATGAACATAGTATTTTGAAACCCCATATGAGCTATTGCCCAAACTTTTTGTAAAAAAGCAGTTGCTTTTTGAGACTATCAAGATAAACTAGTGCTTAGTTACAATCTACTTGAGACATTGGTACAATTTTTCGTAAGATTTTGTACCTCCACCAAGCTAATTAATATTGTAAAGTGATAGGCAATATCTTTCTCGTCAGATTGACAAGGAAATGAGCAAAGCATTTGAAAAATTTGTGAAATGATACAGTAATTACTTACCGCCGACTGTGGTGTATCAAATCCATTGACAAGGCCAGACTGTTGCATTTGTTGTTGTTGATTTTGTTGCAGTAATTGTTGATTGTGCATCATGAACCCGCCCATCGAGTTACCCATTGTGTTGCCCATAGAATTGCCCATTGTGTTGCTCATTGTGTTTCCCATAGAGTTGCCCGCCAGTGAACTCGCCGACATTGAGCTACCGCCCATGGAATTGTCTACGCGCATACCGAACGGTGGAAGCATATTGGGATTTTGATGAAAATTAGCACCTGCACAAAGATTTTGTCTATTACACCCCGCAACCAACAATATAAGTGAAACATCGAGAAAAGTAACGACTCTTGTAATAAGTTGGCAAAACTTCACAGACTTTATCTCGAAATAAACAAAAAAAAAGAAGAAAATATGCAATCATAATTTCATAACAGCTGATCACAAGGTCGACGCCCGCGTGTCACGTGTTTTTATTTGAAATCTTGATATTAGGAAATAAGTTTTGCAGTCTGTAAAGTTTCACCAATAAATTCATAAAGCCCCCTGTAGCAAACCTTACCTAATATTTCACTAGCTGACTCGAGTCCTATACTAGATTGCATATAATGTTTCGGCTCAACCATAACATTGTGTTGCCTCGCCAATAATTCGTTTTGTCTCATAAGCATTTCACTTTGGCTGCGTTCCCTTAGCAAGAGCTCTTTTTGATCCATGAGGCCTTGGTTAATTTGACTAATTTGTCTGTCATTGGATAAGTAATTGAGGGGATCTCTGTCTAGAAGGCCATATCCGTTCAGCATTGGGCTTTTGTGAATTTGGTGGAGATGGTCGAGGCCTGACAGCAAGCGATGAGGGTTCTGGTCTGGCTCAAGCAGGCCATGTTGCTCGTCGTCCAATAACGAGTGCGAAGAACTGTCTAAAAGAGAATGCTTTTCTAGCAACGAGTGTCTTTCTGACTCCAGTTCGTCTAGCTCACTGGATAAGAAACTGTGTGAGTCGTTGTCGAACACGGACGCGTGATTCGTCTGCGTGCTACTAAATTGTTTGGTATCTAATGTTTCGGTATCGTTATTATTATCATTATTAATACTATTGCTAGACTTTTGTTTAGATTTGTCGGTTTTACTTTTCTTGCTGCTACTTTGGCCGTTTGTGCTATTTGATTCCTTGCTTCTTTTGATGTTGCTGTCTGTGTGTGTGTCTTTATTCTGTTTTGTTTGAGCCTGTTGTAGCTGTTGCGTTGGACTGGAAGATTCTGATGTGCCGTTTTCTTGTGACTTAACTGGAAATATAAATAGATAGATAGATTTATTTATTTTTCTTTTAAAAAAATCCTTAACACTAATCACAATGCCCCACAAAACTGCTTACGCAGTTTAACTGTGAGATCGTTGAGTCTCTCATAATAAACTTAATATCAGGTACATCTATAACCTAATATATACTTAACATGTACACTCACATAGAATCTAACAAGTATTTTTTAAGTTTACGCGCAAATTTTACTTTATTACCTTCTTGTCTGATTTCAGCAGGCAAAGTGTTCAATAAATAGGGAACACGTTTTTTTAAAGTTCTGTCACCATAGTAATTACTAACTCTGGGTACATCATATTTACCCGCTGTCATCAACCTGGTAGTATACCTGTTAGAAACTAGTGAGTCACTACCCCGACTGCCATGGTTATTAACTAATAATAGGTATTTATGTTTAAGGCTAACTGGTAGAATTTTACATATTTTAAATAACTCGGTATAGTCTCCTTTACAACCGTTTTTAGTTTTCTTGTTTACTAATAATTTTAAAAATCTAAGATCTAATCTTATTTAAATAATTGCATATTATTCACTTCTTCTGAGAACAAGATAGTAAGTAGATGACACTTATCTGTAACTTAGTGGGAGTCATAACATGATAAGGTAGTTCAGAAATTTCTTGGAAAGGACACAATTTTCACAACATAAGTACATTAATTTTGGGAAAACCCAAAAACGACTCTAGTATCGTTAGTAAAATTGTGTCAAACACAAAAAGCAGGTGTGAAGGAACGATAAACATGTTGTGCGGAAAGTTTTGAGATTAAATGTCAATGGGAAAACAAACAAAATGACTTCCCCCTTTTATAGAAGTCGGTTGTAAAACAAGAGATGTGTATTGTGCAAAAGCTGTTATGAATAGATGTGTCCATAGTTGGTGCCAGTTAAGACGAGAATAGCGGTCATTGCCCTTTCCCTAATATCTCTGCGTACGAACCAAAACAAATAAACCATGTATCATTTTTCATTACAAAAAATGTTGAAGATCAATGTTGACGATTCCAGACTTGAACAGGCTTATTTTTGGTTAACAAAGTTAAGAAGTTTAATAAATGTAGGTGGGTCAATGACCGCTCTTCTCATCTTAACTGGCACAACTATTGTTATGACTTTGTTGGTTGACTACGAAGATGAAGCGTGATAGCGATGATGGAATAAGGGCAAGTTGCTGCAGCTAAACGAACTGGGATAAGAGAATCGCTATAAAGATGATCAGGGGGTCTAAAATGGCCGCTTTAGCAGAATCGTAACATGAATAACGTTAAAAATTTTATCTACACCCATGCTATAAATCCTCTCTAAGAGTATTTGAAACAGTTAGCTTATTGCCAACATTAAAACAGCCAGTGTCATAATAACCATTATAACATCCAAACGGGTGTTATAATGTTGTACTAAATTTAATTATGCAACTCGTTTTAAAACAAGAACATTGTTTAGCACGTGCGATTCACTACCATAGCGCCGTAATAAAAAAAAAACTTATAGGTTAATTAGAATTCACGTCGTATTCCGCCATTTTTGTTCGATATTTGGATATTAGTATTGCATTATGTACTTTGTTGTTTACAAAAATGAGTGATACAAGCTTTGTGCATTTTAATAATTGTACAATCCAAAATGTAAATAATTATAATTGGTTTGTTTGTGTTAAATACTTAGCAATTAAATTTTCCATGAATTTACATAGACTTCTTACAACACTACAACACTCTATAGTTTCAGAACCTCTTACGGAGGATTCATATCATGGATGTAGATAAAGTCTTGTATGCAACTGTACATAATTAGGTATTAAAACACTCATGTGATACTATTATCACCCCACATTCGTGTTTTAATACCCCTCATTATACAACAGTTGCATAAATAACTATAAAATTCTTAAAATGGACTTTATGTTATGACAATAAAGTACATAAAAGAATTTAAAATTTTTGACGTGATTCTTACTATGATTCTGCTAAAGCGGCCATTTTAGGCCCACAGTTATTTTCCTAAATATTTAGTTTATGATAATAATGCAAAGCTGTACATACCCGTAGACTGTTGTGGTTTGGGACTGGGCTGTGTTCTGGTGGGACTATCTGAAGGCGGCGACGATCCGAGACTAGGCCACGCTTCTTTGCCGCTACCATTGCTGCTGCCCGCACTGCTCGAACCACTGTTGCCGTTTAGACATTCTTTTTTATTAGATCTGCAAGCGATAGCATGTATTCAACTATCGGATTTGGGGTGTAGGTTTAACGCTAAGGGCGATTTTGTGGGGAGTGGCTGGCTTTGGAACTGTGATTTTCTTATTTGTTTAAAGTTTATGTACAGTAGTGATACATAGGTAAGTAAGAGCGACAGGTGTGTAGGGGACCTTGTTTCGCTAAATCTTCTTAGCTAAAATACTAGAAAATGGTGGTTTGATGTTTAATAAAACCAGCCAAATACGAGTCGGCCTCGCGCATGAAGTGATAAAAGATATTTAACTTTGCAAGTAGGTTTTTACAAACACTTCTCCACGTCATTGTTTTTTTAAACTAGTTGGGGCCGGTGTTTCGTACCTGACTACTCTGAGAAGAAACAGCCGAAACAAACTCAGAGGTCATAGTCTCTTTTGAAGTCCAGACATAATCTTGCTCAATTCACATGAGGACTATGCAGATTAGTGTCTGAGATGGTATTTTGAAGAAAAATCCACACAGATTTGAGTGGACCTGTCCAGTCAGTGCAAGCATTTGTCAGTTATCGTGTAGCTCGACTTATAACTCAAAGGGTTCCCCGTACCATCGTAGTAGGAGAGCCTCCTTTATTTTTATTTATTTGTTGTTATAGTGGCAACAGAAATACACATCCTGTGAACATTTAAATTGTCTACCTATTACGTATCATGAGATACAGCCGGCTGACAACGGAGGCTTAGTAAGGGGATCCCGTTGGTTACCCTTCGAATACGACCCGAATGGCGCAGCGGTAGTGAGGCTGCCTTACGTTCTTACGGTCCCGGATTCGAATCTCGGTAGGAGCAAATGTTTGTGTAATGAGCAAGGACATTTGTTTCCGAGTCATGGAAGTTTATACGTACAATAAGTATGTATTTACAAACAAAAAGTATCTATGTAGTATATTAACTATCTGGTGTCCACGACATAAGCCTCGTTGCTTAGTGTGGCACTAGATGGCGCTGTGTGTAATGTTCAGCGATATTTATTAATACGAAACCCTAAAAAGAGCTATTTATTATCAGCCCATTTTGAATAAATGACTTTTGATTTTGTAAGCGGTTACTGACGCCAGTTTAGATTTGTAATACCTAAGGCATCGTATCCCCTAAGATGGTTGGAAGTCATATGCCTATAATAGGCTAGTTTCCACCATCAATAAATTGCAAATCTATTTAGTCCGTCAGAGTATTGGAAAATAATGGACACGTATGTTTTGTTTTTGTAAATCAATGAATATTGACAAAGATAAAACGCATCAAAACTCGTGAGTGGGGGCTCGTGGCGTCACAACGCACTAAAAATTATACCCAGGCGTGACGTATTGAGAATTTTAAAAGCGCCGTTTCTTCGTCAATTTTGGTTTACGTAACAAAAGAAAAAATACGTGTCAAATATATTTTGATAATCTAACTGACGGACTTATTATATTTTTTCAGGACACAAGCCTATTACTTCGGCATTAACCTTCAAGCCTGAACTCAATACAGTTTAAGTCAACCTGCGTGTCGGCAGAAATAATCACGGTTTTTATTTTATTCACCACAATTTGCCTGAATGTAGGTGTAACCAAATATAGCTAACACTAATTGAGCGAGTGGGTTACAACATCGGACTAGAGAAAGTCGATTTTTTGTTAAATGACTTTGCAATGTTATGTCATCTAGCACCTTTTACTTACTATTTGTTTTTGTTATTTATCGTATTCTATTTCATTTTTTGTGTTGTGTTTTTGAAGATGTGAATAGATGTAAAACCACATTTAGCCTAAAAATAGTATTTGATTACTATCTAATTATCTACGAAAGAGTTCCCATGAAATTATAGTACTCGCTTCATCATCTGCCTAGCCTTTTCCCAACTATGTTGGGGTCGGCAACTGAATACCAGTACTTTACATGGAGCCTATCTGACCTCCACGGCCCCGTTAATACTGGGTAATACGATACCCCTTGGTAAGACTGATTGTCAGACCTGTAATGGCTGTCAAAGATCTACAAATGACAGCCGGGACCAATTGCTCAACGTGCTTTCCGACGCACGGCGGAAACTCGGTATGTAATGGGTGGTCACCGATCCACAGACCAACCTAGGCAAGCACGGCTTAACCTGAAGATCGACCCGAGCGGCTGTCATTATTTAGTACTCGCATTACAAACAAAATTTGAAGATGGCGCCCTATCTTCGTGTTTTTTTTTTCAAACATATCTAAGTCTGTCTGCTATGGGTATCAAGGCCAGGAAGTTATTATTTAGGGCTTTATTTCTATGTTCTTATTATTTGTACTTTATCAATCCGATAACGTCTTGACCTGAGGATTGAAACAAGGCCTCATTTACAACAAATCGTCCAAAGCGAACCACTCCACACAAAAAAATCTAGCCCCTAAGGACGAATACAGCTAGTGTCTATTTAAAAGATAAAAGTGTTGTGAAACTGTGCATGAAACATGATTTGCAAGGTTTTATAGTGATGCACAAGGAACCCTGAAACACGTAAACCACAACATATATATTACTGTCTCAGCTGTATACGACCGTTAAACCTTTTACTGAACGGTACTCACTTAGAAGAATTGACTACGTTTATATGTGATGATGTGACCACTGTAGTTGGTATAAAGTTCGTTTGATTACCTGAAATTTTCAAAAGCAAATATTAGAATTTTCTGGAACTTACTAATGTTTTTATCTTTTGAGAGAAATTATGATACGTACCATCTTTTGAACTGCCCTTTTCTGCATTCGTACTAGAATTACCTGTAATTTAAATTGCGTTGTGCGTTTAGTTAAATGTTCGAGATTTTTCGTCTACAACCCGGAGAACAAAAGTGACCTAACAACAAAATTGTGTTTATGTTTTAGTTCGTGGAAATGAAAGAGACGAAATGTTTTTGTTTGTCCTTTTCTAGCACGATATCGCCACTTTTTGATTTACCTATGTTATTAATAATTTTAGGTATTTATTTTTTTATTTATTGTTTGATCATTTTGACATTTTTATTATTAATTATTTTGACATGATTAATGGTAATTTTGACATTATTGTTTGATGATTTTGACATTATTGTTTGATGATTTTGACATTTTTATTATTAATTATTTTGACATTATTAATAATTATTAACAAAATTTTACGAAATATAATTATGTACTAACACGTGTTGTTGTTCTTTGGGTTTCTTCGCATTTAAGAGAGCCTTATTATTATTATTTAACTCAATCCCCATAATTTTGAGTTCGGTCATTTTCGTTCTGACTGTGCGATTGTGTTCGTAATAAATTATCAAGTTTTGCCAAACGGTTTATTAACAAAAACGGTAAGTCTTGGTTAAGTGGTTTTATGTTATGGTGTCAGATTTAACCTATTATGATGTCATGCTAACGTTTATCTTATTTATTATTCCGCCCACGAGTATTAGCCGAAAGTTGTTTAGCACATGTATGCAAAATCTTTGTGATGGTATGTCTCTACAAGATTGATCATAAAGGTCAGTTTTGTTATTTTAAGATTTACTGACGCTTTAGCGTAAATATGCGCACAAGATTATGTTATTATTATGCATCGGTGAGACACAATAGTGTTTACCAGCAATAGGGAATATACATGTAATTTTTTCTTCACTTCAATCAATAAAATTCAGTAATAACAACCCAAGAAAAGTATTAAAAGTTAAGTTCAACTATTGCTTGTCGTTTAAAAATAAAATTAAACTCCTGCAATTTTCTACGACTGTTCAAACTTCCGTGACTGTGGCGGCCATTTACCTCAATCTGCCTTGTTTACATCTAATTTTTTGGCCATAATATAGTAATTTTACTAATTGTATGTGCTTTATTCAAGCAAAAATTGCGATAACGATATTATAATAAAATCTTAGTGAAACTAAACTACTTTCCAAATAAAAGTGTTTTTTTTTTTACACATATACTTTGACGTCACTACCGGCGTTATCGAGAACGACGCGTTTTGAGATTGCGTTCCGTTTCACCAAAAAAATGCTACACAAAACAATGGAGGATGTATAGATGTTTGCTTCTCTTTTACGCAAAAACGGTTGAACAGATTTGGGTGAAATTTGGCTCACTGATACTTTATAACCTGGATTTACATATAGAGTACTTTTTATCCCAGTATTACGATCCCGTGGGATAATTACCGAACAAGGCGCAGGCGAAGCCACGGGGCAAATGCGAGTTAAAAATAAAAAAGCAAATGATCTGACTATCAGTGACACATGTTTTGTCACGATAGCTCATACATGGTATGTCTCACACAAATCACTGTAGTGTAGATTGTGACACGTATAGTTCGTGCCAGTTAAGACGAGAATAGCGGTCATTGACCCACCTACATTTATTAAACTTCTTAAGAGGGCTATTACAAATTTTCTTGTTTTTGAGTGTTTTAAGAGTCTAGCACTCAATTATAAGAAAAATTTTGATTTTTATTTTGAGCACTCCGTAGAGAATTAATCAATCTTTCTCGGGCATATTTTTTTATTTAATTTTGTGGCCATATTTAAACCATAATCACACATCAAAAATCTCAGTTTAGAAGTGTGATTATGGTTTAAATATGGCCACAAAATTAAATAAAAAAATATGCCCGAGAAAGATTGATTAATTCTCTACGGAGTGCTCAAAATAAAAATCAAAATTTTTCTTATATTTGAGTGCTAGACTCTTAAAACACTCAAAAACAAGAAAATTTGTAATAGCCCTCTTAACTTTGAAAACAAAAAATAAGCCTGTTCAAGTCTTGAATCGTCATCTATCGTGATCTTCAACATTTTTGAAGTGAAAACTTCTTTAGGCGCGTTGAGCACTTTTTGGGAAGGAAAAACGCAAAAAGTGCTCAAGTCACGCTTTGTAGCTGTTCGTAGCACTCATAGCATCCGCTACGGCGTAGCACGACAGGCATGCGCGGGGCATAACCAGTGCTACGACTGGGGCGGGGCCTGTGTACTTTTTGTTTTCACTTCTATCGGCAGTCCCCAAAGACTGCTCCGATTTTTGTAATGAAAAACGATAAATGGTTTATTTGTTTTGGTTCGTACGAATAGATATTAGGGAAACGGCAATGACCGCTATTCTCATCTTAACTGACACCAACTATAGCACACTAGTACGGAAAGGCACTTACCTGAACTAATGTTGTGTTTGTCATCTGGTTTGTCCCGCTGCGCCTGCAACAATTGGTTGTGAAGCTTCCGCTCGTACACCTGGTGCAGGCCCGCGTGCATCTCTTCCTTCGTGAACGACGCTTTCGGATCACCTGGAAATGTACACCAACATCTCTTAGGACAAAGTTGTTAATAAAATGATTGCCAAGTAATCAAGTTGCGAATCTGGGCTGGGAGTCTCGACAGAGATAACGACAAAATCGCTAACTTTTGATTGCTAATTACTAACAATTAAATTCGGTTGCAATAACTACCCAAATGTCCTTTCTTTGGTATTGTTCGTCGTTTCGTTGAGCTCCTTGAGTTATAAGTCGAGCTACACGATAATTGACAAATGCTTGCACTGACTGGACAGGTCCACTCAAATCTATGTGGTTCTTTCTTCATAAGACCATCTCAGACAATAATCTGCATAGTTCTCATGTGAATTGGGCAATATTATGTCTGGACTTCAAAAGAGACTATGACCTCTGAGTTTGTTTCGGCTGTTTCTTCTCAGAGTAGTCAGGTACGAAACACCGGCCCCATCTAGTTTTAAAAAAATGACGTGTAAAAGTGTTTGTAAAAACCTACTTGCAAAATAAACATCATTTATCACGATGCTTGCGAAAAACGCATCTTGGATGTAAAGACTTGCGTTACTCGCAAGCAGCAAATGAATTTAATAGTTAGTAATTAGCAACCAAAAGTTAGCGATTTTGTCGTTATCACTGTCGAGACTGCCAGCCTTGGCAGATTTGTATTCTATATTCAGAACCACAAAACAGATAAAAGAGGTTAGAAGGGCCTTGTGGGCGGGGCAGACGCGCCGCTCATATAAGTGAACGCTCATATGTCAATCAATTGCTCATTGGTCACCGTATTGGCGTCAAGCAGAGTTTTAGCTTTAGTGTGACAATCAATAGCAAGCTCGCGATGTAAGTGTGAGTAGTTTATTTGTGTGCGTAATGCACGTACGTATGGTCACGTGAGTAAACAAGACTCGTGCGACACCGCACCGCCCCGCGGTGTGGCGGCAATTACGTATACATAGACGCACAGTACCTACGTCAACGCGCCAACAGGTGCAAAGGGGAAATGCCGGTGCGATAGTTAGTATATAGGTAGTATGAGTCGTATGATCGGCTGAGCGCGCGCAAGCGACGGCGACGCGCAGGAGGGGAGGGAGCGAGACAAAACGTACGCCAGGTTTTTTATGTTTGTTTTGTTTAGCTTGCTTAGATACTTTTATATTTTTGTAAGTAATGTTTATTTTGTTTCTTATGATTGTTTTACGTTTAAGTACTGTTTGTTTGTTTTTTTCTAATTACTTAATCAAATATTTAAATAAGTACCACCTATGTTGTCTTCCGTACGTTTTTTTCTTTTCACGGGTGACCACTGAAAACCAGCGCTGTGCTGTGGGCCCCCATAGCACAGCATCATGCTGAGTGGTAACCCATTTATCGCACTCACGACGTGCAATGAATGTTTGTTATGTTTATTGTTTCTGTTTTAATTTTTTTTATGCATGTCATGTCCATGTGATAAATAAATATTTTTCTTTCTTCTTTTCTTTCTTCTTCTTTCTATGGGTCTCTCGCTTGTAGTGGAGTTAAAGACTGGGAGACAAGCGGCGACACGCGTTCTAATACAAATCAGGAACTATTTCCTTTCTAACCTCTTTTATCTGCTCTGTGTTTAGAAACTTACTTCCAAATTTAAATTGTTTCCATTGAAACGAATTTAAACTTTGTAATAGTGATATGATAATTCAGAATGACTTTTACATATTGCTTAAAAATTCATACAAATGTTTTAGGTTGTAGCGCAGGCGTTATTCCAAAAGTACATCTTTGTAAACAAAATTGCGTAGAAACAAAGGTAAAGACTGCCGATTTTTTCCGGTAAAGATCTAGAACTTATTACGTTGGTCGTCACAAAATACGCTATGTAGATGCAGTCCAATTAAGAACACAACACGCTAGTTTGTGAGGCTCTAACGGGTATTCTATACGAAGTGCAATCTGTTGTTAATTAAACAATGACCTTGAAGGTTAGGTTGGTTTATTAGTTCATCTTGTGGCTAGCTTTTGTTATGCATAAAGGAGGACTTCCCTAGTCGCTAGATAGATGGCGCTAGGAGTTAGTATGATAATGCAAGGAACGGAACCTAAAAAATAAAGTGAAAGTGTTGAAGTTCAACGAGAGTATGTGACGTGACACAATGTTTTTTTTCCAAGCGTTTTGGCTTTGGCACCAACTATCATAGTAAGTTCAACGCCATCTATAGAGTTCTTGGAAACTAAGTTTTTTTTTAATACCTCAAAAAGAAAACCTCTCATTGGCATGCACTTGTAGTGATAGGTACGGCCACCTATACTTACAACTATAGTTGCTGCCAGTTAAAATGACAATAGCGGTCATTGACCCACCTACACAAACTAACTATAATAATATAGTTCTTAACTTTAAAAACCAAAAATAAGCCTATTCAAGTCTTGAATCGTCATCTTACGTGATCTTCAACATTTATTCTAATGTAAAACGTTACATGGTTCATTTGTTTTGGTTCCTACAACTATACATGGGTTTCGAACCTCTTATAGTTAGGCTATTAAAGCAGCGATACCTGTTATTACTTATAGTCAGAGGCCGATGAAATTAAAACATTATTTGGCAATTTACACTTCACACGCTTTTTATTTTTATTACAGAAGTAAAACAGAACATAAAAATGACTTAAGTCTGTCAGATAGAGCTGGCTGCTCAGAAATCTATGTTCCTATCAAAAAGGTTTAAAGTTCTTGGCCCACATAAACGACTCCGCTCCTACCCGACAAAAATAATATAATTCAAATATGGGCTCAATGTATTTCTCTTCAGATATACTTTACATTGGCAACATAAATTTGCAGACAGCTCGCTGTCAGCGGGCTTACCGCCGTCAATGCCAATGTAAAGTATATCTAAAAAGAAATACTTAAAGTCAATATTTGAATTTTCTTTTTGCCGGGTGGGAGCGGAGTAGTGTAACTGGGCTAGACCTTAACATTCATGAGCGAAGCGGTCCCGTTCTTAAATGTAAGGCGGTGGTCTAAGTTCACGCCACACGCTTTTCCTCAACCACACCTGATGAAAACCGAAGGATGAGGACCCCATGGAATGAGTGTGCTCCTAAGATGCCTGTTTACTTATAATGAACTGTAAAAAAAAGTGAGCGAAACTCCTGGCAGATGTGAAACATCGAGATTATTTTGTACAAGTATTATGCTTAAAATAAAGTCGACATAAAAAACAAACACATAAAATAAAAACAAAATGACTTGATTCAGAAAAAGAAAATCCATAAGCTGGAATAGAACTCGAAGTCACGAGATTGTAACCCAACGCTCTGTGCCCCGAGACCAGCTGGCTTGTTGTCAATAGTGGCGAATATGTAGATCTTATGCTGCTTCAACAAGTCGGTAATGTTCGGGATTGTTCGGGCCGGGTTCGATCACCACGCTCGCCACGAATTTTTCATTTGTTTTTTTTTTTGTTTACCCGCGCCTATAGATGTTTCACATCAAAATTGACATTTACATAAATCTAGTTACCTAGCTCGTGCAGATACATGCAGTCTGGCTTGGGACAGGGCTGGTTCTTCATAAAGTTGGCGCAGTACTTGGTGGTGCCCAGCGAGCCCTTGAGGACCCTCCCGTCCAGCGTCACGTTGTTCACGCCCTGGATTGCTCGCAGCGCGTCGCACGGCGACACGTACGTCACGTACGCTGACGCTGACGGACCCTGGGGGAAGAGTACAGCGTTTAGTTTATCAAGCATGTTAGTTCCATAAGTGGTAGTAACAGTGAGGGCTTGTTTACGGAGATGCGGCGCGGCCAGATTTTGATCCAAACATAATTATGGCAATGTATGAGAGCGTTTACGGAGAAGCGATTTTACGCGCGTTTGCGGCCAGCCAGTTCTTTTAATATTAGAAGCTGCGCGTGTCACATAAAGTCATCGCGCCAAGTCTTTGCATAGGTAAAAGTATACTCCGCCAATTAAGTTTGATTATCTGGAGCCTTGCCGCCATTTTGAGACAACTGCTACTAAGTTTGCATTTACGTCGATATCAGAACATTATTTGTTCAGATTTTGACAGTCACTTTAATAATCTGCCGCCAAATGTAAGTGCGACGTGCAATATTTATGAATTTATAGTTTTAGTGTGTTTTAAAACTTGTAATTATTATTATTATACAAAAGGCTTTTCCAATACAGAAAATAAAAGACCATTGGTCCCAAAACTGAAATCTAGTAATTATTTCACTTTGGTTAGAGTCCAACGAAAGAGGATTTGTTATTAAAGCCCATTATCATCACAAGGGAAGACTCCATAAAGCAGTCTTAAATACTTGACCGTTTACTTTCTAGAGGTACTTACCTCAAAATACCCTCTCGATCATCTTTAACAGGCCTTCTCTTAGGCGGAAAGGCAGGCAGTATGTCTGACCAGTTAGTATTTGTCTTAATATTTCTCACCTGTGACCCTGCATACGTGGTACTCTGGTTTATAACTACTTTGTGAATTTTGCCGTATTTGCCAAAGTACTCTTGCCGTTTGAGGATCTGTAACAGTAAAGGGAACAAACTTGATTTCTTTTTTTAACCGACTTCAAAAAGGAGGAGGTTCTCAATTCGATTGGTATTTTTAGCAATCACTGATGCTTGTGTTACATGGTAAGTTGTTAATGGTTTTCTGATTGAATTCAAATAGAACTTTAATATTTCGTAATTAAAGTTAATGGTGTATGGTATAAACCCAATACACCCCGTATTGGCTTTTCCCACTATGTTGGCGTCGGCATCCAGTCTAACCGAATGCAGCTGAATACCAGTATTGTACATGGAGTGATTGCCTATCTGACCTCCACAACCCAGTTAGTACCGGGTAATACGATGCCCCTTGGTAAAACTGGTTGTTAAAGTGACATCAATTGTGATACAAAATACAAGCTTCCAAGCTACATTAAATTTTTTGTTCAGTTTTTCCTTTTTTTCTTATATTTTGTTTTCTATTGTGGCATGTGCCAAATAAATGTATTTTCTTTCTTCTATCCATTCATTACTTCATTGTGTGTGTAGTTAAAGTCAAAATCCACTCAGCGAGGATATGGAACAGCATCAGCCATAACATTATCTAGTTTCCAGAAAGCTATTCACCTGTCTATTCTATGGTTATTGGTTATTTTGGCGTCCGAATGTCATTATCATTGAATGGCGAAAAACAAGATGAAAAAAGAAGAAGGCAGCCTTGGTTACGACCAGGGCCACTTGGCATGCTGCACCATACGTGTGTAAGGTGTACACTTACCTCTGGGTCGGCGAGGCGCACGGGCAGCCCTACCACGAACACGAGGTTGTTCTGCACGACGCGTACGTTCGCTAGCGCGCGTCGAGACTCCAGCGTCTTGTTCCGCCGTTTCTGCTCGCGCGCCTTCTTCTCCGTCTTTATTGCTGCCACCTATAAAAAACACATTAATTATTACTGCAGTATTTAACTAAAACACCACTCATTTATAATCACTAACAGTCCCCTGTGGAGAGCATGCGTGGAAGCGGAGGAAACGGTGGCGCATGTGCTCCATAAGTGAACAGGCGTTACCAAAATTCGCGAGGAGACCCTGGGAACACCAAGATCCCTTGCGGATGCCCTGAGGAGACCGGGAAGTTTGATCTGCTTCTGGAGGGAGGTGGGCTGGTTAGAGTAATCAGCCACCATGGCTCACGCACAACAGTCCACTTCAAGGACTAAGTGCGGAAACCTATACCCCATGATAGATAGATAGATATACTCATAGAGGGCCATAGTGCAAATGCGGTGCTCCTGGCCAAACCATGTGTCGTATGTTAGTTGTGGCCCAAGTCATCACAATTTAAAAATAAGGCCATAGGCTTGCACCCAAGCGTCATATTAGCAATTGCATAGTGGTGATATTAACAATTTTCAGTCGTGTCTGTTCAAGAAAGCAGCCAATCATCAACACAAGAGCGTAGGATGCGTCATCATTAAGCATCCGCTAGTGCAAGTCCATATCATATATTATTATGCAAATGCATTTGCTTTATTACGTAAAAACGACGTTACGTTCGTTTGCGTTTTTTTCGTAGTTCTAAGGTCCTATAAATTAACACAGTTTGTATTTTATCACATGTATGTTAGTCTGTATGGTATTTATGTATGGGCCAAAGTTGCCTGAAAATAAAGTTTTTATTATTATTACTCTTTTGTGAAAATAATTCATATTTCAGCTAAAATCGCGCATTATTTTGTAAATTATTTGTATTTCTTCTTTCCATTTGATGCTTTGAGCATTTATGATGTGTATTTGCATGCATATTTCGACGATTTTAATTTGATGATTGATCTCTAATTCACTATCTACTAGTTCAACTATTAAAACAAATGTCTTCAAAGTGGTGGCCCATTCCCTCTCATAGAGAGGAGGCCTGTGTCTCAGCAGTGGGAACACTAATAGGCTGATGATGTTGATGACTTCAAAGTTTACCTGCTCTTGACTGAGCGGAGTGAAGTCTGCCGGGTTCTCCGGGTAGGCCTTCCGACAAGCCGGACATAGGCCGTTCTCGCCTTCCCGAATTCGATTCCAGCAAAACCGGCATATCTGTAAGGACAAACAACGTCTTTAAAAAACAAATTAGGATCAAATTCGTTAAGTGATAAATGTAATTTTGTACTGGAAGGTGCATTTCATCCCTGTGAAAAAGAATACTGCATTCACTTATCCTTTAAGAACTTTATTTTTACTTGCATGCGATGCAAATGCCTTTTTTCAGAAACCTTTCCTGGCCTATGTAGAACAACTGTACAAAATTTCATCAAATAGGCTAGTTTCCACCATCAATAAATTGCAAATCTAATTAGTCCGTCAGTTAGAGTATTGGAAAATAATGGACACGTATTTTTTGTTTTTGTAAATCAATGAATATCTTTGTCAAAGATAAAACGCATCAAAACTCGGGAGTGGGGGCTCGTGACGTCTCAACGCACTAAAAATTATAGGAAGGCGTGACGTATTGATAATTTAAAAAGCGTCGTATCTTCGTCAATTTTTTTTCGTAACAAAAGAAAAAATAAGGGTCAATATTTTTTGATAATCCAAATCTAACTGACGAGCTTATTAGATTTTTTCAGGACACAAGCTTATTGGTTCAATAGGGAGTCGAGGTTTCGAACAGACAAATAAATAAATCATCGTCCTGCTCTTGACCTGCACAACGGTGGAAAGCGGCGAAGTCTGAGTCCGTTACTCCAGCCAGATGTTGTCGAAAATGGTCATTTGAATCTGATAGATAATTAGTTTTACGGCTTCTATAATTGTTGCGCACATTTTTAAATTTGTTGCGCTTATAGTTTTTTAATTATTTCACAAAAACATTTCCTGCTGGGGTAACGTTACCCCAGCCAGATCTTTTTCTTTCTAATGGGAATATTTCAATAAATACTAGGTATAAAATTAGTTGTCTAGATGAAGTAAATGTTGTGCATTATTTTGTATTTGTTCTTTCTTCGGTTGCGAAGTTATTCGAGATTTTGCTGGGGTAACGTTTTTGGTTTTGCTAGATCTTTGAAATGGTTAAGCGGATTCTTATCATATTTTGTACAAGACTTCTTAGGAATTAGTTTAAATTTGTTCTGCAATAAAAAAAACCAAAATAATACATAGCTTAAAGGTTATTTCATTAAATAGAAAAACACTTCAATTGGTCCCAGCACTCTCAATAAGAGGTCTAAAGACTTACTTTAAGCATTATTTTGAAGCTTGTAACTGCCTTCAAATGTATGTGAAGTTTCATTAGTATCCTGTAAGTATTTAACAAGTTATGATGATATTCAGTTCTTCACGAGCACGGTCTTGATGCGCGCGGTGTTATTTGGCCACTGGATTGGATATATGAACTGAATGTTATGTCAATTATTAGTTTTTTAGTTCAGTTGTATATCAGTAAAATTTCAGCTCAGTACATTGGATAATTAATGAGATAATACGATTAAAGTCATTAGGAAGTGAATGACCGTGGTAACCCGACCAAGTTAAGGTGGTTAGGAAAAAGCGAAAACGCAGAACATTATGGTACCTTCTAAAATATGTAGGATAGTGTTACAAATTTAGTACAGACGTGTACACAAGTTTAAAAAAAAACTACATGATTATTAAAGATTTTTTATTGACAGGTAAAATAATCATTTCAATTGAACTTTTAAAGTATTAATAAACTAATTTTGCTAAAAAAATAAAATAATAAGTAAGTTCCTAAATTCAAATATTTAAGCCTTAAAAAATACAGTTTTAGTTAAGTACCTAACAACATGTACATATTAATAATAATTTTGCTACTATTTCTGTAGTTACATTATGCAAGCTTACCTTGTTCGTGAATTCATCAAGCAGCCCGCACCATAATTGTGATCATCAATAGAAGCACTCCACATTAGCAGTAATTCGCCACACTTATTATTATATAATAGCTCTCACGCACTCGATAAATATTTGCAAAAAACAGGAAACGGAACTGCCGAAGCGCACGCGCACTCTACAAGATGAATTATGTGATTATGGAGCATGTTTAGTGCGTTATGAGTCCTATTACATTTTTTACGCAAATTCATGATTTTTGACGCAGTAATTTTCAGCATCAGTTAGATATTTTAATTATTGGCTTATGAATAACAATAGTGCCATTCTCTTTCTTGTAAGTTGGAGTTACACATTTTCATTTTTCTTTTCGTGTAATTTACTATAAATATTTTACGAACTCAGTTTGCAAGAAAAACCGTCGGCGATGGAACTTTGACGCTTAAATTCACATTGTTACATGCAATTCTCATAAAATCTAAAATTACTGAAAAAGAAGCTGAATGTTTTACTTGTTTATTGGAGTTTTAGAATTTCTTTAAATTCCTTGAATTTTCACGGAAAAAATCGTAAAGAAAGCGTAATTTAAGCCATAAATGTCTTGATTCTGCGTCCATTATATTCCAAATAAACTAAATTTTATCAAATAAATTAATATGACATAAAACTTCAATCTACAATGAATAAGTTTCATTAGTTTTCGTTTGTCAATATAATAAGACAAAATTACATTAAATAAAATTGAAGTACTATAATTCTGCGTCAATCCAGGTCGCTCCTCAGTCTCATGTCAGTCTCGTCTCTAATTTTCGTCAATAACAATCGACAATCATCCGGAGATTGCTATTATTATCGACTCATGTACGCCGATCGAAAAAATTTGATCCAGGGAGTAAAAATCAAAAAATTGCGAAAAAAATGTAATAGGACTCTTATGCAAACAATGTATTACCCCTTCACCCCACCCCTCCCGCGTCCCACCGAACGACATGTTATATCGGTGATTTTTGATAAGTTTGTGCAACTGGAAGATAATAATAATATTTTCATAGTACAGATATTATTATATTATTATGTATTTAACAGTGTACGCGTCTGTACCGAATTGTAAGGTGTATTATACTAAACATTTCAAAAGATAGTGTAATGTTCTGCGTTTTCGCTTTTTTGTAACCACCTAAACTTGGTCAGGTTACCACGGTCATTAGTGAATGACCGTGGATCCTAATGACTTTAATCGTATTATCTCATTAATTATCCAATGTACTGAGCTGAAATTTTACTTATATACAACTGAACTAAAAAACTAATAATTGACATAACATTCGGTTCATATATCCAATCCAGTGGCCAAATAACACCGCGCGCATCAAGACCGTGCTCGTGAAGAACTGAATATCATCATAACTTGTTAAATACTTACAGGATACTAATGAAACTTCACATACATTTGAAGGCAGTTACAAGCTTTAAAATAACGTTTAAAGTAAGTATTTAGACTTCTTATTGGGAGTGCTGGGACCAATTGAAGTGTTTTTCTATTTAATGAAATAACCTTTAAGCTATGCATTATTTTGGTTTTTTTATTGCACAACAAATTTAAACTAATTCCTAAGAAGTCTTGTACAAAATATGATAAGAATCCGCTTAACCATTTCAAAGATCTAGCAAAACCAAAAACGTTACCCCAGCAAAATCTCGAATAACTTCGCAACCGATGAAATAACTAATACAAAATAAGGCACAACATTTACTTCAACTAGACAACTAATTTTATAGCTAGTATTTATTTAAATATTCCCATTAGAAAGAAAAAGGTCTGGCTGGGGTAACGTTACCCCAGCAGGAAACGTTTTTGTGAAATAATTAAAAAACTATAAGAGCAACAAATTTAAAAATGTGCGAAACAATTATAGAAGCCGTAAAACTAATTATCTATCCGATTCAAATGACCATTTTCGACAACATCTGGCTGGGGTAACGGACTCATGAAGTCTACGTTGGTACGAGCTCTCCCAAAGCATTCCTTTGTGTTTGCTCAACCTATGTACCAGAACATTAGTGGTCACCGCTCTAGCTCTGAAGTCTAACAACAGGTTAGTAATGCAATTTTTCCATAAATATGTCCAATTGATCTAGACTTATTTGAAGAGGCTGATATGGTTTGCATTGAAAATAATCTCCATGAGTGGTAATACGTAAATGTGCAGACTTGCAAACCCTGGTTAGTCGCCCCCTCGAACAACTCGCTGTCTGGTTATGTTAATATATTATCTGTGATGGTAAGCAGTGATAAGCCTTGTGGTGTGTCTGTCGGACCACCAAGTTCTCAAGACTGCGAGTTCGAACCCAAGACAACACCGCTGATTATTCGGCTTCATGAGGTAATTGTATAATTATCACATGCTTCGGTGAAGGAAAACATCATGACAAAACCAGTACGCCTGAGATATATTTTTCGACGGCATGTAAAGTCATGCCATGGGCGGCATTAAATAAAACTCTGACACCAGCAGTGCAAGTACGTAGGAATCGATTCGATAAATCTGACAGCTAATCTCGATAAAATGAGTTCATGTCGAATCGAATCGATGTCGCAAGTACGTAACTACTATTTTAACGATCGTTATTATACTCTACAATTATAACGATTTTATCGAAAATGCAAGTACGAAACGACATTTTGACAGTTGAGATCGACAATTTACGTTGTCGAGCTCGGTAATTTATCGACGCCTTTTAAAAGCGCGACAAGCTTATCGATCATTAATTTAATGGATTTAGGACTTATGGTGTTATTGCTGATGAAGAGGAAGAACGGCAGCACCATCTTATTGTGATGCGTATTCGGAGGCAACGTTTCAGAGACACGAACAATCCACTGGAACTTCCACATTTTGTTCGTCTTTTTCGAGTGACTCGAGAAGTGGCAGTCATTTTAATACAAAGGATAGAGGTAGATTTACGGAGGACACGATCCACTGGATTCCCTGTCCATGTCGTGGTAAGCACCTGCTGTTTTAGGTTTTGACAGCCGTAAGGTTTTATGCAATTTTATTGGGAGTTACCAAAGGTGCATTGGGCAGGAGTACAATCTTGCCCTTGGCCACAAAACTGTGAGCAAGGTTGTGCGAGAAGTGTCGAGGACAATAGTTCGCCGCCTCTTCCACACCTACCTACGTGAAGATCCCAGGAACTGCAGTTGAAAGGAGAGCCATCGTGGAAGGATTCCAGCACTGGAAAGCGAGATTGCCTTGGATGTGTCGATTGCACCTATGTTGCAATAGTCACACCCTACAACAATATTCCCGATGACCCCTTATATGGGTATAAAAGGGTACTACAGCAATAACACACAGTTTTTGAGTGCTTATTTATTTTACAATTTACAGTGTATTGGCTTTTATTTATTTAACAATCTTTAGTCACAGAAAAGCCATAATTAAATCTTCCAATATTTCTTTCAAGTTAAATAAGAATTAGAATGATTTATTTAAAAAGTATAACAAAAGTGTTTCAGAACATTTTAATAACTCATTCAGAGGATATATTTATTCCATCACAGTATCTAGGTACCCAACAATGGTCACAATCAATTTATAGCTACACATACAAAGTATGCTAATTAATTTTTAGGTGTGCGATGTTAACTGCAGGCTTTTGAATGTAAATGCACAATTCCCAGGGTCAAGCTCGAGCCCTCTTTGCATTCGCACTCTTGGCCCTTGATTTGAGATCCCTCCATGTCTGTAAGAAAGCATTAGCAGCATTATAACCTTAAACCTTAATCACAGTAATTATTATGACTGCCTCTGTGATCAGTCAGTCTAATACTCAGGTAGTGGACTCATAGGTTGTGAGTTCAATCCCCATAGTAAATATTGTGATAGGGCCCTCCTTCCACCCATCAATCTTAGGATGTAATAATAATCGGTGAAAAGCAGGTGTACCAAGTGTCGACTGTGACTTGCTTCACAGTTTACACATGGGAACACCTCTGACACCCACTTGGGGATTCATGTTGTGACAATATAATGTTGTGTTTATTGTTATGATCAAACAAAAAAATTAATGTGAAACAAAAGTTGAAAATATTATAAACAAATGATATAAAATTAAAGAATAGTTTGTTATTAAACATCGACAAATCACTCACAGTAAACCACCGATCCACAGTCTTGTTTGGGCCAAGGTTTGCCAGCTCTTTTGCCAATTTGGCCCACTTTTCATTCTATTGAACCATATAATGACTAAAACATCTTTTTCTTGCATGTTACTTACAGCGCTGCCTAAAAGTAAACATAGGATTATTGACACAAACCATTGACATCCAGCAGCCTTTCTATTGAGAAAAAGCTAATAGTGTAATCACTATGTGGTTAGAAACCAATTTCCAGTAGTGAACATGCCACTGTGATGTGAAATGCTATAGCAGGATGATAAATATTGTAAAAGTTGGTTGGAATTAATTGAATATAGCACTTGAATCCTTGCTTGCTCGTTACAGCTATTTGCTGGTTTTTCAGCCAAAATAACTGACTTAGGACTGTTTATTACTTAACTAGAGAGTAGTCCCAAGATTTGAATGTTCTAGGGAAACATAAATAAGGATGAATCTAAAATTAAAAACTGTTCAATATAAAAATACGTACCTTGCTCATTCAGCTGTCTCCGAGAACGTGGAAAGTGAAATATTTCTGCTATTGTAAAGACGAACCACTGACTGTGTAACTGTATTTATCATGTATTAAAATTAAATTTTCGAAACAAAACTAAAGTTTTTTTCTCAAACAAACCTCAAGAAAGTAATGTCATTGTCAACTGTCAAAGACTTTGACAGTTGACACTTTGACTCAAAGTGTCAACTACAAACTTTTTTTTTGGCAAAGGTAAACACGACGACGTCATGAAGATGGACATTTTCTGTATTTTTACTAAAATAATTGGAAATTTTGGAAAATACTGGTAGTTTCTCTGAAATAAACCCTTAAATATTGTATATAATGCCAAAAATCTATGAAATAAAGGATTTTTTAAAAATCTCAGACCATATTTGTACTACAGAGATCCCACCTTAAATGTATTGTCTTTGGACGTCCTCAGTGTTGCCATTTGACAAGTGATCCTTGTCGACTCGATTCGTACCTCGATAAATCTTATCGTCGCGTGTTACGTACTTCCAAATTCGTTAACAAGATCGTAAAAAATGACAACCTTAACGATGTCGATGTCTTATCGATGCTAAGTTCGTACTTGCACTGCAGCTGCCGTATCCACAACGCTTCGATTCGACAAGTCGTATATCTATCTCGCTCGCTTTCGTAATGCCAAAAAAAGATAGTTTATAAAGTGGTAATCTCAGGCTAATACGGTAGATGACACCATAAAACAATAATTCCAAGACACCAATCTCTAAAAAAAACTTTATTTTGGGCCTGAAAACCCGATTTATTTTAAATTAATTGCCAAATTCGATTTTTAGTTTCTTTGAAATCAATAAATAGTTGAGTCATTGAGTTGACTAAACAGTGACGTCACAGTTTGCTATTGCCGTACAAAATCTATGAGAGAACCGCGTTTTGACAGCTCTAAAAAAGTATCTCAATTGATTGGTGTGTCATCTACCCCATTTGAATACTTTTTTTTTATTTGCCGGTACCGTAGATGAAAAGGCTGATTTAAATAGAAGGTTATTGACTGCCTCGTTGGTCTAGTGGACGCAAACGCAACTACTGAGCACGAGGTCGTCGGTTTGCTTCCCGAGTCGGGCAGTGTTATTGGGTTTTTCAATTAGGAATTTCTCAGTAGCAGCCTCGGAGTTTGGATTTGTGGTCGTTTGTTGACAATAGGCTTGCACCGTTTTACATGGAAATTAATCATAACTGGCGAAATGTGGGTGTACTATTAGGTACACCTCTGCCTAACACATCGGGGATTAGAGGCGTGATGTTATGCATATTATGATAGACCAGCAGCGGCATGTCCTAGAACCAAAAATTCGAAGACATGTGACATCTACCAATCCGCACTGGGCCCGCGTGGTGGATTATAGCCCATTCTCTCTCATAGAGAGGAGGCCTGTGTCCCAGCAGTGGGAACATTATACGCTGATGATGATGATGAGACCAGCAGGTAAAGATCACCTGGATCCTGTACTTCTATTTACCCAATACTTGCTGTTAACATTTGGTTATTTAACCTTATCGTTATCACCTTATCAGATAGATAAATACGACAGAAAGTTTTTCAATTGTGAATGAAAAAATTAAAGTCGTTTACGCGGAAAAGGTCAAAATGTCAATGGCTTGGGAAATAGCATTGTTTAATCTTTAGCGATTGTGATATTTGTCTGTACGTTTTTAATAAACATATGTTTTAAATAGTACATAATTGGATTTTCCTATAGGATTTTCTCAATAAATGATGTTTATTTTGCAAGTAGCTTTTTACAAACACTTTTACACGTCATTCTTTTAAAATAGATGGGGCCGGTGTTGCTCAGGTACGAACCTGACTACTCTGAGAAGAAACAGCCGAAACAAACTCAGAGGTCATAGTCTCTTTTGAAGTCCAGACAATCTTGCTCAATTCACATGAGGACTATGCAGATTAGTGTCTGAGATGGTCTTTTGAAGAATGAACCGCACAGATTTGAGTGGTCCTATCCAGTCAGTGCAAGCATTTGTCAGTTATCGTATAGCTCGACTTATAACTCAAGGAGCTCAAGGAGCTCAACGAAACGACGAACAATACCAAAGAAAGGACATTTGGGTAGGTCGCTTATATGGACTTATTTGGCAAAGATTTATACCGTTACAAAAAAAAAACAGAAAAAACTGAAAAACTGAATGTACAGTAACAGTCAGAAGTCGACTGCCAATCTCGCAACACAATGGCAAAGCAATATTGGTGGTACTTATGACCTTCTTCTATAAGAACGTTTGACAACACTTACACATTAGCAACTTGTTGCCCGCTTAAGATTTTTATTACAAATTTCAATGAGTTGTGTAAGTGATACGGTGGCCAAATTGGTTGTTAGCGTTGGAACATCACTCACACGGATAAATATGCGTATGTGTGTATAGGCGCCGCCGCCCGTATAGCGCAAACGATAATGTGCATTGCGGTGGAAGTGGAATTTTGACCTTTGACTGTACCTACCATATTTGATGCAATAAATGAATGAATTGAATTGAATTTACATTATGTCCATGCTCTCACCACACTTACATAAGAGGGAAGCAAGCGCCAGGGCGCCACCCCCGAAATTCGAATTTTCATTCATTCTTTGTAATTTGAAGGTCAGTGTAATGAGAGGTTTTCTTTTTGACGTATTAAAAAAAACTTAGTTTCCAAGAACTCTATAGATGGCGTTGAACTTACTATGATAGTTGGTGCCAAAGCCAAAACGTTTGGAAAAAAAAAACATTGTGTCACGTCACATACTCTCGTTGACTGACACTTTCATTTGCATAACCTTCCGAATATAACCTAGTTTTCTCGCGCTTAGTTAAAATCATTTTTTTTAGGTTCCGTTCCTTGCATTATCATACTAACTCCTAGCGCCATCTATCTAGCGACTAGGGAAGAGCTAAAAAGAAAATCCCTCATTGGTCCAGTGTGTTGTGTAATTTTGTGACTCTTTAAATTTTGTGTGCAATAAAGAATAACAATACTTAATTAAATTTGGACGCGGTAACGTGAATCTAACGATTTGTATCTTTGGTATTTTGACTTAAAAACATCATTTATCTCAATAAATAAATATCGCTGGACATTAAACACAGTGCCATCTAGTGCAACACTAAGCAATGAGGCTTGTATCGTGGACACCAGATAGTTGATATACTACATAGATACTTTTTGTTTGTAAATACATACTTATTATACATATAAACAGCCATGACTCGGAAACAAATGTTTAATGGTCATCACACAAACATTTGCTTCTACCGGGATTCGAACCCGGGGCCCTAAGAACGTAAGGCAGCCTTCGGGTCGTCAATTTGTGGAAATAGCAGAGAAACTAGTAAATTGACAATGCACTCATGTCGAGTAACGTAATGGCGTTACATAGATCGATATGCCAGTGCATTATCAACATAATTTGTTACTTTTCATTGTTTAAAATTATCCGCTTAATGTTTGTTTACACTTTCTTTATCTGTTAGATAAACATGCACTTAATATTAATCAACTTTGTGTGACTTCTACCGAAACGTAGATTGATAAACAATGATACACAAACAAATAGAAGTAAATACTAGGACTTTATTCTTATTTAGAAACTAGCTACCACGGTTTTTAGGGTTCCGTACCCTAAGGGTAAAAACGGAACCCTATTACTAAGACTCTCTCGTCTGTCCGTCTGTCTGTCACCAGGCTGTATCTCATGAACCGTGACAGCTAGATAGTTGAAATTTTCACAGATGATGTATTTCTGTTGCCGCTATAACAACAAATACTAAAAACAGAATAAAATTAATATTTAAGGGTGGCTCCCATACAACAAACGTGATTTTTTTGCCGTTTTGTCTAATGTATAGATAATGGTACGGAACCCTTCGTGCGCGAGTCCGACTCGCACTTGGCCGGTTTTTATAACTTGACAAACCATCGATATTTCATTGTTAACATAACATGACGCCTGTAATCTCCAAAGAGCTAGGCATTGGTGTAGCGATTAGTACGGTCGAACAAGCTACATATTTGGTTTACAGTTTACAAACAACATTGTAAAATGAAAACCAAATAAGCTTGTTCGACCGTACATCCACATTTTGCCATTTATGTTCAAGTCCCATGTAATAGGGGGCAAGCCAATAGCCTTGTCAATTGAAAAAATCTAATAAGTCCGTCAGTAAGATCATCAAAAAAGATTGACCCGTATTTTTTCTTTTGTTTCGTAAACCAAAGTTGACGAAGTTACGACGCTTTTAAAATTCTCAATACGTCAACGCCGTGGTATAATTTTAAGTGGGTTCTGACGTCACGAGCTTGATGCGTTTTATCTTTGTCAATATTCATTGATTTACAAAAACAAAAAATATGTGTCCATTATTTTCCAATACTAACTGACGGACTAAATAGATTTGCAATTTATTGATGGTGGAAACTAGCCAATGGGGGCTATCGTTTTTGAGCTCACCAGATGGCGCCACTGTCGAGTAAGGTCTTGTCAATAATTCTATTTTATAGTTTAAAGTACCAATAACGTCATAAAAAGTTTATTTTATTACGTATAACAATATAGTGTAAACTTCAGATACATATTTACAATATTCTCCCTAAAACTTAGCAACCATGAAACATTTAAAAATCATTCTACCTTTAAGTACTAACAAATAAGATCCTAAGTTGCTACTTAAAATCTACGGTCATAATTAATCAGGAATGGCTCATTCTAGAACACAATCGTGAGTATTAGTATAAATACGTGATAAAAAAAGCACGCAACGCGCGAACACTGTATGACATCTGACATTTCAGAAGACCTTAGTCTACACGAACGCTTTTTAGCGGCGAATTCATGCGCGATAGCTCCCATTGCAATCAACCGGACACCAATCCAGATTTCGTGAACGCTACTGAGAAATTCCTGATGAAGAACCTCAATATCACTTTGCCCGACCAGGGAATCGAACCCAGGACCCATACTCAGTAGCCGCGCCTGCGGTCCCTAGACCAACGAGGCAGTAATCTTTTTATTCAAATAAGGTCTTTATTAAAGTACTTCAATAATAATATATGACACATCCAAATAAACTTTCCTAAATAAATTCAGTAAATGATGGAAAAAAAACCGCATCAACATGGGTTGCGACTTGCGTATGTTAGAAGAAAAACACAGTTACACAGACACACGAAAAGCAACTTTAATTTATATGTAATTGTGTACATTATAAATTAAATTTCATTTTCGTGTTCCCCTCGACTTTTTTCGCGTGGTTTTTTTTTTTTTTGAAAATTTGAAAATTTTGTTTTTTTTTTGTATGGAAACGTGTAAGTGTAAGAAAAATTGCCTATGTACTACTCCACACTATAATCTAACCCTGTGCCAAATTTCATCCAGACCCATTCAGCCGTGATTGAATATCAAACATTCATCACATTCATTAAGCATTTTAGTAGTAAGATAATAAGGTGTAAGCGTCAATCGTTGAGTTTTTAGTACTACATTTAAAAATAAGTAAGTACTGGTTTATCCTTAGTAATAACAATCTTGGGGCAGGTCGAAAAACTCAAGTTCTTGTTTATAAAACGCTTAATATACATAACCTACCTACCTACTACATGCAACTTTTAGCACTGACTACATCATTCACCAAAGGTCACTTGATCTTTACGTAAAAGAACGAAGGTTTATTTTTAATCGATACCTAGATTTTGATCGCGGCTTCGCTTCTATTACTGTATACAAGGTGTATCATACATAATAAATATTATAAAGAGGTAACATTTGTTTGTAAGTTTGTATGTAGGGGGTAATCTCCGGAAGTAATGAACCGATTTGAAAAATTATTTCACCATTAGAAAGCTACATTCACCCTGAGTAACATAGGCTATATTATATCCCCGTACTTCCACGGGAACGGGAACTACGCGGGTGAAACCGCGGGACGTCCGCTAGTACATAATAAACGCAAGACCTCCCGTGTGGTCTCTCAGACCATGAAACTGAACAACTTTTGTTCTACGTGATGATGAAATAAGATAAAAAATTGGACTTTCCATAGGAACTGACTTGATTAGCTGATCAACATGTATGGTAAAACTAAAAAAAAAAGTTTTCCAAAAGTCATAGAACTAAAGATTAAAGTTTCATGGTCTAAGACACTACACGTCTTGAAAGAAAGAAAGTAAAGTATTTATTGACTCACACAGGATAAACAGAAACAAAAAGATACAATAGAAATTACAAAATTACATAAAAAAGTAAACAAGAGAAAAAATAAAAAAAAAACAATCAAAATGGTCCTGTGCAAGGCCAAAAGGCTCCTATCTCAGCAAAGTGCTGACATTTAAAAAAAAAAAAAAGTCACAGCGCAGCGCAGTCTTGCGTTTATTATGTTACACATTGTATAGAATATGCTAGGGGATAACGTAGCTTTATATTATTAGTGAAACAATTTTCGGAATCGCATCAGTAGTTCCGAAGATTACCCTACATCCAAATACAAACATTGGTTGTTGTGCACAAACTAAACTTAATTTCGGCTAAGTATTGCTATCTTTTACTAAAAGGCAGTGCGAGAAAAGGACGGCTATAGTTATGAACTAAGTTAGAGATGTCAGGACGGCTATAGTTATGAACTAAGTTAGAGATGTCAAACTAGTGTATGCCTTGCGCTTCACCGTGTTTTTAGTCGACATGCACCCTTCATTTGACAGCTCTAAATTACGTCCGTCTCTTTCTCGCTTTATTAGAGAGAAAAAGATAGCAATAGCCTAAATTAAGTTTAGTTTGTGCACAACATAATCGACACCATTACTTACCTCTTTATAATATTAGTATATATTGATATTGAGGCTTGCATATTGCTAGTAACCATCTAAATAACTACCACTTAACAGACAATAGCAGGGAGATTGAACTCGCGTCCTGCCCCTCGATCTAATAGTACTGCACTATTAACGTCATACAAATCAGCAGACCTTGGATCGGATTGCGTTTTACCACTGTGGGACAAACGACTAACCGTATTCTGTTGACGATGGTGAACTGTTCTAAAGTTCTAACTTGTACGGACCAATTCTGGACAAGGACATGGACACCTCCATATATATATAAAGGCTGTAAAAAAACCTCTTAACGTAGCCGAAAGGCACTTGTTCTCCCCGTCATTACGATATTTTTTTTGTTCTACACCTTAAGAGTCCTATTACATTTTTTTGGTAAATTCATGATTTTTGACGCAGTAATTCTCAGCAGCAGTAAGATATTTTAATTATTTGCTTAAGAATAACGATAGTGCCATTCTCTTTCTTGTAAGTTGGAGTTACACATTTTCATTTTTCTTTTCGTGTAATTTACTATAAATATTTTTCGAACTCAGTTTGCAAGAAAAACCGTCGACGATGGAACTTTAACGCTCAAATTCACATAGTTACATTCGATTCTTATAAAACCTAAAATTACTAAAAGATAAGTTGAATGTTTTACTTGTTTATTGGAGTTTTAGAATTTCTTTAAATTCCTTGAGTTTTCACGGAAAAAATCGTAAAGAAATAGTAATTTAAGCCATAAATGTCTTAATTCAGCGTCCAATATATTCCAAATAAACTCAATTTTATCAAACAAATTAATATGATATAAAACTTCGATCTACAATGAATAAGTTTCATTAGTTTTTGTTTGTCAATATAACAAGACAAAAATACAATAAATAAAATTAAAGTACCTACTATAATTCTCAATTCAGCTCGCTCCTCGGTCTCATGTCAGTCTCATCTCTAATATTCGTCAATATCAATCGACAATCGTCCAAATATCGCTATTATTATCGACTCGTGTACGCTGACCGAAATAATTTGATCCAGGAAGTAAAAATCAAAAATTTGCCTAAAAAATGTAATAGGACTCTTAACTGGGAACCTTCTAGTTACGGAGTTATGGGGGTCAAAGTTCCAACTTATGACAAGTATTTTTTTAATACGAGTTTTACTGTAGGATTTTTACTCTAAACACCTCCACGACCCCGTATTATTCAATCCATCCATCAGCACAATGTTTTAAGTGCGTTACATTGAGTTCTACCACAAAACATGATTTTTCACCCCAAAAAAAAGTCGTTTCCCAGCAATATTTTTTGCGTAAAGTTACTTAGTTTGATGTACAGAATGCTTGGTTGACGGCTTCGTGATGAGGTTGTTTGCACCCTGTATTATAAAGCCGACCCCAACATAGTTGGGAAAAGGCTAGGCAGATGATGATGATGATTATAAATGCGAAAGTTTGTGAGTAAGTATGGATGTTTGTTACTCTTTCACGCAAAAACTACTGAACGGTTTTGGATGAAATTTTGCACAGAGATAGTTTATAAACTGGATTAAAACATAGGATACTTTTTATCCCGGAAATAAGATCCCTTGGGACAATTATCAGACTTCACGCGGGCGAAGCCGCTGGCATAAGCTCGCTTATGGTAAATAGATGGTTAATTTTGTACATACTTGGTAGCCACATGTGCACGGGTAGAAGTGGAGATCGTCCACTTCCAAGGGTTCCATACACAGGGGACATTCCACCTGGAAAAAAAAGAGGTTATGTGTTAAATACAGGATATCCGCATAACAACAACAACAGCCCATAACATCCACTACTGGACATAAGCCTCTCCCATGATGGGAGAAATTTGTCGTAATCTCCACGCTTGACAGGCGGATTATAGATCGCAGTGATGAAAGACTAACAGAAAACGCTACTGCCCATTCTCTGGTCTACGGAGGCGCAAGGTTTTCTGCCTCAGACATTAGTCGCCTTATACGACACCCGTTAGTGTAATGGGTTGGTTCTGGTGGAAAAGTAGAAACTCTGCCGGATACCACACGACTAGCGCGTAGTGTGCGCATAATTATTTATTATCTAAGTATCTCTTAGTTTAGATAATTGTTTTGACATTGCAATGTGACAATTGGTAATTAAATAACGATTACAGAATTATATCGTTTGTTTTATAAATAATGATAATTTTCTTTGTTCATCAGGTTTTGTAAATACATCCTGTCAATGAACTTGTTGCATATTTTTTAAAAGAAAAACCTCAAACAAGTTTAGTCAAAAAAGCTCTAAACAGGTTACCTTAAAAAAATATAAATTATGTTTTTCCTTTCAATCGAATTTTTAGTGTTGCGTTTATTTACTGTATACCGGTTTCGTAGTTTCGTCGCAGATTGAATTCAAACAATTTTTTTCTAAACCTGGAAAGCCCTGGCACTCATTTGTGTGGAAGGTTATGGCCTAGTGCGAACAAAGCCTTAGATGGGTTCCTCAACTGAGACTATTGCAGTCCCACTGCTGGACATAAGGCCTCTCCCAAGCTGACCTACAACATCCTGTCCTTCGCTTTCTGCATCCAGACTGTTCCCAGCCCTTTTTTTCAGGATAGGTGAAAGAAAATAGACTGCGTCGTCGGTTGCAAACACTACTAGAGCTTGAGGTCGCCGGTACGATTCCTAGGTCGGGCGAAATGCTATTGAGTTTCCCTATCAGGAATTTCTCAGTAGCAGCTGGAGTCTGGATTTGTGCTCTGTTGATGGCAATAGGCTTTAGACTTCCCTAACTTGACTTCCTTCTTTAGACGTCCCTTACATGGGACTTAAAAATAATTTGGCGTAATTTGTGTTTCAAGGTATAGCTACAGCTCTATAGTTGCTGCCAGTTAATATCGCAATAGCGTTCATTGCCCTTTTCTTAATATCTCTTCGGACGAACCAAAACAAATGAACCATGGATACATGGTTGATTTGTTTTGGCTTGTCGTTCGTCGAATGAAAAATGATAGTTTTTCATTAGAAAAAATGTTGAAGATCACGATAGATGACGATTCAAGACTTTAACAGGCTTATTTTTGGATTTCCAAGTTAAGAACTTTAATAAATGTAGGTGGGTCAATGACCGCTATTGCGATCTTAACTGGCAGCAATTATAGCTAACCCTTCGAGGAAACAAGGATTTTAAAGGATTTACCTGCTCTTCAGAGCTCGTGGCTAAATAATAACAGCCGCTCGGGTCGATCTTTAGGTTAAGCTGTGCTTACCTAGATTGGTCTGTGGATGGGTGACCACCCTTACATACCGAGTTTCCTCCGTGCCTCGGAAAGCGCGTTAAGGTGTTGGTCCCGGCTGTCATTTGTCTATCTTTGACAGTCGTTACAGGTAGTCAGTGACCCCAAAAGTCTTACAACCAATCTTACCAAAATGGTATCGTACACCCAGTACTAACTGGGTTGTGGAGGTCAGATAGGCAGTCGCTTCATGTAAAATACTACTACTCAGCTGCATCCGGTTAGACTGGAAGCCGACCCCAAAATAATTGGGAAAAGGCTAGACAGTGATGCAGATGATGATTACCTGCTCTTCTCCACTCTGGTTCATCACTGACATCCTAGCCCCAAGAGCCAATGGTTCTGCACCCTCCTCTAAATGGCAAACGACCTCCAGTGTGCACTAGACAATACTCTACTGCAACCTGGAAACAAGGAGAAGGAATTATGAGAACTGTGTTACATAATGACTGTGTAAGTGCAAGTTATGGGCTTTGAACCGGAAATGCCAGGGTAGCTCGCGAAAATCAAATTATCTTAGGTTTTTTGCAGTGTCAGGCTGTATGTTAATTAAAATATAATTCCCGACCGTAACACGTATGCAGTTACAGAATTATAATAATTAAAATTAAAATCATCAATACAACCCTCTAAGCTCAATTATACCCATTGAATGACTTTTTCATGAATTAGTCGAATTTTGCGCGATTTGGCGTTTACAAGTTCAATGTTAAGTTTTAGAGTAAATATCATCATCATCATCAGCCTATTAATGTTCCCACTGCTGGGACACAGGCCTCCTCTCTAATAGAGGGATTAGAGAGAGAGGGAGAGTAATGTAAGAATAATTTTAACTCAATTTTCTTTGCATTACTGTTTAGAAATTCTTGATTTGGACAATTAAAATATCGATGGTATACCTGTTATGTCATATGAAAGGGTAGCAGCATAATTTAGCTATCGGTAAAACCGATTTTTAAAATGTACTCTCCTTAAAAGACGAGCCAAAGGGAAAGACTATAGAATAGAATGGAATTAAATATGAATGTTTTACTCATTCTTGACTCTATAATTACTTAATCAGATAGGATTAGAACATTAAAATTAAAGACCATTAAAAAAGAGAAAGTAGGTACCAAATTATTTAAATTAAGTAGTAAGTACTAAAATGATTTTTTTAACAAGTTTGTATTTCCGTAAAAACTAAAAAAAAATGTAGGCACGCGTCCTTGTTATCGATTGTATTAAATAACTTTATCGAGTATCATCTTGCTTTGAATAGATTACGATAAAATGCAGATTATATTATATTTGCACTTTCTACATTTTTGGAAGCTACTTTTAATCAAAGTAAATATTTATGCGTAGTATTATCTTCATTTGCACGTAAAACTATATGAGTAGGCATAAATAATCATATGCTACACAGATTGTTACGAAAAAAACAAACCCATTTTGCATAGCGAAACGATGATTGCCGTCTACGTCACTAAACAACAAAGTAAAAAAAAACAAGTTTACGAAGATAATATAAAAATGTGTGAACGGCAGGAATGCATAATGCCTCATTAAACGCAGAACGCATTTGATAACAGACTAGCTATGATCGGCTGTGATGATGAGCATTATGCAAGCTTGTATTAGAAAGGGAGATTTACACTACGGTCAACACATTTCATATTTTTTTATATACCATTGTAGTTAACATACTGGAGATAATTATCAACGCTTCAGTTGCTACCGTATGACGAAAATTTGACTGTACTATTGTAAACAAAGCCTACAAAATTGGCGTAAAGAAACTGCATTTACATTTAAATTCCACCGGAATTGGAAAATCATTTGCATGCATATTTTCGCGCTCCTTGAGTCTAGATCGCGTTTATCAGTGATGCGCAAGCGCCACTCGAGACGCGCAGCTAGTTAATACTTTACAAAACTGATTTAAGTGAAAGGTGACTACTACTACCATTTTTTATGACCACCATAGATTCCCATAGCTTACTCTCACGTTGCGTAAGGTGTAATTTATTATTTTAAGCTCGTTTTTGTTAACAAAAGTAATCTTCTAATGCATTTTTTTTTTATTAATGTATTATCAAATGCTTTCTTGACAGACTTTGAAATATAAAAATAAAATATAGTCTGTAATTAGTCATGTTACTGAAGAAATAGGTACTTAGTTAATTAATCATTGTCATGCAATGTAACATTACATTAGTGCTTGACAAAATAAATAAGTAGTAAGTATATTATCATTACATTACTTAAAACAATGTTGTACTTACTGATGTAAATACAGGACAAAAATAAACTGTATGTAAGCTATAAAAATATTAGTGTTAGATAAGTTGATGACCTATAAAACCAAATTTAACAATACCATAAACTAACATTAAAAAAATACATTGTGGTAGTCACCAGCAATACATATATTATGGAACATATATGAAAAATTAAAGGATGTTGACCCTATTCTCAGTTTCCGTAGAAACTACAAGATGAAAAGGTATCCACATGTTTCCAACAAAAACTTATCAATTACTTAATTAAATGTTTATAAAAAATTATAAACATCTCCCTTATTATGCAAACACACTTTATCGTAAATCGTACTGATAGGAGCGAGATACGTCGATAAAACCCGCGCCCGAATTAAGAAACGATAAAATAATGTTTCCATACTATGAGTACAAAAGTTTATTATTATTTATTATCTGTGAAGTCTCAGTCTCTCCTGTCCACCAAATTAATTGTAATGGGCCATATTTGTCAATGTTGACCTATAATACGTCAATATTTGTTCTAGATATTCTAAGTATGACACATGTTTTTACAAAATGGTTAGTGTAAGTCTTTGACTCATCAACCACAAGTACTACACCAAAGAAAATAATTGATTTCAAATTAATTATCCTCACTTATTTTCTTTTAGGTAACTAGGAATAGGCCTCACAGTAATGTCTAGTATTATTAGTTATGATGACAATGTGGTTCCACCGCTAAAATCATCAACCTCATTTGAATCTACCAGAGGATGTATTAGAGCAAATATTAAACACATTGGACTGTCCTATTAGTTGTCAGTTGTATTAGTTACAATAAAGCGAATATATAATAAGAAAACTCATTGACTATCAGAAATCTTATTAAGGGCCTATACTGCCTCAAATGGCTTAGATGATCCTCCGTTATGCCTATAATACTGCAGCATTGATTTTGAAATAAATATATGGTAAAGTTGAGGATTAATGTTAGGTCTTATGTTTGGCGAAAACACAATTTCATAAAATTTTCTCGATAGAAAAAAATCCCAAAGTTTATTGTTCGTTGTTCCCAGCGGTTTATTCTGGTATTCAAAAAGCACTTCAAATAACATCATGAAATTTGCATACTAACTGAACTAACTATAAAGCAGGTCTTATGTTTTTTATTTTTTCCAATAGACGAAAATTTGATTTTATAAAGAATAAAAACCACTCATTTCGCACTATTCGGCCGCAGTGACTGACGTAACAACCGCTTTGTAGTGCAAGCTGATTAGAACGTTATTACAGCAGTATTACAAACGAAGTTTGAACCACCACAAATAGAGTTGCTAATCTGAGGTAGTATAGGCTCTTAAAAGCAGAAAGCAAGTAGACTGGTGATAGGGCTGACCCAAAGAGGTTCAGTGTACAGCACCAAATCTTTTTTTTAGGGTTGTCTTGTCCACAATCTATTTTGGTGGGAACGGGAAGTAATCACCATAATTCAAAACCAATATTGTATGCTGTTTGTACCTATGCTATAAATTGCAATTTATATGTGTATACAATAGAAAAGAATGTAAGAATGCATGATGAGGGATTTCTGATTATATCAATATTTGATGAAAAAAGTATTATCATCAACAAGCAGTAGTAAAACTTGTTTTTCTAGCATGTTTTGTTGTTGAAAACCTGCTGAACAAATAGACAATGAACTGTATTATTTCCTTTGTAAAAAATTACTATTTTAGTCTCCATTTACATATCCGAATATACATTTTAGATAGTGTTTCAATCTTTTTGATGTTGTAAAACAAATACAATGATCTTCATTCAACTAAAAGATTTTCTAGAACCTTCTATTTAAATAATCTAAAGATACGTAAAACTTGATTTAGTTTTGCAATATGCCTGATCCTCTCTATCCGATTGCAATGATTAGGAGTTAGTTTAACTAAGATAAAAAGCATGTCTTTGATTGACCCTCTAGGAAAAATAATATTTCTGTACGTAATAAATAGCTAAATAATCAGGAAAATACTTATTATTATTAGGTTTTCTGAATCATTTTTATAGAAGCTCATAATGTAAACATCATGCTGAAGACATGGGCTATTTATTTATCTAACTTATTGATTTGAAGAAATCAATAAGAATAATCCTACTAATATTATAATGTGAAAGTTGGATACATGTTTGTTACTCTTTCACGTCAAAACTACTGACTGAATTTGTAAGGAATTGGTCACAAAGATAGTTTATAACCTGAATTAACATATAAGATACTTTTTATTCCAGTCGTAGGATCTAGCGAGACAATTATCAAAATCCACATGGGGAAGAAGCGGGCTTAAGCAGTATACTTTAAATACTATTAGGTAAATAAAGATATTTCCTCAAAAAGACTACACAATAACCTATATGTGTATTATCAATGTGTAAGTGTATAATTTACGGGTTTTCCTGTTGGATTAGTAAAACAATCTATGTATCATTATTTTATAGGTATAAATAAACTACAAAAGTTGGGCAGGTATAATTAAAGCTTACTGAAATGGGATAACCATGAAAATCATTTTTCTCAGTAGATTTTTGACATCATTTATGTGCTTTGCTTGGAAATTTTTGAATAAAAAATGTTCCATATTTCATAACTTGATGAAAGATATATCGACCCCGTAATAATACCAATAAACTATTGGCAACTATTGCAATAAAAAGATAATGATTGAGACATTTTATGGAAATGTCCTGTCAGTGACCAGTTTCTTTGTTATTGATTACAACATTACGTTCAGAAATTTAGATTACTTCTAAATATTGTGTTCACCTACTTTGCAATAGTTTCTTAGACGGATAAAAGATTAAAGAGTATGCTTAAAAATCTGTCCCATATTTATTTTGAAAGTACTTATCAATATGAATGAATTTGATTGTTTTGAATACAAAAGCCGAAGAACCTGTTTTAACAGACATGCTTCACTTTTGAGACAATTTGAATAGTAAACAATTATGATTTGCTATTCAAATAACAAATATTACAATTATTGTAATTATGACTAAACATACAAAGAGAATTGAAATGACTCGTCTCAGATAGAGCCTCGTATACTCTACAAGATTATCTTTAAATGTAGAAATCCGTCTAATGAATAGTGTGATATTCAGTAGGTATGTAAAGGGCTGAGCATATGAAGTAAAATTGATTACAAAATCACTATACCTTTCATGAGGAGTTTTATCCATATGGCTTGTCTTGGTTCTAAGATACTACTTTAACATACAATTTCACTACAATGTAACTTGTTTATAATAAAGCTTGTTTCTCTGGCAGAGATAGCTTAAAAAGTAAACACATTAAAAACTTGTACCAATTACATTGTGAACCAATTACCTATTTAGTTGTTTAAGTGATTAGTGCATTATAATAAATCCACTCAGAAGTTTATTATCAACTGTGGGAAAGCCACAACCAAATTAGAGAAAGATAAAGAACAGTTACTTAGAAACTATCTAGTTTAAGTGACCCTCGAGCAGACAACAAGACATGTTTATTAAAAAGCCTTTTGTTGATTAAGTGATTCATATTATTATAGGAAATGAACAAAAGACTTGTACACTTCAGATTATAAGAAAAAAGGCTAGATCTAAGCAAAAACTGAATGAAAACAACTGAATGGGCTGTAGAAAAAACATATCTACAAACAGTAGTGATTCCATAAATAATGTTTTATTCAGGTAAACAGTGAAAATACGTATTCAACAATACGTTGGGGCGAATGGATCGCAACAATGACTCAACCCAGTTGACAAGTTCAATATTTGACATTTTACTGAAGAAAAAACAATTCAATCTACTGCTTTCCTGGGCGTCTTGTAACCACTTTGAACACCCAATCATCAACTTATTTTTGAAAATAATACGTTTACAAGCTCACAACACAGTTTACGTTGCATATTATGTACCTACTCTCGTAACTAGATGTACGTCGGTCAGCTGCCATTCAAAAGAATATGTGGCAAAAGTCAAACTTTCATTTCGTACAAGGATACACTAAAAATACATTATAAACACTCAATATACAACCACTTACGCGTAGGAATATGCAATCTTTACTTTCATTACACGATTCCATTTTAGGAGAAAAAAATTAAAATCGATGTTTACCTTACGTCTTCTCTCAATGCAAATCTTTTCTATTGCAGAACGAGACTGCTAACCCTTCCGCTAGAGTCGACGATGAATCCTTTCCAACGGACCTACAATGCGGCTCACGAATCAATTTAAAATAAAATGCAAAGCTGAAATAAATACAACTGTCCCGAAGATATTTTCTGCGAGTTACTATACATTTGTTTTATGAAATGGCCTAATCTTTTACAAGATTCCGTTCTGTATTTCCATAGACAAATTCATATACTTTTTAATTTCGAATAATGAATGAGTAATTTTCCACTTTTGTCAAGGATGCTACTTTCTCTCTTACAAAATATCCGTGATTTAATATTTTACCGAAATTCGTACATGTAATGTGTGAGAAATATTAAATTACTAGTAAAAACCAGTTATATCATAAAAACTCTTTACATGAACAAAGGACCATTAAAACATCATTTCAAAGCGATGCAAGAGGCAGTGCGTTTTTAAAAAGTTTTGATTGGTTCAAATGTTACAACCATAGATAACTTCTCATTTTGTACCAATCACAGTGCTCAAATGTTTTGTTGACGTCGCCATCACATTATGCCATCGAGACATCAAGCTCTCTGCATCCATGATCCATGACCCACCGATAAGATTGTTTCGTTATATATTAATATTACGCAATATGACATTTTTGACTAGATTTTACATAGATTATCCTGTAATAATTCGATTCCTTGTTTATAACATCCATATTTTCAACATAAATGATTTATTATCTGTGCCACAGTGCGTTTCTTTCTGATTCTAACTTCCTTCCGTTACAACGGGTTACGATAAAATTGCGGGAAAATCGAAGTGAGTTATTAAACTTTAGACGAATTAAAGTGTTAGAAATAATGCTATAATCGCTTTTGAAACTTAAATACAGTCAGAAGGGTATAAAACCATAGTTCATTGGACACATACTGACTGAATTAGAATTTATGGCTCTTCAGGTAAGCTGGACTATCTCTAAACATACATGTGTTAGGTTAGTTTGCGTCGCACTACTTTATTGTTTTATACAGTTACTAAACCAGTTACGCTAGAAACTTGTGTTTTTTTTTGTGTTAAAAACCAATATTTCAAAGAGGTTTAGTTGGTAGATAATGTTTAGAGCTTTGATTATATAATGTCTAGATGGAGCGTCGCCCTACAATCAAAACGTAAAAAACGAGCCAACAATTTCAAGCCTGTGTGCGTGCAGGCGGTGTTTTACACTGCCCTACTGTGTCTTTGTGTGCGTGAATAATGTTACCAGCTAGTACAATAATTCTCCCATAAGTCACATATTATTAAAAATAATATACTACTTAATTAAATAAGATAAGTTTCAGGTGTATGTATGTAGTAGATATTATTCAGTTTTAGTAGTGTATTTTTATTAAGTATGTAGTTACTTTCTTCGATAAATAAAAAAACACTATTTAAATTGAAATAGAGTTGTTGAATGTTGTATTAAATCAGCTAAGTTAATTAAATTAGTATTAGAATTGTGCCGATTCCCTTGTTCACAAACTAAACTAAAATTAGACTATTTCTATCTTTTTCTCTCTACAGTAGTTTCTCAAACTACATTAGTTTTTGTTGGTTTCCACGTGGCATCTCCGCGGCTTTTTTGAATGCGATCTATCCATCGATTCCTGATAATAGGATTATTGGGTATTCTAAAAAATAAGATGTTATGTTGATCACCATATTCTACTCATTCAATAATTATGTTTGATAAGGGCTGATTATTCATTAGTCAGATAACTTTTATCCAAGGAATAAAAATAGAGGTTAAATTACCGATTTAATACTTTTAATCAGTGCCAGTTATTTTCGTCTCTCTAAAACTCGAAAACGACTGGACCGATTTGGCTATTTTTGGTCTTGAATTGTTTGTGGAAGTTCACGGAAGGTTTAAACGGTGAGAAATAGGTAGGTAGGTAGGTCGTAGGTAGGTAGGTAGGTGGTAGGTAGGTAGGTAATAGGTAGGTGGTAGGTAGGTAGGTAATAGGTAGGTGGTAGGTAGGTAGTAGGTAGGAAGGGAGTAGGTAGGAAGAGAGTAGGTAGGTAGGTACGCTCATGTGACGCAGACGATGTTGCGCGGGTCAGCTAATAATGACTAAAATGTGAATATGAAGTCGGTATCAAGTAAATTATTTACCTAGCTAATATAATAACAAGTTTTACTTGTAATCGACCTCAAAATCATATAAAGAAAGACTTAATACGAATTTATAAACTCCACCTTTTTTTTAAATCGATAAATAAGTAGACCAACTAAATAATATAAACGTAACCCTAGACTAACTAATTTACCCACAAAAAATGACGTTCTGTTGGGAGAATGAAAAAAAGAAACTGGCAACACTGATAAAATATGGCGTAATTTTATGTTCATGAAAACAAAACAGAAATATATCGTTTTTTGGTTACTTATCGATGATAGGCGATGTGCTTGGTATTTTTTACCCTTCCTGTATAATTCCGGCACAGTTTAATAGCACATACCGTCATTTTATCGCTGTTATTTGTTTATTACCTAACGCGCGTAATACGTGGTGACGCCAAAGCGGCACGATCGGCACTAATCAGCGGGTAAGAACTTGTAAGCCAACAGTTGGCTGATATTTTTTGACACGTTTGCGCGCACTTGACGCTCCATCTAGACATTATATAATCAAAGGTTTAGAGGTCATCTGGAAGTATTAATTCGATTAAACTACTGCAGAGTGCAAAAGTACCTATAGCTGTTGTTGACAGCAACGCAGGCAAAGTCGCAGGCAGAAGCTTACCAATTATTAATCACAAAAAGGAACTAGAACTAGTATGAACGTGACAAGGCAAAAGGAGTAGGTACATATAAACTTTATCTACATACATAAAAGACCAGTATCGCTTGAAACGGTAGCGAGGCCACCCGCGGTGACGCGAGCGGCCGCGCGTCTTGTCGGTGGTTCTGCCCGCGGCGACGACGACGCGATACGCGCGTGGGGTCTGGAGGTCCCGCGTGGCCGCCAGCGGCGACGCCGGCCGTTGCCATTCCGGTGTGACTCGGCCCTTAGTTTCCACATTCGGCCGGCAGCGGCAGCGGCCCGTGGTGCTGCGAGCGGCCGCGGGCAGAACCACCGACAAGACGCGCGGCCGCTCGAGTCACTGCGGGTGGCTTCGCGACCTTTCCAAACTTTTCAAGCGATTCTGGTGTATTTTCATGTATGTGGATAAAGTTTAAAATTATTTCACACTGAAAGTGAGAAACCACCGCCGCCATTCCGGTGTGACTCGGCCCTAACAGGTGGGGTTCTGTAGTTTCTGCCTTACCCCATAGGAAAGAGGCGTGAGCTTATGTATGTATGTGTGTAAAAAGGCAAGTAGAGCATGTCAATATATTTCATGAAAAATGTTAGGACTAGCTCACTAGACTACATTGCCACCAGTCCAGAGCTGACAATAATTAAGTGTTCTTCTTAGCTAGTACTATCGAGGACACTCCCGCCTGACCACCACTAAGCTCATTTTTGCTTGCACTCGCAACATAGAAACGCTCTCTAGCCCCGCCCCGTTGACTTTGTATAGAAATATGAATGAAAAGAAAACCAAATCGGCCGAGCGCACTGACGACGCACGCCCAACGAGAGATATTGTTATTTTGCGCGCCAAAGTTGACGCTTTCCTAATAGGCCCAAACTTTAAGGGGGCGTAGGTCGGCGCGTCCGCATGATTTAAGCGAAAAAAAATTAAACTGGTCAGGCGGAAAAGACCCCGATAGTACGTCCATAATCGAGCAATGGATTGTAGGTGAACAGTAGCATCTGTTGCAATACAATACTTAACAAGGCTGCTATTACCAATCTGTCTATCTAATTCTTATTGCATGTCCTATATGACTCATACTGTTGACGTTGGGGTTTTCCACTTATCTAAGCAAGATAAGAATTAAAACATGAGTTTACAAGCATATTATATATTTTTTTATAATAATTAAGAATAAATTCTTACATCACGAGTTATAAAATAAATACATTTATTGCCTTAAATTAAGTCCAAAAGTACTCTGTACAATTATTGTTAGCGATGTACAAACGAGAACGACAAGTAAAAAATATCCAAAAACAAAAAATTAAATTAAAAAGGGCCTTATCGTGAATCAGTAAAGTTTCCACAATTCTCCGTGTGACATATCTACGAACAACTTAACAAATTGTGTCAGAATCACAACCAATAGTTTGCATCTTAATTTCATTTCTTATCAATATTACACAAACTATTTTATATCATTGCTCTTCGCTTATTACTAAAACAAGAACCATTCTTTACCTTATATTATAATTACAATTAAATTAAGACTATCTAATTGCTAGCGGGTGTTTCTTATAACTGGACTGTTGTGCTGTTTCCTCACAATTACTCCATGCCCTTTGTAATCTCGAGATCTAGAGCTGTGTGCAGACTGTCCTACGTGACTACTTTGAGCTAACACCGCGGTGCATAAATCTTTACAATAATTTCGTTGGAACGCGCTTCGTGTCTCCGAGACTATTTATTCGACGTGTTACGTCATCAACGATACTTGGCAATTGGCACAAAGCAGTAAATGAGATCATGGGAGTACTGTACTTGTATTGTTATGATGCTCAAATTTAGCTTAGACCTTACGTTGGACACCTATTCATCACGTCCTAATCTAAGTAATTTAAAAAATCTCGAAGTGATTACGACATTAAAAACCGTTTAATACATGTGTCATAGAACACTTGACACAATTCTTGACCTTATTCAATTACAATGGAGATCATATTTGCGCGATTCGTCAAATACTACAACCGATTTTGATGCCGATATTAATAACACGTCTTTTTTTTAACCTAGTTGATACTATTTTAAACGTGAAGCTAATTTGGGTTATCATTTGTGCTACACAAATTAGCTGGCCACATTTAGAAATACGTAAAATGAGAGGGATTTGTTTGTTTAACTTGGTATAGTTTAGTTTAGTTGCAGTCTGCACACAGGTCCGGTGTGATCGCTCATCCTCGCTTCGCATCCGCCGGGGTTCATTGCTTTTTAAACAAGGCATTACTTAACCAAGGCCGCTGTGTCAACCACAATGTGCGACTACTAGCCTAGCATATTAATATGCCCTATGTACTATGATTAAAACAAAAACTGTTGCGATCAGATAATCTTGGCATTGTTCATACAGAATTACAGACGATAATAAATTAAATAAGACGGTTAAAAATATCACGAAATTAAATTCATGTGGCAAATAATATGGCATCAGATTTTAAGTACTTTTAATTATTAAAAGTAAAGACTACTAGTACTTGCTCGTCGCAAGATTTAGCTTTAAGTAGAGTATAAAATGATAATGTTATACTCGTCACTAGCGGTATTGTTATATTAAGAGCCTAGTAAAGGTATTGGAAGACAGAAAAAACATTGCTATTCAGATCAAATGAAACAGTTAAAAAAACTGACACATTAAATTTTCAATTTATACTGACCATTAAGCCAAATAATTATAATAAACCAATTTCACTAATTAGATTAATTAATATAAAACTAAAATGGACAAAACATATAAAATTATGTACTTCTGTGTTATATTAAAGTAACCAAAGTGCGGATTCAATAGTTTAAGATTACATTTTAACACAGGGTCGGGCTCCATTAATTTCAAAATTGACTAGATATCTGTGTGCATAGGAATCATATATAAAAAATAGCTAAGTAAAGGAACCGATACACTGAAATTCTGGCATGTCTGTGTAAAAAACCATCTAAAACTAATTTATTGCCATAAGCAAAAAATTACGTCTAAAAACTGTACTTTAAATTATGTAGAGTACACAATAACACGTCTAAATTTTGTACAATTTGTACAAACGCATCTGCATTCACTAACATAAAATTCATGCTCAGTCAAGAAACCTAGAATAATGATCTAAAACGAAACCGATACGCTACAATAAACATAATAAAATTAGTTTGAAAAACTTCACAACATCGAAAAATCTCACAATAATACGCGGACTAACGAAAATCACTAACAAAATATTTGATCTCTCATTTCACTGGTTTACAATTTATTAAGTACGGGCGCGTTTCTCGCCGCCGGGAAACACAAACTACCACCGATCAGTCTGCAATACAAAAGAACGAACGTCGCTAAAAGTGAACAGCTCGCTGTGGGGCCGTGGCGCGGCAGGCATCACTTGGACGGCTGGTAGGGCGGGTAGGCCTGGTGCGGCTGCGCAGCCCGCGAGCCCGTCGCGTACAGCTGCTGCTGGAAGTTGTGGAACTGCGCCGCGTACGTGGGGTCCGCCGTGGACGGCACGGCGAAGCCCTGGCCCTTGAAGCCCGGCCCCGGCCCGCCCATGGACGGCGGCAGCGGCTGCGCCGAGCCCATGCGCACGTTGCCGGGGCCCATGCCGCCCTTCACGCCGCGGAAGCTGGGCCCGCACATGGGGTTGGGCCCGGGCCCGCCGAAGGGGTCGGGCATCTTGGGCGGCGAGTTGAATCCGGCGGGGTAGTGGTGCGGCATGCGCAGCATCCCGGGCGCGCGCATGACGCCGCGCATACCGGGCTCCATTTCCATGCCGCGCCCGCCGGGGAAGTACGCCACGCCGCCCTTGCCGCCCTCCATCTGCATCTGTGGGTTCGTCACTCGCTGCAGGAAGTCCAAGCTTGGTGGACCTCTAGGCCCTGAGTTGCAAGGCATCTGTGGCCTCGTGGGCAGGTACTGTATCGTGTTGGGTGCGCTCGCTTTCACTTGCACGTTGGCACCGTTGAAGGGAGGCATCTTGCCTGGGCCACCCATCCTGGGTCCCCCCATCATGCCCGCGTCGGGTCCCATCGGTCCCATAGGCCCGCCCATGGGTCCTCCACCCATTTTCGGGCTAAGATTCATGTCTGGTGGGAAGTCGCCGCCCATCATGCCTTCCATGGGTCCTCCCATTCCTGGGCCTCCCATGTTGTCCATATGGCATCCTGGGGTAAAAACAAACTGGTAAATAACTTCTTGACGTAACACAAATTAAAAATAAAACAACAGTATATAGTAACAGAGACAACTCCTTACCTAATTCATTCATCATCATATGTGGATGTCCATGCGGATGCATTGAGTGATGGTGCTGCATATGGTGTGGTCCCGATCCGAAGGGGCCCATGTTGCCGCCGTTGGGTCCCATGGGCCCGCCGGGGCCCCCCGGGCCGCCGCCGCCGCCCACCGTGTTGGTGAGCTGCTGCGACATTTGTGCCAGTGAGGAGATGGGGTCGAAGGAAGACGTGGAGGTCATGGGCCCATTGGGGCCCTGGTTGGGGTTGATGGGAATGTTGTCAGGCCTGTTCATACTGCACGGACCGGGGAAGGGTCCGGGAAGACTCGTGCTGTTAGGCCCGCCGGATAGTGTCGTCTGTTGATGAATAACATTTGTGTTAATCATATAATTTACAATCGAGTTCACGCATTTATTGTGCGTTATCAGTAGCCGAACCGTCGTGTGACCATTGGCAACATTCCAGTCTATGAAGTCCCTTTGCAACAACTAACTTGTTTACCACAAAGTGCTAAGGTGTGTCAAATTGCGAAAAAGGCTTTGAAGGGCCCAGTGGTGCCCAGTGTTATGACAATCACTTGTAACAATTTAGCTTTCTCTCTGTACCTGCCATGTCTATGGTATTACAGTTGTGTATAGGGAACAGTAGACCATTTTGTCAAGGAAACTCATAACATATCACCTGTATTCCTTAAAGGCTTAAGAAGAGAGAGACCTACAAGTTCGCGTGACCTTTTCAAGGGAACTTACTCATTATTCCCTGCCATAGAGTCATCCATGGTGCCGTTGGCTGTGGTCTGTGGTGACAGCGCCGCTGTTGGCGACGCTACAGCTACTCTTGACGCTTCCGGCACAGGATGACGCTGACGACTCTGGTGCGTAGGCAACACAACTTACTTCATTATTCCCTGCCATAGAGTCATCCATGGTGCCGCTGGCTGTGGTGACAGCGCCGCTGTTGGCGACGCTACAGCTACTCTTGACGCTACCAGCACAGGATGACGCTGACGATGCTGGTGCGTAGGGACCTTGGTTCAGGTTCGGCGTGTCTCGTTGCGGCGTTTTTGAAGCGCTGTCTTGACTCGACCGGTTTGATTGCGGACTCGGGCGGGATTTTTCGTCTGTTCAAATCAAAATTGGTTAGTAAAACAATCGTCGAGAAGAGAAAAACACTAAATGATGACTACCTGAACATTGATTTGTTAAGCTATTTGAATAGGGAAAATAAAAGAAGCTAAGTTGAACGAAGTAAAGGAGTACATAATTTCATCATCATCATCTGCCTAGCCTTTTCCCAACTGTGTTGGGGTCGGCTTCCAGTTTTACCGGATGCAGCTGAATACCAGTATTTTACATGGAGCGACTGCCTATCTGACCTCCACAACCCAGTTAGTACCGGGTAATACGATACCCCTTGGTAAGACTGGTTGTCAGACTTTTCGGGCCTCTGACTACCTAACGACTGTCAAAGATCTACAAATGACAGCCGGGACCAACGGCTTAACGTGCTTTCCGAGGCACGGAGGAAACTCGGTATGTAATGGGCGGTCACCCATCCACAGACCAACCTAGGCAAGCACGGCTTAACCTAACGATCGACCCGAGCGGCTGTTATTATTTAGCCACGAGCTCCTCTATAGGAGTACATAATTTGATAAACTAAAATGTATTTGAAAAAGTTGCTGACCAACCATAACAACTATGTATTTTCAACTTATTGTTAAGACAGCATGTAGTTAGGAAATATCACAAGACCTAAAATTAAGCGTCTATGGTCATGTTAGGTCTTGATAATGTCGACTTTGACTTACCCTGGCACTTAGTGTTGGCAGCAGAGGTGGGTGTCTGTGGGTTGTTGAAGCCGGGGCTCTGCTCCAGAGAGAAGCGTCCTGCTCTTGCTTCTGACAACGACCCGTGAGGCTCGGGGGTGCCCGGCATCATGCTATGGAGAATATAACCATTGATAAATTAGGATTTTGGGGCCGGCTTCCAGTTTTACCGGATGCAGCTGAATACCAGTATTTTACATAAAGGGGCGGCCTATTTGACCTCCACAACCCAGTTAGTACCGGGTAATACGATACCCCTTGGTAAGTGTGGTTGTCAGACTTTTTGGGCTACTGACTACCTAACGACTGTCAAAGATCTGCAAATGACAGCCGGGACCAACGGCTTAACGTGCTTTCCGAGGCACGGAGGAAACTCGGTATGTAATGGGTGGTCACCCATCCACAGACCAACCTAGGCAAGCACGGCTTAACCTAACGATCAACCCGAGCGGCTGTTATTATTAAAAAAAAATGATAATTTTGTGTGACATTATCTAGGGGTCTAAAAGACCGTTTTAGCAGAATAGAGTTCAATGTGTGACATGTTCCATTCTCTATCTTGCTCTTTTAGTTTGACAGTTGTGTTTGGCTAACTGGACAGTAATAATGTTCAGTATAAAACGGTGCTAAGTAATGTTTATAGATCTTGGCCTCAAACTATGTTTTTCCTCATAGAAGTGAATAATTGTATTCTTTTTGAGCGAAATAAATTTCTTAAACTTTGGATGTGGATATCAAACTGGCTTTCAGAAAAGGCCACAATAAATGTTTCGATCTGGATCAAGTTCTGTTCGATAGCATTTGATGTGCCGGAAGACTACAGTTTATTAAACTTAGACCTTAGGACATTAAGTAAATTCTTAGTTTGACATTATAACTATCTAGGTTCTATGCAGGTTTCGCAGTTTTGCGACAAATGCACTTCGGAATAGTGGAAAATTTAGATCAGTCATTATTGCAGTTAGAGCTATGAAACTTTCCCCACTTGAACACCTATGATTAAAAGATAACCGCATATTATAACAATAAATACATACCCGGCAGGTGATTTCTGATTTGAATTAGATTGTGGCGTCTGCCCTCCATTGTTTGACGGCGGCCCGTTGTCTTTTAGCGACGTGTTCGGCTGTTTCTGTATCGTTAACTCTTGACCTGCCATAGTTTAACAACAAAATATTTTATAACCATAGATAAAATAGAAACAGGATGTGTTGGACGAACAATGTAGAATGAAAGAACGAATTAGCCATAGAGTATGAAAGTACATTATGTTAGCACATTTTCACCAACCACCACCAAAATGAAAACATAAAAAAATATAGAAAAACACACATTATACTACCATGAAACATATGATACGATAAAAACATACATTTAGAGGGTAGTTACACATTTTCTATGTAAATAAAATGTGTACCTACCCTCAGATATGAAACCAATAATGTAAGATGACTGAGTGTTCGAGTTAGTATCAAAGAAACTTGGTAATCTTACAGTGTTTACGGAGAAAACGTTTAAAGCGTAATAAAAATGCATTCTTAATTAGATTCTCAAGCAGAAATAACATAAACGAAACATTTGCCTGGGGTTACACTCTACATGAAAGATATAATAAAACGTACCTTAAAATTAATTTGAAAGTGTATTTCCCGTGTTTGTTTACCAAATGAGACATGTAAAGTGAAATACACTGTAATACAATTAAGAGATGAAAGATTTTTGCGCATTTTTTATAGAAAATGAATAAGAAGTGTGACCCCGGGTGTTTGAAGTTGTTGATTATTTCTGTGGTCATCCAATCAAGTTACCTTCGAACTGGTTGAGATACGATATCTGCTGTGGCGACGGCACGGGCATCAAACTTGGCTCCTTGCCGTGCGAGCTACCCTGTTGATTCTTCTGCTGTTGCGCCGCCAAACATTGGAGAGTACGGACAAACACCCCCTCGTCTAGTTTCTCTAGTATTTCTTTTGTGGCCAATGTTTAGTTTGGTATGTTGGTCCAATATCCAATTTGATATGGCCACGTAAGTTAGGGTTTAGTCCAGTTTTTGGGTGTCAGAGGCGAATTCCGTATTTTTGAATGATTTTTATGTTATTCGTTGTTATTCATCACACGGTGGGATTTCAAGCGTCAAGCGTTTTGCGGGGGGAGGGGAGGGAAAACAAAAAATACGCATTACAACTACAGAAAAATAAAAAAAATAAAGAAAAAATAATGTTTCATGCCAATGTGTCGGGATGAAACGTGTAAAAATAAAAACTCTGTCGTGGTTGGGAAAATGTCTAACACAGATAAAAAATATGAGCATGCTCTACTACATCTATGGCTTGATTTCATGTATAACTTTTCATGCGATATTTGACTTACCATTCTTATTATGAATTAAAAGGACATTAAATCAATAAACCCCCACTTTATTTGGGGGCTTCTCTCTCTCTATTTCGACAGTGTAAAGTTGTTAATTTTTCGCAGAACCCACCCGTAATATGGCACATCTAGTTTAAAAACTAGAATTCAATTGTTTCTAATACTCGATATGCCATACTCTAAAGCGCAGGCCTCACCGCCAACTAACGAGAGAGGCGGACGAGGCCCTTTTGATACTTCGCTAAAAATTGTAACCTCAACAATGATAACGAGTGCAGGAGTACGACTTAGAAGTAATAAGAAGTGAGACACAGAATGGAAGCTACCTCCAATTTCTCCCTTTCACATTTTGCGTCCAACACTCCTGCACTATCATTTACTAAAACATGTCCTTTAAATTCACTATCCTATACAACTTGAGTCCAAAAATAAATGTTCAAGCATTGGTACCGACCTGGGGCGTCGTTCTTAGGGCCAGGCTTGCAATGCGCAGGACTATTGAGTCCCGAACCTGCCCGAGAGGCTTCGGCCGACATCGGCATTTGTGAACCGTGGCCCGGAGATTGCGTTGCTGCGGATCGTGAATAACGATCATCTAGACAAGATAAGTAGATGGTATAGATTTGTAGATAAAGGGTCGAAGTATAATTAGCCTGTTAAGGCCCTTCTAACCCTAAAATTAGCAACTCTATTTGTGGTGGTTCAAACTTCGTTTGAAATACTGTTAGAATAAAGTTCTAATCAGCTTGTACTACAAAGCGGTTGTTACGTTAGTCACTGCGGCCGAATAGTGCGAAATGAGTGGTTTTTTGCGATTTACAAAAAATCTATTGATTGGACTAAAAAAATAAAACACATAATCTGCTCTATAGTCAGTTCAGTTAGTATGCAAAGTTTCATGATCTAATTTGAAGTACTTTTTGAATACCAGCGGTTTATTGTTCGATTTGGAGGTAACTTTGGATTTTTTTTCTATTGAGAAAAGTTTCTGGAATCGTGTTTTCGTCACACATAGAACTTGGCATTAATCCTCAACTTTACCATATATTTATTTCAAAATTAATGCTGCAGTATTTTAGGCGTAACGGAGGATCATGCTAAGCCATTTGAGGGATATATAGTTAAGTTTTCAAATCTGGGATACAGTTCTCATCTCTATGTAAAGAAGAGGACCTTAATGCAACACCAAAAAGCCACAGGTATTCAAACTATTCAAACATCATCAATAATAAATACTAGCGGACGTCACGCTGTTTCAACCGCGTGGTTCCCGTTCCCGTGGAAGTATGGGGATAAAATATAGCCTATGTTACTCAGGGTGAATGTAGCTTTCTAATGGTGAAATAATTTTTCAAATCGGTCCAGTACTTTTTAAGTTTATTCGTTACATAAAAAAATCTTTTCTCTTTAAAATAGTAGTATAGATATAAACCTTCGGCTTTACAGAATAGAGTACTAAACAGACCACCTCATACTTTTTATTAGAGTACTAAACACTACAAAGTGGTGAAGTGTCGGCGTTTTGTATTTTTTTTCATTTTAGACATTCAAAATGTTTTTAAAGATTATCAGCCTATTTGATTAAACCGCTTTTGATATCAATTTTCTGCTTAGATTTCTTCCTCTAACTTTTTCAATGTGTATCAAGTATTCCTTAGCACTTCACAATCAATTAAAATGATTTCATCTTCATCACCATCATACGTCTGCCCTTATCGCAATTTATTGGGTTCTTCCCTACCAGGTCCCTGCGGTACTTCCTATAAGGTCAAATTAAATTAGCTAGAGAAACTCCCATATGTGGTATGGTAACTTACCTATAGGCACGGAGGCGGAGCGGTGTAAGGGCGAGGTCCCATAAGGCGGAGGCGGAAGGCACCCGCCCCTTTCGGAGCAAGGCGACTTTACTTGTGTACCTGTAAATATTTTGTATATTACTAGTTGTTGCTCATGACTGCGTTTTAGTGGACTACTAACAATTTGCCAGTAAACTATCGGATAACTTTTTTAACACTTTAAAAAAAAATGGGTATATAAGGTGAACGGAGTAAAAGCAAATGGCATAACTAGTTTACTTTTTCCACAGCTTTGAAAAAAAAATTTCCATCATCAAAAAACGCTACAAATTTCAAGTAAACTTTTCATTTAGAACGAACAAAGAGAAATTTTGAAAAAAAAAAACTAATTTCAAATCATACGCTTTGAAAAACGCTACAAATTTCAAGTAAACTTTTCATATTAGAACAAATCAAGAGAAATTTTGAAAAAAAAAAAATTAAAACTATCAAATTTAAGGCATTTGAATTTCGTGAGTAGGTACGCGATTTGAATTTCGTGAGTAGGTACGCGATTTGAATTTCGATTTTTTAAATTTTTTTTTCGCAAAAAAAAAAAAAACAAAACTGAGTACTTATGCCATTATTTTGCTTCTAATCCGTTCACCTATTATACCCATTTTTTTGGAAAGTGATAAAACTTTTTTATCACTTTCCAAAAAAATGGGTACCTGTATAATATATAGTGTTGGTTGAAAATATACCCGAAACCACTTAGCAATAACTTTGTCTTGCACTGAACAACATTTGGAAACTATGTTACGACGTCAGTCATTGATAGATCTTTGACAGTTGTCACGTGAACTCAGAAGTCCATAAATCTGACAACAAGTCTTACAAAGGGGAATCGTCTTATGCAGTAACTGGTCTGCGAAGGTCAGACCAGCAGTTCTCTATGTAAAATACTGGTATTCAGCCGCTTGAATAGATTTGAAGCCAATCACAAAATAGTTGGAAAAAGACTAGGTCTACGCTAAATTAATATAGCGTTGGTATTGTCTTTTGTTTCATTGGCTTGACGCAGCAATATTAACAATCAGCTCTTTAGCTATAACAAGTTATCAACATAATTAATTCAACTTACTCATATCATTATCCATAGACTTGGGGTCATCGAAGAACTGGTGGTGTATCTTCTGCCAGTCGATGTCTGCGGAGGCGGGACTCTTGGGGCTCCGCAGCCCCGGCCCGGGAGCCCTACCTCCCGGACCCAGCCCGCCCGGGTCGCCCGGACCCATCTGCATGCGGACATAAGACTGTTAATGTTGTAGAATCACTCTAGAACGGAATGTGAAAATAATAACAACTAGTGGCGACATCTAATACTGCCACATAGAAACTAAACTTACATAATTATCCAACATAAACACGCGATATTTGTTGTCAGTGCAAATAAATTAAAAAACCCGACAACAACTGACAGTGTTGTTCTTTAGACATAACACTGGACGACAACACACAGGATGAAGAACTTTACACCCTATTATCATTTTCTTTCATAACCTATTTTATCCCACAGCTTGGCAATACTTCCATAACCTCACATAACCTTCCTTCTTTTCTAATATTCTAAAATAAATTAATGTTTAAAGCATTAGGCCTGTGTCCTGAATAAATCTAATTAGTCCGTCAGTTAAATTATCAAAAAATATTTGACACGTATTATTTCTTTCGTTACGTAAACCAAAATTGACGAAGATACGACGCTTAAAATTCTTCTTAAAATTCTCAATACGTCACGCCATGCTATAAATTTAGTGCGTTGTGACGTTACGAGCCCTTTGATGCGTTTTATTTTTGTCAATATACATTGATTTACAAAAACAAATTCGTGTCCATTATTTTCCAATACTCTATCTGGCGGACTAAATAGATTTGCAATTTATTGATGGTGGAAACTAGCCTATTACGAAGTCATCAAAAGATCAAGATTCTATTTAAGTTTTTCTTCGATTTTAGATCTCAACGAAGGCATTCTTCAGTCATCGTCTCTCGCCTCTGAAGGCCCCGCCGCGAGTTTTTAACCATAGCTAGCTAAGAGATATTAAATGGTTTTAGCATCATCAAGTTAATTTCCCTATCCCTAATCTCATCACCAACTTTAAAAAATCAAAGCCAACTCACGTTTCTCCCACGTCCATACTCGTCGCACATAGGTCCGTTGACTGTCATACCGTGATGATCAGGCCCGCAGTCCCCATGAGGCACCATACCGCCCATCATACTGCCGTCCATCATGATCCCGCCTGGAAGACGCGGCACTTTGTACCATCGAACAGGGTATATAAACAGGTAGGTAGAGGGCGCTGGTGGCGCAAGTTTTAGTTCATGCAGAAAATCATAATAATTACAGCGTCGGGTTTTGCATGCAGAAGTTTTTGATTGCAAGAATTGAAAGGGCGAATTTCACAAATGAAACTTAACATGATCAGTATTATACATCTAAGCTCACAGGTCTCACCTAGCATATGAGTCAGGGTTTCAAATGGAAATGTTTAACTTTTTTCTTTGTGACAATAAAAATATTTTATTTTTGAAGCAGACAGACACGGACAGCGCTTGAATGCAATTTCGATTCATTTATGAAATTCGCGAATCATTTGTTTCGAAAAAGTAGGTCAAGTGGTTTGTAAGATTAGAGGTACGAAAAGATCTTTAAAAATATAAAAGTGCAAGAAGTAAAAAAAGAACCTGACTGTATTGATTCGGCAAAATGCTGTAAACTACACAAGTGTGTTACTTCGGTCGAAGTTATGCTTTTTTTTCAAGTCAAAAGATACGACACTCAATAAGTATAGAGGGCGCTGCATGCATTGTTTCTTACGAACATTCCTTCTGTATACTCTACACAGAATATTTATGATAAACCAAAACCTTTTCACCAAAACAGCACACGACTGAAAGTTTCTTACCGTTCATAGCATTGAGATTAGGTCCTGGCATCATTCTAGGTCCCATGTGGGGCCCACCCATCATGCATGGTTTAGGCCCTCCCATACCACCCATGGGGTTAGGCATCCGCTAGAATAGAGAAAGGAATAGTCAGAAAATGTGTCTCAATAAGATAAATCTTATTTAAAGTTATTTTGATTCTGCTTACCCCCATTGGTCCTCCGCACCCTCTGCCCATGTGCATATCTGTACACATTCCAGTCTTCATATCTGGACCTCCACACGGGCCTCTGATGCCCTTCATTCCACAAGGTCCCATTGGACCCATCGGGCCGTTAGGGCCCATACCAGACATCATCGGCCCATTCGGACCCATCATACCATTAGGCCCCATAGAACCGTGCCCACCCATCCCCATACCCGGCCCACCCATACCTCCCATTGGTCCACCCATAGGTCCGTTTGGACCCATCGGACCCCCAGGGCCCATTGGACCTCCCATAGGACCGTTGGGGCCCATCGGGCCGGACATTGTGCAGCTCGGGCCCGAGTTCATGCTGTTTGACATGGAAACCATCGGGCCGTTGGGTCCGGATCCCATGGGGCCGTTTGGACCCATTGACATAGGAGGGAAGGGAGACATATTCATGTTAGCACTGGAGTTGGGTGGGTTAATGTCGTTGGGGGCCTGTGAGCCGTCGTTGGGGCCCTGATTGGGGTTGTTGCCACCACTTTCTGGGAACAACATTTGTTGCATTTTGCGTATTGTGGCCAATTGTTCCTCACGATGCGCGCGTTGTTGTGGAGTTAAGTTCTCGTCTGGTATTTTTACACCTGCACAAAAGTTAATATTGCAAATTTTATCTTTGATGCAACGATTTACGTCATATATTGCGTCGGATGAATGACGCACACACATTTACATGAGAATAGAGATTTCGAATTTACATTGTTGTAATAAAAATGCATTATAAAATCGAATATGTGATAAGATATTATGTAATGGGCTTTCTGTTGACGCAATTAGGTTTTAATATTAAACAGTTAGTTGGAATTTAAATTCCACTCCTTATTAAGGTATTTCATTTTTCAGTTTGACTTCGATTTCAAGCCATTTGTCAAGTAAAAGTTCCATTAAAATAGTTTTGAGGATTTTTATATTATTTTACAACAATAGGGATATGCAAGAAATTCAAAACTCTTTTTATTCCCTACAAATGCCTTGTATTGGCCCATATTAACATTGTGGTACACAATAACTTTCTAATACAACACTTATTTTACAATTTAATATTTTATGTAGCGTGTTTTGGGTGCAACGGAACGCAAATTCAAAACGCATCGTCACCGGTAGTGACGTCATACGCTATGTGTCAAAGAAACACTTTTAATTGAAACTAGTTAAAGTTTCACAAAGATGTGATTACAATATTGTTATTATGTTTGCTTAAATAAAGCAAATAGGTACATTTAATAAAATTATTATTTATTATGGGTACAAAATTTGGTGTAAACAAGGCAGATAAAGAGAATTGACGTAAACCGCTATGACAGGAACGGCCGCGACAGTCACGGTCGTTTGAACTGTCGTAGATTTTTTTTTACGACAAGCAGTCGTTGAACATAACTTTTAATATTTTTCTTGGGTTGATAGTACTGTACAGGTCTCCCAAAGTGATAATGCGCATAGAAATCTTCGTCACTGTTCGGCAACGGTCGTATTCCCCGAGCGTCGGAAGACGATATGTATATAGAGTGGTTAAGTGCATTTTCTTCATGCATAATTTAGTAGAATTATGTGTTTTGTGCTAAAAGAGATAAATATTGATTTATCAGTAACGAAATTGATTCGATAATTCGATGTAAGTAAATAGCGAGGAAAACTACACGATTGCGAATATGCTACAATCTTTGTTGAATTGATTTACTTCTTCATACTGAAGCTGGTGTAATGATGGAAGAAAAGAAGGTTTAAATAACACAAGTTTATACTAGAAGAAGAAAAAATGGTTTTCAAACACAGGTTTACATTAAAATCTAATCATTAAAATCTCAGTTCTTAATATGTATTTAACGTAGGTATTTTTAATATTAAAAAACCTGAAAAATGTTAGTATATTTACCTATTTTACAAAATAAACTATTTCAATTTGTGTAAGATAATTAAAGTTGAAATTAAATTCACCTTTGAAAACAAAACCAAGAAGGGTGTGTAATAGCAGCTCTATATAATTCCACACAGAGAGAACACGTGCAGTCACCACCAATATATTATAAAGACGACTGACGGACCTTTGACTAACCGGCGACAGCCGCCGACCGCCCGAATTGTTTTCAATGGGGTTGTTTCCCGAAAATTTCGCCGCAAGATGGCGCTGATAGTTTGTTACCAGTCAAAAGTTTTTGATTTAAACGTGTGCATTGTGTGGACGATTTTTTAAGTATTTGCGTGTTTGTTTTACTCACTTGGTGTTGCTGTACAATGTATGATACCTGGCGTATCATCCAGTTGAAAGAGAAATTGAAAAAACGAGGAGCAACGTAACAAGGAAAGAAAGCGGAGCTTGTCGAAAAGTACATTATATTTAACATTTTATCGACTTGAGCTGTTTTCTGGGCAATATTATGATTCTATAAGTTGTAAAATAAACTTTACTCACTAACTTTTTGCTTTTTAATGATCTAATGATAAACAAACTAAGGTTGTCGGTCGTCGTCGGTATCGTTGGTTACATGTTACAAAATGTAAGGTTATTTGAAACGAACCCATTTTTTCTTCAGCTTACGACAGAAATTTCAACTTCGACAGTGTGTGTAACAGTCCCGAAGTGGTCTCGTAGTCCGTTTCGTTGAAATTTTTCCCATGTAACCTCGAAAAATAACTTGATTTGTTTTTTTTTTAGTTTTAGTGCATTTTCCCACTTTCTCTTCATGCGCAAATTTCTTGGAAATGTGACAACGCCTATTTATTTGCATCCAAAGGCTACACAACGACCCATAATATTGAAAAAAGTCACAAAATAATAAGATATTGTTCAATTTCTATGGAGTTTGACAGTTTATTTGTAACAAACAGTCAGCGCCATCTACGTGGAACTATTTGACAGTTTTCTTCCCCATTGTTTCACATGATTTGACATCTGACATTGACTCCTGTTTCTTTCGAACAAGGTACAAAATGCAAGTGCATTATTTAGGGCTCTCTCCGATTCAATGATTCGGGTGTTTCCGGGAATACGACAATTGGCGAAGATTTGCATGCGCATTATTAATTTGGGAGTACTGTACTTTATTGATTGAAGTGAAGAAAAAAATACATGCATATTTCCCTATTATGTTTACGAAAATTCTGATTAGTTAGCCAATTTAAAACTAAGTCCAAGGCTAATTGTTACTTCAACTGAAGCTCCTATTTTGTTCAATAAATAACATATATTATAAATAATAAAGAGGCATATGTCCAGCAGTGGACGCAAATGTGCTGAGAAGAAGAAGAAGAAGAATTATAAATAATAGCTAAGTTACCTTTAGGTCCAGTCTGGCATGGCTGATCTGGGCCCGAGTCAGAGTTGGCCTGACTTGTGGGCGCATCTTGGGGCGTAGGCCCTGCCTCCGAACAGGCAGGCATAGAACCCGGTCCATTCGACATACCGTTTGACATTACAGAGGGGTTTTTCTGTAAGGATTGACAAAAATATTAGTATACAATAGGAAAGTGTGGCAGCAGTAATAAGTAGTAATAAGTATGAATGTTAATTTAGTAAAACTCTATTTCTAAAAGGTTCCTCAAATTAAAAAAAAACAGATGATTCATATTCAATCAGCCAATCAGATCACATAACAAATTATTAGCAGTCTGTTAGACATTTTTGTGTGGATTAACCTTTTCGAAACTTGATGTTGTATTATACTAACTAAATTGATGTACACTTACGGTGTCCCAGGGCATTTCACCATCAGCACCGAGGCCGTCCATGACACCACAGGACGGGGTGCCCCCTGGAAACCCATCCATGGGCCCCATCCCAGGTCCCATCTGACCCATCTGTCCCGGGCCACCCTTCATCATCATCATCTGACCGCCCGGCCCACCCATTCTGTTGGGACCCATCATATTAGGCCCCATGTGTCCCATTCCACCATGACCCATCGGGCCCATGTTGGGACCCATGGGCCCGCCCATCATGTGTCCCATTTGGTTAGGCCCGCCCATCATGTTCGGCCCGCCTCGCATTCCGCCGCGCGTTTTGGCCATAGCGAGATTATTGAGCCATTGTGCTGGGCTTTGTTTGTTGAACTGTCCCATTTTTAGGGGATGTTTCTGTAAATCAGACAATTTATTTAGTATTTTATTCTGAGTAACAATAAAGTCCAGTTTTTAATGATTTTATTTACCTCGAGATATTTCTTAGTGCCTGGTTGTGCGCAGTGGTACGATATAATAGAGTGATGCTGTCCCGATATGACTGATTCCGCGCCTTTGTTAGCCAATAGCGTTGAGAACACGAAGATTTGACTTTGCTGCTGGGAAAACATCCAGTATTTAATATATTTTTTGCTTTACACAGGCAAGGAAAAAACACTAGACTCCATAATTTAGAAAAATAGTACTTCCAAAGATGGTAAATAATTTTAATAAGAAAAAGATTTTATTTTTGTATTTTATCAGATGTAACATTTTACTAAGCTATGTTGTTACCTCCATGCTGCCAGCTTGCTTGCTGATGACGTTAGAGGGCAGTGTCTGCGCCTCACTTGCCGTCATAGAGCCCATCGGACCCCCGGGGCCCATGGGACCCCCTCCACCTCCCATGCGACAGGACCCCATATTCTCTGGAGCTCCGTTGGGGTTGCGGCAGTTTTGATTTTGATCCTGAGTGTACAAAAAGAGAAATGTGATGTTCTGAATGACTTTGCTGAGTAGAAAATCAGATGGTTTAAAGGGGAAATATGTTGCAGTCAAAAAATTTAAAACATAAAAGATATATCACAAAATTGCGTTTAAATTGCAATTTTTAAATAAAAAAAATACATTGAAAAGTTACATTTCTTGGAATGTTTAGAAAAAAAAAATGTGTAAAATAAAACTTCTACTTTTCATTACCTGCATTCTTACCTGCAGATTACTTGTTGGGCCCCTGAGACCTGTTTGTGGATCCAATATATCATTTGAGTCTGAAGAAAGTCGTTCCGACTTTAGAGAGCCTGGTCCGCCCAGTTCGCAGGAAGGAGATTTTGTGGGGTCACCTGAATCAAAACAGAATTTTAACAACTTTTCAGAACTACTTACATTGTTTCTTTTTTAATTCTCAAAGTTTGTAATTTTCACCATCTGAAAGAGCCGCGATTAATATAAATAAATATTGCTGGACATTACACCCAGCGGCATCTAGTGCCACACTAAGCAACGAGGCTTGTGTCGTGGACACCAGATAGTTGATATACTACCTACCGGGATTCACTACCACTGCGTCATTCGGGTCGTCAAATGGCTACTACGTCTAAGCCACAACAGTACAATACAGTTGATGAGAAAACAATATGGAATCTAAAAAATGTGAACTCTAACTGCCAATGACAGGCGTTGTTGTGGAAACATCTTGATAAACTAGAGAAAATTAAATAAATAGAAACAAGGCCTTTAGAGACACCGAGGCAGGCTCAGATGGAGACGGCGAGATGAGCTAGACTCCTTCAACCAAAACTGATCCATGGTCGTTTACATCGAGGGAAGTGGAAAGCGAGGGCAAAGATCCAAGTACATGATAATAAATGACCTGAAAGCCTTACCGTCACTATCCATAAGGCCGTCAATCTCAGTCTTGATGCCGTCAACTCCAAGATCGGCTGTGGAATCTTCGCCACCTGATTGGCTGTGGGGTTCCAACTTGACTCTGTGTGGAGGCTCGTCGGGTTCTTTCTTCAGCGCCGCCGGAGTCGGAAGCGACGCTGATGGCGGACGCGACCCATGTCCTGATTTACGACACAAAAATACCATTTAAATATTGTAATTTTTAAATAGCATTCGGGATTGTCCATGAATCCCGAACACAGAGTTTCAATAAATCCCATGGGTATTACCGAAATAAATGCGTGTGTGCTAAACCCGTAAATATTAATTAAGATAAAAATAACCAATATTTTCAGCGGTTTGTTATTAATTTTACTTGTTATTCTCTAAAGAAACTCAACAAAAGAATAATTCAGTTTTGAAGATTTGTCTCTTGCTACTTACATTAATTGAATATTTAATAAGTTTGTCTGCCAAAGAGCAATGGAGCGCAGCGTTCTGGGTGTAAAGAGAACTGATAAAATACGGAACACTACGCTGCGCTCAAAAACAGGGATCATAGACGTAGGCAAAAAGGCTGCCAGGCTCAAATGGGATTGGGCGGGCCACGTGAGCCGCATGCACGACGACCGCTGGGCAAAGATCTCAACACGATGGGTGCCTGACGATGGACGGCGCCGCCGAGGCCGGCCTAGAAAGAGGTGGCGAGATGATATAGACGCGCATCAAGAGGGCTGGTTCGAGGTGGCGCAGGAGAAGAGTACCTGGAAGGATATGGGGGAGGCCTTTGCCCAGCAGTGGGACATTCAAGGCTAACAAAAAAAAAAAAAAAAAAAAAAAAAAATAAGTTTGTGCTCAATAAACATCAGTTAAATTATGTTAAGTTATTGAATGAATTTGTGTAAAAATTACGAATTTTCTGCGACAAACGCGATATGGCGGCACTTTAATGAATGCATTATCTGTGAAAGGAGACGATTTACGATTTTATAGTATATTTATCTAGATTGCCAATTATGTGTGTGGATAATAAACAAGAGCTGTGCGAGATAAATGTGATGAATCGATTACATGCATAACTGTGCATTACTGTTTTGGCTTTCACTGTACTTCACAGTTTTTCTTACATTTTTATTTTTTAATTATTTTTAATTTACAAAGCAATTATGTAGTCCTAAAAGCACAACACATTTCTTTTTTTTTATGGAACTTATTATATTACTAGCTGTTGCCCGCGGCTTCGCACACGTAAAGTTCGGATATTGTCCCACTGAATCATAATAAAGGTATAAATAGTATCCTACATGTTAATCCAGGTTACAAACTATCTATGTGCCAAAATCACCATCACTATCACAACCACCATCACTACCACAACCACTATCATTATCAGTATCACAATCACTATCACAATCAAAGTCACTATCACAATCACTATCACTATCACTATCACTATCACTATCACTATCACTATCACTATCACCATCACAATCACTCTCACAATCACTATCCTCGTTATCACAATCATTATCATCGTAATCAAAATCATCTTCATCATTGTCACCGTCACTGTAATAATCACAATCACCATCACCATCGCTATCACCATCACAATCACCGTCACTATCACAATCACTATCACAATCACCATCACCATCACAATCACCATCACCATCACAATCACCATCAAAATCACTACCACAATCACCATCATCGTTATCACAATCATCATCATCGTAAAACAATCATTATCATCGTAATAAATATCATCATCATCACAATCATCATCATCGTAATCACAATCATTATCATCGTTATCACAATCATCACAATAAATCAACAATAACCCTGTATAGACCTGACCTGTATAACCTGAAACAAACGTTAACTCATTTAACAATAGGAGTACTCCTGTTAAGTTTCGAATAAAGTAGTCTAACTAATCTTATTTCCCCATGTAATCTTTGGACTCCCGTTCCAACCCCTAAGGGGGTTAATTTTGAAAAATCCTTTCTTAATGTACCCCTAAACCTCATAAAGAACCTTTGTGCCAAATTTGGAATCTCTAGACTCAGCGGTTTGGGCTGTGCATTAATTTTTATACTTTGCCACCCCATTTCCCCCTCTTAGGGGTTGAATTCTGAAAAAACCTGAAACCCGTTTCTACTCATTTATCAATAGGAGCATTCCTGTGAAGTTTCGAATAAAATAGTCTGACTAATCTTGTTTTACCCATACAAACTTTGGAGCCCCGTTTAACCCCCATAGGGGGTGAATTTTGAAATATCCTTTCTTAGTGCACCCCTAGACCACATAAAGAACCTACTTGCCAAATTTGGAATCTCTAGACTCAGCGGTTTGGGCTGTGCATTGATTTTTATACTTTGCCACCCCATTTCCCCCTCTTAGGGGTTGAATTCTGAAAATACCTGAAACCCGTTTCTACTCATTTATCAATATGAGCACTCCTGTGAAGTTTCGAATAAAATAGTTAAACTAATCTTGTTTCCCCATACAAACTTTGGAGCCCCGTTTAACCCCCCTAGGGGATGAATTTTGCAAAATCCTTTCTTAATGCACCCCTAGACCACATAAGGAACCAATGTGCCAAATTTGGAATCTCTAGACTCAGCGGTTCGGGCTGTGCATTGATTTTTAGACTTTGTCACCCCTTTTCCCCCTCTTAGGGGTTGAATTCTGAAAAATCCTGAAACCCGTTTCTACTCATTTATCAATAGGAGCACTTCTGTAAAGTTTCGAATAAAATAGACTAACTAATCTTGTTTCCCCATACAAACTTTGGAGCCCCGTTTAACCCCATTAGGGGGTGAATTTTAAAAAATCCTTTCTTAGTGCACCCCTAGACCACATAAGGAACCTACTTGCCAAATTTGGAATCTGTAGACCCAGCGGTTTGTGCTGTGCGTTGATAGATGAGTCAGTCAGTCAGTCAGTCAGTCAGTCAATCAGTCAGTCAGTTTCTTCTTTTATATATTTAGATTAAACAACAGCTTTACACAAAGTGGCTCAGTCCCACTGGAAAAAGACAAAGAGGACGGCAAAAGAAACGATGGGTTGACGACATCGTAAAAACGGCTGGATGTACACCGCCCAAAAAAAACAAAAATGGAAAAAGTTGGAGGAGGCTTTTTACCCTACAGGGGGCCATACAATAATATAATAATATGTATTTTTTTTTTAGTAACTAAGAATGTAAATAGTATGGATAAATAAAGCTTAAATAAATAAAACAACAGCTTTGAACCTAGTCTTTTCATATTTTGCCTTTGATTTGGCATCTCCATTAAAACCAGGAATATTTATTGCCAAATTCTGAGATGATTCAATTTAGATTGACATTGAATTGCTAAGAAGATGAAGACAGTGGTTTTTATATTCATTATAAGGTTACTGTTGTGTTGCTACTGTCGAGAGTGGAGTGGCTGTCAAGGGACTGTAGTTTCATATTTTTATTTTTGACTGCAAAATTGATAATTTATCTGATGATTGATAATTTAAAAGTGCATGAACTGGTTTATTTGATAGTATAGTTTGTCCTGACTATCAATTCACAGAGCAAACCGGACGGATCAAGCTAAAATTTAGCATAATTATAAGTAGCTATTATGACATAGGCTAAGAAAGGATATTGGAAAATTCAAGCTCTAAGCGATGAAAATCCATTGCTGGGCGAATCTGGTGCGGATCCGCTAGTATGAAATAAATGCTTTGAGTTTGACAACAGATCTCTGTATAAAATAAATACTAGCTTACCGGGCTCAGCAGGATCACTGGGCTCGTCCTTGAGGCGGGCGCCTCCGCCCTTCTCCTTCTCCTTGATCATACCCCTGCGTGCCTTCGCCAACTTGACTGTACACAAAACATTACCACCATTATGTATAGGTCAAATATATTTAAAGCAGCATTTCGCAACTTATTTTAATTGCAAATACTTGAGAGATTTATCAAGATTATTTTATTTATCTGGTATTCAGCAGCACTCAGTTAGACTGAAAGCCGACCCCAACATAGTTGGGAATAGGCTATGAAGATGATGATGATGATGACTGAGAGATTTCTCAACTATAGATTGGATTTTTTTGACTCTATTGTACTTATTTTCGAATGCTAATTAAGAACTTTAATCTGTAAACAGTGCAATGAACAATTTTATTATTATTATAACTTTGAGGTAGTAAAGAACATACCTCTGTCTAATTTAACAGTTATTATGGAAAATAAAAATATTCCAGGATTTTAGAGGATGGTATTATCTATTATTTATTTTATTATTATATTATGTAAATTTAAGCAATTATAATAACCACTGTCATGGAACCTTAGATGAAAAAATACAGTGTAGTAGTGTATGTACTGAAAATTTTATTGAACCCCTGAGGTCCGTGGGGGCAAAGTTGGGAATTGGTGCTAAATAAACTCTGGTTCAGTCGAACAAGCTATTTGGTTTACGTTTTAACATGCCAATTAGAGTGTAAAATGTTGCAATGTTGTTGTTTGTTGTTGATGTTACAAATGTTGTTGTAAATAGTTTGGTTGACCGTACATAAAATGTGAAGTAGTGAATCATAGCAGATCTGTCCACGCTGTACACATCCAATATTTGTTCTATTTTATTTGTAATCAATATTTAGTTTGTAATCAATATAGACAATATAAAATTACCAGGAAATAGATTATTGCAGTACAATTACTATGAACATAGAATTAGTTATAATTTGACTGTGAAGAGTTTTAGTTAACATTTCATTACCATTTGAAGGACTTCAACTTTAAAATAGATTTTTAGTTGTTAAATTGATTTTCTTATAGTTTGGTACAATTTTGGATACTCAAAAATCTTGTGCAATCTGTGGCGATGTTTGCCACTTTTCGATTATATTTTTATTTCTATTCATATCCTTCATTTGCTACCGAGAGAAGACTTGATACATCTTCCTGCTTAGTAAGAAATTAACTGTAGTATTTTATACGTTTTTTTTTTTTATAAATTAGTAATGAACCTGGATTTCATCAGTGTATGAAAAATAAAATTTTCTGAATAATTATATAATATTTTTGTTTTAACAAATGTTTTTTGTACTTATTTTCCCTGTATTAATACAGAAAGCAAATAAGGCTGGGCTTTAAAATATTTGGTATTTAGAAAACCGATAATTTAAATCATACAGATATAATAAAATAATGTTTTTATAAATCAATCACAACAAGCAGAATATATATATGTATTCAATTTTTTTATTAGCATTTAGGCCTGTTTGGTAAGTACCTACTGTTCCACTCCTGGACAGAGAGGCGTAATAAATATTTTAAGCAAATTTTATTTGGAATTGTGACATGACATTTTCAAAACATAGGTTCTAAAAATTAGTATTGGTCACAAGCATCGAATATTGAAATAATTATAATAACTGATAAACATAGGTAAGATATAAGACCTTGGCGCTACACATTAAACACAATACCTGTCATGAATAAATTATTGGAAATTAGCAAATTTTATGGAATGTTATTTTTATTTCAAGTTATTTTGCAACAAACAATGACTAAATGTTACACTACATGTTGTTTTGATTGTAAATAAATAAAAAATAATCTATGAATGTACCTTTTTGTCCTCTAATGTGGTAAATAACACATTTACAGGAGTTTACCACATCCAATCACGGTCAGTGTATAATTCAGTGCATGACCATGGATCTACACTGTGATATAATTCCATGTGATCCCATGAAGTCAAACAGTACTGGTGTGCATTTGTATACATACAAAACTAATCCGCGACGCGTTTCGTCACGGGCACAATAATTGGCACATGTCCCACAAATCCACAGAACGGCACTTCATTACAAGAATGTCATTATGCTGCACCAAATGATCGAGAGATTATTATAAATAGAGATCACGAAAAACCTTGGCGGTCGGGGGGACGCCGATGGCGCGGACCGACCCCGCCGTCGCTACCAGGTGCCGAGAAACCCTGATCGTTTCCAGATATTCAATTAAAACGAGAATACACCGCGAATCCCCATAAAAATTCCTGGCTTATTCTCCATACATAAACAATGAGATAGGTCGGGTGTAGACGGGCGCGAGCACACGAAACGCACGTTTACTATGGCCGATTTATTGCCTAGAGAACGCTGCTCGGACGAGATGATACCACGGGAGAAAGCGTCTAACATTATTTTATATCATTCGTGTGATCTAATTAAGGTATAACGATGGGTATGCAGCAAGAAACAAAAAATCGGGATCGCTGACATTTTTGTTTATGGTACATCGACGAGATCCAGAATCCACAAATAGCGAAAGAACGTACACGATTACCGCCTCACGACGGATTCACTATCACTTGATAACACAAAACACTGTGTTTCTTCACATTTATGTAAGTTTCATCGTCAAAATATACCTGATTTTATTTAATTTCTTTCTATCAGCATTAACACAAATCACCACGCACACACAACACAACATACATATATGTGAACAACACTAGTGCGATGAGCCGATTATCATAATCATTATAGATGTTGACTAATCGACTATTTCCTTTATAATGGGTTACATCGATTAACGTGAATGGAAAGTTATTTTAATTCAGGAAATGAAAAAGATTAGTGAGATTTCAATGTTTTTTTGGTAGGTACTTATAAGTCAGAGATCTATCTAGGGTGACGCCCACGTAGCGTGGTTGAGAGCAATGCTCCACGTCAACGCCCCTCTAAGTATACCACTGCCATAAAACAAAACAAAAAGTCGGAACTAGAAATAACGTTCTTCGCCGCCTCACATCTACCAGCTGGGGAGCATCGCCACAAGTTCTCCGCACAACCAGCCTATGTCTTGCTTTTTCTGCTGGGGATTACGCATGCCCAGTGTGGCACCGTTCGGCCCACGCTAGAGAAGTTGACATAGCTCAGAACGACACTTGCCGCATTGTAACGGGGTGCTTAAAACCCACCCCTCTTGCGATGTTGTATCCGTTGGCAGGTATAGCCCCAACAGACGTTCGGCGTGAAATAGCTAGTCGCACCGAGAAGGGAAAACAGGAACGAGCTAACCGCCATCGCCACCCACTTTAGGGGCATCAAATGCCACCTTCACGCTTAAAAAGCCGTAAATGCTTCGTGAGACTAGACACACAATTTCCTCAAAGGACAGTGCGTCAGATGAAAGATGCGAATTGTGGAGGAACAGACATCCCACCCCTCCTCACTTCATCAATCCAGCAGAACATCTTCCCCCAGGACAGGAACTGCAGTGGCCAATCTGGAAATCTCTTAACCGTTTGCGGGCCCAGGTTGGCCGCTGTAGAAATAATCTGGCCAAATGGAGTTTCATCGACCAGTCCCAAATACAATGTCAGTGTGGAGCCCCTCTACAGCATATGCCCCACCTCCTTTCTTGCCCATCCTGCACAGCCACCTGCACCTTCCAGGATTTAAACGAAGCCAATGACAGAGCTGTGCAGGTGGCAACATTCTGGTCCGGTATTATTTGAGTTTATCAACACGCAAAGAAGTAGAACAAGAAGAATGTTTTTTTTAATCTGGCTTTTACGAAAAGATCAGCATTTCCGAGCCTGTGTTTTACTGTTTATACGTCACGAAAGATTTTACCAACTGTTGGCTATGAAAGTGAAGCTGATGAGTCGGCTTGCTATTATTGAAGACTTCTAGGAGTATTTCGGGGCTTGGTTCTAAATATTCATTGAACGGCATTTGTCAGTGAGTGGCGGATTTACCAATAGGCTGAGTAGGCTGGAGCCTAGGGCGGCAGATTTTAGGGGTGGCAAATATGAGCCAGTTTTCTTTTTAAGTGTTACAGAAATTAATACATTCATAATTATATTCATAAATGCTATTAGGTCCAGACAAGCAATTCAATTTATGTACTAAATGTTTCACCAGTTAGATGATTTTTTCTACAACTTATTGAATCGCGTTTATTGAAAACAAGCGACGGGAATAATTTTACATTTACAAAAACTGGAAACGGCAGTGTGGAAGGTTTTTTTGGAACAATAAACTAAGTGGAGTCCAGATGCCCATGTTTAAGAATTTCTTTAAAATTATTATTGTATTTCGCCATGGAATCAAGACAAGTGTGTCAAAGCTAAATATAACATGGGCGTCGCCAGGGGCAGCTTTTTCCTGCTTGATGCCACAGAATTGGTATTATACGTAACAAATTGTAGCGTGTGTTTTAAGGTTATAAATGAGCCTCTGAGTACTTTTACTATCGCTACAAACTTACACATTTTCTTTAAACAAACGCGCGCGCTTCGTACCCTGCGAAAAACTTCTCGATCGATCGGTATAGACAGAGGCTGAAATAAATTAGGAGCCCCTTGCCCCGAGGCCCTAATAGGCAATTAGAGCATACATACGCAAGGTTGCATAGCATGTGGATATTTTGATCTCAAACCATAACTATCTGAATTTACTCGAGGCAAGATGCAAAAATTTTCGTGCTCGCCTTGCTCGCTCTTGCAGACTAGCTTCTCTTGAATCTTATCTTTGTCTATAAGTCGCCCAGGTAACTCCGGTAGGTAGAAACAATTCTAACATGTCCACGGTAGGTAAAGTGTACAAATTTTCGAGCTCGCTTCGCTCGCTCTTGCAGCCTACTTACTCTTGCCTTTATCTGTGAGTCGAACAAGTAACTCGTAAGTATCAGGATTGAAACAATTCTAGCCTGTTCAAGGTAGTGTTAAAATTTTCGCTTAGCTCAGGAATTTACCCAAAAACTATTTCTTGGATAATCTGAAAATTTTTGGGTTGTAAAAACAATTCTGAAGGAACTCTATCACATAGTGTAGAGGTCAGTAGGGGCGGCAAAATTTGAAAAGCCTACTGGCGGCAAATGTGTAAATCCGCCACTGGCATTTGTGGAAGAAAAAATGGGAACTGAAGCTGAAAATCAAGTCAAAGCTGAATTACATCAGTAGTATCACAAAACACAGTAATACTAAGACATCTAGCACAAATTAACTCAGTTTGCCAGAAAATATGTTTCCTATTTGTTTTCTTAATTTTGCTCAATCAATTTGCCACTATTATTTTTATGCAGGCTGTCTCCTAATCATAATTTGTGTGATAAATTATGATTAGGAGGCAGCCTGCACCTACTAATATGAATCACGATTTTTTAAGGCAGTGAATCGATTCGAACTCATTAAAGTTCGACTCGATTTACTAATTTTGTAACGCTGGACTTCACTATTGAGTACAAAAAGAAAAAATCGGATACATGTACCAAAGGTAATTTACAGATAATTTATTGCTTTGCTGTTTCTTTCCTTGTTTAATCCAGTGCATAAGAAAGAGATGTAGATGTAGATATTTTTTTTAGAAATGTGGGGATTTTTTAGAGTAATAACTAGAGAGGGTTTTAAACTACTAATCAATCCTTTGTTACTAAAATGCTGTGAGCGACCTCAGTTGACATGTTGTGCGTAAAAAGTTGAATAAGATAAAAACAATTGTTATTTCCTAGATATATCAATTTAGATTGTAAATAATTTAAAATATTGTTGAATCTAAGCAATTAACGATCCCGAAGAAAACCTTTTTTTGTTCTTTTAAGGCTGAATCTGATTGTCGTTGCCAGAACAAAATCAACTTAACAAAAAAACGTAGTTGTCTATGATTCATTTACGGTGAAGGGAGGAGGGACGATTTCGCTTCGTTGTCGCCCAAATTATAATTTCATGGTGATTTGTGATAAGATCGTTATATTTGGATTGAAATAAGTGACTTTATTTGGTGCTTTAATTGTGTGTAAGTGCGTATTTAACACATATTGGTTTACTCGTTCGTCGGAAAAGATTACATTCTGACCGCTCCCTAGGCGTAGAATAGTACGTCAGTCGTCAAGTATTTTTCATGCCTGTTTGTACTACTTGCTTTAGTAGGGGGCCGTAATAGTAAAAGCTGTTGGAAAGTGCAATCGTACGGGAAACTGATGGTGTAAAAAACTATCTCACGTTCCATTTAAGAGGCATTTGCTGTGTTGGTGCATTTGTAAAGTTTGTAGCCATTTTCGGTGAGTCTTCATACATTTCGCTATTTACGTGTCGATGCCGATGATATTGTGTTTTGCGTGAAGATTGACCGCGGAAATCTTGATTCGTGAGGTTTGACAACAGTGCCTTGCGGATTTATGTCATAATTCTGCAGAAATGTTGAGATTTTTTTATGTCTCATTCATTGATGTGGCTCACAGTGAAATTTATCATGTTTTCATATCTATATTGTTATGGACATTGTAAACTCGTCTGCAAAGTGTGTCAAGTTATCGCAGAAAATGTTCTGGTCTATAATGTGAAGGAATCTTAACTTATCCATTTGGTCAAAGGATGCTGTAACTAGGGAAATTGAATAGTTAATCTAGTACTTCCACAACTGTTTTTCTTTATCCTACATTGGCCAGTTAGTGATAAGAAGTAGTGCATACTATATTTAGGTTGTAAGTCTCATACGAGAAATGGTAGAGAACAATCTCTGTGTAAAATATTAAAGTGTGTCACAGGTAGGTAAGTTCATTTTTCAAAGTAAGTACCTAATTATTTAAATGAAACATGAAAGTTATGAAAATATTACAAAATCTTTTGGCACGTCAAATTTATGTGAGTGAGCTGAGGATTTATATCCATCATTTTAAGAAGGTTCCTACTGGAATATCTAGTTTACCTACTTTTTTTTGAAATTGTTACTGAGTTTGACAAATGTAATGAACATTTTTTAATAAAAAGAGTTAGCCTAAGAGATTATTTAAGTTGGTGGTAGCAGCAAAGTGCCACTCCACCCATAGAACGACCCTCTGATCGGGCTTTCCATTACTGCAGCCAGTAGAACAGAAATGAGTAGAAGTAGACAACCGTTTATGCCGTAGTAATATCACCCGCAATCTAAAGAAAACCCGTAAAAATTATACATAGGTCATATTTGCAATATAAATAATCTAAACACTAAATAGCTCATAGTAGTGTGTGAAAATTCACACTATCACACAATAGTAAACGCTATGCTTGGTTGATACCACCTACTCACACACATAATGCTCTAGTACTATCACAAACACCAATTAACTATCTAATATATACACTTACATATATAGATACATTTTGAAGCGATTTTGTTGTGATATAATGATTGTAACTGTGATAAGGCCAATTATACATATTTAAATCAAAATACCATGTCAATATAAAAAACGATAAAAAAAATTGTCAAAAAAATGTAAAATGCCATTGTGAAATTCCTCCACATCACTGTCAACTGGTAATGTGCCTAAGAGACTCATTGCACTGCCATGATGTACAGGATGTAAAACACTTGTGTGTAACAGTTGGAATTATGACCCCCAATATCTCCGTAACTAGAAGGTTCCCAGGTTCCATGACCGCAATGACAGAGAGAACAAAAAGTGCCTTTCGGCTTAGTTAAAGCTCTTTTTACACCCTTTATACCAGCCCTTGAGTCACAAAAGGTGTTAACAAAATTTAGCAAAATTACTATGAAAATCAGAGCCTTTTTTAACCCCTGACCAAAAAAGAGGGGTGTTATAAGTTTAATGTTTTGTGTGTATCTGTCTGTGGTATCGTAGCTCCAAAACGGATGAACCGATTTTCGTTTAGTTTTTTTTTTGCACATGAAATCACAATACTTAAATAAAAAAAAAAGAAATTATGTTAGTGTTGTTATGTAGTAGACCACGCAGGAGATGGCGGGACGAGCTGGACCAAACCAACAACAAGTAGTCCACATTGGCCCTGGATCGAAGAATTTGGAAGTCATGGCGATGACAGGCTAACAGAAGCAACTATTGTTAACCTACATCATCCCACTGCTGGGCAAAAACCTCTCCACATGACTTCCAGTTTATTCCATCTGTGCTAACATTAGCAAAAAAAAAAACAACAACAACAAACAACAGCAACAACACAACAACAACAACACAACAACAACAACATGCAACCCACGTGGGATGCATGTTGATGATGTGGGTTTTGTGTAACTCTTCCCCCCCTTTTCTTTGAGTACTGTTGCATCGCCTTCTGGCTAAAATTTCGCACAGTGGTATACATATTTGTGTGCATGACTGTACCACCTACTCTCACATAATGCCCTAGTACACAGTTGTGATGTAAACCTATTGTGATTGCTAGCACTGTGTGACTAATCAATTTGTGAGTGAACAATAAAATTGTGGGATGTCCTAGCCTAGCCCTATATTCTTGTTATCAGGTTTATTTTGCATTCATGGAAAGGTTTTAAATCCAAGCGTGTATTGTAGGTAATGGTATAGTTAAATGTGAGTAATCATTTGTCATTCTTCTCAATATTAAATGTATCAACTATTTCATTGGCTGAACCACTTTATCTGATACACTGACTTTCCCGGTTTTTCACTACACTTAAAGTACTTACGGGATAATATTTTTATATTTAATATTTTTATATATTGTTTTGTCGCGAGTTACAATCGAGTTCCAGTAGTGCGCGTAATAAAAGACTAAGAAAGAGGGTAGACAGATTTGTCTGCTCATAATAATTTTCGCCCCACCCGCATACCTCTTCAGTATTCCCGCGATCATGATGCTTGCAACAGCGTCGAAATATCGGGAGCTAAATAAAGAAAATCAGGGATATTATCCCGTAAGTACTTTAAGTGCACCATAACTGAGTTTTGTCGTCTACTGTTGATAAATCATAAATTATTTCAATTTATTTGGGGTCGACAAAGCATGTTCTTTTTTTTTCAATTTTATCAGGTAGGTATGATCTCAAAACTCACACTCTCCCTAGGCACAAAAATATTTAAAAAAAAGTAATAATCAATTTTTTCCAAGTGTTGTCAGTCGGGTTTTCGCCATGTTATAGCAAACTAGTAAATTTTGGCCAATTCTTTTATCGAAAACGAGAAAGAGACGGACGTAATTTAGAGCTGTCAAATTAAATTGAACTAATATTTCCATACAAATTAAGGGTGCACGTAAAAACATGTCGACTAAAAACACGATGAAGCGCAAGGCATAAACTAGTTTAACATCTCTAACTTAGTTCATAGCTATAGCCGTCCTTTTCTCGCAGTCTTTTAGTAAAAGATAGCAATAGTCTAAATTAAGATTAGTTTGTGCACAACAGAATCGACACCGATAGCCCATGTTATTAGTAGTTTTAGGTATTTAACTCAATCCCCCATAATTTTGAGTTCGGTCATTTTCGTTCTGACTGTGCGATTGTGTTCGTAATAAATTAGGGCATAATCTAAATATATAAAAGAAGAAACTGACTGACTGACTGACTGATTGACTGACTGACTGACTGACTGACTGACTGACTGACTCATCTATCAACGCACAGCCCAAACCGCTGGGTCTACAGATTCCAAATTTGGCAAGTAGGTTCCTTATGTGGTCTAGGGGTGCACTAAGAAAGGATTTTTTAAAATTCACCCCTTAAGGGGGTTAAACGGGGCTCCAAAGTTTGTATGGGGAAACAAGATTAGTTAGACTATTTTATTCGAAACTTCACAGGAGTGCTCCTATTGATAAATGAGTAGAAACGGGTTTCAGGTTTTTTCAGAATTCAACCCCTAAGAGGGGGAAATGGGGTGGCAAAGTATAAAAATCAATGCACAGCCCAAACCGCTGAGTCTAGAGATTCCAAATTTGGCACATTGGTTCCTCATGTGCTCTAGGGGTGCATTAAGACAGGATTTTTCAAAATTCACCCCCTAAGGGGGTGAAACGGGAGTCGGAAAGTTTGTATGGGGAAACAAGATTAGGTAGCCTATTATATTCGAAACTTCACAGGGGTGCTCCTGTTGATAAATGAGTAGAAACAGGTTTCAGGTTTTTTTCAGAATTCCACCCCTAAAGGGGGAAATGGGGTAACAAAGCCTGAAATTCAACATAGGTATTGTTTGTGTGGTGAATTAGGTCGGGTGTATTACAAAAACAACGATTTTAAGATTTAATGTGGCGGACCTGAAACACCATCATTCCCCGTTGGGGTGCGATGGGGTTGAAATGTCTGAAAATCAATATGGGTGTCGATACCGAGATTATCAGGGGTGCTGATGAAAATGGCATTTATTTTGAGATCCAGAAGATGGCGGATTCGACTTCTATACAGGGTTATTGTTGATTTATTGTTATGACTGTGATAACGATGATGATGATTGTGATAATGATGATGATTGTGATGAGGATGATTGTGATTACGATGATAATGGTTGTGATTACGATGATGATGATTGTGATAATGATGATGATGATTAAGATGATGATGATGACGATTGTGACGATGATGATTTTGATTACGATGGTAATGATTGTGATTACGATAATGATGATAGTGATAACGATGAAGATGATTGTTATAGTGATTGTGAATTTGTGATTGTGATGGTGATTGTGACAGTGATGGTGATTGTGACGGTGATAGTGATGGTTATGATAACGAAGATTGAGATTGTGATGATGATGATTGTGATTAAGTTAAGATGATAATGATTGTGATTACCATGATGATGATTGTGATAACGATGATGATGATTACGATGGTGATGGTGATGATGACGATTGTGACGGTGATGATTTTGATTACGATGGTAATGATTGTGATTACGATGATGGTGATTGTGATAACGATGAAGATGATTGTGATAGTGATTGTGATTGTGATGGTGATTGTGAAAGTGATGTTGATTGTGACGGTGATAGTGATGGTTATGATACCGAAGATGGAGATTGTGATGATGATGATTGTGATTAAGATGATAATGATTGTGATTACCATGATAATGATTGTGATAACGATGATGGTGATTGACAATCACAATCACCTTCACCATTGCTATCACCATCACAACATCATCATTGATTCATTCCATTGCTATCATCATCATTGATGGTGATTGTGATCATGATGATTGTGATTAAGATGATAATGATTGTGATTATGATAATGATTGTGATTGTGATAATGATTGTGATTATGATGATGATTGTGATTAGGATGATAATGATTGTGATTATGATAAGGATTGTGATTGTGATAATGATTGTGATTATGATGATGATTGTGATTACGATGATAATTGTGATTACGATGATAATTATTGTGATGATGAGGATGGAGGTTGTGATGATGATTGTGATTACGATGATAACGGTTGTGATTACGATGATAATGGTTGTGATTACGATGATAATGATTGTGATAATGATGAAAGTGATAGTGATTGTGATTGTGATCGTGATTGTGATGGTGATTGTGATGGTGTGTGATGGTGATTGTGATGGTGATTCTGATGGTGATTGTGATGGTGATTGTGATGGTGATTGTGATGGTGATTGCGATGGTGATGGTGATTGTGATGGTGATTGCGATGGTGATTGTGATGGTGATTTTGATAGTGATTAGGATCATGAGGATTGTGATTACGATGATAATGATTGTGATGACGAGGATGAAGATTGTGTGATGATGATGATTGCGATTACGATGATGATGGTTGTGATTACGATGATAATGATTGTTATAATGATGAAAGTGATTGTGATTGTGATGGTGATTGTTATTGTGATGGTGATTGTTATTGTGATGGTGATTGTGATTGTGATGGTGTTAGTGATTGTGATAGTGATGGTGATGGTGATTGTGATGGTGACGGTGATTGTGATAATGATGGTGGTAGTGGTAGTGATGGTGATAGTAACGGTGATTGTGATGGTGATAGCGATGGTTATGGGGATCGTGATAGTGATTGTGATCCTGATTGTGATGTAGAGTGTGATGGTGATTGTGATGGTGATGGTAATTGGGATAATGATTGTGATAATAATGGTGGTTGTGATAGTGATGTGATAGTAACGGTGATTGTGATGGTGATAGCGATGGTAATGGGAATTGTGATGGTGATTGTGATAATGATGGTGGTTGTGATAGTGATGGTTGTTGTGATAGTGATGGTGATTGTGATTGTGATTGTGATTGTGATGGTGATTGTGATAATGATGGTGATTGTGATATTGATTGTGGTAATGATGGTGGTTGTGATACTGATGGTGATTGTGATAATGATGGTGGTTGTGATAGTGATGGAGACTGATGATAACGGTTGTGATTACGATGATAATGGTTGTGATTACGATGATAATGATTGTGATAATGATGAAAGTGATAGTGATTGTGATTGTGATTGTGATTGTGATCGTGATTGTGATGGTGATTGTGATGGTGTGTGATGGTGATTGTGATGGTGATTCTGATGGTGATTGTGATGGTGATTGTGATGGTGATTGTGATGGTGATTGCGATGGTGATTGTGATGGTGATTGTGATGGTGATTGCGATGGTGATTGTGATGGTGATTTTGATAGTGATTAGGATCATGAGGATTGTGATTACGATGATAATGATTGTGATGACGAGGATGAAGATTGTGTGATGATGATGATTGCGATTACGATGATGATGGTTGTGATTACGATGATAATGATTGTTATAATGATGAAAGTGATTGTGATTGTGATGGTGATTGTTATTGTGATGGTGATTGTTATTGTGATGGTGATTGTGATTGTGATGGTGTTAGTGATTGTGATAGTGATGGTGATGGTGATTGTGATGGTGACGGTGATTGTGATAATGATGGTGGTAGTGGTAGTGATGGTGATAGTAACGGTGATTGTGATGGTGATAGCGATGGTTATGGGGATCGTGATAGTGATTGTGATCCTGATTGTGATGTAGAGTGTGATGGTGATTGTGATGGTGATGGTAATTGGGATAATGATTGTGATAATAATGGTGGTTGTGATAGTGATGTGATAGTAACGGTGATTGTGATGGTGATAGCGATGGTAATGGGAATTGTGATGGTGATTGTGATAATGATGGTGGTTGTGATAGTGATGGTTGTTGTGATAGTGATGGTGATTGTGATTGTGATTGTGATTGTGATGGTGATTGTGATAATGATGGTGACTGTGATATTGATTGTGGTAATGATGGTGGTTGTGATACTGATGGTGATTGTGATAATGATGGTGGTTGTGATAGTGATGGAGACTGATGATTATGAAATTCGGCACATAGTTTATAACCTGGATTAACAAGTAGGACACTATTTATCTCTTTAGTATGATTCAGTGGGACAGTTACCGCACTTCACGCGAGCGAAGCCGCGGGCAACAGCTAGTCAAGGCATAAACTAGTTTAACATCTCTAACTTAGTTCATAGCTATAGCCGTCCTTTTCTCGCACTGTCTTTTAGTAAAAGATAGCAATAGCCTAAATTCCTCTAACTGAAAGATTATATTATAATCTTTCAGTTAGAGTATTGGAAAATAATGGACGCGAATTTTTTGTTTTTGTAAATCAATGAATATTCACAAAGATAAAACGCATCAAAACTCAGGAGTGGGGGCTCGTGACGTCACAACGCACTAAAAATTATAGCACAATTTATAAGCGTCGTATCTTTGTCAATTTTGGTTTACGTAACAAAAGAAAAAATACGTATCAAATATTTTTTGATAATCTAACTGACTGAATAATTAAATTTTTTCAGGACACAAGCCTATTGAAATAATGTCTCAAATATTAAACTCTCAAGTGAACTTCTTCCTTGATGAAAGTATTAATTAATGTTGTGACAGTAGTGTTTTTGTTGTTATTGTATTACTGACAACAATACAAATACACAGTGACTGTCACTTCCACATTATCACTTCACTTTGATTACACAATTGATTGATTTGAAGAACAAGTTCTCATTTTGTTTTTTGTACTTATAACAATTTGATAAAGAAATTAATTAATCAGACAAATTAAAAAAAAAAATTGTCACTTCATTTTTATCACACAATTCATTGATTTGTGAACATACCGTTGACTATACAATATGAATAAATACACTACAATATAAATAAACAATTTGATAAAGAAATTAATTAATCAGACAAATTAAAAAAAAAAATTGTCACTTCATTTTTATCACACAATTCATTGATTTGTGAACATACCGTTGACTATACAATATGAATAAATACACTACAATATAAATACAATATGAAAGAAAAAACAATGATAAATAGTAAAAGAGGTAGATCATATCGCACTAGCACGCACAAATTGTTGAGGACAAAGTGACACAATTGTTGCACTTTGATAGCTAGCTATCTCTTTCTATCTTATACGTTCCGTATTATCTATCGCTGTCGTAGTTTTAAATTAGTCGCAACGATATCTGAACGCCATTCAGTATGAACATGGCGTATCTTTATAATATCATTGAAGAAAAAGGTGAAAATGATAGCGTGACTGATAACGTAACTTGAGACAAGGAAGATGGCGACAATAAAATGTATTCATAAATCAGGCAAAGTAAAAAAATATTTGTGTAAAAAATGCTATTTTTAATCACTATTAATTCTTCCCATGTACTAAAATTTCTTATTGTTTGATGAAATTACCATCTATGTATAATACTTATCATGGCACAACTTATTCACATACAAAACCATTGTGTGTATACTTTCACTGAATTCTTTGAAAATTTAAAACATTTTGTTTGGTCATTCTACACATGTTGTAGAAAGTAAATACAATGTAAACATGTTTTTCTATGTTTAAATATGTGTTTACTTAGACTCAAGTAAGTCTGTCAACAAGAAAATGTGTCTAGGTTTGTTTTTGTATCTCTAAGGCCTATGTTTTATATTAACTTGGATTGAACAAAAACAATTGCCTGATGTTGTCATGTTACTGAATGGTGGGCTCTTATAAAAGCGAATTCAGAAGCAAATAAATGAGTACTTGATGTCCTACTTACTGGAGTGCCCCAAATGCCTGAAGAACGCCATTGATGCCGTAATTAACATAGCCCTCTTGGCCTCTTCCCTCTGGATTATACTTTGTTCTATTCCTCTGCCTCCACGCAGTAATTTACGGCAAAATATTTATATATAGGTCGCCCCTGCTTCTCACGGCGCCTTCTATCGGGTCCAGAACTATCCTATCTTTCAAGTTGGAACGAACCGCACACATTCACAAAATTTCATTGAAATCGGATGGGTGGTTTCGGAGGTAAGCGTGTTCGAATATAGTGACACGTGATGTTTGTATATTAAACAGATTTAGTTCGAACATGCTCTGTAGTATCAGGTCATAAGGCACCTAATCGCTTAACTGGTTTAAACCATAATGTTACAACAAGCAATACAGTTGGTACAGCGCCCCCCCCTTCCTTCTACTTCTTTCGAGATTGTATTTCTTATCAACAACCTGATGAAGCCGTCCTGCCATCTTTTCCTTCGTTAAACGTTAAGATTGTTTTTATTCATCATTGCCGAAGTTGAATCAGATCGATAATTATACAATACGAAAACTCTAGACACCATATTTGAACGGTAATAAGACCCTAGACTGCTAAGGACGCGACGTAAGTAGCAGGAGGCCCTAAAAAGAGGGGCTGCCCATACAGTTACCACTTTAGGTAACCCAAGATTCGATAATATTTGACCTTTTCAACCCTTTTGCTGAGCAAAGACATCTGTCCAATTCATACTTTAGCTGTTTGTCGGAACTCTTTGCCGCAGACTTAAAAGATCATCTTTCCATTTTCAACTTGGCCTACATTTTACATCGTCATAAAGATTCTTTATAAATACCTCAAAAAAATGTGTCATAACAAGTGGAAAGTATTATGTATTACGACATTTTCTTCGGACATTAACTTGATTTTTTCATTTTATTACATGAAAAAGTGTTTCTAATTCAAAACGGATCTTTCTAACCTAATTTAAAATAATGATCTTGTAACTCTATCTAAATTGCGTCTATAACTCTCGTGAAATGGAATCTGGTAAACGGTTTAGTAAATCTGAAATAATAGCCTAATTGTAATGTCAGGCTCATAACTTGAAAACCTAGACATCTATTGTTTTTCTTAGAAAAAGGCTGGATAAATATTGCTAATAAAGACGAATGATAATTTGGAAACCTAGTCGTCCTTATTATACATAATTCCGTCTCTCTAGTCTAGACGAAAATATTGTTAATTATTCTGAGTAAACATGGGTTTATTCGAAAACCCAGTCGTGAAAAACCATTTTCTTTTCTAGACGAAAATATTGTTAATTATTTTCAGTGAACCTAGTGGTCAAAATCTATTGACATCCTGGACAAAATACTGACCATGTTCCGGGAACACAAAATGATCAATAAATTATTTCACGTAACCGAAAATTTTGTAAATATTCAGCAACTAAAAACGCTTGTCGTCGTTTTACTCCGCATTGCATCGGAAGTCCCATCATAAATATTTTGAGCTGCCTCCGTGCTCTGCTAATTGCCTGGGCAATTAACCCCGTTATGAGTAAAATGTACTGCGAATGCACCAAACGGCGACTGTGTCTTAGCAAGATTAACAATGGGCTATACAGCTTTCTTTTTATTACTACAGTACACTTATTTCTCTGATAAATTTAAGTTAATTCATCCGGCCGCACTTTTTATTCGGCCGTCCCACGAAAGTATTGTTCATTCTAAAGTCCACGCGTTTCAACAAAGTGGTTTGAAAGTTCAAGTTATCTTAGTATAAAATTTTACATAATTATCTCTATTATTGTTAGAAATAGAATAATTTTATTTTTTTATTAAAGAAAGGTTACGAAAATAGATCATAAGTTTCATAGTTATTTTAATCAAAAGATAAACTTAGTATTATTCTTATATACGTTACTATTACTCAGAATATTTTCCTAATAAAGATTCATACAATGAAATGGGACAAACTTTAACAAGATTACCGGGTTTATTCGGGTTTAGGGAAAGGGTCGTGCCTCCACTAAATGCACTACAAACTACCCAAAGATTTTGGGATAACAAATTATCCAGAACAAACATCACGCGTCCCATAAAGCCGTTTATTAAAGTAAATATTTGACTTTAAGTATAATGTATCCTAAAACAAGTATCGAATGTTTGCTTGACTTTTAACAAACTTTGCACAGTGTTCACGTTGCTGAGAGTTGTGGCCAAAAATATAATTATGTATTCGTGAAGTTATTATGTTGTAATCTCACGGACTCACGTGGCTTTCTCTGCTGTATGCTGTATCGTTGTGAGCGATGGTAGACGTTTTCCCTTAGTAAAGTATAACGGTTTGTGTCGAAAGATGAGCAGTATCTACTGTGAATATTCTTAAAACGAGGACTCATGACTCTCATCTGCCTAGCCCTTTTCCAACTATATTGATGTCGGCTCCCAGTCTAACCGGATACAGCTGAATACTAGCATTACTAGCATTTGAAAACATCATTATTTGAAGACACTGTATTACTTTTGAACATCAAGAATATAATGTTAAAAAACTGGCTATCTGTAAAGTCGGTTTACGGACGATAATTTTACGTGATAACGTCATTTTTCATGGTATTAGTGATTTTAACTTAAAAAAACAAAATTTCATCCTCCTTAAAGATTGAAATTGTAACAACCACCGTTGCGTTAGCTTCCAACCATACGCCTAATTAATAAATTTTGTAATTTTAACTCAGAAAATTAAGGACTTTCCATACACAACTTTATCCCCTTTAAGGGTTGAATTATCAAAAACGCTGATACACGTATAAATTAATTTTCAATCGTCAGCCTAAATACAAAATTTTAAAATTCTAACTTTAAAACTGACGGACTTTCATACAAACTTTCATCCCCTATTTAACTCCCTTAGGGGATGAATTTCAAAAAATCCTTTCTTATTTCTTGTCTACATTATAAAGGAAACCACTGTGCAAAATTTCAGTTTTCTAGTTCCAAGGGTTTGGGCTGGGCGTTGATCGCGGCGCTCGTAACGGTGCACGGTGTGACACTTTTCGTGCGTGCAGCCGATGTTCATCGATTTATACGACGTTATTACGTCAAAAATACATCTATACTAATATTATAAAGAGGTAACATCTGTTTGTAAGTTTGTATGTAGGGGGTAATCTCCGGAAGTAATGAACCAATTTTAAAAATTGTTTCACTGGTAAAAAGCTACATTATTCGTGAGTGCTATAGGCTATATTTTATTCCCGTACTCCCACGGGAACGGGAACTACGCGGGTGAAACCGCGGGACGTCAGCTAGTAGAACAGTAAAGACGATCGATAATATCAGGAAATTACTTTTTATCAAACGCCACAACCTAAATGACATGCTGTGCTGAGATTACATTACCTTTGAATCTAGAATATAATAATATGAGACTAGAAACTCCCAAAATAACGAGAATGTCAGAAGCACGTAAAGTTGATTGGTGCTCTGCATTACATCGTCGTCCAATTATTAACACATTGCAATTAGCAGTCGTCAATATTGATTTAGTATCATCAACGAGATGGACCTAAATCTAGATTAATTGGTTTACAGAACTCTGTTATAATTGATATGGATTAACAACCCAATCGCAGGTAGTTCTGATTACTTAAACATAACATAAGAATGAATCATGTTGATGGATGGAGAGGGAGAGGAAGACCAGAGAAACGATGGAGGGATTGTGTGAGGAATTATATGAAAGACTAGCGGACGTCCCGCGGTTTCACCCGCGTAGTTCCCGTTCCCGTGGGAGTACGGGAATAAAATATAGCCTATAGCACACACGAATAATGTAGCTTTCTACCAGTGAAACAATTTTTAAAATTGGTTCAGTACTTCCGGAGATTACCCCCTACATACAAACTTACAAACAAATGTTACCTCTTTATGATATTATTATTATATTAGTATTAGTATAGATAAAGCAAAGCAAATGATAGCGTGACGGTTGACAGAGGAGAATGGGAGAAAAAAAACGTGTTGTGACGACAACAAGTAACGTGGGATAAGGGAAGGAAGATGATGATGAAGAATGAATCATAGAAGATTGAGAGAACGCCAGGTGAAACGGACTTTATCCTAATTTTGTTAAGGTAGAAGCATCAGGGCATTCTAATTTTCTTCTATTTTTGCAATTTGCCGGTTAGTGTCAGGCTGTATAGCCGACTGCAATTAAACAAAAAATACTCAAAAGTGGAACGAAGTTTATAGTGGCCGGATTTTTATGCGATTTTTTTTTATTGAGTTCCTAGAGGAGTGGAGAAGAAAGTTAAAAAAAAAATTTCGCCGCTCCCGACTTTTTATTTTTTTTAATTTTCTTTGGAAAATTTTTTTTTGTTTATGACCAACTTCAAATTCCACGATTTCATATTGTAGCGTAAAAGTGTGACCTGTGTGCAGCCATTAAATGCTAATTTAGTCTATTTCTTTGTTCATTGTAGTCGATGTAATGCAATATTTCAAGTATTTTTTGAAAATCTCCTATTTTCTGCAATTGCAATGCGTTGAATTTGAAGTAATTCATAAACGAAAAAAAAAATATTTCAATGAAAATTCAAAAAAAAAAAGTCTGGAGCGTCGAAATTTTTTTTTAACTTTCTTCTCCACCCCTCTAGGAACTCAATAAAAAAAGTCCCATGAAAATCCGACCACTATAAACTTTGTTCCACCTTATTGTCTAATTGCACTCGACTAGTATGTTAAACAAAATATGATTCGCGGATGTTATACGTATGTATTTACAGAATTGAAATCATTAACCGGTCCGGCCCATTGAATAGGAAAATTAGTAAAATATCGTCGGGAAAGTTCCGAGTATGAATGTGGATGGGTATAAGAGTAGAGGAAGACCAAAGAAACGAAGGATGGACTGTGTAAAGGATGATATGGCAAGAAAGGAAGTGTCTGATGTGATGACGAGTGATAGAGAAGTGTGGAAGAGGAAGACATGCTGTGTCGACCACAAATGAATTTGGATGAAGGCTAGAGAATGATGACTCTTTGATTGTTTCTGTCTGTCTACAAGAGTCCTTGTACCGTTTATCTAGTATCTAAAACCCTTGCCTTGTACCTCTTGGCATTATCACAGGGAAACCTATGCATGCAGAATATTTAAAGTAACAATGTACAAAAGCGAATGCCAAACGAGCCACACAGGTTCAAAGATCGCCCGTCAGTTTAACAAAAAGCTGTCAGGTTTATCAATTGCGTTACTTCAAAATAAATTATAATACTGCTAAAGAATAAGCAAAAGTTTACGTAACTCAAGCTTTAGTCCAGTAGACATGGCTGCGATTAAATAACTATCACTTTTTGCTGCCAATGAAAGTTTGCTCGCTTTGCAATGGTAATCTCTAGTTAATTTTATTCTGCATACTATACAAAGAAAGGCATATCGTGTGCAAGCGATCTTCGCCTTTATAGTCTTCTCCATTATTCTTAATTATGAGGGCCAAGGGGTCACTATTTGGGCTAATTTCCCTTGATCTTTATTTTAAGTTGACGTTGGATGACCAGAGTATGAATGGGACTTTTTGTTTTACGAACATTTGACTTTTAATACCGTGTTAATTGTTATGTTCTAGATAAATAAAATAAGTACACGACATTGTCCTTATTTATCTTTGTAAGTAAATAATTTATGTACTCTCAAAGGAGCGTTTATTGTATAATTGTGTGTGATTAAAGAATATCAATGACAAATTATTTGTCTCGTTTCACTTGTTGAATACATATATATAGGTTTAATCGGCCTATTGTTATTATTGGATGACACAATACATACCTACATAATTATGAATAATACTTGTAACTGTCCTTAACCGCAAAGAAGTATGCATACCAATATGCCTACAGAATTATTAATTATGATTTATACAAACAAACAAATAACCACAATACTTAAAAGAAAAATTGATTGTCGAACTCAAAAATAAATGCGGGATTAAACCACACAACCACCATCTTGGATTCCTTAAAATTTTAACAAAGACTGATAGGCAATGGCAATGACATTCTGCTTGATATCCGAATCGTTGAGGGAACATTAAGACCCACTTACGTAAAAACATTACCCTCGTTACAATCTACATCGCCACGTAAAAAAAAACTCGAAAAAGTAGCCCAACAAGCATCTGCAGGCAAGAAATTAAAAATACTCATTTGACATTTCGGAGTAGAGCATACATATCTTCATTACCAAAAATACGTACGAAAACCACAAAGTTTCCCCGCGCACATTCCAACTTTTATTCAAGTTATAACATTTTTATTCGTGCAAATGGCTATGCTAAGTAGCGAGACTCCGCGAGACCTAGTTTCCAGTTTTCCACTCCGTTTTGATAATAAAATTGTTTGTTACAGGTGAATTGAATCAACATCAGTATTATCAAGAGCAGCTCATAATGACATTAAGTTGTTATACATTAAGTAGCCATTAGGGTATCAGCGGTCGAGTTTAGAAATGATAAGAAGACCACAGCAGACATGGACGGCGTGAAGAAAATACATTCTGGAACACTGTATCGGTAAGTTGGAGCGTTATTTGATCAATTATTCAGATATGTAATGAACTTATCCTGTGTCCTTCGTTATACTGTCTCTCTAGTAACTATTTTAGGAACAGAGCAGAGCAGAGCTTATTGAATATGGCCTTGTGACACAGCAGCCTTTTCAGTGGCTTAGGATAAACTGCTAGATTGGAAGGCTATCATGGCACATGTCAGAAGTCAGCCCTTCGTTGTTTAGAATTCGACTTTATTATGTAGTTAAGCTGATGGACAAGTTAGACTACAACATAATTAGGTACCAAAGTACGTTAATAAGTCCAACAAATCTGGAGGAACATGGCGTGACAAAGGGGAATACACTAGTCTTATGTAGTGACTTCTAATCTTAAACGAAATCTTGTAAATGAATCGTTGATGTCGAAATTGAGATCCCTGACCCCACTGTGGGTTGTTACAGAGGGACCCAAGACATGTCCCTGCAGTACCCTGTATTATCTGACCCCTTTTCCCCTTTGTCTTTGGTAATATTGAGCGTTGACGTACTTAGTTTTCCTTTTATTACAGAACATAAGATATTTCTAATGTTCTCGTTTTCCGTCCTTCAAACCCTTTCCCAGTTTGGCAATATTTCAAGGATAAGGCACGAGTAAACGCCAAAACAGCTCGAGTTACCATTTCTTTCTGAAAAGGATCGAAACCTGAGATACTATCTTTCCTTATAAGTTTCGCGTTGAATGGCCGTAATGGCTTTTTCGGTTTCTTATTTAGCTAGAATGAAAAGCTTTACAAGATGGCTGCTATAAAGAAATACTGGTAATGGCTGGTTCTTTAGGTTAAAACAAATTTATGTCATTCGTCTTAGAACTTCGCTCAGGCTCAAATGAGTCTTAGTTCATTTTTGATTCAGTGACATTATTTCTTACTATCATTTTTGCTCGCGGCGTCGTTCGAGTGGTGCACAAAGTCGTAGGTAGTAACTAGCTGTTTTTGATTCAATGTCTCTTATTTATACCAATTTTATAATAAACCATTCTTACCCCATCAGCTTGGCTTTACTTGACACGAGAAATCGTCCAGTCGACCACGTTCAGGTACGATAAAAAGATTAACTTAGGTTTCAACTAAGGCACAATCATTGTAGGGGTCAAATTGGTGACCAACTAAATGTGTTAGATCCAGTGAAAAAGCTAAGCTTGTTGCCTTGTCTTCGTTCTAGTTAGTAGGAATATTAACGAAACTACGGACATGTTTCGTATTTTTTCATGACTTACGGGTAGCACATCGAATAACACTCGTAGTCCTAAGACTTAGAGATGGTTTTTCGACAGCATGATTAGCCTATACTTAAAGTTCTCACTGCTGGGACACAAGCTCCCTCTCTGTGAGAAGGGAGTCGGCCATAATCAACCACGCGATGTCAGTGTCACATGTCTACAATTTTATAAGCTTGTATTTAACTTGCCTTGTTAGTTGTAATTATGTATGTATTGGTCAAATCTTGCAACTGAATTTCAAACCAGTTCCCTCCAACCAATTGAACTAAAATTTGCACACACCGTTGGTTCTGGTGACATTTTTATAAAATCTTGTTTTTTTAAGTTTAATTAATTTATTCAAGGAAACGAGTATGCGGTTTCCTCGCTATGTTTTTCTTCACTGTTTTGAGAGCTGTGATTATAAGTTACGAAAGGTAAAGCGCCTCCTTGGGTTCGAACCACGTGAGGTACCAACGTTACAATGCTTTTCTACAGGCATTAATTTTAATATAAGTCTTCTACCTAATCATATTTTCACCTACCTTTGTCAGCATAACAGAGCGACATAGTCAAAATTCCATCAGTCTGGCATCTGGCTCTGTATCAACGCAAATACATATTAATGGCATAACTGGGAACGTATACAGTTGTACCTGAATTATATAGCCGCTGGAAGCCGTCGTGTTTCAATAGACGACGGTTCCGCATTGTCACAAGTTCCCGCCTGTCTAGCCGGAAGCCGAACACTGACTTTACTGCAGCTCTAGTTATAACCAAATAACCACTGTTTATGTTCGTTAACATCTAGTTTTAATTAGGAACTAACTTTAGTCGCCCCAAACTGGAATTTAGTGGAGTTGTATCTGCTGTTGTACCCCAGCAGTAATGTTAATGTTGTCGTATTTTACTGCTAGGGGAATCTAAAGAATTCGCATCAGGATCTCCTCCATTTTAAAGCCATTGTTCGAGAATTTCAGAACAAGTTCGCAAGTTATAGCTCTTGCAGAATTTTCGTCTCTAATCTCATTTTGTTTACCGTGCCACACAATTGTCTCGTTTTTGATCCCGATTTAACTGATAAAAGGCAAGGTATTCACGAACTGATTTCCATAGTTAGATTATATTGCAGAGTTAGGTAAGATTTGGTCATTGCGAATTTCCGGTCTCGATAACTTGGGTGACACAGAATCGATTACTAATAGTTATGCCGCAGAAACACTCGAGATATTTATCGTATAAGGAAAAACTGCATGCCCAAGGTTTCTTTAGTTTAATCGTGCTGCAACGAAGATTTCTTCATAAAATTATGTCTGAACCGAAACGGTTTTTATCTTGTCGGTCTTCAATGCTGCTCCCAAAATGTCAGAAACAATGATACCAGTTAGTTATTGGAAATCCGATCCGAATTCGTTAGCGCTGTCTTTTTTATTGACGTCTCAATGGTCTAGCGGATTTGTGGAACTTTTAATTTGATTCTAACTAAGGCTGCCGTTGCATTTTTAATTACCATTCTCAGATATATTGGCTTGGCTCTGAACGTTTTTGTAAATCACTGAAGCAATTTCTGGGAAGATATGCTTTCTGACATTTATACACGGTTATTCAATTATGTATTCATTCCCAGCAGAGCCTCGGGCTGTCAGTTCGCCCAAATACTCAGAAATAGATCTAACATTCAACAATAACCTTTTCCGGAAAATCTTTCAACTCATAGGACAAAACGCCTATTGAGTGTACAGGGACAAGTGCGTCACCATTACAAATTTTCACTGGCCATTAAAAATAGATGGTCGCATTGATTCGCAGGACAACCACAATTGACTATTGTGGAAACCTATATATTGTTTGCGCTGTGTATGTAAAAATAATAACTAACCGCACAGATAGGCGGTGTTCCATTTACATCCCATCTACGTATAGTGTAGTGTTATCACTTGATGAACGACACGACGCCATTTAGGTGTGTTTTGTGTTGCTCTGAGTACTGGAAATACAATACCTTGTGCACTTGACACAGCAATTTGTACTCCTAATTATGGCAGATTACTTTTCCTGAGTGATCCGCGTTTTCCTCCGCAAATGGCACTGTAGCGCCGTTTTTTCGACACCTATTTAGTATTCTTATCACCTTTGTGCCTGGGACGTAATTCAAGGAAGTGCCTCCGGAATCTTTGGAATAGGCTCATCCGACCAATTCTGATTCTCTACTACCCGTTTCTCGACGCCTTATTTTTTATTTCCGAACTAAGTAATTGATATGTCTCAGGGGTCACAAAAAACGTATATGTCTACAATAAGTAACAGAATCGCGTTTGTTTTCGTATCGTATTATTTCCACAGTACAAGGTTAACCACTCCAAATTCGACGTCCTTACAGGGATTTATTTCACAGAAATGTAGAATGTTACGAGAATTTGTAATCATATAATCACGTTTTTGTTCTTTCGTTTTCACTGTTTGAGTAATGTCGTCCCGCATCTCGTTATCGATCGAAATTAGTTGGAAATGACAATCGATATCTTCAAATGTATATGTAAGAATACAACAGCTAATACAGCTATCTAAAAACATCACAAAAATTACTACATCGTTCTTTTAAGAAGTTCGCTTCGGAAGTATTCGTGATTTTGCTGTGGGCGTACGAATGAAGAAATCAAGTAGATTAAAAATAACCCAGTTGTATACAGATGAAACCCCAAGTGGCGGCGGCGGTACACCTAACGTGCAAAATGTGCCTATTTCTGCCTTTTTTATTTTACCTTTGTCGCTCGTGTGTCTTCCAATGTGACTGACTTATTCCATTCCACGTACGGTGACTGTGAAGTGTGGGCCCACGACTGTGCTTCTTTCAGCGTAACTACTGCTTTAATTTAAACTTTCCATGTCTTCCCATTCCGAATACGGTTAAATTCAAGCCACAGGCGGCCATTGGGGACATCCTCTTTAAAAAGAACGGAACCCTGCCGTAATCCGAATACAATTAAAGGAACAACGCGTGTGTTTGCTCGGACCAAGTTCGTGGCTTCGCGGACAGTTTGCCCGTTTGTGGTTATTATGTAATCAGATCCCGTACCCAATGTCTTGGCTCGAAAGCTTTCCGAAATAATATCCGAATCGCAAAAACTGCACTAACGCTAAAGTTGTGAACACTGAGGTTTCTCATTACATTTTTCATTTCATTAAGTTTGCTGTGGTTTTCATTAATTTTATTGGTGATAATGATGGCGCCCTAATGAATGGTGTGACGAAATTAGAAATGTTGTCGTATTTTTATTTCTGTGGCGTCAAAGTAGCCCAAATATTGATATCGAGTGTGAATATTTAATGCTGTTGGTATTATTTGGGCAGGCATTACGGGAAAGCAGCTTTGTTTACTAAAATATTGAAGGCCCTGCGTATTCTATCTGAATTTTAATAACGCGACGCGATGCTGTCTCCTACATATTATCGATTGAGAATCAAGATTCATAAAACGAGAAATAAATTTAAATCGACTTTGAATGCTGAATAAAGATAAGGATTAGGTAACGTGAATAGTTTCAGGTATTCTGTTTAGAATGTGGTTCAGTTTTCGGGCTTTACCTTTCCGTATATCATGTTATTCTCTTTCTACAAATGTCTAACGCCTGTTGGCAACGTGGCTTTGTGTTGCCATCTCAACCGTCAAGGTTTCTGTGTGGTACACTACAAGGGATTAAAAAGAAGAGCTGGTATCTTTGTTTGTTTTTCAACGTTTCCCGGGAAAAACACATGCCCAACCTTTAAAATTTCACACACGATATTTTCTATTCTTGTTGATGGGCGTACCCTTTTACTTGTGGGTGTTTACATAGCCGTCACATAAATTCTCCTTTTCTCATACTCCTAATAGAATATCGTATTGATGTGTGTGCTCTGTGGTTTCCGGAAAAATTTAGTAGTAATCTGCGAAATTGAACGGTTGAAGAATTTTCGCTGGGCCATGATGATTTTGGCTGTTTCTCTATGAGTTCTGAAACTACAATGGGATATTGCCAGTATTTTCTGTGCAAAAGAATACCCAGACAGCACTACCTAATGTTATTTTAGCCAGTGCAAACAGCCCTAAAAGCATTAGCCTTGGCGACAATATCTAAAGCCAAGCCTCAGCCATGTTACCCTACTCTTCTAAAACACTGAAACAATGTACTATAGTTAATTTTAACCCAGAATCAGACACAAACCTCTTCCCAACTTAACTTTGCGCTAACAAATCTCGGTCGTAAACGTAATCCATTTTCATTTGATTGAGTCTGAAATAGAGATACACTAAGTTCGGAGCTAAACGGATTACCGATCCAGTTAAGGTGTAAATCAGCATGTATAGAATAGGTATCTCGGAACGGGAGCCGCATTGGCAATTGGCAGGAGGGAATGCAATCGATACCTGAATATTCTACTATAGCGATGTACGATACTTGCATTTCTATCGAGACTTTGGATCGATCCGGATCGTAACTAAACGATACGATTCTAGGAAGGGCTTTGGTTCCGTTCTCCAAATATCGGATCGTGTCGGTATAGATGGACGATACTTTCATTTGTCTCAATCCAGGGAATATTATCATTTGCATCTGACAACACGCGCCATATTAAAAACTTAAGACCTAAATGTTTTATGAAATAAATACCGATGATATTAAAAAAAAAGTCTGAGTATGCAATTTATGACAATGTGGTACGCTACGATCCATTCATTCCGATACTTTTGTATCGATTCAAAATATCGGAGCATTGGTAATTTTGTACCGATACTGTCAAGTTATCGGATCGGCAGTGCAAGTACGAACTTAGCATCGATAAGACATCGACATCGTTAAGGTTGTCATTTTTATCGATCTTGTTAACGAATTTGGAAGTACGTAACACGCGACGATAAGATTTATCGAGGTACGAATCGAGTCGACAAGGATCACTTGTCAAATGGCAACACTGAGGACGTCCAAAGACAATACATTTAAGGTGGGATCTCTGTAGTACAAATATGGTCTGAGATTTTAAAAAAATCCTTTTTTTCATAGATTTTTGGCATTATATACAATATTTAAGGGTTTATTTCAGAGAAACTACCAGTATTTTCCAAAATTTCCAATTATTTTAGTAAAAATACAGAAAATGTCCATCTTCATGACGTCGTCGTGTTTACCTTTGCCAAAAAAAAAGTTTGTAGTTGACACTTTGAGTCAAAGTGTCAACTGTCAAAGTCTTTGACAGTTGACAATGACATTACTTTCTTGAGGTTTGTTTGAGAAAAAAACTTTGTTTTGTTTCGAAAATTTAATTTTAATACATGATAAATACAGTTACACAGTCAGTGGTTCGTCTTTACAATAGCAGAAATATTTCACTTTTCACGTTCTCGGAGACAGCTGAATGAGCAAGGTACGTATTTTTATATTGAACAGTTTTTAATTTTAGATTCATCCTTAATTATGTTTCCCTAGAACATTCAAATCTTGGGACTACTCTCTAGTTAAGTAATAAACAGTCCTAAGTCAGTTATTTTGGCTGAAAAACCAGCAAATAGCTGTAACGAGCAAGCAAGGATTCAAGTGCTATATTCAATTAATTCCAACCAACTTTTACAATATTTATCATCCTGCTATAGCATTTCACATCACAGTGGCATGTTCACTACTGGAAATTGGTTTCTAACCACATAGTGATTACACTATTAGCTTTTTCTCAATAGAAAGGCTGCTGGATGTCAATGGTTTGTGTCAATAATCCTATGTTTACTTTTAGGCAGCGCTGTAAGTAACATGCAAGAAAAAGATGTTTTAGTCATTATATGGTTCAACAGAATGAAAAGTGGGCCAAATTGGCAAAAGAGCTGGCAAACCTTGGCCCAAACAAGACTGTGGATTGGTGGTTTACTGTGAGTGATTTGTCGATGTTTAATAACAAACTATTCTTTAATTTTATATCATTTGTTTATAATATTTTCAACTTTTGTTTCACATTAATTTTTTTGTTTGATCATAACAATGAACACAACATTATATTGTCACAACATGAATCCCCAAGTGGGTGTCAGAGGTGTTCCCATGTGTAAACTGTGAAGCAAGTCACAGTCGACACTTGGTACACCTGCTTTTCACCGATTATTATTACATCCTAAGATTGATGGGTGGAAGGAGGGCCCTATCACAATATTTACTATGGGGATTGAACTCACAACCTATGAGTCCACTACCTGAGTATTAGACTGACTGATCACAGAGGCAGTCATAATAATTACTGTGATTAAGGTTTAAGGTTATAATGCTGCTAATGCTTTCTTACAGACATGGAGGGATCTCAAATCAAGGGCCAAGAGTGCGAATGCAAAGAGGGCTCGAGCTTGACCCTGGGAATTGTGCATTTACATTCAAAAGCCTGCAGTTAACATCGCACACCTAAAAATTAATTAGCATACTTTGTATGTGTAGCTATAAATTGATTGTGACCATTGTTGGGTACCTAGATACTGTGATGGAATAAATATATCCTCTGAATGAGTTATTAAAATGTTCTGAAACACTTTTGTTATACTTTTTAAATAAATTATTCTAATTCTTATTTAACTTGAAAGAAATATTGGAAGATTTAATTATGGCTTTTCTGTGACTAAAGATTGTTAAATAAATAAAAGCCAATACACTGTAAATTGTAAAATAAATAAGTACTCAAAAACTGTGTGTTATTGCTGTAGTACCCTTTTATACCCATATAAGGGGTCATCGGGAATATTGTTGTAGGGTGTGACTATTGCAACATGGGTGCAATCGACACATCCAAGGCAATCTCGCTTTCCAGTGCTGGAATCCTTCCACGATGGCTCTCCTTTCAACTGCAGTTCCTGGGATCTTCACGTAGGTAGGTGTGGAAGAGGCGGCGAACTATTGTCCTCGACACTTCTCGCACAACCTTGCTCACAGTTTTGTGGCCAAGGGCAAGATTGTACTCCTGCCCAATGCACCTTTGGTAACTCCCAATTGCATAAAACCTTACGGCTGTCAAAACCTAAAACAGCAGGTGCTTACCACGATATGGACAGGGAATCCAGTGGATCGTGTCCTCCGTAAATCTACCTCTATCCTTTGTATTAAAATGACTGCCACTTCTCGAGTCACTCGAAAAAGACGAACAAAATGTGGAAGTTCCAGTGGATTGTTCGTGTCTCTGAAACGTTGCCTCCGAATACGCATCACATTATGATGGTGCTGCCGTTCTTCCTCTTCATCAGCAATAACACCATAAGTCCTAAATCCATTAAATTAATGATCGATAAGCTTGTCGCGCTTTTAAAAGGCGTCGATAAATTACCGAGCTCGACAACGTAAATTGTCGATCTCAACTGTCAAAATGTCGTTTCGTACTTGCATTTTCGATAAAATCGTTATAATTGTAGAGTATAATAACGATCGTTAAAATAGTAGTTACGTACTTGCGACATCGATTCGATTCGACATGAACTCATTTTATCGAGATTAGCTGTCAGATTTATCGAATCGATTCCTACGTACTTGCACTGCGGATCGTACATCACTACTCTACTATTTCTACATTAATTAGTAGTTCGTTCAGCGGTATATTTAATAAGTCTTTCACAAACTGCATTTCTCTGTGCTCCGTGTCTTAAATGGTATCGCCTCTGCACGATAAAACTGATATTGCATTGATACTTTTATGAAGCGATAAGATTAAAGTACGGTTTCGCACCTTGATATTGTCATTTTTATTTTGTGGGGTTTTTAGACTGAGTTGCTGCAATCGATGGGTTTCTAGAGTTTATTACCTATTGAAGGAAAACATCGCGAGGAAACCAGCATGCCTGAGAGATATTTCTTGACGGCATGTAAAGCCAAGTCAGACGCCGGTGGGTGGCATAAAAACTCTCTCCAGGTTAGGCACTAACCAAACGATACATAAAGATTGCCTGATGGGCCTGCTCTTGATTTCAATCTCGCCTGATAGAAAGCAATGGATGAGGTCTATGGTGGAACGGGCGTGCCCAAAAAATCCTGTGCTCACTTTTATGAGTTCGGCTCTTTGTTATTTGACCTTCTTTACTCGGCATTCTGTTCATTGAAGGTATCAATTTTCATTACATTATCTACCATTTCCTTGACAGACGGTACAGGAAATTTCACACCTATTATTACTGAACTTTCCTTTATGATTCTTCTTGATAAATAGTTGGCCCCCGCCTTCAGTATTGTGTCCGGCGTTTAGATGCACAAAGCAAGGGTTTCCTGTCAGTTGCAACGTCTTCCCAAATTCTCCTTTGTTATAATATTTCGGACTAATTATGGCTTCATGTCATGGCTTTGGTTTGGTGCTCAGTATTTCATCATCTTCCTGTCGTTGTATTATGTTATTTGGGGTCGGCGCAATACGTTTTTTCGTCTATTCTCCCCTGTCAATCGTAACGCTATAATTTTCTCTGAACGAAAAAAAATATATAGTACGGATTGACTTGAAAACCGAGGAGGTTTTCCTCATTTTTGTTTTGTCTGTTAAGTGAATAAGTAATAGCTAACTTACTCATCATATTTTTTGAAGAGGTATATTTTAATATATAGGTTACGAAGCCACACGTTCTAGAAAACTACGTACACGATCTAGACTGAAATTGCAACTGTTTATTTTAAGTTCAACGATGGAATGAGATGAGAGGGGAAATGACTCGCTTTAATTTGTAGTAGTTGCTAGCGTTACTGTCTGCATCACTAAGCAAACCAAGCACAAACTCACAAAGTAACCACAAAACGAACCACATATTATCTATCTTTAGCTTTACTCATACAAAATCCCTTACCATGTTGTAGAATCCTAAAAATACACTTATACAAAATTGTTTTCTCAAATAACCTACGTATTCAAATTCTTGTGTACCTTACACATACCACAAGAAACTAAACTCAATATTTAAATTAAACCGAGGGTTATCTACATCTCATTATAATACGCAATATGAGGCTCATGTTATCGTACCTACATACATAACATTAGTTGGGACTTGGTATGATATGTGCTTTATCGGGTTCGAAGTCAGCAGTAAAATAAATAAAGTCTGAGGGAATGATTACAAAGAAAAGAATATGAATCATAGTGATGATTTGCACGAGAATAAGGAAGAAGAGCAACGTGATGCTCCGAACTAAATCATCATTCCCTTGCAATGAATTGGGATAAGCCCAATTCATCTGTGGTCGGCGAAGCATGTCTTCTTCCATAATTTTTCTCTATTACTCGTCGACACTTCTTCAGATGTTCCGAACTAAAATGACTTTGAAAAAGACCAGGAAGATAATAGAAGTAAATCATCACTTGAAGCAGAACAGAAGCATGATTCCGAGATACTACCGAATTCACTGACGGTCCGCCACTGTTCACCCTTATGCCCTGCAGTAACAGGCAAGGATCTGCAAAAGCTTCAAACATTTAAAGGATTCTGATGATAGGAGCGCGGATTTGCTTAACCGTTAGGAGAAGCTTGATAGAGACAGAATCAATGTCTTGAAAAGATTGTGAAGTATTGACTAAAAGACACTTTTCCTTATTAAGTATTCATCCAGCACCGTCCTTTTTACTCAAATAAGTCCAAAACTTCGGTTTCAAGTAGAAGCAATGTAATAAATAATTATTGACTTTCGGGGAAATCTAAGTTCAACTTAGGCAAATAATGCTGGCCAAGATTACTTCAATTCTAGAAGTCTCCAAATCGATGGAAGAAAATGGTTCCCTACGGTGCAGCTAGCAACCAATAATAGTGATTTATGCTTTATGCGGTTTTTCAACTCCACTACATCACAGCTAATCGTGAGAATTCGACAAAATGCATTTTCCAACAATACTCCGTTTACTTAGGCTAGAAAAGATATCTTTATTGAATCTGAAATAAAACTCACTCTTTTTAAAACCTTGCTTGTGGACGCGGGGCTTAAAGAAAAGGATTACTGGTGAAGCAAAGGTCAAATTGTAGAGGCTAACTCAGGTCAAAGGATTCCATTAAAAAATCAACTTTCACTTCATGTAATAATAGTTTCAAATAATATAGCCTTTATTTTGGAAGCCAGTCGGTAATATAAATTCTAGATTTAAAGAGACTAAGCGAAATTTCTTTCGGTTTGTAAAGGTTTTATAGGTCGTTGACTCGAAGCGGCTGGGATGGCCCTAGCTCAATGTGGACAGAGCTTAATTAGGAGATCGTACAAGTACGACCTTTTCAATTTCGGGAAGACGCGAAATGTTGAAAATTTGCTAGCTGTAAAGATTTTTCAATTGAAAGCGTGACAACCACTTGAAAACGTGGTGCTTCTGGAAGTATTCCTTCAAAAAATCACTGTAGATGTCTTTTAGAGGCCGATGTTTGAAAGTATCACGCTTAAGTATAATGACATGTCAGGTTGGTAACCCAAGCCCTATCTACTAGTTCAATAACCGTTTCCTTCGTTCAGCTTTTACGACTTTCGCGAGATGATAACAAGCAACATTACACATTCTACATACATTTCTTTTACTACCAGACCAGAAATAATTTCTCTCCACTTAGTACAGCTGCAAAACTCTAGGGCATATACATAAAAATGGTCTCATTTCAAATGCAAATGTGAGTATAATACAGAAGTTGGAATGGTTTTAAAAGTTTCCTGTGGGGGTAGATTCCGAAATGAGATTGTGCAATCTGAGAGGTGTCTAAAGTTCGCCGCTTGATCCCATCGATCCGCCTGATGGCAGTGAATATTTGCTCGATATTTTACGACTGGCCGGTCATAATGAGAAAACGGGCACAAAGGTTGCAAACTTCGTGGAAAACCTTTTTGGTTGCGAAGAAAAAATAAAAAGTTCCACGTAAAATCAAAAGGGTTCGCAAACGGGCCGAAGGCTGATATTTACGTGTACATTAACTGAAACAAAGGTAATTATTTTACACGTAATTTTATTTTGTACCGTTGTTCGTGTGTTCGCTGGGCCGAGGCTGGCATAAAGGTCTTACATTACATTTATTGTTTGAATAATTAAACAGTTAACGCGAATTAATCTGTTCTTTATATTTGTTTTGTCCACGTTTACGGCTTGTAGGAATAGCTTGGATTACTTCCTAATTCCTGTGGATTTAAATGAAGGACAACGGTTTTTGTACAGCCATGAACTTGAAAGACTTCAACGAAATCCATAGCCAAGTGTGGTGAATACAGTTACTGTTTCTAAGGAAGGTCTTCAAACTAAATTTTTCCTGGAAATTCTAAGTAGCCAAATATCAGCATTTACTGATGTCCTGTTGTATTTGATACTTAATATTTAAAAAAAAACTTTATTGCAATAATAAATGATGCTCTAGCTATCCTGTTTATCAAATATCTTATCATCACAGTATCAATAAGCTGGCACTGATATTGATGCCTTTGCGTTATCAGTGCAATACCGAATATGCCGATCCTAATTTATGTGATGTTGGTTCAAGACCAACAGTGACTGTTTACTTGAATTGTTATCAATAACGTGATGTATTGCTAGTTGTCTGCCTCGTTGGTTTGTATCACAGGACAGGCAAGTGTTTGAAATATTTCCATTCGGATTTTTCAGTACCAGTCCGGAGTCTGGGTTTTTTACCTAGTCTATAGAAGCCTTTTATTTATTACTTGAGACTTCAACAGAAAACAAAACAACCAAAATAGCTGGATCTGGAATTCTAGAAACGTGTTGTATAAATGAGTAATATGGAAGTAAGTTAGAATCATTTTCAAAATTCAATCCCTAAAGAGGTTAAACAGTGTATGCAAATGGGAGATCCCATCAAACAATCAGCAATCTGTGAGAGAGTACTGAACACCTGTCTGTCTATCCTCAGGCGGATGTAATTTGGTATCCATCACTCCCATCTCAGCTCTTATTTCTCTGTTGCCAGACCTAATCCAGGCTCAATTAGCTCTGTCTTATCCTTTAATTAAAATAATCTTAGCTTCTCCCTTGAGATCAGCTTACCTAGATGCAGCTCAATATCAATATTTTATTCACAGGTAATGCCTTCGCCTTTGAAATCCTTTGTCTTGACTTACGACAAAATAATTTTACTGTTAAGGCGAAATGGTATCGTGGTCATGTAGATTTCAAGGGGGTGAAGCAGACGCGGCCGGGTAACAGGCGCGCGGGGCCTCCCGCTCTGCCGCACCCCGCTGGCCAGTAGTAGCGAAACTCTAGTTTGTAATAATTGTGTAGTATCTATCTCTATATCACACCGACTGTACTATTTTTGCAATAAATACATTGCTCCTTCACCACTACCTAAGTTTGTCGCTAAGTGACAGAACAAGTAATGTAAAAATCATAAAACGATATTTCATTGAACGGATGAATCGCGTAGTACGGCCGCTGTTTCTTGCGACGAGTTGGTGATGTCCTTGTGCAGATCCACTACCGTAGGCTATCGACAATGTCGATTGACGAATTAAATATTGCTATTTTAGTTTTATTTTTCAATTTGTCAACCGTTTTAACCCGGTTGGAAGATCGATGTCAAATAATGTTTTTAATTTATTTTGATTATTTGAAATGCGTAATCAACTTTCGTAAAGTAAGTTATTTAAATTTCAGGATAAATCCGTGGAGTGTTTTGGCTTTGAATTATCGTATAATATGCCTTATCCTCGTGCTACTAATTACTGTTTCAATAGGCTATGACAGCCTAAACCAACGTAATCTGATATTTTATTGTTTTAATTTACTTAATAATATATATTTTTAGCTACATATTGTTTATTTTTATTATTATATTATATTCTGGACATCATTTTTAATTTAATTATTCTCAGGACCTTATACTTTTTTTTGTACAACATTATATGGAAGATTCGATAACTTTCCAATTTAGTCAATCACTAGCGTACCTATACTTTTACACAGCACAACGATTGCGTCAGATGTTTTAGTGTGGGTAAGCTGTACGGTGCATGGTAAATACACGCTGTGTTTGAAGGCATAAGGTTTATAATTGATTGTGTAGTACGTTCAGTTTTAAGAATGCGGGTTTCAATATTCTCCTAAGTAGTCGATGAGATGGGCGCAAAAAAGTTGTACACTACTGCTCTCTAAGACGCGCTGCGGACGACTGACGGGGCACGGGAGCGGTGGTATGACCGGCCCGCACGCTAACTTAATGCACGCTTTTTATAAATATTTTTTTGTAAAATTCTATATGCTCTGTTAAATAAAAAAAAACCATAATCCTCTAATGTATTTAATAGTGAACGTGTAGACGAAATTTTATTAAAAATACTCTAACTATAATCGAATAAAACTGGTTTTTCTCTTCATGGACGGAATAAAAATGCAAATTTTAGGGAAACTTTGCGATTTTTTTGTATCGAGCCAAATTATGTCAATCGTGTTTTGGCTCCCATAATTCACTAAAGAATATCTTTAATTTTTTAAATCATGAAAAAAAATAAAGCAAATTTGTAGTTTTTGAGGCCAAAAATTGATTTTGCGAGCAGCCGAAATGCGTCAAAACGTCTTTTTTGGAACGCATTTCGCCTTAAATGAAAAACAGCTGATATTGGCCAAATTGTTGTGAAAGTACGCAACTTTTTCGACCAATTCAAAACTGAATAGCGCGTGAATAAATTAATGTAAATTGTATTATAAAATTAACAACGGACGCACCAATAAAAAACAATTAAAAGCAAAGTAACGCGCGGTCGATGCGCCGGATCATGTGACGTCATAAGTTAGGAATGCTCCGCAGATTGCAATGCGGTGCGGGATCGATACGACCTTATGACGTCACCCGCGTATTGTCCGTTTTTAGAATGCCCAAAACGGACATAGCTCTTTGAATTTATGGAAGCCTAGTACTTTTTGTTGGGCCATCAACATCATCTGTCTAGCCTTTTTTCATCTGTTTTGGGGTCGGCTTCCACTTGATACAGCCTGCTGTATTCCAGTATTTTACATGGAGCGAATGCCTACACCCTTTGGTAAGACTGGTTGCCAGAATTTCGAACTTCTGCACGTAATTTTGGTTTAGTAGTCACCAAAGACGATTTTACCGTTCCTAGCTCCACACATCAAAACAATAATTGTGCAAATTTAACTTTTTTTTAAATAGTTTTATCATTGAGACTTTCAATAGTCAATTCTCCTCTGTAACTACTACTGCAACCGTAGGTGCCCAATGTGGAATACTCTGGGTGCTCTTAAAATTGGTGCGCTCAATGGCTCCGGAAATAGTTACAATTGTTCGCATCGTCACTCAATTACCGCTTTACGGTTCATACAATTCTACCAATTCCGTCTAACAATAATCCATTCATACTCGTAGTAGTTCTGGCCAGATTTATCAATGAAGCAGGTAATATGAAGCAGTGTATGCTTGATTACGTGTTTTGTAATAGAATTTATCGACTTTAGCAGTCAGAATAGGTCGGTTTATGAGTTGTGGCGCAACTGTGTAGTGCAGCTTTGGGTCATAATATTGTTCAGCCATAGATTATTTATGGAAGACTAATGAACGCTGTGTTCTAAAATGAAGACAATGAATCTGCATAACAAAGTGTAGGATTTCAGGCAGAAGTTGATGGTGACACCATTTTAGCAGGGTGATTGTAGCAACTGAATGAGAACATTGAGGATCTAGTAAAATGGCGATCAATGCGAGAGGCAGGATTAGACTATTTTGATACTGATGAAAAAACACAATCTATGACTTCAAGTAGCGAGACGAGTACATAATTATAGACCTGAATATACTAAAAAACTCTGGGAGAGAGACGTGAATCCTAAGAAAAATCTACAGTGATAATTGATTGAAATGAGGCTTACATAAAACAAACAAATGTCTCTCATAAAGCTTGAAGTAGGACACAAACTAATTATTCTCCGCCCACTGCGGGGAGGGCCAGGGGTGACCCGTGCCCCCTTTGCGGGTCACGATTACCGAGATCTTCAAAGAAATAAAATTGTAAATATTGAAATTAATGAAACCAAACCGAAACGATTGATTGGTATTTAGCCAATAAACAATTTGCGGAAAATTTGACGTATATTAATCATTGGTTTCAGAGTTTTTATTTTATTTGATGCCAGTCTTTGTAAAAATAGAGAGCACAAAAGGTGTTTGTTGTTAAATGTTTTCTGAGAAACGGTTTCTTTGAAACACTGGCTTCTACTTCACGACTTTTTTGTCGTCTTCATTATTAACAATTTGTAAACAGCCTGTAGTGTCACAATCGCAATATTGTGAAAAAAGACCTTCACTATTTTGATAAAAACTTTTCCTCCAATTTTCGTAATTATTTCCTGCATCTTTTGTCTTACCGTTTCATAGTAAAAATATACAAGTTGTTAAACGATTCTCCTTCGTTGTCTACCTCGACCTTATCTTTCACTGATCGAGTCTTGTCATCTTATTCTTTATTCTTAAAGCATGTCTAGGCATCTACTTTCGTCCTAAACTGTATTATCCACCGTCAGAAATACTACCATCAATAATCATTTTGATAATTCCATAAAACGTTCCATTTCCGTGACCGTCGCGTCGACATAACGGCCTAGCGGTTATTGTCTATTACCCGCTGAGCCTAAAATTATCGCGTAAGTCACAATTAGAGCCCGTCATGCATGTGAGACGGCTAATATGGGGCTCAGAGTACCGTACATTTGATAGGTGCACGTAGCAATAAACGGTGATATGATTATTGCGTTTGGTAGAGCAAAAGAGGCAGCTAATATAGCTGGAGGATTTAGAGAAGCAAGATTCGATAAACTGCTTGTTGTATTCGTGCTAGCAATGTCCTAAAAGGAAGCGAAGTCGAATTCACCCAAAATACATTTTCGGGAAATTCGGCTAACATTTTTATAGGCACAAGAAAGAGATGGCGAGATGATCTAGACGCTCATTACGAAGGCTAGTTGGAGGTTGCGCAGGAGAGGAGTATTTGGAAGGTTATGGGGAGGCCTTTGCCCAGCTGTGGGACATTCAAGGCTTACACTATAAAGGCCAGTTCAAAAACAGGAATTGAAAGAAATGAAGAAGATGCTTAGACAAATCAAGAGTGACTAAGAAAGTCACTCGGCACGAAATTCATCACTTACATAATCGCTTTAATATCTAGTTAAACATTGACTATTTGCTCAAATTAATTCCGTTGAGCATACGGAAGCTAATTGAATTAATTTGCACTGTTAGCCTTGTCTTGATCCAAGTTCGTGTCATCTAAAGTAAGCGTAGCCGGATGCGGCTGAATATCAGTACTTTACACGGAAATTCAGTTCACTAGATATGCTGAACTGAACGGCCCTCGCTGGGTGAAGCTGATAAGCCAAAGCTTATCAGCTTCGCTAGGCAGTAAAGCTAGACCGTAGAGAAATTACAAACCTGAGGCTACTGAAACAGTTATAGTTCATAAACAAATTGTCGTTTTCCGACTTCCACGCATATGGAATTTAATAGCGACTATTAGTCGTAACTGTGCGTTATTCCACAGCTATTAACAGTCGCCATAATAACAGCAACGTCGTCATGAGATTAATTGTAATTAAAATTGTTCACGTTGATCGTCTACAGTTTGAAACTCACTGCACATTTTCCAGAGCTAAACCAAAATGAATGCGTCGAACGTCGATCCTCCGTTACTTCAATTCCAATTACTGAAACTCGCCTCCTTTTCCATGTAACATTTTCATCGACAATTTTCCACTGACACATTAAATTATAAAATCAATCATTTGGTTCTACTGTAGTGTTGTTATAAGGATTCACATTAATTACGCAAACAGCACGTTGGCGTTTTAATCGAGCTTCGTTGGAGTGGAAACTGTCGCGAGTTACTCGCTCTAACTCAATGATAGTAATGCATTGAACTATAACAACGTTAGTTTTGCAGGAAGTATGAACAAACTATGCTTTGGTCTTGGGGATGCACTATACTTGCATTTGTACCGCTACTTTGGATTGATGCATCGTGCATCGTAATTATACGACACGATTCTAGGATCTCCAATGGCTTCGATTCGGTTTCCCAAATAACAAATCGTATAATATCATTGTCCTCTTAGATTATAATTCCCTGAGTCTTTTTTTTTTTTTTTTTTTTTTTTTTTTCTAGCCTGCTCTGTCCCACTCCTGGGCAAAGGCCTCCCTCCCTTCTTTCCACTTCTCGCGAACCCGCGCGTCCTCCTTCCAGTTCGGACGGAATCTGTCTAGTTCGTCCCGCCATCTCCTTCGTGGCCTGCCGCGACCCCGCCTCACTGTGTCAGGGCACCAGTTTCCTGCAATTTTGGCCCACAGTTTGTCCGGCATGCGGCAGACATGACCTGCCCAGTCCCATTTGAGTTGGGCAGCCTTTTGAGCCACGTCAGCTATATTTGTTTTGGAGCGCAGTATTGTGTTTCGAACACGATCCGTTAATTTAACACCTAGTATACTGCGCTCCATTGCTCGTTGGCAAACCTTGAGTTTGGACTTCTGCATGTTAGTCAAAGACCAAGTCTGTGCACCATAGGTTAAGACGGGGAGAATGCACATGTCCATAAGTTTCCGTTTCAGTGCCATAGGCAACTCACCCTTGAATAGTTCCTTCATGGACCAGTAGCTCTTCCAGGCGTTTTCTGTTCGTCTTGCGACTTCTTTGTCTTGCCTCGCCTGGAATGAGACTACTTGGCCCAAGTACAGGTATTCCTGGACATGTTGTATTGTCTCCCCGTCTACTTTTATTAGTTTAGATCTTTCATTGCACATAACTTTGGTCTTCGACATATTCATCTTCAGTCCAACCTCAAGGCTTGCATCGCTTAGATCTTGAAGCATAAGCTGGAGTTCAGTGGCTGAGGATGCAAAGAGAACAATGTCGTCGGCGAAACGTAGATTTGACAGTCTCGTATCGCCGAGAACAATGCCTCTTTCCTTCCAATCGGCTGCCAACTTCCTGAAGATTTCTTCAAGGGTACTGGTAAAAAGTTTAGGAGATAGCGGATCGCCCTGTTTGACTCCTTTCTCTATTTGGAATTTTGGACCTGTGGTTTGTAATTTTATTGCGGCTGTACTATTTCTGTATATATTGCGTAGTAGATGTATGTATGTGGGGTCGATGTTTTGGTTGCTTAAAGCGTTAAAAATGGCTGTGTGTGTAATGCTGTCGAAGGCTTTGGAGTAGTCGACAAAAGCTAGATGTAGTGGGAGTTTGTATTCTTGATATTTTTCTATAATTTGATTGATTGTATGTAGGTGGTCAGTAGTAGAAAGGCCAGGGCGGAAGCCTGCTTGTTCAGGAGGTTGATGATTATCTAATTCACCGGCTATACGATTTTCTATTTTCCCTGAGTCTATATTTCTTTAAATATTTTAAATTGACTGATCATGGCAATTTGACTATGAAAATGTGGTATAATAAAAACAAGAACCATTCATTCGGATACCGGCTCTTGTATCGTTAAAAAATATCGGATTATTGACATCCTGTTGTATCGATACTGCAAAGTATCGGATCGGATCGTGCATCACTAGTCCTATTTGTGCCAGGACAATGTGTTATGTGCACCGTACCGATCGATACACGATACATTTGATATCACCTCGTTAAGCCACTTAAACTGTTTACGAAACACGGATTACCAGATAGTACTTTTAAATGTCTTCGATATATTGTTACGTGATCAGTACGACTATTCCTAAGCACGGGCTTCTGTGTTGATCTTTGCAAGGGACGAATTTGAAGGGGATTGTAAATGTTGATTTCTGACGCAATTTCTTCGAGTGGTTCGGTGAATGTTCTAGGTTTGTTAGTCTAATTGTTTTAAAAACAATCATGTTTTCATTGGCTTAGCGATTTGAACATACATTTTGACTGGTTTAAGTTTAGACGCTATTATTTATAAATCAAAATTTTGTCAGTCTTTCTGTCACAACTCACAACTATTGCAAACGATTACAAGATAAATCTTAAGTCCTAAAGCCTTATCATAGTTCCCCACATCAGATCGGCCATCACAATTCCTGCCACAATCTTAATTAAATCAGTGCAGACCGAGTTTATAAAGGCTGGTGCACTATTTTATACGCGCTCAAATTCAATTTGCTCTTCGAGTCACTGACCGCCTAGTAGTCGTCAACGATGTATTTATTGATTGGCTGGTTTATTTTCAGAAGAAAAGCGTATCAATAAACCATGCAGTTATGTCAACGATAGGTCCCCCAGACCCCCATTATGGCCGTGTGACGCCTGATAATGTCACATTTTTAGTGACGCGAAATTATATTAATCTTAAATGGCATTTGGTAAAAAGTTTCATGTACCCGTAGAATAAAATTGCATGTGCATTAATTGTAAGTTGTAGAGCTTGTAGGGAAAATAACATATATTTTTAAATAAGATCGATAGATGATCGTTACAGGTAGTTAGTTAAATAGTGACCTTAAAGTCTGACAACCAGTCTTACCAAGGGGTATCGTATTACCCAGTATTAACTGAGTTGTAGAGGTCAAATAGGCAGTTGCTCCATGTAAAATCCTGGTATTCAGCTGCATCCGGTAAGACTGGAAGCCGACGATGATGATCGATAGATGGAAGATTAATGCTGAATATCTACAGTTTTATGACCTGATTCAGCAAAATCTAGCTTTTCTTCGTTGGTGATTTCGAAGTTTATGTCTTTATTAGAAATCTATAATAATTCATCGGCCGTCTGAGGCGACAGACGCTGGATAACAAAAGTAAGATTTTCCAAAAAATTGATTATGTTTAAGGGGCAGCATGCGTAGGCTGTCGAGCCGTTGGCGTGCGAGGAGATGCTGGGGACTCTCGACAGAGATCCGTGGGGGCGCCCTTACAAGATGCGGGATAATCTCGGCCCCTGGGCCGCCCCACTGACACAGAGTCTCCGGCCTGAGGTCGTGGAGGACGTGGTGAGCACTCTGTTCCCTTCGCGAGGGGAACATCCACCCCCGCCTATGGCTCCGCCGCCTGCGATGATGGAAGCGGACCAACAGGACGACGACGACAACGCTCCGGAAGTGACTGGGGTAGACCTGAGAGCGGCGGTACGCAGGCTCAGTGCCAAAAATACCGCCCCGGGACCTGGCTTGCCTGGCAAAGCCTGGGTCCTGGCCTCGGAGGCTCTCGGGCCCCGACTAGAGGGGCTCCTATGCGCATGCTTAGAGAGAGGCCAGTTCCCGCTTCGTTGGAAGACGGGAAATCTGGTCCTCATTCGGAAGCCGGGGCGCCCTGCGGAGTCTCCGTCCGCATACCGGCCCGTGGTGCTGCTCGACGAGGTGGGCAAGCTCTTTCAAAGGGTCATTGCAAACCGCCTCGCCGAGCACCTTGCGAGGACGGGGCCGGATCTTGTGGAACACCAGTTTGGTTTCCGCAAGGGGCGCTCTACGGTGGACGCCATCATGCGCGTGAGAGCCCTCACGACGGGGGATGCGGTGTCCAGGGGTGGGGTTGTCTTGGCGGTGTCTCTGGACATCGCCAACGCCTTCAACTCATGCCCTGGAGCTGTATAAGGGAGGCACTCCGGTATCACCGGGTGCCGACCTACCTCCGTCGAGTGCCGTGACGGATAAAGCCGTCATCTACCCTGGTCGCAACGGAGAGTGGAACCGGCGAGAGATGTCGTGCGGTGTTCCGCAGGGATCGGTTCTAGGGCCGTCCTTGTGGAACATCGGGTACGACTGGGTGCTGCGCGCCGACCTCTCTAGCGGTGTCAGCGTTTGCTACGCTGACGACACGCTGATGCTGGCACAGGGGAGGTCACACGAGGCGGCGGCCGAAGCTATGACACGCGGGGTTGCGATAGTCGTTGAGAGGATCCGGCAACTGGGTCTCGAGGTGGCACTGCACAAGTCCGAGGCCATGTGCTTTCATGGGCCTCGGAATGCGCCACCTTCGGGATCCTTACTCACGGTAGGATGGGTATCCATCGGCGTCGAGTCGACTTTGAAGTACCTAGGACTCGTCCTCGACAGCCGCTGGAACTTCGTGGAGCACTTCCGACGTTTGGCCCCCAAACTGGAACGGACTGGGGCTGCCTTCAGGCGGCTCCTGCCCAACCTGGGGGGGCCAAACGCCTCCTGCCGGAGGCTCTACGCGGGAGTCGTGCGGTCCATGGCCCTTTACGGGGCGCCGGTGTGGGCGCGTTCCTTGAGGCTGCGTGCAGACCACTACCTGAACGCGCCCCAAAAGGTGGTAGCCGTAAGGCTGGCCCGTGGGTACCGCACGATCGCCCGCAAGGCGGCGAGCCTCCTTGCTGGATTGCCACCATTGGATCTGGAGGCGATAGTCCTCGCGCGCCTTCATGAATGGCGCGCGGAGGCGCTACGCCGGGGGGAAACTCCGCTGCCGCGGCAAATTGTCGCTCAGCGGACAGACTTCCGGCGGGATCTCATGACGACATGGAGAGAGCGACTGTCGCAACCCCGTGCAGGGCACGCCACGACAGTGGCGATAAGCCACCACGTGGCCCCCGGCCACCCTAGGCGCGGGCCTGTGTCCGTCCGTCTCATAACGACAGGCCGTGTCGACGGCGCGTTCGTGTTCCACGCGCGCCTCAAAGAGAGTCAGCAAAAAGGAAGGGGTCCGTAAGGACCGATGCCCGCCGGGGTTTCGGGACTGTTAGAAAGAGATACCGTGGCCCCGGAACACAAAGGGCGATGAAGGAACATGGATGGGTTTTAGTCAGTAAAAGTCTGACACTCCATCCTGCTCCGCCCAGAGCGGGAGGAGTCATTTGATGATTTCCCATCCGAAAAAATAAATAAAAGGGGTAGCATGCGTAGTTCATACAAACATAATACCAAGATAAAAAAAATATTTATTACTACAAAGTTCAAGTACATTGCACTGTTTACAGTTTAAAGTTCTTAATCAAATCAAAAACTTTATTTCGAACAAGAGTCCATATGGGTTAGTAGCGAGTACTTATGAGCTATGTTAGTACGACATTAGGAGAAAAGATCAATTCAAATTCATTAATTAATACAATTAAACCTCATTCAATATAATCCTATTCATTTCATCATTACATTAAAATTTATTCTAATTTAATTTAATCTAAATTTAATTTACCCTAAACTTAACTACTACAGAAAACAAAAACAAAAAAAGAACAAACTAATTCAAATATTTTTCCTCGGCACCGGGCCCGCAGCTATGCCCACGGGACCAGTGCATCAGAAAAGGGCAGTCTGGCCTCTCCACAATAACCTTCAGAATGCTGTTGGAGCCTCCACGTATCCTACGCATTAGGGATGCCGTTCTTTTGCGCATGATAGCCTCGAAACTATCTATGCGTGCCTCGGCAAACATACCCGACGCACTACAGAACCGTGGAAGCCCCACCAGCACCCGGAAAGCATTGTTGTACTGAACACGGAGGGCGTTGTAGGCTCTCTGCGTATATCTGACCCACAGGCTGCAGGTGTAAAACGTCTGGCAGTATGCCTTAAACAGCGTAATTTTCACGTCTTTACTACACCTTGCAAACCAGCGGGCCAGCATATTACATCGAACCGACAACGCCCTTCGCTCTCTTTCTATATCCTCGTCATCAGACAGGTTCTCGGTCAAGATGTGCCCAAGGTATCTGAACAGTGACACTCTTTTAAGTGCCACCCCATACAAGTAGACAAATCACAAAGTCTAAGTCTTAATCTCAAAGTTTTAATCATAACCTTTTTCAATTGGGAGAATTCATCATCATCAGCCTATTAATGTTCCCACTGCTGGGACACAGGCCTCCTCTCTATGAGAGGGAGTGGGCTATAATCCACCACGCGGGTTCAGTGCGGATTGGTAGATGTCACATTCACATGTCATCGAATTTTTTGGTTCTAGGACATGCCGGTTTCCTCACGATGTTTTCCTTCACCGTTTTGAGAGCAGCGGTGATGAAATAAATTACACAAAGTAATGTGCCTGTCTGGGTTCGAACCCACGACTGCCGCCACCACTGGGCCACCGCTGCTCTCGTTTTGGGATTGGGAGAATTACTTGATAATATAAATGCGAAAGTAACTCTGTAAGTTACCTTTTCACGCCTTGTCAACCCAATGGAGCTCGATATAATTCGGTACACAAGTTGACTATTTACCCGGTTTATTTTTATACAGGTAGTACGTTTCCACGTGATTATTTCCGACATCCACGTGGACGAATCTGCGCGTAAAGGCTATTTTTACCGCGATGAATAAAAATGCTTTTACCAAAATATAGGTATTTAACCGTTTTTACTCGCAAAGAATTCTATTTTTATTTATAACAAGTACTTCTTTAAGTACTTGTTATAAATAAAAATAGAATTCTTTACCAACGTGTATACCTACTCAAGTATCATTATACTTGAGTAGGTATACACGTTGGTACAAGGCAAGTACGACAGGCAACCCAAAATTAGACCCTCGCAACATCTCAGACATACGAGATTCTCTTTTGATGTTTCCTCTTTGCCGTCTCGTCTTAAGATAATAATCTGTCTATCTCCTTAAATTCTATGAAGGGATATTTCAGCTAACGAGATTAATTAATAATGTTATACAAGTTATTGTTGAGGAGCTCGTGGCTAAGTAACAGCCGCTCCGATTAATCTTCAGGTTAAGCTGCGCTTGCCTAGGTTGGTCTGTGGATGGGTGACCATCCCTGACATACCGAGTTTCCTCCGTGCTCCGTGCCGTCCCGGCTGTCAATTGAAGATTTTTGACAGTTAAAGGAAGCCAGTGGTCCGAAATTTGACACCCAGTCTTACTAACGGGTATCGTATTACTCAGTACTAACTAGGTCAGATAGGCAGTCGCTCCATGTAAAATACTGGTATTCAGCTGCATCCGGTTAGACTGGAAGCCGACCAGAACATAGTTGGGAAAAGGTGAGGCAGATGATGACAAGTTATTGTTGAACAGTCTTAGCTGAAGTCTGCCTGCTTGAGTCTTTTGGGTTGATTGAGAGTTTTCATCGGGAATTTGTTAATTGGAGCCCGGAGACTGGGTTTATGCCCGGTGACAACATAACTGGAGAAATGTGGATGTACTGTACAAGGTGTAAACAACTTCATCACGAAGCCGTCAACCAAGCATGCTGTACATCAAACTAAGTAACTTTACGCAAAAATTATTGCTGGGAAAAGACTTTTTTTTGGGGTGAAAAATCATGTTTTGTTGTAGAACTCAATGTAACGCACTCAAAACATTTGTGCTGATGGATAGATTGAATAGTACGGGGGTCGTGGAGGTGTTTAAAGTAAAAATCTTTCATTCAAAACTTGTATTCTTGCCAAAAAGTTGGAACTTTGACCCGCAATATCTCCGTAACTAGAAGGTTCCCAGGTATGGTGTAGAACAAAAAAATGATCGCAATGACGGGGAGAGCAAGTGCCTTTAGGCTTCGTTAAAAGGTTTTTTACACCCTTTATGAACACCTCTCTCTTATCGTAACATCACGCCTTTTATCCCTTTAGGATACTTAACAGGCATGAACATTATCTTTGACGTCATTTATTTATTAAAATGACCAAGAACTGTTTAGATAAGAAGATTGCAATTTGCACAAACAGACACGTGCAAAATTGCAATCAATTATTTCTTCAATCTTAATTTGGTAAGTAGGTACTAACATAAGTAATCGGATGGACCTATAAGTAAACGTGCTTTATCTTATCCCATTGAATTTATAAGTTTATATTTCATGGTTTTCCTTTGATTTAAGTTATTATGATTGAACCTATCGATTGATGTCATAAAGTACAGGTGTATTTTTTTCGAATTTTAGTCACTTCGATTCCTGAGTACGAGGGAGTATTAATGGCGAGTGTCCCCATTCTTATCCCCTTTGGGATAAAAGGCGTGATGTTATATTAAGTTACTGTTGAAATACGAGGTTTTATGACTAAAGGTCACATAGAAATTTGACTAAGCTCCGGTTTGCGTAACTAGAATATGGAACAATAGATTCGTACTGAGATACTTGGGTCAATTTATTGATTTATTATCACTAGTACGGTTTCGTAATCTTGTGTTCGAAACGGTCTCTGAAGAGGTTTAAGGTTGGATTATCGTCATTATGGTTACGAAATTAGAAGATTTGGTGGCAGTTGGGGGAAATCCGTAAATTGGAGAAAGAGCGAAGAGCTTACCGGAGTTGTGGTCATCATCATCGGCTTTTGCTGAGTATAGGTATCGTCCCTTTTGTGTTTTCCTGGTATGTGCGAGTCTCACCGACATATCTTACCCGTGATCTTCTGAATGCCATCCATCATCATCTAAAGTCATTCAATTAAATTAGGTTAAAAAAAATCAGAGCAATCTTTGGGGGCTGCCGATAGAAGTGAAAACAAAAAGTACACAGGCCCCGCCCCAGTCGTAGCACTGGTTATGCCCAGCGCATGCCTATGTGGTGCTACGCCGTAGCTGATGCTACGAGTGCTACGAACGGCTACGAAGCGTCACCGCACGTTACGTTACGTGACGATGAGTTCAATGTTTTTCCTTCACCCAAAAAGTGCTCAACGCGCCTAAATAAGTTCACTTCAAAAATAATCAGCACTTTCTGAACGCCAGGTTTACAAGAGACAGTCCACCAAAACACCCACTCTACTCCACTTTCTAGTGTTTTAGCTGGGAAGAAGAAGTGGCGGAACAAACTCCTCAGCAACACAAATCTGTTTGTTAGGTTAGAAAAAGTGAGCCGTCGCGTCGCCTGGCAGATGTGAAACATCGGAATTATTTTGTACAAGTGTATGCTTAAAAAAAGTCTATATAAAAACAAACATAACAAGAAAATAAAAACAAGATGACTCGATTCACAAAATGAAAATCCTTATGCTGGAATAGAACTCGAAGTCACGAGATTGTACCCCAGCGCTCTGTGCCCCGAGACCAGCTGGCTTGTTGTAAATCATGGCGAATATGTAGATTTTATGCTGCTTCAACAGGTCGGTAATGCCGGCCGGGCCGATCCGGCCGGAAGGCCGGGTTCGATCGCCACGCTCGCCACGAATTTATCATGTTTTTTTTTTTTTATCCGCGCCTTTCTAAGATGTTTAACATCAAAACCCAGATTCGTTACAATACCAACCACCCATCCGATCCGACTGTTTGTCTACCTATATTTCTTCTTTTTTTTTTGGATAAGTCCTCTAGGGTTATAGGAAAGAGCTAAAAAATGCTTTATTTATCTATTTCCTTTTCTCGAGATCATTTTCATTAAGTATGATATCGTTCCGAAGCTCGCTGAATCGTTCCATAGTCATGTTTTCCCACAATGCTCATATCAGCATCCTCAATAATGTTTTCCTTTGGTTTTTACGAGGGCGCACTTTTCGCCTGCCTAGTTTTATGTCTACCCATTCTTCCGTGTCACATAAAATGGTCTCACTTGATCTAGGTATGAATGAAAGCGTGTCTTATCTTCTCGCATACGTTGTGAATTAGACGTGTTGCTTGTTTAGGTACTACCCGGTTACATTATCTCTGGACCTAGCGTCGATGACTTCTATAACAATAAAAAACCGGCCAAGAGCGTGTCGGGCCACGCTCAGTGTAGGGTTCCATAGTTTCCCGTCCGTCACAATAAGTGTTCCCACTTATGAGTTTAAAAAGGTGGGTATCCATTATGTAAAAATGCTTGCATATACGAATATACTACAAACTTAGTCCAGAAATTATTTTGTACAACTTTTTGTCTTTTTTGTACAAAAACTGTTGTTTCCATCAAGTTCAAAATGATTTTCCTAGAAAGTCCTTATAAAGTTATACTTTTCAGATTTTTTTCATAATTTCTAAACTTATGGTTCAAAAGTTAGAGGGAGGACACATTGTTTTTTACTTTTGGAGCGATTATTTCCGAAATTATTGACATTATCAAAAAATGATTTTAGAAAACCCCTACTCATTTTTAAATACCTTTCCAACAATATATCACACGTTAGGGTTGAAATTAAAAAAAAAAAATCACTTCCCACTTTACATATAGGGGGGCTACCCTAATAAAACATTTTTTTCCAATTTTTATTTTACCACTTTGTCGGCGTGATTGATATACATATTGGTACCAAATTTCAGCTTTCTAGTGCTAACGGTCACAGAGATTAAGCAAGGACGGACGGACAGACATGGCGAAACTATAAGGGTTCCTAGTTGACTACGGAACCCTAAAAACCAGATGTAACAATTTAAATGTTCAAAAATAAAGCAGATGTATCAAGACATGTATCGGCAAGGAAAGTGCTTGTTTTTGAAAAATTTATTGTTACGTTTGGACTTTTTTTTGTTATAAGTCATCAACGCCAGGTCCAGAGATAATGTATTCGGTGATATGCAGTATCAGTTTTTAATGGTCCCTCTGATAAGGACTTGGAACACAGGCGTCCTTCTTCTTCTGGAGTTGGAATGGGTCGAAATACACCACGCGGTTTTGTGATCCGTTGTCCAACCATTTTGCCTTCGTTTTTTTAAAGTTTAAAATAAGTTTTAGGTTTCAAAATAGCCTTCACATGTGGCAGTACTTAAATATACAAGTAATGCACCCTGGACAGTCTTCCCAGCTATCGCAAATCGCAATGCTGTCTGGCTAATATTTTTGCTACGGCTTGGTCTATTCTAATAGCATGCTATGCATCATGATACGAGTGAGAAAAAGCTACCAATTTTTCAACGATTAATATTTTCGAGTTCACTCCTAAGACGTTAACAGGTACGGATTTCGGGTAGTCAGACAGTCTGACAACTTTCCAAGGGCCAAACCAGTGTGTTACACAGTAACGTGGAGGTCAGATAGCAGTCATTTCACGTATAATACTGGTACTTACTCAGTTGCATGCGGTCAGATTGGAAGTCGATCTCAACATAGTTAAGAAAAGCTGTACAGAAGTAAATTCAGGTAATCAACTACTAGTCGTTGATTATCTATACTAATATAATAAAGAGGTGACATTTGTTTGTAAGTTTGGATGTTTGTAAGTTTGTATGTAGGGGGTAATCTCCGGAAGTAATAAACCGATTTCAAAAATTCTTTCACCATTAGAAAGCTACATTCACCCTGAGTAACATAGGCTATATTTTATCCCCGTACTCCCACGGGAACAGGAACTACGCGGGTGAAACCGCGGGACGTCCGCTAGTCTAATATAGTACTAGCAGACGTCACGCGGTTTCACCAGCGTAGTTCCCGTTCCCGTGGAAGTACAGGGATAAAATATAGCCCATGTTATTCGCTGATAATGTAGCTATCCATTGCTGAAAGAATTTTTGAAATCGGCGCAGTAGTTTTTGAGTTTATTCATTACAAACATACAAATCTTTCCTCTTTATAATATTAGTGTAGATAATACTACTTCGGTTCTTTTACTATTTCTGAAAGAAAGTCATTAGCCGATTACATAATAATCATAATAACACCTGCTGTCATTAAGAGGGCTGTTACATTTTTTCGCAAATTTTTACTTCCTGGATCAATTTTTTTCGACCGGCCTACACGACTCGATAATAATATTGATCTCCGGACGATTGTCGATTGTTATTGACGAAAATTAGAGACGAGACTGACATGAGACTGAGGTGCGAGCTGAATTGACGCAGAATTATAGTTCTCTAATTTTATTTATTGTAATTTTGTCTTATTATATTGACAAACGAAAACTAATAAAACGTATTCGTTGTAGATCGAAGTTTTATATCATATTAATTTATTTGATAAAATTGAGTTTATTTGGAATATAATGGACGCTGAAAATGCATACATTTTAGATCAATATTGCTTTTGAATATCGTTTTTTTTTTGCGTCGATTCAATTTTTATTTCAATATTCTAGTCAATCTACAACCTTGAGGACTATATGACCACTGACCAGTACATATATATATTTGTTGTTGTGTTACCAGTTTGATACAAATGTCAGGAGAAAACCTAATGTTTAACGTTTGCTTGAAATTGGCTGTCGGAAAATTGCTATTTCTCGTAATATTAACTAATATAACAAAATTCTAATCAATCTACGAACTAAAACAAAGCCAGATTTATGATTCTTCATTGAAATATTATGCCATTATCTTTATACAACAAATATCGAGGACTTGGAAAAGTACGTATTTTTGGTCAAACGCCCAAAATATGTGAGCGCGCCCTTAATCTAATCTAGGTTCTAAGTATCCGGTGTTATGATTTCGTTTCCAGCCATCAATCATGGTAGGTATTTGTTAAGCTGACATGACATTTGATAATAGCTTCAATTGAATAACATAACATTTCGCCTGTAATACCCAAAGAGTTAGGCAGAGGTGTAGCTAATAGTACACCTACATTCACAGTTATGTTTAGGTTCCATGTAATAGGGGGCAGCCTATTGCCATCAACCGAGAAATTCCTAATGGAAAATCCCAATGACACTTTGCCCGACCAGGGAATCGAACCCAGGACAGTCAACACCCAGGTTTTTCAATTGAATGATCATTTCAAAATTCTCTGCGGTATTGTTGCTATGCAAGTTTCGGAGTTTCCCGAATAAATCCGAACTCAGCCCCTGATTTAGTGATGAATGATTCATGATTATGAGTCTGAAAGTAGTGAGGCAATCAACTAGATCGAGTAAACAAACATAAAAGTCACCGTTAATGTCTACTGTCATTCGTGAGCTTACCATGCACCATGCGATTGCGAAATCAGACTAATTCCATTTAGTGGTGGTATGGTAGAGGACCGATTTTGATGAGACTATCGCTGGCAGATAGTTGATATTATAAATCGCCGCATTCCAATGCTTCGTATAAAGTTCTATGCAATCTGTGTCTGTGTGCAATCTGTGTCTATGCCTGTGTGCGAGATTGCATAGAAAAAATCTGTGTGCAAGATTGCATAGAAAAAATCGAATGCGGCGACTGCGGTCTAGGTCTGGCCATACCTTTCGCGAGAATTTTGACAATAGCTCGTGCGTGATTATGCCGTTGTCAGACATATCCTTGAATTTTTTGAATTTTTGAACTAATAGGACTAATAAAAAAAAAATACTAATAGGAACATATATCTTTGAATTTTTGAACTAATAGGTATCTTGTGGACTATATCTAGGCTTCTATCGAAGCAGAAAATAAAAAATTGTAGAAACAAATTCAGTATAAGCCTCCAAAAATTGCTGTTTTTCACAACTTTTACCTCAACTTTGGCCGTTCATAATGTACTTATAAATTGTAAAAGTAAAGGAAGCATCCTGATAGAAGCCTTGCAAATGTAGTGGAGAGTCTAAATAACAAATATTTATTTCACATACTTGTAAGACTAATTCAAAAACACGCATTTCTTGGAACAAGTTTTATAAATTTTCGAACAATATTTTTCGTTCAATGTCCCCGCGTTAGGCGGTTATGAGGTACGCGGGAGGCAAGTAGTGTGGATTCAGGGCTAGGTAAGACAGAGGAGTTGAAAGAATACCACCGCTGTGGCTCTGGATGAAACAACATGCTTTTCGAGGGTTATTGTAGATTCGTCACAAAGTTAATTCGTCACATTTTTGTAAACTCCATACATTGAAAGTATATTCGTCACATGCATAAAAACTATGTGTAAATTCGTCACAAGTCTTCATAGGTACATAATTTACTGGTAGCAAACAAAGTTATTGGTTTTTGGCGCTCGTAATGAAATGATTTCTAAAATCTTTCTTTTCTCCTGCGCTCCTGCACATGCTCGCTCGCTCGCTCGCTGTATCTATCTTTTTCTAGCCGTACTGCAGCAGCGGAGTAAGGCGGAAAGGCAGCCACTGCCATTCTTTTCGAGGAACTTCAGCCCTTCGCAGAGGAAGTACAGCCCGTACGATCGAGAGCTGTTGGCAATATACGAGGCAATCAGGTCTTTCCGTTTCATCTCGCAAAATTCAAAAATCAGTTTTTTCGGCCGTTTATCATAGATAAACGTTAGTAGTGGATTGTATTCGTTGGAAGTAAAACAGAAAAAAAAAGTTTTGGAGTATACTGTTTGAAAACGATTTTTATGATGTAAATACTGTTTCAAGGCCTGTACTATTACTACTAGCGATAGACTTGACTGGGGGAGGTTCGGAGAGGTTAGTAGTGGAAGATTTTTTTATTAAAACATTCGAAGCTTTAAGTTGAGTCAAACTTATTTCGGAGCAATATTTACTGCATAAAGTCTGTTTGAAGATGGATACGATTACTACAAACGTTAAAATATTGACTGAGGCGGGTCCGTAGAGGTTAGTAGTGGAAAAAATTTCGATAGTTAAGTAGTAAAGATACAAGTCGATTAGAAGCTGAAGGCAAATCAATATATTGCAATAAATATATATTTAATTGTAAGAAAAACTGTGTTTTTTTAGACGTAAATTAACATTAAAAAAACGTGATTATTACTGTGATTTAATTATTTATTTATTTAACGGTTTATGTACACACTAAATACAGAAAAGAAGAAAGGAATGGAAAAATAGGTACAAAGGTGATGCTTATTTCTAAAGAAATCTCTTCCAGCATACCTGCGAAAGGAGAGAAGATACAAAGACAGTGTGTAAAAGATGAGAAAATAAAAACTTAAAGCAAATATAGAATTTAAATATAACATACAATACAAGAATATACGTACATACATACAAGACAAAATATATAACACAAATATATAAACTACAAAATAATATATATTAATAAATACTTATGCAACTATGACGAATTGGACAGATAATGTTCTTTCACTCTTCTTTTAAATACTGCAATAGTTTGGCAGTCTCTAATATCAGGCGGAAGAGAATTCCACAACCGCACAGCGTGTACAGTAAAGGAGTAGGAGTAGAAATCGGTAGAGTGGGGAGGGGATTTAAGGAGGTTCCCACAGATCATAGAAACAAAAGGAGGTTCCTAAGATGCGACCGGCAAGGTGCATCAAAGGGACGGGAGTAGGAAAAGCGTTCCCGCAGATAGGATGGAGTTTTAGGGTTATGAAGGATGTTAAATAGCAGACACAATATCCGAGAGTTCCTGCGAAGTCGGATTGGGAGCCACTTGAGTATCTTGCGAAAGTTGGAAACATGGTCATACTTTCTAAGTTTAAAAACAAAACGAATACAGATATTTTGCAAACGCTCAAGTTTATTTAAAAGCTCCTCGGTGGCATCCAAATAACAAGCATCGGCGTAATCTATGATGGGCTGGATGAGAGTTTGCGCGAGGGAGATTTTAGTCTTCAAAGGCAAGAAGCTCTGAAGGCATTTCAACGAGTGAAATGTGTAGTGCACTTTGCGACTTACTTCAGCAACCTGGGCAGTCCACGATAAGTAGGAGTCCTTATCACCCCCAGGTTTTTGGCCTTGTTCGCGTATTCTATCTGAACTCCATTCAGCCTGAGTGGAGACAGCGATGCAACATCAAGCCTGTCCCGCATATACCTGCCGCCAATGACCAAGGCCTGAGATTTCTTAGGGTTGATCTGCAGTCCAAAGGACCGCGACCACTCACCAATGACATCCAGATCCCGGTTCATGACAGATACGGCGGCTTCCGCATCTTCCCTCAAGAAATGATGGTAAAGCTTATCTCTCTATTACTTTTCTTTTTTTTTACCAGAAGTTTATTTTTTATTTTACAAATTACTTAAACATTTATTTGAATTCAGTCTTTTGGGGACATTACCAGTTGACAGTGTTGAGGAGTTTTTTGACGCCATTTTTTAAGTTAATAGTCTGAGTTAGTTAGTTTAGTTTATTTTAGTAGATTTGTAAATTGTAAATAATGTACATACTTACTGAATACAAATAAATGTTTAAGTAATTTGTTTTTTTTTTTTTTTTCTTATAATTGTAATGTTGTAAGCAAATCAGCCACTTGCAATACATGTTTATTTAGGATCAGGCGTGTCACGCAGGTCACACTGTCCTTGACAACGCGGCCTTAAAATAGAACAAAACCAGACAATATTAGCGTATATTTTAGCTGTAAGTAGAACTGTGATTTATATGTGAATTTCTGTGAATATTAAAAATAAATAAATAACGTTATAATCTACTTATTGTTTGTTTTTTCTGCTATCTGTACGGAAATAAACAATATGGCGGAATTTCCTTCATGAAAATAGAGTTATGGCGAGTTTACACATACTTTTTTTCGTGGCGAATCAACTTTGTGACGAATGTACAATAACCCCTTTTCGACCATGCTCGCGTTGACGAAAGGCGGGCCGGGAAGGGCCCTCTCTACCTGAAATGGCTTAGCACGATCCTCCGTTACGCCTAAAAAAATACTGCAGCATTAATTTTGAAATAAATATATGGTAAAGTTGAGGATTAATGTTAGGTCTTATGTTTGGCAAAAACACGATTTCATAAAATTTTCCGATAGAAAAAAATTCCAAAGTTACCTCCAAATCGAACAATAAACCGCTGGTATTCAAAAAACCGGCCAAGTGCGAGTCGGACTCGCGCACGAAGGGTTCCGTACCAATTATTATAAAAAAAAACACGTTTGTTGTATGGGAGCCCCCCTTAAATATTAATTTTATTATGTTTTTAGTATTTGTTGTTATAGCGGCAACAGAAATACATCATCTGTGAAAATTTCAACTGTCTAGCTGTCACGGTTCATGAGATACAGCCTGGTGACAGACAGACGGACAGACGGACCGACGGACAGACGGACAGACAGCGAAGTCTTAGTAATAGGGTTCCGTTTTTACCCTTTGGGTACGGAACCCTAAAAATACTTCAAATTAGATCATAAAACTTTGCATACTAACTGAACTAACTATAAAGCGGGTTTATGTTTTTTATTTTTTCCAAAATAAGAAAATTTGGTTTTATAAAGAATAAAAACCACTCATTTCGCAATATTCGGCCGCAGTGACTGACGTAACAACCGCTTCGTAGTGCAAGCTGATTAGAACGTTATTCTAACAGTATTACAAACGAAGTTTGAACCACCACAAATAGAGTTGCTGATCTGAGGTAGTATAGGCTCTTAAGGAGTAACTTAGACCAAATTATTGCCATTTATTGGCCCCGTGTAAAAAAATATCCTTGAAATTGTTTATAAAATCCAAATACGAAGGATTTTTTTATAAAATTTTACGCGGACGAAGGTCGCGGGCATCATCGTCATCATATCAGCCCAGAATCACTCACTGCTGGGCTATACCCAGGCCTAGCCTTTTTTCTGCCATACTTCCCGATTCTGTGCGTATCGCGGGCGTCAGCTAGTGAAAAATAAATACAGGGTGTAAAAGACCTCATCACGAAGCCGTCAACCAAGTATTCTATACATCAAACTAAGTAACTTTACGCAAAAAATATTGCTGGGAAACGATATTTTTTTTTTTTGGGTGAAAAATCATGTTTTGTGATAGGACCCAATGTAACGCACTCAAAACATTGTGCTGATGGTTTGAATAGTACGGGGGCCGTGGAGGTGTTTAAAGTAAAATCCTACATTAAAAAAACTTGTATTTAAAAAAAAACTTGTCAAAATGTTGGAACTTTGACCGCCAATACCTCTGTGTACTAGAAGGTTCCCAGGTATGGTGTAGAACAAAAAAATGATCGCAATGACGAGGAGAACAAGTGCCTTTCGGCTTCGTTAAGAGGTGTTTTACACCCTTTATGTACTTAGTTACATTAATTTCATATAAATTACACACAGTCTTGCTTATATCACTTGCATAATTTCTGTAATAGGTATTTCTATTGCACATAACGCTGTCGCAAAATATTTCCCAATCCAATCGATATTCACATTTGACATTGACACATGTCATGTTTGATATTCCTTTGAAATTAACGTCAACTTTGTATATAACTGACGATAACATTCATATAGTGAACTACATTGAAATCTATTGAAATTTATTGTTCGATATTAATTGTCTATTTCTAGTTACTATTGAAGTGGATGTGTGTGTCCTCTGGAGAGGTGTGTCAGTGTTTCGAAGGAGGTTTTCTTGGTCCATTTGTGGTTTAAATTAAATTCAGTGTATCAATGTTGGTTATTCGTGGTGGCAATGTCTTGCTTTATCACCAGTATGACAGGAGGAGGTTCTGTATATACCAATCTTCTACTACTGAAACATACAGGTTAGATCTTATGTAATAAAAGCTGTTTGATACGCATTTTGGCAATCGCGTTATTGGACTTCCTATGCTCGCCTCAGCGCGGAAAGTTGAAAATACAACAACGCGATTTTGTTTAGGCAATAATTTGAGTGTCGCCTAATGCTAACGAAAACTGGCATGAATCTGTTTTTCACTTTAGAAGTCTCAAGAGACCTTTTCTAATTATAGACTTCGATCATTTAGGTACGAGTGTTTGTTTTTGTTTAGGTTTATCCATAGCAACTTAGAGGACTTGAGACATCTTCAAGATAATCATGTTGGCAGTTTAGCTTGCTGTTTTGTTCTGATTGTCGGATTACCGTAAAAGCGTGGTTTAGCTTCGCCCACCAACCACCACATGTGACTGTTCTTAAATTACCCTAGGCTGATAAAAAATTAGTTTTTCCTAATTCATGCTAATATTAGTATTTTGGTCAGTTTTCCCCTCGAGGTTTACATTCAGGACCCTTATTCTACATTATCATACGGGACCCACATTTGTTGCTATACTATTGTTTCAAATCAAGTCTTTCTAACTTAACAGACAAATGTGTTGCGCGGGAGTTTAGAGATGGACCTAAAACATTAGAATATGACGCGTTTGAGGGCGGTTTTATGTAATTTGAAGTTTAAAAAAATCCAGATTCTGAGCCTAGTTTGAATAAATGACGTTTGATTTTTGTCTAACAGCTGCTTGCAACATCCCACTAACGTTACACTTACCTTGTTACAGCAACGGGCCTGTGGAGGGCGCGTACGGTTCGCAACACAGCCCGGTGTCGCGGTCGGACGCCTCCACCGAGGACGCCGAGCTGTCGGCGGCGCTGGCCCACCAGCATCACCTAGCTATGCAGGTCAGTTATATGGTACGATCACACAATTAAAGCTCCGTATATGCTAGGTGAACCTACCACTAGAGGAGCTCGACTTCGCTAAAAGTAGACCTAGTTTACACTTTACCAGGAAATCGATCCCACCCAGAGCCGTCGCGCTTACGACCACGATACTACGGGGCAGTTCTTGGGGTTTTAGCATTAGGAAGTAAGCAGCCTGGATTTTGGAAGTTGGCGATCTGATACCCATTATAATACACATGTAAACGGGTATTTTCGCGAATTTTTACCTTTAATATAAGCCCGACGTTTCGACCGGATTGCACCAGCCGTGGTCGCGGGAAGACAAGTATTGGAGGTACCGCCACAGTAAAGCGAAGGTGTTTATTCAACTACCCTCAATTGATCTTCATAAATGTTAATTAGGGCTGGTTCACACTAGGACAGCACACTACACTAACAGTGTCCGCATACTGAGATGATTTCACTTGACGAGTACACTTACTGATCACAGGATTCCAAGCGGGAGTCTGAAGCCGTCTTCGCGATTGAAATTAGGATACTTCTTGATCTCAATCGCTTCCCGAACCATTATCTTATAGTAGTGCTTCTCATTTGCAAGGTTTTTTTTTTTGGAATCCGGTCGAAACGTCCGTCGGTCGGGCTTATATTAAAGGTAAAAATTCGCGAAAATACCCGTTTACATGTGTATTATAATGGGATCTGATACCCCTTGCCTTAATTGTGTGTGCTCCGTGCCTCGGAAATCGGGAATTTATTCCATCTTATTAGTGTAGTGTTTATGTATGAGTGTCAAGAGACTCACCGACCCCACAGTCAAACCATTACAACGGTTTTGTGGGGCTTAGTTTATAATTTTACTTACAATGTTTGATTAATAAATAAATAATAATAATAATAAGCACTAGAAGCAGTTGGTCTAGCACCTGATCTCGCTCCGGTCGTGTCGGATTGCTACCCGATCATACCATAAGAGTGAGGGAAGGGAGAAGGCAATTGTCTTTGAAATAATGTGTTGGTATATAAAAGACGTTGGGCGTTGGGTAGATAATCATCAGCCTATTAATGTTCCCACTGCTGGGACACAGGCCTCCTCTCTATGAGAGGGAATGGGCTATAATCCACCACGCGGGCCCTGTGCGGATTGGTAGATGTCACATGTCTTCAAATTTTTTGGTTCTAGGACATATTACCGGCCGGTTTACTCAAGATGTTTTCCTTCACCGTTTTGAGAGCAGTGATGATGAAATAAATTACACAAAGTAATGTGCCTGTCTGGGTTCGAACCCTCGACCTACTGTTTGTACTGTTTGTAAGTCGGGGCCGCCACCACTGGGCCACCACTGCTCCTTAGGTACATATGTAATGTAATTTATTGCTCCTGTGTTGCTTGCACATCACAGGAACTGTTGGACGCTACTGAATGTGCCAAACTGGACGCCTAATTTTGGGCTGACTCAATTTTAAATTGTCATCGCCACGCTAAGAAAATGTAATTTATTTATCGGACAGGACAGAACTGCTTTACCTACCTACTTATAAACTTTGTCAAGACCACCCAAAACTTTAATAATTATACCTTTTTCCTGTACTGACCTAAGACCGCGAACCGCCTAGTTCTAGCTAAAATTGGACCAATTACGTTGTAATCCTATTATCATGACGATGATCTCATATCTATTGAGTGTAAAGGTCAATTCGCCGGTTGATTCTACGAATTCCGCACACTATAAATATTGTTTTATTTTTTATATGTGGTGCGAACTGACCGTGCATTCCAACTAAACACAGTATAATATCGAATTCACGCCCATAATCTCCATTCGGTAAAACAAAGAAAAGATGAATGGATTTTGTGAGAAATGATATGAACGAGAAAGGAGTAAAAATGATGCCGTGACGTCTGATAGGGGAGAATGGAAGAAAGAAACGTGTTGAGACGACTCCAAATTGAGTGTGACAAGTGAAGGAAGATGATTATGATGAATCTTCATTCGGTGACATGTTACATACCTTCTCAATTTTTTGGAAGTCTAGCCTAACCACCTCCTGACAGTACAGCAGAGTTATTATAATCTCGGAAACAGAACTCTTTCTCAGTTCACCAGTAAAAACTTTGTCAAGACAATGGGTATACCATCCTATCTCTTAATTGAGATGGTGACTGAGGTAACTGCGTAGTGCGGGAGAGGTGTGGACAACTGGTTATGTGTCGCCCAGCTAACAGCATTCTGCTATTAGAATTTTCTTGCATCTTTTTCCCTTTCGGTTACTTAGGCCTTAATTCCTCCTACGCTGATTTCGGTCGCATACGGTCGGTCGCGCGTACGAGTATACGAATACATTGTCTATACTAATATTATAAAGAGGAAAACTTTGTTTGTTTGTTTGTTTGTTTGTTTGTTTGTTTGTTTGTAATGAATAGGCTCAAAAACTACTGGACCGATTTAAAAAATTCTTTCACCATTCGAAAGCTACATTATCCACGAGTAACATAGGCTATATTTTATCCCCGTACTCCCACGGGAACGGGAACTACGCGGGTGAAACCGCGGGACGTCATGTTCTATAAAGCATTATGATGCTCTACGCGCCGCTAAGGTCAGCCGTATTTTATTTCTCGCTGACGTACGCAACCGACCGTACGCGACCGACATCAGCGTAGGAGGAATTCAAGCCTTACAATTTCGACTCACTGAAGTCAGGGTTCCAATCAAACTTTAAAAAGTGCTTTCGTTGCGTCTGAAGGCGGAGGCTTGCGAACGGACTTCTCGCTTCACCAAAAAACGCCTAAACGCTGATCCGTGCTGAAATGTGATTCCTTAGGCCCGTCTCAGTTAAACGGTAGACCTTGTAGTTCTTTTGACCACAAGAGCAACAACCAACTTTCAAATTTGATAATGGACGAATTAACTTACTAGCTTCTGTAAATTGTGGTGTGTTCTAAAATCATCATTCTCTTGCCCTTATCCGAATTCCTTTATGGTCGGCCCAGCATGTCTTCTTCTTCCACACTTCCCTATTACTCGTCATCTCATCAGACACCTCCTTTCCTGCCATATCATCCTTTACACAGTCCATCCATCGTTTCTTTGGAGATGTGATCTAAAAATCTTCGTTAATTTTTTGCTTCCCAGTTGCGTTATCAACGGGAGTGCTTTATTTTTGTACTTGGTTATTAAACACAAGTTTTGTTGGCTACAGGCTGGCGATTACCCTGTAGTTGGTGCGGGCGTGGAGCCCGACTACGGACAGTATGTGTCGTCGCCGGCAGCGCACTATAATCACATGGGACATCTCACCATGGCGCCCTCGCAGAAGTACCCGCACGTAAGTTGTTCGTTTGTCTTTGTTACCTTCTACTGTTCCGGTATAGAGGTTATTGTAAGACCAGTAACGCAGTAAGACTATACCAAAGCATATTTAAGCATAATCAGCCTAAAATGTTCCCACTGCTGGGACAGAGGCCTCCTGTCCATCCACATGTCTTCTAATTTTTCGTTTTAGGACATGCCGGTTTACTTATGATGTTTTTCTTTTCCGTTTTGAGAGCAGTGGTGACGAAATAAATTACACAAATTAATACGCCTGTCTGGGTTGGAACCCACGACTTACTGCTCGTAAGTCGAGGCTGCTACCTTTGGCCACCGTTGCTCTCCATATCAAGGGTCTGGCACTAATCAGAGACCTACAGAAGACCTTAGTGGCGTTCACTCTAAAAAGACCATAAAACATGACATTGATTGGGCAAATTGATATGCGCGTGCGATTTACTCGTTGGATACATTCGCAGGATTACAGTTGACTTGCCGGTAGTATTGCAAACACAAAGAAATGGGTGCTAAGCTCATTCTGTTACATTAGACCATGACAGACCTAGGAGTGGAACTCCTTAAAAAAGGGTTTTAAGATCCTTAAGGGGTGACCAATTAGTGATCGTCCGTCCACATGGATGGATTATCTGATAATATGCCTAGAATCGAGTTGTGGCTGAGAAGGCAGGAGATGATGATGATTATCCAGGTCTCTTGGTGTTTTCCTTGGTCGTGTTTCTTCTTGCATAGTATCTTAGCAGTAACTTACATCTTCTCGGTCTCCAGGTAATGGACTCAGTCTCAGTGAGTGGGGGAGGCAGCTACGCGGGCGCGGGGGGCGCGGGCCACTACGGTACTTACGGGCACTATGGTACTGCAGCGTACCAGCCACAGACAGCTTACATGGTGGAGACGACGCAAGTGCCGCAGTATATGGGACAGGTTTGTACCTTAATGTGTAAGAAATAAAGGCCATAGTTGAACAATCGCATTTGGCAATTCAGCGAGACGCACGTTTTTCTGTATTGAGATGGTCTTGTGTCTTATTTCTATGGGAGTAAGGTTACATTTTGAATGACTGCTGAATACTGCATTGTAGACTCATAAAAAATGATAGACGAAAATTGAAACTAATAGTCATCAGCAGGAGAAATAAATATCTCGAATATTTATTTCTCCATTTGATCAATAAGGTCGATAGTCGTAAAGCTGACGACTATCAAGAAGAGTAGTATTAGAAGACAGTAACACCACTCTTCTCTTGCCTTTTGTTCTCAGGAATACGTGGAAGGCGGTGGTAGCGCTTCGCCCCGGAGTGCGTCCCCGGGCGCTCTGCCACAACACAATCTACACTTACAACAGAGGTTTGTTTGTCTTTTTGTTGTTAAAGCGTGCTTCTGAATTTGAACATTCGGCTATGCGTCTATAGTCCTGGTATCCATCCAAAGCTTGTCTTGAAAACATCGTTTTAGCGATAAGACTTGCTTAGGTACAGACAAAAAGTATGTGTGTGGGTCAAAAAGTCTGAAAACTACTTCAGTAAAAAAACAATAAAGTTTAAAAGCTAGAAGAAAAGATAAGAAAATGTTTATTAAAGGATATAAACATTTTAAGTTAATACAAATTAATTAAATTATCCGTTTATCTGTAATTATCCGTTTTTGCTACATTGAGAATTCAATCGTTTTCCAAATTCTAAAAATATGTGTTAATGATGTATTTATCGGAATCCTATTATACATATGCATAAAAATGTTATATGGATTGAATATTTGGAACATAATAAAATACATGAAAAAAAAAGCGAAGGGTTGGGGGTCGCGAAGTATAATTTCAAACTATGGGGGTCGTGACGTGAAAATGGTTGAAAAACACTGCTGTAATCAATCCAATTTGGCATCTTTTCGGATAAAACAGACTGCTTAGTTTCAGACAAAAAGTATTTGTCAGTGACTGCCCATAGCCGGTCCACACCGGTTTTACCAAATCTTGTTTTTCTTTTGCCGAATGTGTGTCATTATAATGCCTATTCGATGTCCATTCTAGTTTATTTTGAAGTAATCAATGAAAAGTCCAAACAATGAAAAGTCTGTCAATGGCCGAGTATTATGTAAGATCACAAAGAACTGATTGAACGATGATTCATGATTTTCAGTTAGTTGGCTCGCGAATTTAACGTAGTGCAGTCCGTTTAATAAAAACCATTTTGTTTTATCTGTGTGAAAGTTAGTGTGTATCGGTTGAATCTCAACTTTAAGTTTAAGTTTATTTGTAAGAACCTTGATAGTCTCTTGCTGGCTCATCTCCTTCGTGGCATGCTGCGACTCCGTTTCACTGTTTCAGGGCTCAGCTCTGTGCTATTTTGGTCCCGTCTTTCCTACTCTTTTGTCATTGGAAATGTCTTTTCGTTCGCTCCAGTATATACGTAGGCTCAAATTTCACGAAAAGTGCGATCCCCTTATATCTCGGAGAGCTGTGAAGATTTATGTTATTCAAAAAAGACTCAAAAGCGTTTCTTCTTGCGCGTCACTTCGAAAAGTTATCGTAGAGCGCGTCTTGGTCATCCCGGCAGCTCTTTTTAGGCCGGCCTCGGCGGCAATGTCCATCCTCAAGCGCGGAGACTTTGGTCCTACTCTTAGTTATTCTTTTTTCTCCCCTCCAAGGTACGACTCGGCGTCTCTGGAGCAGCTAGGGCGGCACTACTGCGTAACGTCACCGCGCGGCGAGTACGCGCCGGACGCGTACGGCTACCAGCACTACCCCGCCGCCTACGAGCCGCCGCACCAGCCGCCGCCATTCAAAGTAACTAAATGTTTATTCTGCAGACAAAAATACACAGAAATCAAAGCTCAATTATTAAATTAAGGCTGAAAACCAACACTTTATGAAAGTCAACATTACGTAAAACAGGTCCCCAAAACTAATTGTTCTTTGTCCGGGCAGAAGTGTGGAACATTTCCCAGCTATGACGTCTAAAATCATTCGAATAAGCCCTATACAGGACGCCGAAACTTTACACGTTTGAGCTCGTGCCTTAATAGAAGCGTTCTTGTCGTTCTGTGGATGAGTTATCATCCATAGCATTCCAAGACGAAAGCATGACAAGATTGAATGTTGGTCCGGCATTTCAAAAGCCTGATTTGACAACCTGATTCACCAAAGGGTTTCGTTTTACCCAGTAATTGGGTTGTGCAGGTCAGATAAGCAGCCGCTTCTTAGCTGTATCCGTTCAGACTAGAAGCCGACCCCAACATACATTGGGAAAAGGCTATGCAGATGATGACTAATTAGCATGTTTCTTTGCAGGATTCACAAAATGGACTAAGTTTGGGCAGCGCCGGTGGTCAGTCAATGTATGGCGACGAGGAAGAGCTACAGAAACAGATGGCGAATATGGCACTAGGTGAGATAGGTACTTGTATGAACATCACTAACTTTGCTGTTTTGCTTATTTATTACTTACTAGCTGATGCCCGTGGTTTTACCCGGGTGAAGTTCGATAATTGTCCCACTTGATTGTACAAAAAAAAAGAATTTGTGAATTGAAAAGTATCATATGTGGTAATCCAGGTTATAAACTATCTTTGTTCCAAATTTCATCCTAATCCGTTCAGTAGTTTTTGCGTTTTTCCATCCTTACAATACGCATTTATAACAGTAGTAAGATAAGCACCTAAATACTTAAATAGCACTTATTTGCTTTCTTATTACTCTTAATGGCCCAGAGGTTAAGCTAACAATACAAACTTAAACAAGCATAAACTAAATGAAGTTCCAACGGCTAACACCTAGTCAAGAAAAGTAGACATAATAATCTAATTAAACCTAATGTGGGAACGATTAGAGTTCGAATTATACTTAGGCATTTGTGGCGTTTATTCTGTAACAAAACATGCTCAATTGGCCCTTCACAGTACAATTGTGTGTATTATTATCTGTGTCACATGTATATGTAAAGTTGGAATAACACAGCCGAGAAACTTGCGTACTTACTCATTTGTTGCAATCATTATCTTTAGTACTATGGGACGAATCCTTCTAAAGAAACCTGACATTCAAAATCTATGCTCCTTCTCTCTTCCTCCAAAACCCACCAATCAAACAGCATTCTCATTTCAAATTCTCCATTCACAGTCCACGGCAGCGTCGGCGGTCGCGAAGAAACCGGAGGCTTGCAGTGGCGGGACCCGAACTTACCCGAAGTCATAGGATTCTTGAATTCACCTTCCGATGTTGTGAAAGCGAATGCAGCGGCGTATTTACAGCATCTCACTTATATGGACGATCCTAATAAACAGAAGACTAGGAGTTTAGGTAATGTGGACTTTATTTTATGCGCTATAACGTTTGATGTCGTATGGCAAACTTTTCAAGTCTATACCATACTGCTGGGCGTAGTAGTATTTTTCATGGTTTTCTCACACTGCGAGGTTATATTTCAACTTCAGGTCGTTTCAAAACCACGTCGCGTTACTAAGCACAGAATAATTGATAATCACTGAAGATATCCCGTAAGTGCCAGTGTAAGTTTAGCTAGAGACCGTGACATCTTAATACAGTGTTTGATATTCTCTTAATATTTCATAGCATATGACAGTTTCAGATTGGCTTTTAGAGCATAACTAAATAAATAATAATTCTTCTTCTTTGCGTGTCGATAAACTCAAATAATACCCGACCAGTATGTTGCCACCTGCACAGCTCTGTCATTGGCTTCGTTTAAATCCTGGAAGGTGCAGGTGGCTGCGCAGGATGGGCAACAAAGGAGGTGGGGCATATCCTGTAGAGGGGCTCCACACAGACATTGTATTTGGGACGGGTCGATGATACCCCATTTGGCCAGATTATTTCTACAGCGGCCAACCTGGGCCCGCAAACGGTTAAGAGATTTCCAGATTGGCCACTGCAGTTCCTGTCCAGGGGGAAGATGTTCTGTTGGATTGATGAAGTGAGGAGGGGTGGGATGTCTGTTCCTCCACAATTCGCATCTTTCGTCTGACGCACTGTCCTTTGAGGAAATTGTGTGTCTCACGAAGCTTTTACGGCTTTTTAAGCGTGAAGGTGGCATTTGGTGCCCGTACAGGGGGTGGCGGTTATCTCGTTCCTGTTTTCCCTTCTCGATGCGACTAGCTATTTCGCGCCGAACGTCTGGTGGGGCTATACCTGCCAACGGATACAACATCGCAAGAGGGGTGGGTTTTAAGCACCCCGTTATAATGCGGCAAGTATCGTTCAGCGCTATGTCCACTTCTCTAGCGTGGGCCGAACGGTGCCACACTGGGCATGCAAACTCCCCAGCAGAAAAAGCAAGACATAGGCCGGTCGTGCGGAGAACTTGTGGCGATGCTCCCCAGCTGGTGGATGTGAGGCGGCGAAGAACGTTATTTCTAGTCCCGACCTTTTGTTTTGTTTTAAGGCAGTGGTACTTGTAAGTCAGAGATCTGTCTAGGGTGACGCCCAAGTAGCGTGGTTGAGAGCAATGCTCCACGTCAACGCCCCGCCACGCGACACTGAGAGTTCTGTTTGCCTGACGGTTGCGGAGATGGAAAGCACAGGACTGGGTCTTGGACGGATTTGGCCGTAGGGCATTTTCATCATAGAATTTCCCCAGTGTTTCCAGAGCTTCCGTCAGTTTATCTTCTGCCACTTCAAATGTAAGTGTCTGGGCGGCCAAAGCAAGGTCGTCTGCATATAAAAAGCGTTTCGTTGGTGGAGAACAAGGCTGGTCGTTTGTGTAGATGTTAAAAAGAGCCGGGGCTAGCACACTACCTTGAGGGAGCCCGTTTTTCTGGCAGCGCCACCTACTCTTGCTATTGACGAGATGAACTTGAAAGCGGCGGTTATTTAAAATAGCGCTAAGAATTTGCACGAAACCAACATCCTTGGTGAGCTCGCTGACTTTTCGTAAAAGTCTTTTGATGTTGACTGTATCATAGGCTGCCGAAAGATCAACGAATACAACACCTGTGACTTTATTCACCTCAAACCCATGTTCTATGTATTGCGTTAGGTTAAGGGTCTGATTGGTACATGACTTTCCTGGCCTAAAGCCAGCTTGCTCAGCGATAAGGTTTGGTTCGATAACTGGCGTTAGGCGGTTGAGTTTATTATTATTTATTATAAATAATAATAAATAATAATAAATATTGCTGGACATTATACACAGCGCCATCTAGTGCCACACTAAGCAACGAGGCTTGTGTCGTGGACACCAGATAGTTGATATACTACATAGATATTTTTTTGTTTGTAAATACATACTTATTATACATATAAACATCCATGACACAAATGTCGATGCTCATCACACAAACATTTGCTCCGACCGGGATTCGAACCCGGGACCCTAAGAACGTAAGGCAGCCCCACTACCGCTGCGCCAATCGGGTCGTCATAACTTTGAAATAATGTTTTGTTTGTAGGCGGCATCCCCCCTCTAGTGCGGCTGGTGTCGCACGAGAACCCCGAGGTGTGCCGCAACGCGTGCGGCGCACTGCGCAACCTGTCGTACGGGCGACAGAACGACGAGAACAAGCGCGCCATCCGCGACGCGGGCGGCATCCCCGCGCTCATGGCGCTACTGTGCCGCGCCACTGATATGGAGGTAAGCACAACAAGCGCGCCATTCGCGACGCGGGCGGCATCCCCGCGCTCATGGCGCTACTGTGCCGCGCCACTGATATGGAGGTAAGCACAACAAGCGCACCATTCGCGACGCGGGTGGCATCCCCGCGCTCATGGCGCTACTGTGCCGCGCCACTGATATGGAGGTAAGCACTACAAGCGCGCCATCCGCGACGCGGGCGGCATCCCCGCGCTCATGGCGCTACTGTGCCGCGCCACTGATATGGAGGTAAGCACTACAAGCGCGCCATCCGCGACGCGGGCGGCATCCCCGCGCTAATGGCGCTACTGTGCCGCGCCACTGATATGGAGGTAAGCACTACAAGCGCGCCATCCGCGACGCGGGCGGCATCCCCGCGCTCATGGCGCTACTGTGCCGCGCCACTGATATGGAGGTAAGCACAACAAGCGCGCCATTCGCGACGCGGGCGGCATCCCCGCGCTCATGGCGCTACTGTGCCGCGCCACTGATATGGAGGTAAGCACTACAAGCGCGCCATCCGCGACGCGGGCGGCATCCCCGCGCTCATGGCGCTACTGTGCTGCGCCACTGATTTGGAGGTAAGCACTACAAGCGCGCCATCCGCGACGCGGGCGGCATCCCCGCGCTCATGGCGCTACTGTGCCGCGCCACTGATATGGAGGTAAGCACTACAAGCGCGCCATCCGCGACGCGGGCGGCATCCCCGCGCTCATGGCGCTACTGTGCCGCGCCACTGATATGGAGGTAAGCACTACAAGCGCGCCATCCGCGACGCGGGCGGCATCCCCGCGCTCATGGCGCTACTGTGCCGCGCCACTGATATGGAGGTAAGCACTACAAGCGCGCCATCCGCGACGCGGGCGGCATCCCCGCGCTCATGGCGCTACTGTGCCGCGCCACTGATATGGAGGTAAGCACTACAAGCGCGCCATCCGCGACGCGGGCGGCATCCCCGCGCTCATGGCGCTACTGTGCCGCGCCACTGATATGGAGGTAAGCACTACAAGCGCGCCATCCGCGACGCGGGCGGCATCCCCGCGCTCATGGCGCTACTTTGCCGCGCCACTGATATGGAGGTAAGCACTACAAGCGCGCCATCCGCGACGCGGGCGGCATCCCCGCGCTCATGGCGCTACTGTGCCGCGCCACTGATATGGAGGTAAGCACTACAAGCGCGCCATCCGCGACGCGGGCGGCATCCCCGCGCTCATGGCGCTACTGTGCCGCGCCACTGATATGGAGGTAAGCACTACAAGCGCGCCATCCGCGACGCGGGCGGCATCCCCGCGCTCATGGCGCTACTGTGCCGCGCCACTGATATGGAGGTAAGCACAACAAGCGCGCCATTCGCGACGCGGGCGGCATCCCCGCGCTCATGGCGCTACTGTGCCGCGCCACTGATATGGAGGTAAGCACTACAAGCGCGCCATCCGCGACGCGGGCGGCATCCCCGCGCTCATGGCGCTACTGTGCCGCGCCACTGATATGGAGGTAAGCACTACAAGCGCGCCATCCGCGACGCGGGCGGCATCCCCGCGCTCATGGCGCTACTGTGCCGCGCCACTGATATGGAGGTAAGCACTACAAGCGCGCCATCCGCGACGCGGGCGGCATCCCCGCGCTCATGGCGCTACTGTGCCGCGCCACTGATATGGAGGTAAGCACTACAAGCGCGCCATCCGCGACGCGGGCGGCATCCCCGCGCTCATGGCGCTACTGTGCCGCGCCACTGATATGGAGGTAAGCACTACAAGCGCGCCATCCGCGACGCGGGCGGCATCCCCGCGCTCATGGCGCTACTGTGCCGCGCCACTGATATGGAGGTAAGCACTACAAGCGCGCCATCCGCGACGCGGGCGGCATCCCCGCGCTCATGGCGCTACTGTGCCGCGCCACTGATATGGAGGTAAGCACTACAAGCGCGCCATCCGCGACGCGGGCGGCATCCCCGCGCTCATGGCGCTACTGTGCCGCGCCACTGATATGGAGGTAAGCACTACAAGCGCGCCATCCGCGACGCGGGCGGCATCCCCGCGCTCATGGTATCTGGTAACTGTATTCTTCTGCCTGAATTTCTGTCTACCTTAACTATCAACGCTATCGATATATTTGCTGGAAGGTTTGCCGCGAAAGAGCACTGATTGAAAGTCACTAGTCAAAGTCACTTTGAATGTAAAGCGACCAATCGGCGACAAGACAAAACAGCATCATCCTGACGAAACTAATTTATCAGTTTCCTTCCCCATTCAACACTATCAGAAGGAGACTAGGCGCAAAACTAGCGATGCTATTCGCCTGATCAATAAACCCAAATAAATTGCGAATATCGTGCCGGGCTTAGACAGAATATGATTGCATTAATGTGTAACTTATGTCTTCTATTACAATACCATTGACTTTTACATAAAAACCAGTTCCTTAAAGCCAATTTTACAATTGACTTGTTCAAAAAAAAAAAAATCATCATTTTTTAAATATAATTTAAATCTTTATCATAAATGATAGTAATGGTAGAAGCGAAAAACTCTCAATTCTTTTTTATTTATTTATTATAGACAATTTAAAATTGATAAAATTTTGAAATTAGTCACGTGACTAGAAACGCGCCAAAATCGGTCGCCATGTTGGCTACGTCACAATGTTAAAGGACTTGCTCAACAATACAGTGTGAATTTTCGTGAACTTTCAGCATTAAATTTTATAATGAAAAATATGTCACGGCAGCTATTTCATACAATAAGTTTGTAGTTAATATCTACAATAACGTGTTGAGGTCGGTAAAACGACAGCGACATCAGTTTATTGCCAAATATGTGTAAAGTACTTAGTACTACACCCTTCCTAAAATAGGTAACCTACATGCACTGAAAATATTGTACATATAGAAGCTTCTCGTTTGCTAATAAAACTCGAAAGGTCAAAATGAAAACAGTAACATTCTATCTGCGTTCTTATTTTCGTCATTATTCATACATAATTTTCATACACAAGCACAACACAGTCAAAGTCTTGACAATATTACTAAAAAAAACCATGTTGCAACATAACACTTCTTTTAGTAGTGCTGACCGCAAACCAAAGTTTCGTCATCACGATTAAAAAGTTGCATTCAGTCTAATCGATACTCGCAATGAAATGAAGTCTGAAAAAAAGAGTTGATACTGAATACTGAAAGCTCCTTGGTATAATTTTTATTCATTATTATAAACTATCATTTTTAGGGTTCCGTACCCAAAGGGTAAAAACGGAACCCTATTACTAAGACTTCGCTGTCTGTCCGTCTGTCCGTCTATCCGTCTGTCCGTCTGTCCGTCTGTCCGTCTGTCCGTCTGTCTGTCACCAGGCTGTATCTCATGAACCGTGACAGCTAGACAGTTGAAATTTTCACAGATGATGTATTTCTGTTGCCGCTATAACAACAAATACTAAAAACAGAATAAAAATAATATTTAAGAGGGGCTCCCATACAACAAACGTGATTTTTTTGCCGTTTTGTCTAATGTATAGATAATGGTACGGAACCCTTCGTGCGCGAGTCCGACTCGCACTTGGCCGGTTTTTGATATTGAAATTGTATAAAAATAAACAAATTAGTGGCGTTAGTTCAGATTTTGTCCACGCGCCAAAAGATCCTTGTACAGTCAGTTTTTTTAATACAATTGGATTGGGTTTTTAGACATGTGTCAAAATAAAAAGTAATTTAAATCAAAAGCACTATAAATATGGGGTAGAATTTCGGAAAATTCTTTCTTATCGGATGCCTACGTCATACAAAGAACACACTACGTTTCAGGTCTCTACGATCAGCGGTTTGGCTGTGCATTGATCCATCAGTCAGTCATTCAGGAACTACTTTGTTCCCGAACTCCTTCGTTACCGTTCCGAATCGAGTCACCCTCCCAGAAGAAGTTATCACTTCAAAAAATAGTACATTTAAATACAATGTAATTTTGAACAGCGAGTGCATTTCTAATTTAAATTTTGATTTCGAAAAAATCGTCGCGAATTTAGCCATGGATCAATCTGTACTGTTTATTGTTGGGTTGGTTTGAATACCTACGTATACAATATACTATTAAGATTACCTATAAAAAAGCACAATAATATAATAAATATTTATTGTTTTTACGCTTAAAACAAGATTATTTTAATTTCCATTCGTCGATTATTACAATCCTTAATTTAATTACTCGAGTTAATCCAAATTTACAAAAAAATAATCGATTGGAATAATCGCTTTCACACATCACAAAGATTAAAAAAAATAATATCGGCATGTCATGTCGTCAACGTCAATAACAAATACAAATTGAGTAGTGGTAATAAATATTACGTGTTATTGGTCCTGTGTTAGTAAATTACGCTAAGATCTGGGTATTTTCATGTTGTATAAAATATTTGGAATGATATTTGTCATATTTGTTTTCGAATCTATGCGTCTGTGTGATACAATGTGAAAATTAAAAATGTAAACACGCAAGATTGCCGCGAAACTTCGACTTTAGATTTCAAAATCATCATTACCATTAATTATTTAAATGGAACTATGGATGAATTCGTCACATAATTAAATGACGAGTCAAATATTCTCAACATAGTGGAGCTTCGATGTCCGAAAACTATTTTTTTATGATTTCTAGCCTCGGCTCACAATATGGCGACGACCGTATTTACGCACTTGGATTTTATTAGGGTAAATTAAGAATCTTGCGTGCTAAATATATAACTTTTAATGGTGTTGACATATGATCCTTTTATCCAACTCTCTTAATTAAGGTGACACAGCACACGAGCTCGAACTCATTGGTGGGCGTGGCTAAAAAGCACGCTGTCTCACCTGGCATCGTGCACGAAGGAGATAGTATCAGTGATGAGCAGTTAGACGCTAGTCTTCACGTGCGTCTAGTTCGTACGTACACACTCAGCGTTCCGAACCGTTCCGAACAAAAACGAAGTTATAATACTTTCGTCTGAACTTTTATTTTAATGCGCTAAAAAGAATAAAATAAACTTTTTCTTTAAAACTTTTACTATCAACTTATAACGTCATCGTCACTTCACAATTCGCGAGATTAGTGGCAACAATAATATTGTATAACTATATTGTTTGTTATTGTTGGCCTGGGGTCACGATGTCCTGGACGCTTTCCGCCAGGTCTGCTAATCCCTCGAGAGAAATAAATAGCTGTGAAGCCAGCAGAGTCTGGACGTTGGTCGGCAGACGACTGCTTTATATTGTCATCGTGGTACTGTGGATTTCCTTGGCCTGATAAAGTTTAGGATTTCCTTTTCAGGGCGTATCACGTCGGAGTCTCCAATTTAGTGGTTGTTGTACACTAACTAAATTAAATTAAAAATGTTCATAATTCTATATCAATTTAGTCAACACAAGACAGAGAAGTGACAGATCAGAAGAAAAGTAAAAATTATATCGTGAAGGTTTTATGTATATAAAGTTTCTAAATAAGTAGGTCGCTACACCATATTATAGGGTGTGCGTTTCGATGGCGCGACCACGGCGTTTTTTTTTTTAAATAACTATGCCATGATTTTGTAAAAATTATGTATGTACGTGGTTCAAATTTCCCAAAACCTTAAATTTGTCAAAGTTATGGTTAAAAAGTTATAAGGGTTTGAACGTGGCCACGCCATCGAAACGCGGAGAACCGCGCGGCCATGGAAATCTTAAAAACTAAGCGTTGCAGAGACCTGAAATTTAGGTAAATAAAGGATTGAATTTGTAAAAAAAATATAAAAAATCCTAGGTTTATATTTCAGGAGCATACGTATGGTATCGCTTATCACCTTCAAAATGTTCTGAATGTGAAATATTTAATTAATTAATGAATTTAATTTTAAATTATTTATTTTTTACAAAATCTTGCCATAGCTTAAAAAAAAAGAATGCCGTGGTCGCGCCATCGAAACGCACACATTATAGGAGTGCAATAAAAATGCACAGGCCCTTCAACTTCAGCGAAAAACAAATGACACGTCACTGACGTCATGCATGAAATGAAAAGGACAGAAATATAGGTCTTGTTCTTCTATCAAACGAAGGACATGTCAATATGGCGTATCCCCCTCCCGCACCGCACCGGGGGAAACATTATTCAGTGAGATGCACGAAAATTCATAGTAAAAGGCGCGCGTAAAAAAATGTGAAAAGGCTTTTGGGAAATCCAATTTTATGAAAAAACCACTGCATAAATCATTATCAAATAAAATTTATTGAATTCTTCGATAATTTTGCTGTGTCGGTACCGACTTTGTTTTGGAAATTTGACACTTCTTTTATTACTAATTTACGCCCAAAGTTACGTTAAAATTGGCAATAAAAATGAATCTTTGGTAGCTCGTAACTTTTGAATGCCTTTTTATTTTACTATTCTGTTTCCGCACAGACACAATTAATAATGAGACAAAACGATATCATGTTTAACTTTAGATGTACCATGTCAAACAGTGGAGTAATAGTCCCCCGAAATTTGTATGGAAAATATGTTGTGCAGATCAACCTTAACGCACACTCATAGTATTTGAGGAACAGAATTTTAATAATAACAAGAAATCATCGATGCTAGGTCAAAACACTGTATCAGCTGTATGGTACGATGAGTAAGTATTAACATTGTGACGTCACATACGCGCTCGGGTTTATTCGGGAACTGTCGGCGTGTTTTCGGTACGGGGTTCGAGAATGTATTTTTAATCTAATATAACTTTCTAATTAGAGCGAAAAAAAATAAAATAAAAATTGTTTGTTATAAAACATATATATGATCTTTCCATTTATGACAAAAAAAAAATCTAGTATAATACTCAATTCCCACAGGTAAAAGAGTTAGTAACAGGCGTAATCTGGAACATGTCATCATGTGAAGACCTGAAGCAGTCCATCATCGACGACGCGGCGCAGGTCATTGTGAACAAGGTCATCATACCGCACTCCGGATGGCATCCCACCAACCCTGGAGACACTTACTGGTCTACTGGTAAGAAATGAAGAATACTAGGTTTTATTCGTGACCTCGCCCATGTGGTGGTCGGAAATTATTCCATAGGAATGTCGAACTACGGGGATACTACCATTTTTAGTTGTTCTCAAACAAATACTTGCCATGAATTTATTTAACATTGTTAACAATACATGTCATGGTAACAGGCTTATCCCCAATAAATGGAACTTAACATGCCTAACTGTCCAAATCTGGGTGTATTCTACACATCTGCGTACCCACTCAGAGCATAAAGCCGTGATGTTACGTCATGATGTTGTATAAACATCCAAGTGATTGCAGAAATCACGCCAGATTTGCCGTCTGTTTTTGAAGAGTCCCATTGTATATCTCTGAACTTCTGAAGATCAGATCTTCACCAAATTGTAAATGATACCACCTCAGGAGTATACTCTTTCAAATAAAAAAAGAATCATCAAAAGTGGTTCATAAACGACGAAGTTATCCGCGAACAAACATAAAAAATATATAGCGTCGAATTGAGAAACCGCTTTTTTTTAAGACTGTTAAAAAAAAACCTGCCTTAGGAGCCCTTCAACGACTCCATTTTCTTTTGGAAATCAGGAACAAGAAATCAAATCAGCACTGCAAGTACGTAGCAATCGATAACGATCGAATCGATACGATTCGATAAATCCGACTTTTCGATTGGTTAAAAACTCATTTTATCGAGAATAACTGTCAGATTTATCGAATCGTATCGAATCGAGTGCTACGTACTTGCACTGCAGGAACATTCATCTTGCGGCTAATATTTAACTGGGCATCTCCTCTAAGCTCTCTGTTTGTATAATAAGGATCACTGGTGTTCCATAATGATAGCCAGGTGTTTGTACCATAGAGAGATATTAATTTCAAACCCTGATCTTTATCCATAATTGATATGCCAGGCACGAAACAAAAAGCGTGCGTCTAAAGTGCGTGCGACAAACGATTGTTTCGCTAATCCGACATTCGGTGGATTGGCCGCTCGGTTTGCGCTCGGTCGATGCACGTCTACACAGACCGAGCTGCGAGCGCGGCAAATACCTCGGGAGGCTGCTTGCTCTGTGTGGACCCGCCTAATTACGATAGATAGTCTCCCAAAACGGGCGTCCTACGTTACCATGACTTTGGCAGTGTTTATAATGAATCATTTGTTCCCCCTAGTTTTCCGCAACGCGTCGGGCGTACTGCGCAACGCGTCGAGTGCGGGCGAGTACGCGCGGCGCCGCCTGCGCTGCCTGGGCGGGCTCACGGAGGCGCTGCTGCACGCCGTGCGCGCCGCGCTCAGCGCCAACGCCATCGGCACCAAGATCGTGGAGAACTGCGTCTGCGTGCTGCGGAACTTGTCCTACAGGTATACCATAGCACAGCCTGCTATTAACTTGCTACGAGTACGCGCGGCGCCGCCTGCGCTGCCTGGGCGGGCTCACGGAGGCGCTGCTGCACGCCGTGCGCGCCGCGCTCAGCGCCAACGCCATCGGCACCAAGATCGTGGAGAACTGCGTCTGCGTGCTGCGGAACTTGTCCTACAGGTATACCATAGCACAGCCTGCTATTAACTTGCTACGAGTACGCGCGGCGCCGCCTGCGCTGCCTGGGCGGGCTCACGGAGGCGCTGCTGCACGCCGTGCGCGCCGCGCTCAGCGCCAACGCCATCGGCACCAAGATCGTGGAGAACTGCGTCTGCGTGCTGCGGAACTTGTCCTACAGGTATACCATAGCACAGCCTGCTATTAACTTGCTACGAGTACGCGCGGCGCCGCCTGCGCTGCCTGGGCGGGCTCACGGAGGCGCTGCTGCACGCCGTGCGCGCCGCGCTCAGCGCCAACGCCATCGGCACCAAGATCGTGGAGAACTGCGTCTGCGTGCTGCGGAACTTGTCCTACAGGTATACCATAGCACAGCCTGCTATTAACTTGCTACGAGTACGCGCGGCGCCGCCTGCGCTGCCTGGGCGGGCTCACGGAGGCGCTGCTGCACGCCGTGCGCGCCGCGCTCAGCGCCAACGCCATCGGCACCAAGATCGTGGAGAACTGCGTCTGCGTGCTGCGGAACTTGTCCTACAGGTATACCATAGCACAGCCTGCTATTAACTTGCTACGAGTACGCGCGGCGCCGCCTGCGCTGCCTGGGCGGGCTCACGGAGATCTATTGATTGGACTAAAAAAATAAAACACTATCATGCTAATATGTTGCTTGTAGAATTATTTGCCAAAAAGCGGAATGATCGCATGTATTTTAGTATGGTTTTTACTCGCTAAAAGATTATTTTAGAGAAGAGTTTGTGATTTTTTTATCGAGTGAAATTAGTTGTATTATGTTTTCAAAACACTAGCATATATCCTGAAGAATCATCATTCTCTTGCCCTTATCCCAATTCATTTGTGGTCGGCGCAGCATGTCTTCTTCTTCCATACTTCTCTATTTTTCGTCATCTCATCAGACACTTCTTTTCTTGCCATATCATTCTTAACACAGTCCATCCATCGTTTCTTGAAGAATATCATATATTTTTTTGGTTTTGTTTATTGCAGTGAAAGACATGCTTTTTTGCATTATAAAACTCGAGTATAGCTCCTATAGTCCCCTTAAAGTAATAAAATCTTGCCTTAACTTTCTTGCAAACATGACCTAGCATTAAAAGTTGTTTTTTTAAGCTCAGTCATAAACTACATAAGTTATACTGTCACTAAGAGCGGTTTCACACTACGTCCGATCCGAATCAGATCCGAACCCGTTTTGTATTGTAGAGTATTTTCACGGATACGGATCGGACTCGAATAGGAGTCGGATCCGACGTAGTGCAAAACCGCTCTTACGGAATAAAAAACAACAACAACTACAATACACAACACAACACAACAAAACAAACAATGTAAGTTAAGTTTTAAACCGTGAAAGCTTAAAACAGTGTCGAAACTACATAACACCGCCATATGCCTCTTAATTTGGAAAATTCAGAATCTACGTACTAAAAAAAAAACGTAGTATCTAATAGATTTTGTCTGATACTTGCAGATGTCAAGAAATTGAGGACCCGTTATACGATACGAGAGCGCCGCCTACACAGTCATCGGGACAGGCGCGGATAGCTGCTAGCGCTTCTAAAGGTATGGAAAACATTTTGAATTATAGACAATACGCTAGTTCCCACCATCAATAAATTGCAAATGTAGTTAGTCCGTCAGTTAGAGTATTCGAAAATAATGAACACGAATTTTTTGTTTTTGTAAATCCATGAATATTGTCAAAGATAAAACGCATCAAAACTCGGGAGTAGGGGCTCGTGACGTCAAAAAATTATCCCACGGCGTGACGTATTGAGAATTTTAAAAGCGTCGCATCTTCGTCAATTTTTTGTTTACGTAACAAAAGAAAAAATACGGGTCAAATTTTTTTTGATAATCTAACTGGCGGACTAATTAGATTTTTTCTATTGTAGACATGTGACACCAACCGGCACTAGGCCCGCTTGGTAGATTACGACCCACCCTCTCCGTCTCAGAGAAGATTCCCGTGATCCAGTAGTGTGAAAATTATAGGCAGAAATATAAAAATACTAGCTGACCCACGCAAAAGAGAGAAAAAGATCGTAAAAGGAGTACATTTTTCTCGTTTTTGCAACATTTTTCATTTATGCTCCACTCCTTTTGGTCGTAGCGTGATGTTTTATAGCCTCTAACCTTCCTCGATAAATGAACTATCCAACACAAAAATATTTTTTCAATTCAAACCTGAGATAGCGCGTTCAACCGAACAAACAAACTCTTCAGCTTAAATATTTAATAAGATTGCACAGAAGACTAATTTATAAACTGTTATTTTGTAAATATTCTGTGACTCGTAATAATATAAAACATTGTAGCTATTTAATCATATCCGGGACGGTTGAAACAGGGTATTATGTGACTGTATCCGGCTCGAAGGACCATTAAGAATCTGCCTAATCTTCGAGGAAATTCCAGTTGTATAATTTTTGTACTTACAGGTGAAAATCTCGGTTGCTTCGGCGGCAGTAAAAAGAAGAAGGAAGGTTCATCATCGTCTAACTCCACCAGTCCTTTGGGCAAGAGCGAGCCGGAGACACAGCCTTTAGGTGAAACTGGTACTACGCAGCTCGGCTACTCTGTGCCCAAAGGAACCGAGATGCTGTGGTCTCCAGAGGTAAGATTAAATAACTTTTAAAACTGAAGTCATAAACCATAGCCTTTATTGCGACTGATTTCTCGTTTTCGTAACCTTCTGCTTTGAAAATCACATAACCAAGTTTGTTCTCTAACAGTAGACCTGTAAGACAAAAGTGTGATATTTGTGATCAAGTCTGGCTCCAAATAAAAATATGTGGAATGAAAGTGTTATTTTACAAGTTCGCAAATAAGCCCAGAAACAAATGAATGCAAGCAGTTCCATTGTAGAAAAAAAAATCAGGTTCTTTACGTCAATTACTCAGGGCGAGAACAAAATAAGATGTCCATTGCTGGACGTAGCGGGTATCGGTCCGGTGTCGCACCCAGACGGTTTTCGACAAGTATGGCTACAATTTCTTTCCTCTTGTCCAGGTTGTCCCTCTCTACATGGCATTACTCCAAACCTGTTCTAACCCTGAGACCCTGGAAGCAGCAGCCGGAGCCCTACAAAACCTCGCCGCCTGCTACTGGCAACCTTCCATCGATATACGAGCCGCTGTCAGGAAAGAGAAAGGTGAGAGTAAAACTTATGTTGAGCGTAGAAAGGTTGACATTTCTTTGTGTAGTTGCTTTCAATGGTTTAGAAATATCTATGTGCTGGTGTGAGGAAAGATGAAAATGACCCTTATGTTGAAAGCAGTAAGGTTGAAACTTTGTTTACTTGCTTTGTTATCTGGTGTTTTGGAGGAAGAGAGTAGGTATGGTGAATGGAAAAAAACTACAACAATTTAAAAAGGCTAAAGGTTCGCTTGGATACTATACCTTATTTTAAGTAAGATAAGGATAGGAACACGTAAAATGTGACTTATGTAAGCTTGCATGTCTATAGTTGGACCCAGTTAAGATGAAAATAGCGGTCATTGCCCTTTCCCTAATATCTCTTCGTACGAACCAAAACAAATAAACCATGTATCGTTTTTCATTACAAAAAATATTGAAGATCACGATAGATGACGATTCAAGACTTGAACAGGCTTATTTTTGGTTTTCAAAGTTAAGAAGTTTCATAAATCTAGGTGCAATGACCGCTATTCTCATCTTAACTGGCACCATTTATAGCTAGAGTAATGTATGGCTTCTAAAAAAATTACACCATCCCCGGTTACGGAAAACGTTTGTAAATGACGGTACACCTTGTTAATAACACAACAAGGATGAAATTACAACAGTCAAGAATTTTTACATATCAATAAATTGTCTGTAGTAAAAGTACAATGGCTTACCTAAAATTGTACCTTATATTCAACGCAGTAAGATACAAATTCGCTAACAACAACGCATGCTCTTCAAGTTCGCCCTTCTAGAATGGCTTACAAGAAATAGTGTCTTATATCTTAAGCAGTAAGGATTAAAATTCGCTAAACAAAGCATGCTCTAAGGTAGTGGGCCTTCTTTTACTTCCCGTAGTTGCGCTAGACTAGCCAGGCCCGAAAACCGACAGTGAACAACGCTAACATCACCAGCATTTTCAGGTCTACCTATCCTCGTGGAACTGCTTCGGATGGAGGTCGATCGTGTGGTCTGTGCCGTGGCTACTGCGCTGAGGAACCTGGCTATAGACCAGAGGAATAAGGAGCTGATCGGGAAGTATGCCATGAGGGACTTGGTGCAGAAGCTGCCCAGTGGAAACCATCAGCATGATCAGGTTAGTGCTAAGGTCTGTATACCGAGCGTAGTGTAAGATGGACGCACAATGAGTTTGGCTGGTCCGGATACTTCTAAAACTGCTCAATTTACACTAGTCGAAATATACCATTGCGAACTAAGAATGTTTGATGATTGTGTAGACCAGGTAAATGGTCAAAAAATTCATAGTAGGATAAAACCCATTGGAAAAGAAAGAGAATGTAACAAAAATGAAAGGATAAATAATTTACGGGCGATTTGAGGTCGGGAAGTGGGGGGTTTAAGGGTAAAAAACGGTTTATCTCGATTTCCGGTAAAACTACAAGTCCTATGGAAAAAAGTTTAATGGCAAAGTTGTAGGTAATAAAAAGATCTACAACTTTTGTATTTACACTTTTTTCACATACTCTTTTTTTTTTTTTTTTTTTCGGATTGGAAATCATCTAATGACTCCTCCCGCTCTGGGCGGAGCAGGAGGGAGTGTCAGACTTTTACTGACTAAAACCCATCCATGTTCCTTCATCGCCCTTTGTGTTCCAAGGCCACGGTATCTCTTTCGAACAGTCCCGCAACCCCGGCAGGCATCGGTCCTTACGGACCCCTCCCTTTTTGCTGACTCTCTTTGAGGCGCGCGTGGAACACTCCTGCTTGTCGACACGGCCTGTCGTCATGAGACGGACGGAGAGTTAGCCCATAGCCCACCGTCCACAGGCCCGTGTCTACGGTGGCCCCCGACGCCCGGGGCGTCTCCCGCGGCGGCCGGGACGCTGAGAGGTTCTCTCCCTCTCCCGTTCCGCCACCTCCTTCTCTAGCATTACTGCTTTGCAGAAGGAGGTGACGGCGTCCCATTCCGTCTCGCTCCGGACCATGGCTTGAACCAGGGCCGGACGCGAGAGGTCGCCGCCGCCAATCGCCGCTTTTTTCACATACTTAGCCTAAAATTTATGTGATAAATTCAAATAACCAATTAGTGTTTGTTTTTTATTTTTATCTTTTACAAAAAAAAAATATATATTTTTCACGAAATTTTGTGAAAACTTGCCTTTTTATTTACCAAACACACTGTATTTTTTTTATTTAAAATATTTATTTTTTTCACCTAATTTTGACTTAATATCAAAAAAGCACCATACTTTTCCCCCTCCCACTTCCCGACCTCAAATCGCCCGTAAATTATTTTTTATTATTTTTTTTTAAATATTTTCTTTCTTTTCCAATGGGTTTCATCCTACTATGATTTTTACGTTTTCAAAAATTATCTGCACTGGTCTAGTGTGTAAAACACGAGGATCGACTGTAGATTTAAACAAAATATCACTATAATTATACAGGGTTAGTTTTCAATGACCGGCCAAATTTTCAGAGATGGTTTAGAATCGATAATATTTTCGATATAGTGAAAAAAAACAACATTTTTTAAAATAGAATTTCGTTCCTGTCCACCACTAAAAAGCGAACGTGTGGATATTGCAACAGAACAATTCAGTTCAACAACCTAGATAGGTAGCAGTTAGCACACACATGAATTTGGCGGTGCATGCATGCACGCATGCAATGATTCAATGTTTATGATTTAGGAAATTTTTAGGACGTTTTTAAATGAATGCTATTATTTTATTTTATACTTTTCGACAATAATATTAAAAATGAATTTTTGGTTTGATGTCTAGATCTAGATCAAAACCAATCGACGGAGGGCCTCACGTCCGAAGTCGTTAATTTTGATGAATCTGGATAACTCTTACCGACCGCATGGTCCAGTACCGGCGACGCATCTTTCAAATGTCTGCCTTATCAACTTTCGGTGGTAGTTTCTGCGACTACCATGGTTGTCACGGGTAACGGGGAATCAGGGTTCGATTCCGGAGAGGGAGCCTGAGAAACGGTTTTAAATTTTGGCTGGTTATTGAAAACTAACCCTGTATAATATTATAACATGCTACACCATTTGAGATAGTTTTCTATACACTGTCGAATACAACAGACCTATTGACCATTCTTGACAGCATTGTGTGTCCATTTGCTGTGAATTTAATTATTAATACACTTTTATACTCTTAAAACAGATTGCTTTTGGCACTTTCAATGTAAAAAGGCTGCTTTTTGGCCTCATCAATGATGATAACAATGTAGTAATGTCTTCTATCTTAGAAAGTAGGATACAGATCAATAAAAACTTGGACCAATAGGATTGTGTCCTACAAAAAATCTAATTAGTCCGTCAGTTATATTATCAAAAATTATTTGACCCGTATTTTTTCGTTTGTTACGTAAACCCAAATTGACGAAGATACGACGCATTTAAAATTCGCAATACGTCACGGCTGGCTATGATTTTTAGTGCGTTGTGACGTCACGAGCCCCCACTCTCGGGTTTTGATGCGTTTTTATCTTTGTCAATATTCATTGATTTACAAAAACAAAAAATACGTGTCCATTATTTCTCCAATACTCTAGTGACGGACTAAATACATTTGCAATTTTTTGATACTGTCGTCATGCCTATTATAGAAGTCGCCATGGTATATTACGTCATACGGCTATGTAAACTTAGAAGTGTCAACTGTCAACTTCAAATATCACTGCTTTTGTTTACACAGCCAACTGACGTCATGACCACAAAGCAATATGGCGTCCACTGCATCCCGCGTTTTCGTAAAATTACGCGCGAAATTTGAAAATGCAAAATTTTAATGCATTTTTATGGCACTTAACGATTGAATAAATTTTTTGTGAATTTTTTAGTGGTTCATTAGCACTATAGAATTTAATTGAGACACTTTTCAAAAATGGTTGTAATAGCTTATTGGGTTGCTTTAATAAAATGTTTAAAACGGCATTTTTTTTACGAATTTCTTCATTCAATGTTATGTTAGCTGCAAAAACCTATTTTCAAAAGTAACGATGGTTTCGTCAGGGTACCTCAGACGACACGATAGCTGCTGTACTGGCGACCCTGAACGAAGTGATAAAGAAGAGCGGTGAGTTCTCCCGGTCGCTGCTGGAGGCCGGCGGAGTGGAGAGACTGCTCAATCTGACCAAGCAACGGCACCGACACACGCCCAGGGTGCTCAAGTTTGCAGGTAAAGTCTAACGGCCATCACACTTAATAATATAAAGAGGATAGATTTGTATTTTTGTGTGTATGTTTGTAATGAATAAACTCAAAAACTACCGCGCCGATTTCAAAAATTCTTTCTTCATTAGAAAGCCACGTCTTTACTGAGTAACATAGGCTATATTTTATCCCCGTACTCTCACGGGAACAGGAACTACGCGGGTTCAAATCGCGTGACATCCGCTAGTCTTTAATACCTTACTAACAGGTATCGGTAGGTTACTATCTCTGTCAGTTTGACATTTCGCTTACGGACCGATAGAAACAAAACGTCACAGAAAAGCTTTCTTTGATTTTTCAATGAATCAAGTGACAGGTAGGTGACGCGGATAGGATATTTCAAGCTAACTTTGTTTATAGAAACTCCGATAGCTACGAGACGTAGGCATATTAACTGACAGTTATACGTAAGTAAGTTTTAGAAAACGGCCTTAAGTAAATCCCTATTTCCCTGTAGGAATCTCTTAGGCCCAGCACACACCGCTGGAGGCGTAGTGGAGCGTATTAATTTGAAGACAACAATTTAATATAAACCTTAACTCCCTTGATATACGGTCGCGCGCATGCTTTTGTAGTAGCTTGAGGGCGCTCCGAGTACCGCGTGCGAATTTATTCTTATATTGACCGTATATCAAGGTAGTTAAGGTTTATATTAAATTGTTGTCTTCAAATGCGCTCCGCTGCGCCTCCAGCGGTGTGCGCTGGGTCTCCAGCGGTGTGCGCTGGGCCTTAGGCTTCTACTTAGTACTTAAATGACTACCCAAGAAGATGTGGTCAAGTCAAATCACACGACATCTAACCAAGGAGTGACTGACGTAATTAATGGACCCTTAGCCCCCTCACAAGATTGACCAACGACCCCGTGAACGTGGCGGGTGTCGCTGTTGCGGATTATTCGTTTATGCATGAGAGTTATTGGGTCGATCGTTGTGGAGCGTATATCCTGCAGCCTGTAGTGGACGTCTTCCAGCTGGATGACGATGGATCCAACACAACAAGCACATACCCCAATAGAGCAGAAATGTTACTTATTACCCGACTGCGCTAGAAGGAAGGTTATGTTTTTCAAGAGTATCTATAATCTAGATACATAGAATAATCTAGACTAAAATCACTAGGTACAGTCACGGACTATAAATGATGACCCACTTGCCACCATTCGTATTTTAGCCGTGTAATGCAAATCGGGTTTAGTCGGTTATATTCGTACTTAGTACAGAGTGACTACCTAAAGTCGACGAATTGCAGGTGTAGCAACCGTAACCTAGAGACAATATTGTTTTAGCGTAGCCATAGTAACGTTGGCGTACGGAGAAATTTTATCTTTTCTAACATCGACATTTCAACTGTCACTCTGGCTTTGGATAGGTTTTCAGAAATAAAGAGTACTTATTTAATAAGGACTATTTCTTCAAAGGAGGTCAGTATCAAATAGATTGGGATAAACGTCAGCACCATTGTATGGTTTTATCATTGACAACTTATATGTCATTCAACCTCTAAGGATAAGACTATTTCCGATTATTAGTAATGTGTCATTTTGTTTCCGAGCATTCGGTTTGAGTTCGTGTTTAATCGTGTAATCTCGTGAATGTATACAACTGCAAAATTGGAAATCTTGAAAGTGGCTTATCAATTATAGTCCGTGACTGTACATCCAATATGGGTCCCGACTGTTGCAGTCAATATGTCCTGTTTTCTGAACTTGTTTTTTTTCTTTTCAGTTTTTATTTAAAGTTTTTAGTTATTTTTAAGCAGCCGGGTTTTTTAATTTTTTTTTATTATTTCTTTTTTTGTTTGAAATAATTGCGCTCACTCACAGCTACTCACATCTGCGTTCACTACGCTCTGACTGGCTGACCTAAGGTCAAATAACAGTCTCTCTCTCTCTCTCTCGTTCTTGCTGTTTTAGAGAGAGCGAGCGCAATATTTATAAGTGACAAATCACTTATTATTTGCGGAACCGGTTGGCGCGATATTACCGCTCTATTGGGGCATTTTTTTTTTTTTTTTGGGACAAGCCCGCCACACTGTTCTTAAACCACTGTAACTCCTGAAAGCCAGAATCAACAGTGGCGACCACCAGAAAAGCGCCGAGACAATGAAGCTCGACGAAGTCCCAGAGAATGAATTTAACTGTCTTGGATCCCGCAACGAAATTAATCAGAAAAGTATAGCGGAGGAGTAGGAAAATCCGTAAATTCCACTTCCCTTCCCTTCTATTGGGGTATGTGCTCGATGATCCAACATCAGCTTGTCGTGTGCAGGTCAAGTGCTGATGACGATGTGGTCTCACGCGGAGCTGCGCGAGGTGTACCGCAAGCACGGCTGGCGCGAGGCGGACTTCCTGACGCCTGCGCGAGCCGCCCAGCCGCGCGCGCCCTCTACTGCTAGTGGTACGTAACTGTTATAAACTCACGTGAACTAATAACTAGAAAACAATAGGGTAGACAAAAAATCAATAAAAAAAAAAAAAAAAAAAAATTCAATAAAAAAAAATCCATATCACTGAGTGATATGGATTTTTTTTTTTCAGCGATAACTTTTGTTCATTACACACTCGAGAACCCGATCTGTTAAGACAAACAAGTATCAATTATTATTTGAAATGAGCTCTAAATAAGAAATAATTTTTTTAATGGCAAGAAAAGTGGCAAGTGTTGCACCATTTTGAAATCTTGATTAAATGCGCCATCTGAAATAACTTGCCAAGGGTAGCGTAGTACATTTTTTTTTTCAAAATGACGTGACAAAGTTAACTAACAATATTTTTTGTGAACCATGACTCATTAAAACTTAACTTATTTTATTAAATTAACAATGTTTTTGCATTAATTTGTAGGTGCGATTAATAGCATCGTTAATGAAGATCACGAAATTAAAAAATCACAGCGAAATTGTGACATTGGTGATCATAGGACTTTAAAATGCGACCAAGGGTGTCGAATTTCAACTTTTTTTTTAAATGTCCTTTATCGCTGAACTGAGTGATATGGATTTTTTTTTCCCATAACTGGTATAACTTGGCCTTTCATCCGGTCTCAGATTATCGTTGAGTTTTGGGACACCCTGTATACGTAGAGTACTTGCCCGTTCACAGTTCGTCGGCTAATAAAGACGGATACAATAGGCTAGTTTCCACCATCAATAAATTGTAAATCTATTTAGTCCGTCAGTTAGAGTATTGGAAAATAATGGACACATATTTTTTGTTTTTGTAAATCGATGAATATTGACAAAGATAAAACGCATCAAAACTCGAGAGTGGGGGCTCGTGACGTCAGAACTCACTAAAATTATACCACGGCGTGACGTATTGAGAATTTTAAAAGCGTCGCTTCTTCGTCAAATTACGTAACAAAAGAAAAAAATACGGGTCATATATTTTTTGATAATCTAACTGACGGACTAATTAGATTTTTTCAGTAAGCATTACTATTCTGTTTCTGTCCTAAAGCATTCCTTTGTTAAATAAAATATAGCGGAAGGCTTTTGGTACTGAATCTAAAGACAGAAAAAATGTTAGTTACTATATTGATATTCTAAATAAGTTGCAAAAATCTCTTCAGTGCAACAAAATAACTAATAAAGAATAACACTTTTTTTTGGGCAGTCGTGTAATAATATCAATATTTTCTATCTTAAAATAACAACACAACTACACACTTTGTAAATACCTAAACCGTGTATATTATGTGTATAATTGTATGTACAGTCGTATGTACTGTGTATCATTGTCACTCATAACGCTATGTGAATCTCACGCTAACAATGCTTCGGCTACACTATCGGAATACCTCGACAAAAAAAACCTGGTTCTCGGCTCTCTATACCATGAAATCACTACACGATAAGAAACACCAACTTTGAAAGTTATCGATGGTTATAAAGCAAAGTGTATGGAACAGCTGAAAAAAATCATGTACTGAATCTATGGTAATAATTTGTGTCACAACCAGTCTTGCCAAAGGGTATCGTATTACCCAGTACTAACTGGGTTGTGGAGGTCAGATAGGCAGTCGCTCCATGTAAAATACTGGTATTCAGCTGCATCCGGTTAGATTGGAAGTCGACTCCAATAGAGTTGGGAAAAGGCAAGGCACATGTGACACCATCACCCGACAGTGTAGCCTGAGCATTTAACTAATAGTGAACTAATAGTCACGTACTAAATGTTAAATATCGTCCTATATAGTTACATGTTGTCACGCTTTAATAACTAGCAAATTAAATTTAATTCGAGACGTGGCGTGAAAAACGAGGAATCGAACTCCCCATTTAAGGACTATATTCCAAAATGGCTGGAAATAATTACAATGTAGTCAATTTGACTTAAGAACGACTACGAAATATGTTTTTTTTTTTAAATACAGGTTTACTTTTCAATGACCAGCCAAAATTTAAAATTAAGATCTAAATATTAAATCAAAAGTGCATTTTAAATATTATTGTCGAAAAATATAAAATAAAATAATAGCATTCCTTTGGAAATCTCTTAAAAAAATCTTAAATCATAAACCTAGTGGGAATCAATGCACTTGGGTGCGTGCATGCACTGACAAATGTATGTGTGTGCTAACTGCTACCTATCTAGGTTGTTGAACTGAATTTTGCTGTTGCAATATCCACTTGTTCGCTTTTTAGTGGTGGACGGGAATGAAATTTTATTAATTTTTTTTTTTTTCTTTATATCTAAAATATTATCGATTCTTAACCTCTGATAAATCTCTGAAAATTTGGCCGGTCATTAAAAACTAACCCTGTATAATCGCGTATAAATAACATTTTTAAACCTTATACTCATCGAGAAAAACTGAGTTGAACCTTCATCGCTAATTAAACTTAGAAGACAACTTACACGAAAGTTCGTAGTTTTAAACTAAACAAGAAAACAAAGGTTAGCGTCGAGATTCCATCCGCGTTCGATTCGCTTACGGTGTGGGCTGGGTGTAGGTCAGGGCACGCCGTCTATGAGCGCAGGCGCACCGCACTCGCCCAGCAACGCCAACAGCACGCTGAGCCGGCCCATGGCCAGCACGGGCGGCACCAGATACGAGGATCGCACCATCCGCAGGCATCGGGAGGTAATACACCGCTAAACTTGCTAAATGCACCCTTTTTATTAATGTTTTAGGCCCAATTGCGCCAACCAGAGTAACCCGTTACTATGATTTATCATCATCATCATCATCATTTCAGCCGAAAGACGTCCACTGCTGGACATAGGCCTCCCCCAAGTGTCGCCACATTGAACGGTCCCGTGCGACTCGCATCCAGCGGATTCCCGCAGCCTTCTTGTCTCGTCTATGATTTATATACGAAAAAAATATCAAAACTGACAAGATAATTCTGGTTTTAAAAATAACTTTGGCTGTCGCAATTGGGCCTATTAATTTAAGGCACTTGTCTCACCAACCAAAAGGAAGCGAATTGCTATGACAATTTTCTCGCCCAAAAAAGCCTACCATAAATAGTAGGTAATTAGTTCAGTTCAAACTTTATGACGGCTTGGAAGTTAGCTGCAAGTGACGGTATGCGAAGCTAAACGGTTCAAACATTAAGGCGGTTCGGAACATCTAAAGTAAAGCTGCGCAGAACACAATTTTAGGTATCAGCTGGGCGCAGATGACGCATCGTCTTGACTGTTTACTGTGCAGACCGTCTCTCGTAGCTAACTTCCGAGCCGTTACAATGTTTGAACAGAAGCATACTGACTGTTCACACTTTCAAACAAACAACTTATTTCTAGTTGCTATTTTTACTTGCTAATATTCGGTGGTGAGTGAAGTGCCCATGGGCTTGTTTCATCGTCTCTGGATAACGTCATATATTTGAGATAAGGAAGGTTATGTTTTTTTGGCAATGAGTTATCTGGAGACTGAAACAAGTCTGTTGCAAACAAGATGTATTTTTGAACTCAAGTATAATTTTGACCTGTCAAATAATATCCTGTAACGCTGTAAGCTGTAATTTTCGTCTGTTCCGACAGACTGCAGACTTTCTGGTCCTTAATTGATTAACAAAACTTTTCCTTTGTTCAAAAATACACACTGTATATTTATTCAATACAGCTTTTAATAATTTTATTATTTTTCTGTTTTTACACTTCAAGCAGAGTTTAATGTCTTTGGGCATAAATTGTTTTTTTTCTGGCTTTAATTAAAACAGCATAAAATCGCTCAAGCCAAGCTTCATAATATTTAATAACGTTAAAGGCACTGTTCAAACAAATCACCGCTTCGTTACTTTACATTTACTGTAGACTCCCCACTTTGATCAAAACCGGCCCTTACTGCCTTTCTCCCTCTTTTTATCCGACGAAAAAAAGGAGGTTCTCAACTCGACATGTATATTATTTTTTTAAGTGAAAACTTCTTTAGGCACGTTGAGCACTTTGTGGGTGAAGGAAAAACATTGGACTCATCGTCATTTGATGTAACGTGCGGTCACGCTTCGTAGCACTCGTAGGCGATCCGCTACGGCGTAGCATCACATCGGCATGCGCGGGGCATAACCAGTGCTACGACTGGGGAGGTGGTTAGGGGGCCTGTGTACATTTTTTTTTTACTTCTGTCGGTAGCCCCCAAAGACTGCCCCGATTGTTTATTTACACTGCTTCTCGCCCGCAGAACGATGACATACCAGCGATGGAAGTAAACAACTACCACGACGGTCTCGGCATGGGCAATCCCAACGGGCGGCCGATGAACTTGCAGGGTGTGCAGGCGCAGATGCCCATGCCGCCCAGCAGTCGTTAGCGTCGCCGTGGATCAAGACTTGACGGTCAATGTTGATGGAATACTGGTTTGGGTGCTGTCCTTTTCTGTAGGTGATTTAATTGGTTTTGATACTTGAAATTGCAAGTGGGGTTTTTTTCGAGGTGAGAATATCTTTTTGTTAAATAAATAAAGGTTTTTATTATCAAGAAATAGGGTTGAAATTGGTGGCTTATAATTTTTGTATTTACAGTGTGTATTACAAATGTATGGTTTCGTTGCGATACGGCGTGTAACAGGTATGCTGAAAGACTTTTCAAATTGTTTTATACTTTTATTTAAATCTCATGTACGATACCATTGCTGCTAATTTGGTTTACCGATCAAAGCATGGGATTTGCCAGTCTACTGATAAGTGATTTGAAGAGGCTTTCTGGAATAAATGGGTTAGTAACATGACTTTAAGATGAGAAAAGGATAGCAATACTAAATCAGTATTTATTTAATTTTTATCGGCAAGAGATATTCAGCCAGGTTGATAGAAATGTTTCGATTGAAGAAATCAAGTATCCAGAAGTATGATGCTGCGTTCACACTCATCAATGACGAAAGGCTATCTAGAGAATACCTTGAAAATGTACTTGTGTACTAAAAACGAGTGTAAACATAGCATAATATCTTTAAACATGATGATATTGTATATCTTATCTATCTACTGTGCTAGGAAGATTGGCCTCGTGAGAATTTTGATATGGCAATATTATTTAAAAAAAAAATATAATGGGTTTTTCGGTTGTGTTACAATTTGTATTTAAGGATAAGAACAGTATTATCGTTGTTGTGTCAAGAAAATAGCATTTATAAAAGCTTTTTAACCTGATATTTAAAGATGGAACGATTTTATTTAGTAGAAATTCTCACGGGGCCAATAAAGTACTGAATTATATTTATTATGGTATGAGAGGTAACATGCACAATCATTTATGTTAAATAATCGTTATAATGTAGTGGTCGCTCGTTGAATGTGGTATACGCTGTTTCAACATTCATATTGTACAGTCATCAACAATATCAAGTTGTTATAATTATGCAGTTTTGCACTCTCAATACGGTATAGATAATTTTGTTAATAATTTTAATTATTAATTCGCAGCAAGATAATGGGGTGTAATTGTAAAAAGACTTTCATAATTTATGCTTGCTGTGGCTTTATATTTCCAAACCACTGGTATTTGAAAGGCAAGGTTCAATTCTGAAGCTAAATTTGGGCTTTATAAGAACCTAAAAGTTGAAATAATTCCAGATTAATTTCATATAATGTTTTATACAGACTTAATTTTACTACCAATACATAAGCAATATGTTTTATTCTTTTCTAATCTTGTTGTGATTGACTGTACATTAAAATTAATTAGCCCCGAGGCCTAAAATTTAATCATCGCATTTGGATGTACGTTTTATACAATTATATTATTGCCATTTTGATTTGTAAAGATATCGTGTCAATTCCCTATGTAAATAGTCGTGCCATTTCTGTATTTATATAATAATATAAAAATAAATCTTAAAAAAGGGTTTCCTGTAGGTGTGTTGTGTATTTTCTATTTAAAAGTTGAGGCTCACCGTAATTGGAAAACGATTTGTTTTGTTGAACAATGAAAATGGACGATTTTGAAGTGGGCGTGACCGTGGCGCGCGTGCAGTACTCTTGAATTGATTAAAAACTCTAGACGAATTGATAACCTCCTCTTTTTGGAAGTCGGTTAAAAAGCATCTGAAATGAGAATTTATCCGTTTTTCTAGGACAAAATAAGAAATCTCATCTTTCAGATAGCTTTTTCGATGCTTAAATCGATTGTTACTGCTTTTAAAACCACAGAAAATGGAGATATTCTAAAAAAACGTTGTTCAACAAAAGCAAATCCATATGATATCCTAATATAACCATTTATAGTAAAAACGTCGACTAAACGTTTTACATTGATAAAAATACATTTCAAATATTCGGGATTTGAACATAATTGTTATAATTTATAATGATTAGTTTAGACACACAATCTTTTTAACTTGAAATCTGAGAATTTTCTAAGTAAAGCCTGTAATCCGCATGCTTATAACTTGCACGAAAGTATATAACTTGCATGCCAGTTTGACGTTAACCAGTCGGAAGTTTTCTCAAGCAAGCTACTTGCATGCAAGCCATTTGTATGCAAGCTACTTGCATGCAAGCTACTTGCATGCAAGCCACTTGTATGCAAGCGACTTGCATGCAAGCCACTTGAATTCAAGCTACTTGTATGCAAGCTGCATGCTTTAAAGCAAGTTACAAGCATGTGTATCCACAGGTTAATGATTTCGCAATAAGGTCTTATAGTATTTAAAGATAATTATAGAAGTTTTGTAATATTTTGTATCCATTCCAGGCCCTCTATGGTAATGTAATATAGGCGTCTATTGTCCTCTAACGTATGTTAAGTAATATCCGTCTTATATTTAGCGTTAAGATGCATAATCGTGGGACGTTCGCATTTTGTTTTTTAAATTATTGTTGGGGTGTGGGGGTGGGGTCTTTGTAATTGATTCTTGTGGATCTTGATCGATATATTCAAAGATTGCTTGATCAAGCTAACCAGAACAGATGATACAATGGTTATATGAGGAAATATTAGACGATTTATAAACTTGTAAGTGAAATTAGTTTTTGTGATTATCTTGATCCATAAAGTGTCAATTATATAGAAATCTCACAGTTCGCAAGTAGATCAACTGAACACTGACGAAGTTACAATCGTTTGTAGATAATTTGTAATTTCGTTGCTTTTCTTTTCAATAATGTCAGTTATTTCAAAGAGAACTGGTATTAAATCCTCTCTTTGCATACTACCCTACCAAGAAAATAATTTATACAATTATAGACTCTATAATCTATAGTTCTAATGGCAGTTATCGCGTAGCTACGGGTCAGCGCCCGTAAACAATGACCACGAAAATTGTGAATGACGGCAGCTTTAAAAAATATTAATTTTTCGGTTCATTTCCCTCCGTTTATGAGTTTAATTGTTAGCGTAACTATTTATTTTACATTATCTCGTAAGATTATATTTGTAGGTAAAATAATAAATAAGAGTTTTTGTGAGTAAACAAAACGGTTTTTTTTTTGGGAATATATTTTATGCACAATAATGCATTTTGAAACGTCCGCGGCCGGAAGGATAATCTTGACTGACTAACCAGGTACAAAACTAACCTCATCCAGTGCATTATTTTGATTTAAGTACCCACATATGTAAGTTTTTGTATCATATTTTTTATTATAAAAATGTAAGCAAATGTACAACAATGTTTTCATTACAATAAGCTTGCCACGGCGTCGTTGCTTCTATGAAGCGAACATTTTTTTTATTATATTTCCCGCATAAAAGTTTATTTTCATTGTGTTCGAGTTTGTCTTAGATGTAAGTAACTATATTATTTACGTATAATTTTATAATCTTATTTATCGTGTCGTTAAGACGGGAGTTATTAGTAAATTCTAGGCATTATTAGATATATTGTTTATATTATATATCTATTAATATTAATGTCTATATTATATTAAATTTTATAGGAATCATCCTTAGGCTTTGTATAGTTGTATGGATATTTTACTTTATGGGGCTGTCTTTAAATCGTTTATGTACTTCCACTTCACAGTAAAAGATCTCTAGATGTTTCCAAAATTTATTTATAAGACGTATATGTTTCACCATGATGTCGAACGTCTTAGCGCTTTCGTTTACTGATGTTATGACGTCACAGATACATCAATCTAGTGCTGCATGATTCTTTTGGCGCGTGGGCATAGTTGGAACCTTAATTTTGTCTATACAATTTCCACAGACAATTCAAAAAAATGTCTACCAAGAGAAAAGAGTCAAAAGAATTATGCAGCATTTTACAGCCCTGAATAAAAAAAATGTCACATTAAACACAGATTATATTACAAATCAAACAACTGATACATTTGTGACGTCACATTTTCAGTAAACAGCGGGACTTATATTCCTTTCACGGTTATTTTAACTCTGATATGAACCTTATATCAATGAAGATAAAGGTCAAAATCAAAGGTAAATTAACAATGAAAGGACATTAGTGTTATCTCACAAGTAAAATATATTAACGTCTATGGTCAACCATAGGTTATAGTTGTTGGAACAGTAATACTCGATTATTTATATTTTATTTAAAAAAATTATATTGAGAAAAATAATTAATATTTAAATGAGATCGTCTGCGTTTGTCGTTGCGACAGTTTAGTAGTTAAAAATAATGATAGTTTGTCTTATGTCACGTTGTATGTAGTTTAATAGAGCATTATTCTCTTACATAAAGATACCTTATCATTAAACAAATTATATTATCAAAGAGAAATTAAACGAATGATTTTTTTATTTTTTTTGTTTCCTTGTTTTTCCTTTTTATTTTTATTTTTTCAGAACATTTTATTTTAAATAGATATTTGATTGTTATGGCCTATGGAGTGCGTCAGATTGGGTAGCTCATCATATTGTTACGAGTAGGCTCTGTTTATTAAAATGAACATTATTGCTAAGTGCGTAGAGTATGGATTTGTGTACCACTGTACGAGACTTTGTAACGGAATTAAAAACATTTTGTAAGCATTTACAATACAACAGGATTTACATCTGTTAGGGAATAGTTTCTGTCATGGCTTCCAACTATGTTTTGTTATAATTATTGTAGTTAACTCACAATTTTTCTAGTTAAATTAGAATATTTTTTACCGAGTGACGATGACGTGACGGGGTAATGTCATGTAGCAAAATAAATAGTAGAATGTTATTTTAACTGTTATTTGTACTGATTCTGTCGAAACGTACATATTTAAAACGACCGACAAATTAAAGTTACGAAGTGATTTAAAATTCATGTAAAGCCAAAAACTTGGTCTGGTTGTTTTTTTAAAAGACTAAAGCGGGCTGTTCACGAATTCTTTTTATTTCGGATATTCATGAATGGCACATTCCTAAATTGTCTATGGGCAACCAGGTCCGGAGTTAAAGGCTTTCGATAATGTTAAGTGAATTCTCCTATCTGTATGAATGCTCACGTTTTTATATTTATCAGTAGTGACATTAACGTATTGAGAAAAAAAAACAGTTATTGAATTTATAGGTGTGGTAGACGCATAAATAAACGAAAATTGTAATGAACTATCGTAAGATGCATTTTAGGTGCGTGCACAGTTGTCGGTGATAAAGAAATGTCTTTTTTTACTTAATTGTATTTATTAATAATAAACACTAATTGTTAATAATGTGGGTGTTCTGCGGACTCGCGGTATTACAATATTCCACGACAGTATTATTCAGTAATCTCATGTACCAATGTTGCTAATACACTTACATACATTTAAATAATTGTGCGAGTTTTATTTTTGGACCATATTTATCTATCTTTATCTATATATATAATAAATCTGTAGAAAAATCGTTTTTGGACTTTGAAAATATTTCGAAAAAAAATTGCCAAGGTGAATAGGATAACCAACAGAACTCATTTCCAGCATTTTTGGAATTTTTGTTAAATTTTCCCTCTCCTAAAGAAGAGGCCTGTGTCCCAGCAGTGGGAACATTAATAGGCTGATGATGATAATGATGTGCGCATCTTGAAGTATTATTTAGTTTTTGTTTCATCGTAATCAATTTAAATTTAATTTTTCAGAAGAAAAAGGTTAATTCTATCAGAAGATATATGAATCTACAGTGTTCAAGAAGAACTAATCATCAAATGTAAGATGCAGCGACATCTATATGTCCGTAAGGATTGAGGTGCCATTTTTTGTAGCTTAATGAAATTAATAATATACTTATTTACTAGTAAGTTTAAAAAAATTGTAGGATCGATCCTCAATTTTGTAGTATAATACTTCAAAAGTTATATAATCATAAAGGTGGCACCTCAATCTAAATGTTTGGATTGAGGAGCCACGTCAGAACTTCGAACACCATGGATTAATATTTACCATAATTTAGTATGATATTGTAGCATTTGAGAGTAGTTAGTAGACAAAACCTGAACACGGTTGTATTAAAAGTAAAAAAGTTACAATACATTATGTATGTGGCTCCACAGACCGTAATACGACTCATCATTTTTCAAAGAAGCAGTTGTTCAATTAACGCGCAATTTCTTTGTTATTTAGTAGTAAGTATATTAGATTTGTAGGACAAGATTCGTTAATTAAAAATGAGTGAATTAGGAGCTATAACACATTTTAACTGGCTCCTCAATCCTGACGTTACTACACACGAGAGATCACAACGTTACTCTGTAGCTACCTGAGATCACAAAGGGATCTAAAACCTACACTAACATTTAGTAGTATTAAATGTCTTCTAAATACATTTGTACAGAACAATATTGTATATATTCGGTACCTATAAAACAAATTACTTTTCGTTATTCCTTAAGAATTCGCTATTAAAGGTGACCATGATATATGAATGAAACCAGGATAACTAGTTTTTGAAATTTTATTTAGTAACAAATCGACAATGTCTAAATATGTACAGAGATTCTTCATAATATGTATTCGTATTTAGTAGTCTATTTCGACATAAGTCAAAGAATGAATTAATATCGGTTGGTCGGTGCTTTTACGAATTTTACAGTGAGAATCATAGTCGTCGTAACAAAACATCTCATCCTTCGTTGAGTAGTGACATTTATAATGGCCCATGCCAGCGTCGCTAATTGCAGGGATAAATTATATAACGCCTAACGTAAGTATATGATCTACTTGAAATCATTATAGATTCTGGTACCTCGTTTACTCGAAACTTCGTACAAACAAAGTTCAAATGAAACTGTGCTTGATAGAGTATATTTATTCACTGTTTGGTGGTTACAAGACGTACAAACATTTTTTTACAAATACATCTACAATACAAATGCATCTGCGATACAAATTGCATCTAGAAGATGCAATTTGTATCGCAGAAGAAAAAAATGTGTTCCGAAAAATGGAATCCAAAAAAAAAAAATTACATTCAGGTTTCTAAACCTGAATGTAATTTTTTTTTTTTTGCCTCTAGGCAAAAATGCAATCTGCCGATATATCAGGATAAATTGAATGATTAGTACACTTTTTTACTGAAAATTGCACTAAAACAATAGTTCAAAGCAATATGTTCAAAAATGAAGGACACATTACAAGCAAACTCACAGTGGCTTTCTCTTGTATCAAAATAAAGCACGCCGATAACCAACCAGTACTGTCAGTCCTTTTATACCTGCAGCCTGTGGGTTAACTATACACAGCGGACATACAGCGATCTGCGCGTTCAATACTATAACGCGTTCCGGGTGCTGATGGGGCCGCTGCGCCACTGCAGCGTATCCGCGATGTTCGCGGCGGCTGACACAGACGGCTTTACGTCCATCATGCGCAAACGGTGCGCATCTATCATGCACCGCACGCGCGACAATCCCAACACCATCCTGCGCGCACTGGCGGACCGGTGGGTCTCTACGATACTGGCGCGGCGATGGCGCGCTGGATACGGCTGCACGCAGTCGTTTAGTGATTTGCCGCCATCATCGCGAAGTCCACCCGGACCTGCCACTTTTTCTTTATTTTTATTATAGGTAGGTAATTATGTTTCAAGTCCATTATTTATTACTATTTTTTTTTTTTTTTATAACACTAGTTTGTAAGCTCGCAATTTTACTAACAAATATGGATATAATCTAGGGATGAATCTGAAATATAAGATTTTTATTTATTTATTATTTTATTTATTTATACATTGTCGATTTGTTACTAAATAAAATTTCAAAAACTAGTTATCCTGGTTTCATTCATATACCATGGTCACCCTTAACAGCGAATTCTTAAGGCATAGCGAAAAGTAATTTGTTTTACAGGTACCGAATATATACAATGTCGTTCTGTACAAATGTATTTATAAGACATTTACTACTAAATGTTAGCGTATCTGATTTTAGATTCCGTTGTGATCTCAGGTAGCTACAGAGTAACGTTGTGATCTCTCGTGTATAGTAACGTCAGGATTGAGGAGCCAGTTAAAATGTGCTATAGCTCCCAATTCACTCATTTTTAATTAACGAATCTTGTCCTACAAATCTAATATACTTACTACTAAATAACAAAGAAATTGCGCATTAATTGAACAACTGCTTCTTTGAGAAATGGTGAGTCGTATTACGGTCTGAGGAGCCACATACATAATGTATGGTAACTTTTTTAATTTTAATACAACCGTGTTCAGATTTTGTCTACTAACTACTCTCAAATGCTACAATATCATACTAAATTATGGTAAATATTAATCCATGGTGTTCGAAGTTCTGACGTGGCTCCTCAATCCAAACATTTAGATTGAGGTGCCACCTTTATGATTATATAACTTTTGAAGTATTATACTACAAAATCGAGGATCGATCCTACAATTTTTTTAAACTTACTACTAAATAAGTACCTACCTATATTAATTTCATTAAGCTACAAAAAATGGCTCCTCAATCCTTACGGACATACATCTATTGTACTAGAATGGTACTAATGACTAAAAATGTGCTCACCAAATAACTTTTCGACTGACCGGCTTTATAAAAGTTATTATAGCATATATAAGGTACTCTAGATTAGTCTACATGACGCTGCTTTGAAAATTGCGTAATGAGCTTTCCGTTTGCACCCGTTTAACGTCCAAAACCATAAAACACCGCCATATAAGTTGGCCCTCTCAGATGGGATACCAAAAGCAAAAGAAAGACTTCTATGCACGTATTTTGTCTTCTGGTCGTAAGCCCAACTGCCGTGTGTACTTTTCACTTAAATTCCTAAGGTAATGGTTTTTAAATACTTTAGGTGTGTCCAAATATGGCCTCCCCGCTCTTTCAGGGATTAGATTCTTCTTCTTAGTCGTTCACTCTTGACACGTGGTCGTGATCATGAGGGCTCGCCCACAACTACGGTCACTGTCTTCGCGATCCTTTTCCACCAGTCTATAGGCTGCAGAATGTGCTCGCCAGAGCACATTCTGCCACAGGGATCTTGGTGACAGATTTGATGGAGTTTGTTCATCGGGTTGGTGATCGACCACGTGGTTTCGGATCTTCGACTCCATCTTGAATCCAGTGATGCCAGATTTACTAATTTAGCAGATCTACCTGATTTAAAAAAATCTACTGATCTACTGCCTTGATTGGAAATCTACCTGCTTTTTCAAATCAGATCGTATCATCTAGATAGTGACGTCGTGTCGTGTCATCTGGCATAGAGGCCTAAATAACATATTATTTTGTTCAACAATTTTGATAATTCGCATTATTTTTTACCTGTAGTGTGTGCAAAACCGACCAATCACTGACAGTACTATATATTACCTGTGGTACTAATTACTGAGTCTGCCAGTCAAAATATTCAAGCTCAAGTCCTTTTTACCTCATGTGGGTATGACTTTTTTAATCTACTGATTTTTCCTTCGACCTACTGCGATAACCTTAATTTTTCTACTGATTTCTTCAGATTCCATCTGGCAACACTGCCTGAATCACCAAACGCTCGAGCGCGCTCAATGGAATCATTGTTGCGTGTAACGTGTCTAAAGAATCTGAATAGCATGTTAGGTATATATTGTAATTAAGATATAAGCTATCCAATAACCGGAAGTACCTCCTATTCAAAATCATTATTAGGTACCTACTTAACTAAGACACAAATTGCGTAATCCATCGGTTACCGGCTAGCAAAATTTAATCAATTTTCATTAACAAATTACTTCCATTGAAAGGGTTAAAGTATAAAATTATCCACACAATGTACTCTATCTTAACGTAAGATTAATGTATCATAAGATACAAATCATTCACTCCACTGGTTTTCTACTTATTACGGAATATTGGAGGAACGGAGTTAATTTAAGCCATGTTATTAATGAAAATGCCAATAATTTAAACTTATAAGTAAGTGTTCGTGCAAGATTTTTATGTGTGGGGCCTAAATATTGGGTACATAATTATGGCTGGAGTTTATTAATATTTTGCTATAACATTAAGTAATGCTTGTATCTGTTAATTTTCCGTCGATATCAACTTCCTTAAAGTTGTTTTACAGCTTTGATTTAGATGGAGCGTCAAATGCACGGAAACGTGTAAAAAATATCAGCCAACTGTTGGCTTATAAGTTCTTACCCGCCGATTAGTGCCGATCGTGCCGCTTTGGCGTCACTACCTACGTATTACGCGCGTTATGTAATAAACAAATAACAGCGATAAAATTACGGTATGTGCTATTAAACTGTGCCGGAATTATTTATGAAGGGTAAAAAATATCACCTACCATCGGTAAGTAACCAAAAAACTATATATTTATTTTTTGTTTTTATGAACATAAAATTACGCCATATTTTATCAGTGTTGCGAGTTTCTTGTTTTCATTCTCCCAACTTAAAGTCATTTTTTTGTGGAAATACCTATTATTTAGTTTATGGTTACGTTTATATTATCTATTTGGTCTACTTTATTTATCGATTTATAAAAAGGTGGAGTTTATCAAATCGTATTAAGTCTTTCTTTATATGATTTTGAAGTCGCAACCAAGTAAAAATTGTTATTATATATTATTAGCTAGGTAAATAATTTACTTGATACCGACTTCATGTTCACATTTTAGTAATTATTAATAACTGGCACTGATTAATAGTATTAAATCGATGATTTAACCTTTATAAATAAAAACATTCTGACATGTCTACTACAATTGTATGGAAGTTGTCTGTCCCTTTCTTGTTATATTAGAGAGAAAAAGATAGAAATAGTCTTATTTTAGTTGGTTTGTGAACAAGGGAATCGGCACAATTGTAATAAGTAAGTACTAATTTAATTAACTTAGCTGATTTAATACATTCTCATACACAACTCTATTTAAATTTAAATAGTGTTTTTTATTTATTGAAGAAAGTAACTAGGTACATACTTAAGGGCCTATACTACCTCAAATGGCTTAGCATGATCCTCCGTTACGCCTAAAATATTGCAGCATTCACTTTGAAAGAAATATATGGTAAAGTTGGGGATTTAAGTCCTATATTTGGCGAAAACACGATTCCATAAAATTTTCTCGATAGAAAAAAATCCCAAAGTTACCTCTAAACTGCACAATAAACCGCTGGCAATCATAAAATACTTCAAATTAGATCATAAAACTTTTTAAACTAACTGAACTAACTTTATAGCGGGTCTTATATTATTTATTTTTAGTCCAATCAATAGATTTTTTGTAAATCGCAAAAAAACACTAATTTCGCACTATTCGGCCCGCAGTGACTGACGCAACAACCACTTGTAGTGGAAGCTGATTAGAACTTTATCCTAACAGTAGGTACCTATTTCAAACGAAGTTTGAACTACCAAATATATACGTAGAGTTGCTAATTTGAGGTACGAGTAGTTTAAGCTCTTAATAAAAAGTCACTACTAAAACTGAATAATATCTATGTAATACATATAAGTACCTACCTAAAACTTATCTTAATTAATTAGTATTTTTTTTAATATGTGACTTATGGGAAAATTGTAGTAGCTGGTATCATTATTCGCACACAGAGACATAGAAGGACAGTGTAAAATGCCGCCTGCACGCACACAGGCTTGTAATTGTTAGCTCGTTTTATTTGTTTTGATTGTAGGGCGACGCTCCATCTAGACATTATATAATCAGTTATAAATAAATAAATAAATATTGCTGGACATTACACACAGCGCCACCTAGTGCCACACTAAGCAACGAGGCTTGTGTCGTGGACACCAGATAGTTGATATACTACATAGATACTTTTTGTTTGTAAATACATACCTACTTATTATACATATAAACATCTATGACTCGGAAACAAATGGCCATGCTCATCACACAAACATTTGCTCCGACCGGGATTCGAGCCCGGGACCCTAAGAACGTAAAGCAGCCTCACTACCGCTGCGCCATTCGGGTCGTCAAACAAGTCAAGTCAAGTTTTACAGTAGGTATTTGTAAAGTAAATGTAAGTAGGTACTTATAACGCGTGATGACATCATCTGCTTAGCCTTTTCCCTGCTATGTTGGGGACGGCTTCCAGTTTAACCGGATGCAGCTGAATATCAGTAGGATGGCGACATAAAGAATTGGCTCTCCTTACAGGGCAGAGTTGGTCACACAATAAGCACCATTACCTACTACCTTCACTTGCGTTCATAATGATCTAGCAGGTTACTGGTCATTGGATACATTGGGGATCCGAGATCCAATCACAGTGAAATCTAAAGAGGTAGCAGCTGCTGAAACAATGGAAGTTGAAGACACCATAATAATCAACCCTATTTTAGGTACATAGAGTGAGTGCCCATCTGATCACCACATCCCAGTTAGTACTGGGTTATACGATACCCCTTGGTAAGACTGGTTATCACACTTTCAGGCCACAGACTACCTGTAACGACTGTCAAAGTTCTACAAATGGCAGCCGGATCTAACGGTTCATCGTGCATTTCGAGGTACGGAGTAAACTCGGTATGTAATGGGTGGTCACTCATCCACAGATCAACCTAGGCAAGCGCCGCTTAACCTGAGGATAGATCCTAGCGGTCCTGCGGTCGATGCTTATTTGGGGTAAGTAATATATGGAGTGTGTCCTCAGCCAGAAAGTGCCTGAGCCTTAGCTTTTTTAATTAAGATTTTGTTGTTCAGATTAAATGTGACATAATATAAGATGTGAATTTAGTTTAGTTTAAGCTTGAATGTTATCCTGTATTTTTTGTAGCTGTATTGTGTTGTTCACAATTTATCTTTAAAATCTGTTTTTAGAAGTGAGGACTTTTAATTGGCTGTCAGTCTCACATACTATTTTTTAATCTGTTTATCTTAGCTGTAAGTCTTCCATAGTTAATAAATAAATATGATATAATTACAAGTCACTCGGTCATACCTAGAGGACGGACGTGCCTCTCGCGATCGCGTGTTCTAGATAGCAAAGTGCATACGCATCACAACAGTGTGGCCGATCCGTGCGTCATCAGTTCGCTCGGAGTGGTCGCGATGACCCAGATACTGTTTGTGCGAAACATGCCTGATCATCATATCATTTGTTAAGGCGAAGACATCTTTCACCGACATGGCTTCGCAAACGCAGACAATAAAATTAACTACCAATTTGGAACATGAGCTGTTTAAGTACTACAGCGAAGAAAAGGCAAAACGACAAAAATTACAATGTCAAGTAACTGAGCTAAAAACCGAAATGGAAAACCTACGGGAAATTTTGAAACACCAAAGTGATCAAGAGAAAAATAAGGCCACTGAAAAGGCTAACCAAGAAAGTTCACCCAAACCTATCAAATATGAGACGGATGAGGAGGAACTAGCCAGAGAAACGGAGTGGATTAGGATAGAAAATAAAAGAAAAAAACGGAAACTGAACCGTACGCTGACTCCCCCCTCCCAAAACAATGCTAATAAGGAACAAGGGAACATAAATCCCAAAAAAACACCAAAGCCACCCCCAATAAATGTGCAGGGTGTTAAAGATTACCAGTCATTCTATGACTCAATAGCCAGTACTCAGGGCGACACGTTCACCATAAACATGATGAACGGGGATAGCGTCAAAGTAAATGCAACCAATGAAGATGCCTACAGGGAGATTACGAAGCTACTAACTTCAAATAATTTACTCTGGCACACGTATGAGAACAAACAAACCAGACCGATACGAGTGATGGCCAAAAAGCTGCATCATACATGCCAGCCAGAAAGAATTGTAGAGTACCTGAAAAACAAGGGCTACAAAATTGAAAATGCTGTAAGTAAATTGAGTTGGAAGAAAAAAGAACCACTCAACATGTTTATGTTGACATTTGAAAAAGATGAAGATATAAACAAAGTTCATGGAATCACCAATATTCTAGGGTGCAAAGTTGAAATCCACCCACTTAGAGCATCTAAGCTAGTTCCTCAGTGCAAAAGATGCCAGGCCTATGGACACACCCAGAAGTACTGTTCGAAAGAACCAAGGTGCGTCAAGTGCACGGGCAAACACCTCACAAGAGACTGCGTGAAACCAGCACAAGATAAACCAAAATGTTTCCACTGTGGTGAGCCACATCCAGCCAACTATAGAGGGTGTATAGTAGCAAAGGAGATGCAGGTATTAAAAAGTAAATACACTAAAAAGCAAACTGCATCCCAACCAAATAAGCATACCGAACCATCAGCTACCAAAGAAGCTCATGAAAAGAAGGGAATGACCCACCAACCACCCAAGCCGTCCTCGTACTCTCAAGTAGTCAAAAACAATAAGGAGACAAGTTCAGAATCAAAGCTCGACCAAATGTTAAGTCTATTGTCAACATTTGATGAACGGCTTAAAAAACTAGAAATGAGTGCCAAAAAGGCTCCTATTCATCTGCGAAAATGATTAATAACCTCAAGATCATGGCTTGGAATGCTAATGGACTGCTGCAACACCAACATGAGTTACAAGTAGTCCTAGATACAGAAAACATAGACATATGTTTAATTTCAGAATCACACTTTACACGACAATCATTTGTAAAATTTCAAGGCTACAAGATATATCATGCCCTGCATCCTGATAACGCCGCGAGGGGAGGCAGCGCCGTCATAATTAGAGAAAACATACATCATTATGAACAGACCAAATGTGAAGATCAGGAAATGCAAGTGATCGGAGTAACTATTAAAATGAAAAGATACGACTCGGTTATTATAGCAGCTATATACATCCCCCCAAAATACGCACTAAAAAAAGAGCAATACAAGACAATCTTAGCTCTACTTGGAAATAGATTTATATTAGGTGGAGACTTTAATGCCAAGAATACTTATTGGGGCTCCAGACTAACTACAACAAAAGGCAGAGAGCTATTAAGTGCCATACAAGAAACCAAATCAGAGGTTCTATCAACTGGAAAACCGACATATTGGCCAACAGACTTAAGAAAAATTCCAGACTTAATTGACTTTATTATTATATTATACTATATAAAGCTCGATTACCACTCACTGACTCACTGACTGACTGACATAATTGTTCTCCCAGATGGTGGATGGGGAGGTGGGTATATTTTGACAGATTCGTAAACAAGTAACTCCCGTGAGTATGGGAAAAGTCCCAAACCTCCCCTTTTCGCCCCCCTTCCTCCCCCTCCCTATCGTATCTCGGAAACCAAGAGACCCGTATTTTTTTCTTTTTACGGATTCGTATAGATGAGGCTCGGGAAAGTAATAACCAGTTTTCAAAGTTGCCCCCCTTGCCCCCCTTTTCACCCCCTTTAGGCGGATCTCAGAAATTCAGAGACTTGGAACATTTTTTTTTTCAGATTCGTGTAAAGGGGCAACGCGTTAGTCAAAATCATTTTTCAAAACTCCCCACTCTCCCCCCCTTCACCCCTCCCCCTATCGTATCTCGGAAACTAGGACACGTAGCGGCTTTTTGATTTTTACTATAAATTATTAATGAGGAGCGTTTAAATTTGTAAACGGAGGGTATCCTCCCCTCCCCAACCTCCCCTAAAATTGAAAGGGCTGTTACTTCGTAACGGTTAGAGATAGCCATTGGGTGTTTGAACAAATATTATAGTAGGCGTCGAAACCTGTCCGGTGGTGGTAGGTTCTGAGTGGAGCGAACCTGCGAGATCGAGTGGAGCGAAGGGGGGAGGTGGCGAGCGAAGCGAGCCGGCGACCTCCTTAGCGTAACGAAGGTTGAGTGGGTGAAGCGTAACTCAGCTTTTAACGTTTCTAATGAATTCTTTTTTTTTACTTTTTTTTTTATTGAATTAGGTTTTAGAATGTTTTAGGGGTTCTTAAGGGTTTTCATACTGATTAAGGGGTAGTTGTAACGGATTTTCCAATTATTTTAAGGATTCCTATGGATTCTCAAAATTTTATGATGGTAAGGAATACTTCTCAAGAACACGACAACACGCGAGCTGCGCGCAGCTCGCGCACCCACGCAAATACTAGTTATACTATATAAAGCTCGATTACCACTGACTGACTGACTCACTCACTGACAGAATTGTTCTCCCAGATGGTGGATGGGGAGGTGGGTATATTTTGACAGATTCGTAAACAAGTAACTTCCGCGAGTATGGGAAAAGTGCCAAACCTCCCCTTTTCACCCCCCTTCCTCCCCCTCCCTATCGTATCTCGGAAACAAAGAGACTTGGAACAATTTTTTTTCCAGATTCGTATAGAGGAGGCTCGGAAAAGTAAAAACCAGTTTTCAAAATTGACCCCTTTTTCCCCCTTCTCCCCCCTTTAGGCGGATCTCGGAAGTTGAGAGACTTGGAACATTTTTTTTTTCAGATTCGTAAGAAGGGGCCTAGAGTTAGTCGAAATCATTTTTCAAAACTCCCCACTCTCCCCTTCACCCCTCCCCTCATCGTATCTCGGAAACTAGGACACGTAGCGGCTTTTTGTTTTTTACCATAAATTATTATTGAGGAGCGTTTATATTTGTATACGGAGGGTATCCTCCCCTCCCCAACCTCCCCTAAAATTGAAAGAGCTGTAACTTCGTAACGGTTAGAGATAGCCATTGGGTGCTTGAACAAATATTATAGTAGGCGTCGAAACCTGTCTGGTGGTAGGTAGGTTCTGAGTGGAGCGAACCTGCGAGACCGAGTGGAGCGAAGGGGGGAGGTGGCGAGCGAAGCGACCCGGCGACCTCCGCAGCGTAACGAAGGTTGAGTGGGTGAAGCGTAACTCAGCTTGTAACGATTTTAATGAATTCTCATTTTTTATTTTTTTATTGATTTAGTTTTTAGAATGTTTTAGGGGTTCTTAAGGGTTTTCATACTGATTTAGGGGTAGTTGTAACGGATTTTCCAATTATTTTAAGGATTCTTATGGATTCTCAAAATTTATAAGGGTATGGAATACGTCTTAAGAACACGACGACACGCGAGCTGCGCGCAGCTCGCGCACCCAAGCAAATACTAGTTATACTATATAAAGCTCGATTACCACTCACTGACTGACTGACTGACTCACTGACATAATTGTTCTCCCAGATGGTGGATGGGGAGGTGGGTATATTTTGACAGATTCGTAAACAAGTAACTCCCGCGAGTATGGGAAAAGTGCCAAACCTCCCTTTTTCGCCCCCCTTCCTCCCCCTCAATATCGTATCTCGGAAACAAAGAGACTTGGAACATTTTTTTTTTCAGATTCGTATAGAGGAGGCTTGGATAAGTAAAAACCAGTTTTCAAAATTGACCCCTTTTTCCCCCTTCTCCCCCCTTTAGGCGGATCTCGGAAGTTGAGAGACTTAGAACATTTTTTTTTTCAGATTCATATAAAGGGGCAACGCGTTAGTCAAAATCATTTTTCAAAACTCCCCACCCTCCCCCCCTTCACCCCTACCCCCATCTAATCTCGGAAACTAGGACACGTAGCGGCTTTTTAATTTTTACCATAAATTATTATTGAGGAGCGTTTAAATTTGTATACGGAGGGTATCCTTCACTCCCCAACCTCCCCTAAAAATAAAAGGGCTATAACTTCGTAACGGTCAGAGATAGCCATTATGTGTTTGAACAAATATTATAGTAGGCGTCAAAACCTGTCCGGTGGTGGTAAGTCCCGAGTGGAGCGAACCTGCGAGACCGAGTGGAGAGAAGGGGGGAGGTGGCGAGCGAAGCGAGCCGGTGACCACCGTAGCGTAACGAAGGTCGAGTGGGTGAAGCGTAACTCAGCTTTTAACGTTTCTAATGAATTTTTTTTTTTTACTTTTTTTTTATTGAGTTAGGTTTTAGAATGTTTTAGGGGTTCTTAAGGGTTTTCATACTGATCTAGGGGTAGTTGTAACGGTTTTTCCAATTCGTTTAAGGATTCTTATGGATTCTCAAAATTTATAAGGGTATGGAATACGTCTCAAGAACACGACGACACGCGAGCTGCGCGCAGCTCGCGCACCCAAGCAAATACTAGTTATACTATATAAAGCTCGATTACCACTCACTGACTGACTGACTGACTCACTGACATAATTGTTCTCCCAGATGGTGGATGGGGAGGTGGGTATATTTTGACAGATTCGTAAACAAGTAACTCCCGCGAGTATGGGAAAAGTGCCAAACCTCCCCTTTTCGCCCCCCTTCCTCCCCCTCCCTATCGTGTCTCGGAAACAAAGAGACCCGTATTTTTCGTTTTTTACGGATTCGTATAGAGGAGGCTCGGAGAAGTAAAAACCAGTTTTCAAAATTGACCCCTTTTTCCCCCTTCTCCCCCCTTTAGGCGGATCTCGGAAGTTGAGAGACTTGGAACATTTTTTTTTTCAGATTCATATAAAGGGGCAACGCGATAGTCAAATTCATTTTTCGAAAAACGCCCCACTCTCCCCCACTTCACCCCCCCCCCTTTTCACCCCTTTTTTTTCTACTGAAAAATGTTTTAATTCTTACCTAAAACTATTGAGGGGCGTTGAAATTAAAAATTTGTATACCATTTCCTCCCCTCCCCAAACTCCCCTAAAACTGAATGGGCTGTAACTTCGTAACGGTTAGAGATAGCCATTGGGTGTTTTAACAAATATTATAGTAGGCGTCGAAACCTGTCTGGTGGTAGGTAGGTTCTGAGTGGAGCGAACCTGCGAGACCGAGTGGAGCGAAGGGGGGAGGTGGCGAGCGAAGCGAGCTGGCGACCTCCGCAGCGTAACGAAGGTTGAGTGGGTGAAGCGTAACTCAGGCCGACGACAAGCAAACTTTAGGGACTGCTTTTTTTTGGGTCTCAGTTTTTAAGTAAGGTTTTATACTTTTATTTTATTAGGTTTTTTTTATATTAATTTTACAATGTTTTAGGGGTTCTTAAGGGTTTTCATACTGATCTAGGGGTAGTTGTAACGGTTTTTCCAATTCGTTTAAGGATTCTTATGGATTCTCAAAATTTATAAGGGTATGGAATACGTCTCAAGAACACGACGACACGCGAGCTGCGCGCAGCTCGCGCACCCAAGCAAATACTAGTTATACTATATAAAGCTCGATTACCACTCACTGACTGACTGACTGACTCACTGACATAATTGTTCTCCCAGATGGTGGATGGGGAGGTGGGTATATTTTGACAGATTCGTAAACAAGTAACTCCCGCGAGTATGGGAAAAGTGCCAAACCTCCCCTTTTCGCCCCCCTTCCTCCCCCTCCCTATCGTATCTCGGAAACAAAGAGACCCGTATTTTTCATTTTTTACGGATTCGTATAGAGGAGGCTCGGAGAAGTAAAAACCAGTTTTCAAAATTGACCCCTTTTTCCCCCTTCTCCCCCCTTTAGGCGGATCTCGGAAGTTGAGAGACTTGGAACATTTTTTTTTTCAGATTCATATAAAGGGGCAACGCGTTAGTCAAAATCATTTTTCAAAACTCCCCACCCTCCCCCCTTCACCCCTACCCCCATCTAATCTCGGAAACTAGGACACGTAGCGGCTTTTTAATTTTTACCATAAATTATTATTGAGGAGCGTTTAAATTTGTATACGGAGGGTATCCTTCACTCCCCAACCTCCCCTAAAAATAAAAGGGCTATAACTTCGTAACGGTCAGAGATAGCCATTATGTGTTTGAACAAATATTATAGTAGGCGTCAAAACCTGTCCGGTGGTGGTAAGTCCCGAGTGGAGCGAACCTGCGAGACCGAGTGGAGAGAAGGGGGGAGGTGGCGAGCGAAGCGAGCCGGTGACCACCGTAGCGTAACGAAGGTCGAGTGGGTGAAGCGTAACTCAGGGGCGACGACAAGCAACTTTAGGGTTATGTTTTTTTTAAAGGGGTCTCAGGGTTTTTTAATTTATTTTATAAGGTTTTTTTTTATATTAATTTTATAATGTTTTAGGGGTTCTTAAGGGTTTTCATAGTGATATAGGGGTAGTTGTAACGGATTTTCCAATTATTTCAAGGATTCCTATGGATTCTCAAAATTTTATGATGGTAAGGAATACTTCTCAAGAACACGACAACACGCGAGCTGCGCGCAGCTCGCGCACCCACGCAAATACTAGTTATACTATATAAAGCTCGATTACCACTCACTGACTGACTGACTGACTCACTGACATAATTGTTCTCCCAGATGGTGGATGGGGAGGTGGGTATATTTTGACAGATTCGTAAACAAGTGACTCTCGCGAGTATGGGAAAAGTGCCAAACCTCCCCTTTTCGCCCCCCTTCTCACCCCCCCCTATCGTATCTCGGAAACCAAGGGATTTGGAACGTTTTTTTTTTCAGATTCGTATAGAGGAGGCTCGGGAAAGTAAAAACCAGTTTTCAAAATGGCCCCCCTTGCCCCCCTTTTTTACCCCCTTTAGGCGAATCTCGGAAATGGAAAGACTTGGAACATTTTTTTTTCAGATTCGTAAGAAGGGGCCTAGAGTTGGTCAAAATCATTTTTCAAAACTCACCCCTCTCACCCCCTTCACCCCCACTTCACCCCTTTTTTTACTATTGAAAAATCTTTTGATTCTTACCTAAAACTATTGAGGGGCGTTGAAATTTGTATACGGAGGGTATCCTCTCCTCCCCAACCTCCCCTAAAAATAAAAGGGCTATAACTTCGTAACGGTCAGAGATTCAAACACATAATGGCTATATTATGTGTTTGAACAAATATTATAGTAGGCGTCGAAACCTGTCTGGTGGCAGGTAGGTTCTGAGTGGAGCGAACCTGCGAGACCGAGTGGAGAGAAGGGGGGAGGTGGCGAGCGAAGCGAGCTGGCGACCTCCGCAGCGCAACGAAGGTCGAGTGGGTGAAGCGTAACTCAGCTTTTAACGTTTCTAATGAATTCTTTTTTTTTAACTTTTTTTTTTATTGAGTTAGGTTTTAGAATGTTTTAGGGGTTCTTAAGGGTTTTCATACTGATATAGGGGTAGTTGTAACGGATTTTCCAATTATTTTAAGGATTTTTATGGATTCTCAAAATTTTATAAGGGTAAGAAATACTCAAGAACACGACGACACGCGAGCTGCGCGCAGCTCGCGCACCCACGCAAATACTAGTTATACTATATAAAGCGAAATTACCACTCACTCACTCACTCACTGACAGAATTGTTCTCCCAGATGGTGGATGGGGAGGTGGGTATATTTTGACAGATTCGTAAACAACTAACTCCCGCGAGTATGGGAAAAGTGCCAAACCTCCCCTTTTCACCCCCCTTCCTCCCCCTCCCTATCGTATCTCGGAAACAAAGAGACTTGGAACATTTTTTTTTTCAGATTCGTATAGAGGAGGCTCGGAAAAGTAAAAACCAGTTTTCAAAATTGACCTCCTTTTCCCCCTTCTCCCCCCTTTAGGCGGATCTCGGAAGTTGAGAGACTTGGAACATTTTTTTTTTCAGATTCGTAAGAAGGGGCCTAGAGTTAGTCAAAATCATTTTTCAAAACTCCCCACTCTCCCCCCCTTCACCCCTCCCCCATCGTATCTCGGAAACTAGGATACGTAGCGGCTTTTTGATTTTTACTATAAATTATTATTGAGGAGCGTTTAAATTTGTAAACGGAGGGTATCCTCCCCTCCCCAACCTCCCCTAAAATAAAAGGGGTATAACTTCGTAACGGTCAGAGATAGCCATTATGTGTTTGAACAAATATTATAGTAGGCGTCGAAACCTGTCTGGTGGTAGGTAGGTTCTGAGTGGTGCGAAGGGGGGAGGTGGCGAGCGAAGCGAGCCAGCGACCTCCGTAGCGCAACGAAGGTCGAGTGGGTGAAGCGTAACTCAGGGGCGACGACAAGCAACTTTAGGGTTATGTTTTTTTTAATGGGTCTCAGTTTTTAAGTAAGGTTTTTTACTTTTATATTATTAGGTTTTTTTTTAAAATTAATTTTAAAATTTTTTAGGGGTTCTTAAGGGTTTTCATACTGATTAAGGGGTAGTTGTAACGGATTTTCCAATTATTTTAAGGATTCCTATGGATTCTCAAAATTTTATGATGGTAAGGAATACTTCTCAAGAACACGACAACACGCGAGCTGCGCGCAGCTCGCGCACCCACGCAAATACTAGTTATTATACTATATAAAGCTCGATTACCACTCACTGACTGACATAATTGTTCTCCCAGATGGTGGATGGGGAGGTGGGTATATTTTGACAGATTCGTAAACAAGTAACTCCCGCGAGTATGGGAAAAGTGCCAAACCTCCCCTTTTCGCCCCCCTTCCTCCCCCTCCCTATCGTATCTCGGAAACAAAGAGACCCGTATTTTTCGTTTTTTACGGATTCGTATAAAGGAGGCTCGGAGAAGTAAAAACCAGTTTTCAAAATTGACCCCTTTTTCCCCCTTCTCCCCCCTTTAGGCGGATCTCGGAAGTTGAGAGACTTGGAACATTTTTTTTTTCAGATTCATATAAAGGGGCAACGCGATAGTCAAATTCATTTTTCGAAAAACGCCCCACTCTCCCCATCTTCACCCCCCCCCTTTTCACCCCTTTTTTTTCTACTGAAAAATGTTTTAATTCTTACCTAAAACTATTGAGGGGCGTTGAAATTAAAAATTTGTATACCATTTCCTCCCCTCCCCAACCTCCCCTAAAACTGAAAGGGCTGTAACTTCGTAACGGTTAGAGATAGCCATTGGGTGTTTTAACAAATATTATAGTAGGCGTCGAAACCTGTCTGGTGGTAGGTAGGTTCTGAGTGGAGCGAACCTGCGAGACCGAGTGGAGCGAAGGGGGGAGGTGGCGAGCGAAGCGAGCCGGCGACCTCCGCAGCGTAACGAAGGTTGAGTGGGTGAAGCGTAACTCAGGCCGACGACAAGCAAACTTTAGGGACTGCTATTTTTCATGGGTCTCAGTTTTTAAGTAATGTTTTTTACTTTTATTTTATTAGGTTTTTTTAATATTAATTTTATAATGTTTTAGGGGTTCTTAAGGGTTTTCATACTGATCTAGGGGTAGTTGTAACGGTGTTTCCAATTCGTTTAAGGATTCTTATGGATTCTCAAAATTTATAAGGGTATGGAATACGTCTCAAGAACACGACGACACGCGAGCTGCGCGCAGCTCGCGCACCCAAGCAAATACTAGTTCTATTATATAAAGCTCGATTACCACTGACTGACTCACTGACTGACTGACTCATTGACATAATTGTTCTCCCAGATGGTGAAGGGGGAGGTGGGTATATTTTGACAGATTCGTAAACAAGTAACTCCCGCGAGTATGGGAAAGGTGCCAAACCTCCCCTTTTCGCCCCCCTTCCTCCCCCTCCCTATCGTATCTCGGAAACAAAGAGACCCGTATTTTTATTTTTTTACGGATTCGTATAGAGGAGGCTCGGAAAAGTAAAAACCAGTTTTCAAAATTGACCCCTTTTTCCCCCTTCTCCCCCCTTTAGGCGGATCTCGGAAGTTGAGAGACTTGGAATATTTTTTTTTTCAGATTCGTATAAAGGGGCAACGCGTTAGTCAAAATCATTTTTCAAAACTCCCCACTCTCCCCCCTTCACCCCTCCCCCCATCGTATCTCGGAAACTAGGACACGTAACGGTTTTTTGATTTTTACCATAAATTATTAATGAGGAGCGTTTAAATTTGTAAACGGAGGGTATCCTCCCCTCCCCAACCTCCCCTAAAAATAAAAGGGCTATAACTTCGTAACGGTCAGAGATAGCCATTGGGTGCTTGAACAAATATTATAGTAGGCGTCGAAACCTGTCCAGTGGTGGTAGGTTCTGAGTGGAGCGAACCTGCGAGACAGCCGCAGCGTAACCAAGGTTGAGTGGGTGAAGCGTAACTCAGCTTTTAACGATTCTAATAAATTCTATTTTTTTTTTTACTTATTTTTTTTTTTTTTTAATTAGTTTTTAGAATGTTTTAGGGGTACTTAAGGGTTTTCATACTGATTTAGGGGTAATTCTAACGGAGCATCCAATTCATTTTAGGATTCCTATGGATTCTCAAAATTTTATGATGGTGAGGAATACTTCTCAAGAACACGACAACACGCGAGCTGCGCGCAGCTCGCGCACCCACGCAAATACTAGTTTTTATATATAAAGGGCTATCCCCTGAGTTTATAAGTGCCGAAGACGGATTTAATATGAACTCTGATCACTCACCCATAATCTTATACACTAGTGAACATGTCAAACAGAGAGAAGGCAATCCGTTTCTCGTGAACAAGTTCACAGACTGGGAATCCTTTAAAATAGACTTAGAAAATAAAATAGACTTAAATGTATTTATAAATGATAATCACCAACTTAATTTAGAATTACGCAAATTTATTGTAGATGTCCAACAAACTGCATGGGCTAATACACCCGAGAAAAAAAGAACTGTTAAGGTTAATACTTATCCAAAAGAAATAACAGATCTGATCAGAGAAAAGAGAACCTTGAGAAAAAAGTGGCAGCGAAACAGGTTTCCCCAAGATAAGACACTGTTAAATAGAATAACTAAACAAATTAGGAAGGCAATCAAGAAAGTTCGGGACGAAAATTTAACTATGCATCTTCTTCAACTGACTAATGATCGATCGACTGATTATTCACTATGGAAAGCCACAAGGAACCAAAAACAACCTATTGCTCACATACCGCCAATAAAAGAACTAAATGGACAATGGGCAATAAGTAACGAACAAAAAGCATCAAGGTTTGCCCAACACTTAGAGGACACTTTTACACAAACCGAGAGCGCTGACCAAGATCTTCACTGGGAACAACTACAACAAGTAGACCAAGAGATAAAACTGGTAACACCAAAAGAAGTATCTAAAGAAATCAGAGATCACATCAGCCCGAAAAAATCCCCTGGTTATGACCTTATCACAGGGGAAATCCTAAAGAATTTGCCAAGAAAAGCCCTGGTAAAACTTACTAAGATACTCAATGCTTCTTTTAGACTAAAGCATGTTCCAGACCTATGGAAGGTTGCAGAAGTGATCATGATCCCCAAATCGGGGAAACCACCTCAAGATGCATCATCATACAGGCCTATCTCCTTGCTGCCAGTGATGTCAAAGCTTTTTGAAAAACTACTTTTAAAACGACTGAAACCTATTATAGAAAATAGTAACATTATACCAGACTATCAATTGGACCGAGTTGTGCCAAAATGTTCCACCCCACAATGAACACATTTTGAGTTATTTAAGTCTACACATTCAGACGATGTTTTTCCATATAAACATTCCGATTTTGTTATATATGAAGGTATCAATATTTGGAATATTGAATATGGTTTCTAATAGTATGTTTTACAATATACAGCCGCTGATACTTTTTAAGATATTGAGAGAAATATCGTCTGGATCATTTCTGCAAAAAATAAATTTGTATGACACTGTGTCAAAATTAATTTTGGAATAATGATCCAAACCACTTCCATAAACTGTTTAATATCTACGCAAGATTTTCATCTATAAAATGACTAAGAATAATAAAACTCAATGTTTTTATTGTAAAACACCTCATAGCGAAGCCGAAAGGCACTTGTTCTCCTCATCATTGCGATAATTTTTTTGTTCTACACCATACTTGGGAACCTTCTAGTTACGGAGATATTGGAGGTCAAAGTTCCAACTTAAAAAAAAAACAAGTTTTTAATGTAAGATTTTTACTTCAAACACCTCCACGACCCCCGTACTATTCAATCCATCCATCAGCACAATGTTTTGAGTGCGTTACATTGATTTCTACCACAATACATGATGTTTCACCCCAAAAAAAAGGAGTTTCCCAGCAATCATTTTTGCGTATAGTTACTTAGTTTGATGTACAGAATGCTTGGTTCACGGCTTCGTGATGAGGTCTTTTACACCCTGTTTATTTGTGGAGAAAAAGAACGAAATCGAAACGTTAACTGTCATAACAGAACTAATCCTCTTCAATGTCAAAATCAAGGGTCCCAAATCCGTTAACATCATCAGTTACCTTTTTGTTCCCTTTTAATTTTTTGTAGAAATTTTTACAGTCATCTGGGATTAAATGCATCATAGACTTGATGTCATCCAGCTTTGTTTGAGCTATCTCTTTCCCATGCAGCCATAGTGAACCCAGATTCTTTTTGTCAATTTTCATGACACGTACTCCTTTTCTAGTTTTTTTTTTTTACGTCGAGCTCTTGAAACTCTTTGTCAAAACCGTTTCTTATAAAAATTGAGTAGTGGTGATCCTTTTTTAAGAGAATTTCTTTCGCCGCCAGCCAGTTAACTTTGGTTATAATTACATACATCTTTCTACTATCTATATTACTTCTCAATATCACTGCAGCTTAGAAACAAATCTGACTACATTCTCACTACCTGTAACGGATTTTGTTTTTTACAATGCTTCATGACGTCCATGTACTCTTCTACGGTGTAAAGTCTTTGTATACCTACCTTTTAGGCGCGTCTTAATTTTTGAAAAGTCCGTGTCGTTGAGTAAAAATGTATGTCCGGGTTCTAAAAATCTTATCGAAATGGTCTTCAAATTAATATGGGAGTGTAATGCTGCTTTTAACATTAAAGCTAACTTTATATTTCTGTTCTGACCTCCACAGGAATCACTCCATTAATTTCAATATCTAATTTGCAACAATGATTCAAGCCATTTGGAACAAAATATTTCTGGTAAATTAATAAAAAACAGTTTTGCAACAACGATTCAAGTGTACCTGAATCATTGTGACAAAACCGATTCGTATTAATTTACCAGAAACATTTTGTTCCAAACGACATGAATCATTTCCGCTATTTATTTTCTCAAAGTCCCATAGATGTGGAGTGGTATACTTTCAGTATATCTTTTCCTAGGGAACAGATAATTAAATGAGTCTTTGCTATATGAAAATAAGGCTCATTTTAGATTGTTTGGTATAGATAACTCAATTTCGATAAATATGTGGGTTGGATCATTTTGGCACAACTCGGTCCAATTTGGATTCAGAGAAAAACATTCAACAACAGATCAGGTGCATAGAATTACAACAGTAATTGAAGAAGCTCTTGAAGATAGAAAAGTATGTACTACTGTATTTTTAGATGTAGCCCAGGCTTTTGACAAAGTTTGGCACAAGGGATTTATTTATAAACTAAGAACTATGTTGCCAAACAGTTCGCAGATATATTAGAATCATATATAACTGGTAGAGTCTTTAGAGTAAGGCAAGAAAATGCCTATTCTGAACTAAAAGAAATAAAAGCTGGTGTACCACAAGGAAGTGTTCTAGGCCCGGTCCTGTACCTATTGTACACATATGATATACCAGAACTAGAAAATGCAACTATTGCTACTTTTGCTGATGATACCGCAATAATGTCCACAGCATCTAGTCACAAGGAAGCTGTGGTGAAAGTACAAACAGCGATAAATCAATTCTATGATTGGACCAAAAAGTGGAAGATCAAGTTGTATGAAACAAAATCCATTCACATTGACTTCACTAACAAGAAACCAGAACACAACCCAGTGTACATAAACAACAAAATTGTACCGTACGAAAACACTGCCAAATATCTTGGTATGACCTTAGACGCAAAGCTTCGCTGGAAAGCCCATGTCAAAAAGAAACGAGAAGAATTAGAAATTCGTTACAGAAGCATGAACTGGCTAATAGGAAGGCATTCCGCGTTGTCAGTTCCTAACAAAATCCTGCTCTACAAATCAGTCCTTATGCCAGTATGGACCTATGGTATACAACTATGGGGTTGCACCAAAGAAAGCAATATAGAAATTATACAAAAGTTCCAGAATAAAGTACTCAAGAACATCGTGAATGCGCCTTGGTATATAAGAATTGACGACATCCATCGGGACCTGAATATAGAGTTCGTAAACAGTATAATCAAAAAATATGCAGAAGCTCATGAACATCGGCTTCATCATCATGTTAATGTCGAGGCCATCCAGCTCCTCGATAACACGGACATAGTGAGAAGGCTCAAAAGGACTAAACCTTTTGAGTTAGTGTAGTGTAATATAATTGTGACTTTACCGTGAGTGTAATATAGTACCTAGCTATTTAAATGGACACAAGAACAAAGTGACTTCGCCTTAATAGACGCTAAGTAAACGCAATGGACGTGCTCTTAGATATAATTATACTTTTAGCAAATTAAGTTAGATTAAAATTGCTTATTAGCCTTATTAGGCTAGATTGTAATAAATAAAAAAAAAAAAAAAAAAATTACAAAATCTCTAATAATTACAGACATAACTGAATCTATAATTTTATTCGATATAACGATCAGTCAATATAATAAACGATTGATATAATTTTAAAGTTACAAATTTTTATAAGCATAACCTATGTACATTGAATATAAAATCAAACCCAAACCAATCAAAAGAACCAATCAAAAGACATAAAACTTATCTAGTCTAATATGATAAAACGCGTGGTTTTTATTTCCCTGTAAAAAACATGCAAACAAGCATACACCATGCATGCAGCAGGCATGCAAACAAGCATACACCATACATGCAGCATGCAAACAAGCATGCAGCACGCAACCAAGCATGCAGCATGCAAGCAAGCATACAGCAAATATGCAGCAGGCATTGTTTCTGTCACGGCTCCGGCGCTGCGAGGCTCCGGCGGTCCCATGCGAGCTTATCGTCGCAGATGTGGTTCACGCTCACCAGTGAGAGTGTTAGAACCACCTGCTCCTCAGCTCGTGGGCCGCCTGGCCCCTCCGCGCCTACGCTATTTTAAATAACACTCAAGGGGTAGGGCAGACAAAACTACGTCGAGTCAGTTTTGCAGCGATTCGTTTCTGTCACGCTTTTTGATTAAATAAACGTTATATCCTATAACGTTATACGAAAAACGTTTTAGAGTGTATAAATGTTATATCTAAAGAAATTATATCAACAGTTGGTATAACTCACGTTTATTATATCTTGTGAACGTTATTGAAATGAAAATATACCAAATAACTGAATGTTATGTGACGCACCCGCTTACAACAACAACAACAACAGCCCATAACGTCCACTGCTGGACATAAGCCTCTCCCATTATGGGACGAATTTGCCATAATCTCCCGCTTACCCGCTTATTTGACTTTAAAAATACCTTTTATCATTTATACACACATAAATCTTAATAATAAGGGTTCCTTCTATCTGGCAGAATCTTGATGCTCCGAAATTTATTTGGCATAACACACTTGGCATAATCTTCTTTAAGGTGAATGCTTCGACCAGCCCGCGAAATTCAAATTTTCTTACGTTTTTGGCAAATTGCAAGCCAGTGCAAGGTTGTATGTTGATTAAAATATTGGACGCGATTGTAAGACGTATGTAGTTACAGAATTATAATAATCAAAACCATCAATACAACCCTCCAAGTTCATAAAGGTCTAGCAATGACTTTGACCTTGAAAAAATTGTTTCTCGACCTTTATGAACTTGGAGGATTGTATTGATGGTTTTGATGATTATAATTCTGTAACTACATACGTCTTACAATCGCGTCCAATATTTTAATCAACATACAACCTAGCACTGGCCTGCAATTTGCCAAAAACGTAAGAAAATTTGAATTTCGCGGGCTACCCTGGAGCATCAGCCTTAAACGAATATTTTTAAGGCATAAAAAATATTTAATATAGTTATTGTTTGGCCGAATGTTTGTATGTCCGAATTAAATGGCATACTTTTAAGATGGCAGAATTTTATTTGGCATAATTACCTTTGGCATTGGTCAAATTCCGCATAATTTCGTTTAGAATAACGTTTATTTAGAGCGACGATTATTTGGTACAATTTCACTCGGCATACTATGAAGATGGCAGAATTCCATTTGGAATAATTTTATTTGGCATTATTGCCATTTCATAAAATATAGCATTTTTAACCTTAAATTAGAATTAAAATATTGTCTTAAAAAGACAATATGTTACGATAAAAAAGTTAGTGACAGAAACGAATCGCTCCAAAACCGACTCCACGTAGTCTTGTCTGCCCTACCCCTAGAGTGTAATTTAAATCCGCGTAGGCGCGGAGGGGTGAGGCGGCCCGTGAGCTGAGGAGCAGGTGGTTTTAACGCTCGCCGGTGGTGAGCGTAAAACACATCTGCGACGATAAGCTCACGTGGGACCGCCGGAACCCTGCAGCGCCGGAGCCGTGACAGAAACCATGCCTGCTGCATGCTGCATGCTTGCTTGCATGCTGCATGCTAACTGCATGCATGGTGTATGCTGGTTTGCATGTTTGCATACTGCATGCTTGTTTGCATGTTTGCATATTGCATGCTTGCTGCATGCATGATTTATTTATTTTACTAGTTATGTACACACAGTATACAACAAAGGAAAGTACATTATAAAATATGAGTACATAGGAACTACTTATTTCTTAAGACATTTCTGCCAGCAGATCTGCAAAAGGAGAAATTAAAAAGAAATGTAGACAATAGTGTGTGAGAAAAAGAAAAGAATAGATATTATGTGCCTTACCTAACTTAACCATGATGTATGCTTGCCTGATCAGAAATATGCAGCAATTAACATTATCGTCGTATGTTTGTGGCGAAAAAAAATAATGTTCAATCAATTTTATTACTTTTTATGGTAAGAAATACAAAATTAGTAAAACTATGATTTTTTTGTTATGTGATAGATCAGATGAGGCTTTCCATTATTATGCATAATGAAATGTATGCCAAAAGATGATTCTAACTGTAAAATTTCTGTAATATGATAGTTCTGCCTTTTAATGACTATCGATATGAAATTTATGCCAAAAGATGATTCTGACTGTGATCTTTCTGCGTTAAGATGGTTCTACTTTTAATTCTTATGCATATGAAATTTATGCCTAAAGATGATTTTGACTTACAAAAATACTAGTTTTGAATGTAGGTATGATAAATGAGTGTCTGCCAAACAATTTTCTGCGAAATGAAGTTTATGCCATCTACTGTTATGCAAAGTAATATTATGACATAAAAAGTTCTGCTATAAAGGGTAGACCCTAATAATAAGGCGAACTTATTATTAAGATTTACTTTGCTTATTATTAAGATTTCTGTGTTTATACAATAATCATCCACACAACAGAGAAGATCAGAAGATATTATATAGGTATGGAAAAAAACCCTTTTGGTATTTTTTTTTTTTCAGAACTTAGTCAAACAATTTTGTAGCTACTTATTGTACAATGTACGGTCGAACAAGCTATTTGGTTTACAGTTTAACCAACAAATTACATTGTTAAATGTAAACCAAATAGCTTGTTCGACCGTACATACATACCTACAAACTGTTTTTATTTAAGCTCTCAATTTTCTTCAGCAAACAGACAGCAGAAACATCTTGGCAATACACAATCGTAATGATTGTATTGCGTGGGTTGAACGAAAGGTCAAACCGCGGGGCTATTGTAGGTACTGGGAACTTTTGAGAAAAATAATGTACGGTCGAACGAGCTATTTGGTTTACAGTTTAACACACAAATTATATTGTAACCAATTATCTTGCTCGACCGTCGACAGTACATATTAAGATCCTGAGGTATATTTTGTTAGATATTTCAGCGATATTACCTGCCTACAGACTTATCTTTAATTTGTTGTGGTCACAAGGAAGGGCCTTGTGACCTTTATTTTTCAACTTTTTAAACAACGAAGTGAGTTTTTTTTGGTGGATAATTTATTTCCTGAAAATTTTTGGAGGATTCTTAGGATTGCGATCAATGCTAGGTAAGTACAAATCTTACACACAAGGTCACTGACTCAAAACCACAAAACATTCAAATAAAGTTCCGTGTGGGAAGTGAACCGGCAAAACAGCACAAGCCACTATAGCCAAAACTAACTGCTCTGCCACTGCGCCTACAGTGCCGATCACCATCAACGTGAATTGACAACCCACTGATCGCTGTCTAAGTTAAATATTGAGTTTGTAACTCAAGTTAGAACTGAATAAATTAACTTATACTCAGGACTCATTAACCCTCCACGAGCGATGGATAATTTATACGTAAACACATTACTTACACCTTAAATCACGCCAATACATGAGATTACCGTTCTAAATACTAGTTAAATTTATTAAAAGGGATAAATGATCGGCGTAGTTTCTAAATGTGCTGATTTAACACGAGAAACGTGTTGTTAAGATCGTGGATCGTGTAATTTTATAATTATATGCCTTTGGTCAGAGGTGGCGAAGGGCTTTACAAATATGCTTATCGTATTTAATCATAATAACAAGGATAGAGGTGGCTTCGATATGACACCAATAGAAAGGTAGAAACTTGAGAAAAGAAAGGCAAAATGAAAATGAAGTAAGTAAAACAATCATCCCTTGTATCCCCAGGCGTGCCCGAGCGGGCACGGTGCATTGTTATTTTAATTGGGTCTGTAATTGCGGGTATCTAAGTGCTACAGATACTTTTGAGAACTTTTTTTTTTCATTGTAGGTCTGTACAACCCGGTCACATTATCTCGAGACCTCGCTGGAATGCGAACCTCCCGCAATTTTAATCATATCATTATAATAATATTACCGTTCTACATTAAATTAATTAACACAATATTTGTTTTGTTGGAAATCTTATTGTTTATAATAATATCCTACTATATATACTTGTTTTGCGCACCATATCAGAGCGCCCACGCGACGTGACGTCATCGACGCCAGGTCTCGAGATAATGTGACCGGGTTGTAGGTAGGACCTATTAGTGCGCCTCTGTAAGACATCAAAATAACTAGTTAGCTTTCACATAAGTAGGTGATAGGTAAAGTTTCTGTTCAAACTTTATGGCGGCTCGGAAGATAGCTTCGAGTGACGGTCTGCGCATTATACAGTCATAAGACGATGCATCCTCTACTATGCCCCGCTAAAAGGTACCTAAAATTGTGTTCTGCGGAGCTTTACGTTAGATGTCACCATAAAGTTTGAATTGTTAAACCTGCGCAAACTGTCACTCGCAGCTAACTTCCGAGCCGCCATAAAGTTCATGCAGAACTAAACCATTAAACCAACTGCGTGCGTGCCATAGGTTCACAATCCCCGGTAAGCTAAAGCGCGGACCATACTTACAGCACCAGACGCTACCGCACGCGTTTTTAGGTCGCATTACGACCATGCTTGCTACTTTCGCGTTCACCGTAGACTATAGCGTGTTACAAGTGTATCCTGAGCTTAAGTTATGATAGTGGCGTCTAGGTATTAGGTTTTCGTAATCTTGATTGTGAAATTCTTGGTTTACGGAATATTTGGTCCGTAATGTTAGGTTGTTGTGTGATTTATATTAATGTTTCGTGATAGATAAATATAAGTTGTTTCTACCTGATTTGGTTGTAAAATAACTGCTACTATTTTTTTACTTTTATTACTTCATCGGCAGCTTATTTGGAAAATTTTTTTTTGCTTTATTTTTCTTGTTCATAAAGTTAGAAAATTGAAGCTACATAGTTTCATTGTTGTTTTGGCCACCATATCACATCTGCTTATAAAGAGTAGGCATGTAGTTAACATGAGATTTGACAGCAGATACTTAGGTACTTATATTTATAATAATAATAAAATAGCTTATTGTCACAAAGAAACATACATTAGTATACACTGATTAACAAGATGCTAAATATGCTGCAGAAGTCTGTATATTTATAAAATTAAATATTGATTACTGTAATAAAAGGAATGCGTAGTTGGTCTAGTGGTTGCTAGCGTGAGGTTGCGGAGCGCTGAAGTCCTGGTTTCGATTCCTAGGTCGGGCAAAGTGCGGTTTTCCATTAGGAATTTCTCAGTAGCAGTCACGGAGTTTCACAGTTTTCCTGACTCGGGAATCCAACGCAGGACACCACACTCGCCGACGCATCGCTCGAGCAAAAAACCAATTGTGCAGCTGAAAATCACAACTACACTAGTCTAACATCGACATATCACTTCATAATTTTAATCTACATACAAAACATTCCATCCAACACTTCCACCTGATATTTACGCTGGCCAGCTATTTCGCCAGACTCGATCAAGATCTGCAGGTCACAGCACGGCCATTATTAGTAATAAAGGCCTGGGTGGACTATTAGTAACGTTAAAATTACACCTCTGCTGCAATGGTGCGCCTTTACACTGTACGACACGACTGCGATACGAGTTCGCTGATAGACAGTTAATGGGTTAGATGACACACCAATCAATTGAGATACTTTTTAAGAGCTGTCAAAACGCGGTTCTCTCATAGTTTTGTATGGCAATAGCCAACTGTGACGTCACTGTTTATTCAAGTCAATTACTCGACTATTTATGATTTCAAAGCAACTAAAAATGGAATTAGGCAATTAATTGAAAAAAAAAACGGGTTTTCAGGCCCAAAAAAAAGTGTTTTTCTAGAGATTGGTGTCTTGGAATTATTGTTTTATGGTGTAATCTACCCTATTTCCTTTGGTTAGAAGTTTTTAAATTGTTGTCCTAATATCATCTTGCCTACAATGACTCTGTCTGAAAAATGTTTATTGTAGCCGTAGGCTACGAAAATTGAAATCGATATTTTCTTAATTTTTTACGAACTGATTGTACCAACTTCTGGTCAAGTTTTTTGTATGAATGAGCTTTGAGTAGCAATTCAAGAGCAAGCAATTCAAGTAAGCCTTTACGTTAGAGGGACATCGCTGGGAGGTCTGCCTTCAGATGAATATGAGAAAAAATCATCAATTTAGCCATTCATCACATCGAATCACCAAGCCAAGCCAAGCCAAGCCTAGCCAAGCCGCCAAGCCAAGCCAAGCCAAGCCGCCAAGCCAAGCCAAGCCAAGCCAAGCCTAGCCTAGCCAAGCTGCCAAGCCAAGCCAAGCCAAGCCAAGCCAAGCCTAGCCAAGCCGCCAAGCCAAGCCAAGCCAAGCCAAGCCAAAACCAAGCCAAAGCCAATTTAAGCCAAGTCTTTTCCTAACCATGTTGGGGTTTGCCATCTAATCTAACTGGATGCAATATATGAAACATAAGATATGAAGCGACTGCCTTCCGACCAGGAAAAGTGTCTAAGTTAAAAAGAAGGATACCTTTGAGCCTTCCTATATTGAGAGGAAGAAGGGCGTTTTAATGGTATAACGTTTTTTTGTCAGTATATTTTATTACCTACTCAATTTGTAAGTCTTAAATGCTATTCCCTTTTAGCGTGACATATAAAATCCACTCGTTAGAAAGGATTTAACTAGCCATGTCGTAGGCGTCAGATAATTCCGACATAACTTTAACACGATTGCGATGATTTTGCTAATATTAAGATCGGGTGATGAAATAGACTGTTGAACATTATAATTATAGGAACAATAGGTATAAATAGAGTTGTTACTGTAGATACCTAACAAATGTACTATTTTCTGTTCCCTTGAATAGAAAACAGTACAAGTGGTGAAATTTACACTTTTGAAGAAATAAAATCAAAGAACGAAAAATATTTTTGTCATGAATTAGGTAATAGGAAACTACGATTTTAATTTGCCACGCTTGAAGGAGAAGCAAAGGTATGGAACCGATAGACAGCCTAATATTAAATATTGTTTTTTAATAATAGGTTTTTTTTTTAAATTTAGAACACAAATAAATGTTAATTTGTTATAAAAGTAAGTATTAGTTTTAAATACATTGCATGTTGAACCTAATCTTAGTGCGTTAGAAACCCGTTTTGGAGGAAGTGTATTGAATTTTTATTTTTTTATTTTACCTATGTTAGTTGTAGGTAACTAGTATCCCACACAAATTCTGAAATTATTGTCATGAATTAAAGATGAATGGGAAAAATTGCCCTAGCTTTCCTATGGTCAAAACATATGCAACAGCTATTTTGTTTTTAATGACTGACGTAGGTAAAAGTTCTACCAACGTAAAAAATTGTGTGCTGAATTCAAGGCAACAGTTTGAGCGTCAATGTCCTTTAAACCAAGTTTCATCATTTCATCATTCATCATTTCAGCCGAAATACGTCCACTGCTGGACATAGGCCTCCCCCTAAGGGGATTGCCATAATCGCCACGCTTGGCAGGCGGGTTGGCGATCGCAGTACGGTTGTTACAAAAGCACAGAGAACGCTGCTGCCCATTCTCTGGTAAGTCCCTTAGTCGCCTCTTACGACACCCACGGGAAGATATGGGATGGTGTTATTCTTTACGTCCGACACCATACAGACGAACTAAGTTTCATACATAAATCTAATAAAAAGCAACCAACAAATCTATAGATACTAATATTCTAAAGAGGTATTTATTTGTAAGTTATTAGGGTTAATCTTCGGAACTACTGATCCGATTTAGAAAATTCTTTTACTTACAGGATGCTACACTATCCCCGAGTGTTATTATAAGGCTACGTGGGTTAGGTTTCGTACATAATAAGAGCGAAGCCGCGAGCAAAAGCTAGTATCGAATATAAAGGGTGTAAAACACCTCTTAACCAAGCCGAAAGGCACTTGTTCTCCCCGTCATTGCGACCATTTGTTTGTTCTACACCATACCTGGGAAATTCTAGTTACGGAGATATTGGGGGTCAAAGTTCCAACTTTTTGACAAGTTTTTTTTTACTCCAAAAAAAAGTCGTTTCCCAGCAATAATTTTTGCGTAAAGTTACTTAGTTTGATGTACAGAATGCTTGGTTGACGGCTTCGTGATGAGGTCTTTCACACCCTGTATAACCTACCAATAAACCAATTAATATTTTTCCTTCAAAATCCCGCACAGTGTAAATACAAAGCTACTACATGGGCTATTGAACTACAAAATGATTTATTGACGTATTATGTGACCGCTGACGTCTTAATTAGCTGCACGTAACTTTGTTATAAAAGAAAAATGAAAATCGCCTTTCACTACGTTATTTTATGGGGGAATATTTTATGGCTTTTGTTTTCTAATGGGGAAGGTAGTAGTCAAACTATTGGCGTTAGTGTTAGTTAGTTAGTCCGTCACTCGGATTATCAAAAGATATTTGACCCGTATTTTTTATTGACGAAGATACGACGCTTTTAAAATTATCAATATGTCACGCCGTGGTGTAATTTTTAGTGCATTCTGACGTCACGACTTCACGAGCCCCCACTCCCAAGTTTTGATGCGTTTTATCTTTGTCAATATTCATTGATTTACAAATACAAAAAATACGTGTCCATTATTTTCCAATACTCTAACTGACGGGCTAAATAGATTTGCAATTTATTGGTGGTTGTTTGAGTTTTTTATACATACTTATAGCGATATAATTGAAAGCAACTCAAAACCGCTGTGGTTGTAGATTTTCTTAATGATCCGTACTAATCGCGAAACACAGTTTTCGAAGAATTTTGATGGAAATACCTAATCCTCATTTGAAAAAAAAAATCTGCTCTGCAACCTCAAATAATCGCTCCAGAACGGCTTAACCTGATCTTCATACTTCATAGTACTTACTTAAAATAGTTCTTCAAGTTTTAACAAACACTTCGATTAAAATTAAGAGTCAATCGTTGGACTTTATTTACTAGAAGTAAAATTTACACATTTTTAAACATAAAAATCGTGGCTTAAGTAAATCATAAACAAGTATTCACAGGTATATAGCTGTTAATATCCTTAAAACGGGCTCTTCTAAAAGCCTGTAAACCAAGATATAAACTTGCGTCGCAACAAGAATATGTAAAATGTAGGGCTTTGAGAATAATGCTGAAATTCAGGTACTTGGTTACTAAGATGAACTTGATAAAGAAAATGATTGTAAAAAAACTTATATTGTACCTAGTGCAGATTTAAGTACTAAAAAATATATAAAACACATCCTCAAGCGAGGCGGACACACTGACCGCGATTTGCGTCAAACGACAGCAGCGGGCGACACTTGATTCTTTTAAGTAACGCCGCCCGCGCCGTGTCGCAAATTCCTGCGTGGTTACGTGTTCTTGTTTTCGTATTGATATGTGTAGCTCGCTTTGACACTAATATAGACCGCATGTTGGGAACTTGGGACCTACTTATTAGATCTTCAATTCCTCCATTTTGCAGTCACCTATAGGAAGCACAAACAGCAAACAGTTTATTTACTTTCTTAAAATAGAAACTCTCCGTTTAAGAGGAAATTACTAGAAACCTTCTATGCATAAGCTATAGCTGTATAACTTGCAATCAGTTAACGAGATCAAACGGACATTCGCATTGCCAACCTACGCACTGCCATTTCTTTAGCCAACCTCAAGATTAAAATGTGGAACTAATATCTTCCTGCGTAATTAAAATAGGAATGCTGTGAAATATGTGTATCATAGATCCTTAGGTTTACATTATTTGAAGTATTTACTGTTAGCTTTGATAACTGTTATAAGTATTTTCTGATAACTGTACTACGATATGACTAGTCAGGTAGTTAATTCCTCTGTAGCGACACTACAAAAGCAACATCAACAAAAAGAAGTACTACAGCGCCATCTATGACACGAACGATGAAATAAAACTGAGAATTCCTACATCGCGCAAGCAGAGTTATCCGCGATTTAAGACTATATACAAGAACCCGACAACAACTATTGGGCAGTGGCCCACCAGACATAACACCCGTCTGGTCGCAGGTCCTCCCTTTTCTATGGGGGATGAAGAGCTTCACACCCTGTTCTTCATACTCCTAAACCTTTATTTGGCTCATGGGTCCTAGGTTCAATTCCCAGGTCGAGGTCGGGCAAACAGTTGGGTACCATTTTTCAATTAGGATTATTTCCGGTGTTTGAAAGGTGATAGGGAAGATAGAGGTTAGGAATTTCTCCGCAGCACCTTCGTGCCTCAGAAAGCACGTAAGTAAAGCCGTCGGTCAGTCCTGCGCCAGATCTCACGCTGGTCGTGTGAGTGTCCGATTGCTGTCCCATCGGACTGTGAGGGAAGGGAGAGTGCACCTGCGTCAGCGCTTGCGCTGTGCTAGAAATTTGGTAGAAAGGAATTTATTTATTTATTTATTTATTACAACTCTATACAAATAGTAAAAAACATGGTAAATGTATCCCGTTTTTAGTGTTGATGATAAGCTATTTAATTCTCCTAGCAATGAATGAAGATTACTTTTAAAAGCCCTATCTTTTGTTTTTCTCATGTTTACCCTATTCACCGTCTCACCGGTAGGCTTTTTTTATATTTGATGCAGAAAATCTAGGTAGTTGATCAGGTCAAAACATAAGCTGAAATAAAAGAAAATATATACAAGGTATAAACAGACTTATCACGAAGCCGACAACCAAGCATTCTGTACATCATACTAAGTAACTTTACGCAAAAATTATTGCTGGGAAACGACTTTTTTTTTGGGGTGAAAAATCATGGTTTGTGGTAGAACTCAATGTAACGCACTCAAAACATTGTGCTGATGGATGGATTGAATAGTATGGGGGTCGTAGAGGTGTTTAAAGTAAAAATCTTACATTAAAAACATGTATTCAAAAACCGGCCAAGTGCGAGTCGGACTCGCGCACGAAGGGCTCCGTACCAACTATTATAAAAAAATCATGTTTGTTGTACTGACTAAAACCCATCCATGTTCCTTCATCGCCCTTTGTGTTCCGGGGCCACGGTATCTCTTTCGAACAGTCCCGCAACCATCATCGGTCCCTACGGACCCCTTCCCTTTTGCTGACTCTCTTTGAGGCGCGCGTGGAACACGAACGCGCCGTCGACACGGCCTGTCGTCATGAGACGGACGGATGGCGAGCTAGCCCATAGCCCACCGTCCACAGGCCCGCGCCTACGGTGGCCGAGGGCCACGTGGTGGTGGCCCCCGACGCCCGGGGCGTCTCCCGCGGCGGCCGGGACGTTGAGAGGTTCTCTCCCTCTCACGTTCCGCCACCTCCTTCTCTAGCATTACTGCTTCGCAGAAGGAGGTGACGGCGTCCCATTCCGTCTCGCTCCGGACCATGGCTTGCACCAGGGCCGGACGCGAGAGGTCGCCGCCGCCGATCGCCGCTTCGAGGACACGGCGGTGCTCCGCCCACACGGGGCACACCTCCACCGTGTGCTGCACCGTGTCCTCCGGTCGATCCTCACAGTGGAAATGGGAGCCCCCCATTAAATATTAATATTATTCTGTTTTTAGTATTTGTTGTTATAGCGGCAACAGAAATACATCATCTGTGAAAATTTCAACTGTCTAGCTGTCACGGTTCATGAGATACAGCCTGGTGACAGACAGACGGACAGACGGACAGACGGACAGACAGACGGACAGACGGACAGACAGACGGACAGACAGCGAAGTCTTAGTAATAGGGTTCCGTTTTTACCCTTTGGGTACGGAACCCTAAAAAAGGACTTGTGAAAAAGTTGGTACCTACTTTAACCCCCAATATCTCCCTACCCAGGTATGGTCTAGAACAAAAAAATATCGCAAAGACGGGGAGAACAAGTGTCTTTCGGCTTCGTTATGAGGTTTTTTACACCCTTTATATATTTGTTGCAGAAAAATTCAAATAGTTGATCAGGTCAAAACAAAAGGTGGAAGACAAAGGATTATATTTCGTTATTCGACATGTGAAAATTACAGGAAAACTACTAGATTAACAGTTATGAAAGTGAGGTTGCGTGCCATAAATCATTTTTTGTAAACCACCCTCGTCATATGAATAACGTTCATAATAACACCCATCTAAACGGGTTTTTGTCTTACCTTGCTTGCTTACAAGTTCATGACTACAATTCTTTACGAAAATAGGTGGTTTGATGAAAAGTACCTAGAAGTTTATTTATTTATTAATTTATTTATGTAAAAAGGGTGTAAAAACCTCTTAACGAAATCGAAACGCACTTTTGTTGTCCCCGTCATTGCAAACATGTTTTTGTTCTAAACCAGCCTTTGTCCAGGTATGGGAACCTTCTAGTTACGGAGATACCCAATATCTCCGTAACTAAACTTTTTTTTTTTTTTTTTTTTTTTTTTTAAATAAATTTATAATGCAATCTATCTGGCGATATTCAGCATTAGGTTGGTATTTGCAGGTATAGGGCTTGTGCGAGATTGTTCATTAACAATATCGCTTCATCATTTTGCGATCTACATCTTCACAATAGTAGATCTTGTGGGTTTTTGCGTTTTAGCCTTCGTGGCATTTGCACTTCGTTCATTAGATCCTTTGCAAGTACATTAGGGTGGTGTGTGATTCTTGTTTTGTATTTAGTCATCCTTTCCTTTATTTCCTCCTTGACTGTTTTAATGTTAAGGTCGTGGTGTAGTCTTTCATTTGATATGTACCAAGGTGCGTTTGCTATCATGCGTAGCATTTTAGATTGAAATCTTTGCAGGATTTCTATGTTCGAGTTTGCCGCTGTACCCCATAGTTGCAGACCATAGCACCATATGGGTTTAATTATGGCTTTGTAAATCAGTAACTTGTTTGTCATTGACAACTTCGACTTCTTGTGCAACATCCAGTACATTTTTCTGACCTGTTGTCCCATTGCTAATCTTTTGGTAAATATATGTTTTCTCCATGTGAGTCTCCTGTCTAGGTACATTCCCAAATACTTTGCCTCATCGTGTTGGGGGACTAAAACTCCGTTTAATGTGACTGGAGGGCAAATGTCACGTCGAGTGGTGAATGTCACTTGGACCGATTTGGATTCATTCGCCTTGATACGCCAATCTTTGAGCCATTTTGCGATATTGTCAAGGCTATTTTGGAGTTTTCGAGTGGCTTTTTCTGGGAGTTCGTCCTATGCCAGAACTGCTGTGTCGTCAGCGAAAGTGCCTGTTACAGTGGCCGTGGAAATCGGTAGATCTGCAGTATACAGAAGATACAAGGGAGGACCCATTACACTGCCCTGCGGCACGCCTGCATGGATTTGACATAGTGCTGTTACTTCTTCGCCATGTTTTACAAAGAAATGTCTGTTTTCTAAATACGACTTAATAAAGTTGTAGTATTCGATTGGTACCGATTTTTTTATCTTAAATAGTAGCCCATCATGCCTTACGCGATCAAAGGCTTGTGATATGTCCAAGAATGCAGCTGTGCAGTATTGTCTCCTTTCAAAAGCATTGTTAATGTTGTTCACCAGCCTATGTACTTGTTCAATAGTACCATGTTGTTGCCTGAAGCCAAACTGATGGTCTGGGATTAAGCTTCTTTCTTTTATGATTGGCGATAATCTGCTCAAGAATAGGATCTCCATTACTTTAGATGGTATTGGCAGTAGGCTGATAGGCCTGTAAGATTTTACGTCTTCAGGGCTTTTGCCCGGTTTAGGGACCATAATGATTTGAGCCACTTTCCATTGTCTGGGGACCGTTGAAGTTCTCGGCATATGGCATTATAGATGTATGTTAAGAAGCGCACACCCTCTTCTGGCAATTCTGTCATTATTTTAGCGGTTATCAAATCGTATCCTGGCGCTTTATTTTGATCGAGTTTCCTAATTGCTTGATTAACTTCAGATATAGAGAAGCTTTTTATTGGGAGGTCTAATTGATGTGTTTCATTAAGTATTCTCGACACTAATTCAGTCTTTGTAGATCCCTGGTCAGGGTTTGGTACAAACACATTTTTCAGATGGTCAGCAAATGCGTGTGCCTTATCTGAATCTTTTATGGCCCAGCTGCTGTCTGCTTTGCGTATAGGAGGCCGTGTTAGCATAGGGCGCTTGAGTTTGCTTGTCGCTTTCCATAGTGAGTAGTCGGTTGCGGCGCTGGCGTCTAGCTCTTTAAGGTATGTATGCACATTTTGGTTTTGATTTTCACTCAGTAATTGACGCAGTTGGGATATCAGTGAATTTAGGGCAGTTTTATCCGTTGGGTGCCGAGTTTTCTGCCACAATTTCCGTGCCTTTCGTTTTTTTGCAACCAATTCTCTTATATTAGTCGGATAGCTTTGTGATTTGGGGATGGTTTTGGAAGTTTCCGGTGTAGCATGCCAAGCTGATTTTTGTATACAACTATTTAAATGTTCAACGGCTTCTTCTATGTCCTCGTTTGTTCTGAGTGGTACGTGTAGGTTTATTGAAGCCGAGATTGACTCTTTGAAACTATTCCAGTCTGTTTTTCTGCTATGTAGTCGACATACGTCGGCAGTTAGGGTTATTTTTCTCTTTAACAGAATTTCGACTGGAGAGTGATCCGACGAAAGTTCAGGCATTGATTTGCATTCGAAGTATGTGCCAGCGATGCCCCTCACTATTGCGAAATCAATTAGGTCTGGTGTCTTTCTTACATCTGTGGGCCAATAAGTTGGTTCACCAGATGTAATACAGCTAAGTTTCAACTGATCTAAAGCTCTCAGCAACTGTCGGCCTTTTGGTGTAACTGTTCGTGAGCCCCAATATGTATGTTTGGCGTTATAGTCACCACCAGCCACGAATCGGCTTCCCAAGGTGTTGAAGAATTGCTCGTAGTCGTCTTGTTTTAAATTGTGTTTAGGAGGGCTATACACGGCTGAGATTGTGAAGGGTCCAGCCCAGTCCTCAATTACTATGTTTGTCGCTTGTATTTCATTTGTACAATAATTTGCAGTTTCATGGTGTCTGATATTGTTTTTTATTAATATGGCGCTACCTCCGTGCGCAGTACCATCAGGGTGCATTGTATGGTATAATTTGTAGGAATCAATTTTGAAATGACTTTTCTTGGTGAAGTGAGTTTCTGATATCAGGAGTACGTCAATCTTGTATAGTTCAAGAAATGTTTTCACCTCGAGGGTGTGTTGTGACAGGCCATTGGCGTTCCAAATAACCATTTTTATGGAGTCGAATTTGTCAGTTTAGTCGTGAGTGTTACAAGTAGGTTTGTCATATTTGTAAGTTGTTGTATCATTTGCTTTAACATTATTAGTAAGTCCCCATTACTGTTGCTATCCCTGTTATCAGCCTGTGTGTTGTGGATCTGTTGGTCTGTTTTGTTTCCTTCCTTAGTTAGTGCGTCTCTATATGTCTTTTGGCTTTGGTTTTTCGAGGATCCGTTTGTATTTTCAGTTTGTTGTGTCGGATTTGGTCTGGCGTACTTGCGTTGATTCTTATTTATTTCTGGTTTTCCTGGTAGTTTGACTTTTTGTAGTTCTCTATATACTTGGCATCCCTTGTAGTTAGCAGGGTGATTTCCTTCACATAGAACGCATTTCACCTCGTTAGATCTTGTTTTTCTAGGACAGTCTACGGATAGGTGATCTCCAGCGCACTTAATGCACTTCGGATTTCGACGGCAATAAGCCTTTGTATGGCCGTATTGTTGGCATTTAGCACATTGGGGTATCTCCCGCTTAGGGCGGGGGGGTTCAAATGTTATTTTACAGTTTAAAAGGTGCTTTATGAGGTACACATTTTTGTTGTTTTCATGCGGTTTTAGTTCGACAATAAATATTGGCAGTGACTTTTTAGTTTTTCGTTGTTTGATATTCCAAATGTTGACACAGTCATGGCCTAGTTCTGAGAGTTCTAATTTTATATCGTTTAAGTCAGTTGATGGGTGGATATTTTTAAGAACTACTTTGAAACTTCTTTCAACTTGTAACTAACATTGGCCCCCAGGTCAAAGTTCCAACTTTTTGACAAGTTTTTTTTAAATACAAGTTTTTAATGTATAATATTTACTTTAAGCACCTCCACGACCCCCGTATTATTCAATCCATACATCAGCACAATGTTTTGAGTTCGTTACATTGAGTTTTAGCACAAAACATGATTTTTCATCCAAAAAAAAAAGTCGTTTCCCAGCAGTAATTTTTGCGTAAAGTTACTTAGTTAGATGTACAGAATGCTTGGTTGACGGCTTCGTGATGAGGTTGTTTACACTTTGTATAAATAAAACTGAAAACAGGAGAGCAGAGTCAAGAGTAGAAGAAGAGTTTACTAATCTTGACGATAGAATCATGGTGTTTTTTGATCTGCCACTATCTCTCGGGCCCTTTACTTAGGAGCTTTATTTACTACTTATAAGCTGCTTATATTCAGCAGTTGCAGTATTTGCAGTCGTTACAGGCAGTCAGTGGCCCAAAAAGTCTGACAACCCAGTCTTACCAAGGGGTATCGTATTCCCCAGTCTAAAGGTTGTGGAGGCCAGATAGGCAGTCGCTCCATTTAAATACTGGTATTCAGCTGCATCCGTTAGACTGGAAGCCGACCCCAACATAGTTGGGAAAAGGCTAGGCAGATGATGATGATATTTATAATAAAGTTCTAGTGGCTAAGGTGATGGTTCGAAATAATACTGTGGATGCTATGGGTTCCCTACTTGAAATCGAATGACGTTAGATCGAATAACACTTGCTTGAAAACGCTACGTCGATGTACTTGAAATCGATAAATTATGAGCTCGACAGTTCACTACCTCGATGCATCAAAATCTCGAATAACTATAAGCTCGAATCATCGGCAGCGGGAAGACTCATTTCTCAACCGACCATCTAATCGATTTACAGAATAGTTATAAGGATTCTTATTTGAGTACCTACAATATAATGAAACAATATATATGCGCAGAAATATAAATCAACTATATTCATGAAAAATAATAATGATAGTAATAAAATAACATTAGAAATGCTTAGTAATTTTACCAAATAGTAAAGAAGTAAAGATATATAAGTACGAAATATGGAATATATAGTTGATTTATATTGTATTGTTTCATTATATTGTAGGTACCTATTCAAATAAAAATCCCTAAAACTATTCTGTAAATCGATTAGATGGTCGGTCGAGAATTGATGTTTCAAGATAATGAGCCTTCGCGCTGCCGATGATTCGAGCTTATAGTTTTTCGAGATTTTGATGCATCGAGGTAGTGAACTGTCGAGCTCATAATTTATCGATTTCAAGTACTATCGAGGTAACGTTTTCGAGCAAGTGTTATTCGATCTAACGTCATTCGATTTCAAGTAGGGCTGACGTTTGTTTACCTACCAGTAGGTACCTACCTAACTAAAACACGGGCCCATAGACTTAGTATATAACTAAGTCTATGCACGGGCCCCAGTTTTACAGTTAGTGCCAACAGCTTTCAGTCGTCGAAAGGTCAGTAGCAAAAACACCAAAAAGGTTGTGTAAAGTAAACAGGTTGGTACCTTCTTGTGCGTATGCCAATAAAATGCAATCTCTAATCATATTGCCAATCGTCTGTATAACTATCTAATCTTATATTTACGACTATCACCAAATAAGTCCTACATTAATTACCCCAAGAATTAACAAAAACATCATCCAACAAATAACAATTTTCTCAGAAACTAGTATGTAAAATACCTGCACATTTACTTTGAACAACCTGATTGCAATCACAGCTGGTAAGAAATAATATTGTTGTTCTTGGCAATCGCCGTAATATTCCAGTAAATGGTTCCATTTGCCAAGGTAACGGGTCTGGAATGGTCGTTCGGACGTATAAGGGACCTCTGTGGACCTCCGAAGCACTTGTAGGGTAGCTAAGAATGCTGCTAGTGTGAGGATTTAAAACGGGACTGGTAAAATGTAGTGTTAGGTGTGTTGATTGGTTATAGGGTATAGCCAATCAAGACACTTATTAGGTACTACATTTTGCATGCAAATGTTTTAGAAACGAGGACCACTCGTTTAAGTAAAACATAACATCACGCCTGTAATCCCTGAAGAGTTAGGCAGAGGTGCACCTAATATAGTAGACCCACATTTCGCCAGTTATATTTTTAATCCCATGTAATAGGGGGTGAACCTATTGCCATCAACCGTAATCGTTTGTTTAGCAGCAACTGAGAAATTCCCGATGGCAAAACCCAATGACACTTTGCCTAACCCGGGAATCAAACCCAGGATCTCGTGCTCAGCAGTCACGCTTGCGACTACTAGAACAACAGGGCAGTCGATGAATATTGAGTTTTAGAGAAAAAGATCGGCTTTGCATATTGTATGACAGACGCTTTCAAAAGCTTGACTTGTTAAGATAAGCACCTTTAGGTTTTTATTTTAGGTTACTACACAGAGACTTTCCAAAATATTACAATTCCGACAGAAAAAAAAGGTTTGTGTTCCAGATAAATTTTGAAATCGAACCCTTCACTTCATGCTAATCAAAAGAACATTACTGAATCAGACCCAGGATCTCATGCAGTCGCCTTTCTTAACACAGCTTTACGAAATCAACATCATCGGTTCTGCAAAAGTTGTCTTAGTTATTTCAGGAATGTCCGACAAAACCCAGCCTCATGGTAACACTAGCAGGTCGTAATGTAGGTAACTGTAGGTTTTATTATAAGTAGTAGAATATGGTAAATAAAATTGTATGGAGTCCGTCCGTTCGCTGTCGCCTGCAGACTATTTCCAGGCCTACGCCCTCGGACGGGATAAAAAACTTCAAGAGTTTTGAATACCTAACGCTTTAAAAGATCTGCATAGTTTCCAACATTTCGGCTAAATTGTTGTATCTTTAACGCCACGTGATTTGAAGAAGACAGTATCTCTTCACAAAAAAAAAATCACACAACATAATTAATATCCCGAGGAAGGAAGATTATTTCGTCTGGGTTCGTTTCAGCTCTAGACGTAGACTGACCGATGTTGCCGGCAGCAAGTTTCGATTTATTCCGATTCCTCATCTGCTCCTCTCCGACGCTCAACGCGCGGATTGCAAATCCCTCAAGCGCGCACATGCAACAATTATTGCAAGTTTTCAAAACATTTTCTGCCCGATCCGATAAAAACACCTGTAGCTCAAAAACTACAAGTCCTAGAGCAATTTCAAAAATACTGTTGTCAAGCTGATTAGATAAGGAATCTACTTATCTGGAAATCAAAATGTAATACTTTAATTATATACTCCAAATCATAATGTATAGCTAAAAAATAGTTACGCCGCCATCGTTCACAACGGAAATAACTACTTTTTCACGGGCGAAATATTGCAACTTCGAGATTCCAAAACGAATTTACCTTGACAAAATAATAAAGCACGGTTCACAAGGATAATTTTGATATATAATAGTATCAGCTACCATTAAAAATACCAGAGTTATCACGACATTTGCTGCGCAGGTAAATTCGAGTGTTCACCGTCTGTCAAATGAAAGTTTTTTTTTTTTTTTTTCGGCAAATTGTCTATGGAATAGTGTTGCGATGTTCGATTTTATTATTGAGGAATTTAGTAACGAATTGAACACAGAGGAATAAACTGTGGAGTAGACAGTTTTAGACGGTTTTTAATGCAGTTTTTAGGAGGCGGGTGCGCGTGCTACAAGTGTGACAGATGGCTGTCAAGTGCAGTGCAGCACTGTCAACAAGTGTGACAGATAGCGTCTGAGAGAGCGTTATTCCAGAATGAAAACGTTTCACGATAAAATCACGGTGATTTAACATGCGCGATCATTTTTTTTCGAGCGATCAGTCAGAAGTGCGTATCGCATAAATTCTGTGGTATCGCTACTTATGATTGGTCGAAACGGAAATAATAGGTACCGCGCGCGTTAAATCGCCGCGATTTTAATGATACCCCGTAATATGTAATATGTACATGTAAATCGCTGACTCAGATTTTTCAAGCCAAGTCTACGATGAATATGATGATGGGTAGGTAATTTATTGTAATAATATTATGACAACGTTATTTCAATGACGCTTGTTTGTTGGTTGGTTTGTGCCAAAGTTCCGAAAAATTCCGCCAAAGCTGAGGTTCCGCAAAAGTTCCGCCAAGGGCTTCAAAGTTCCGAATTCGGAACAAAAGTTCCGCGCCGGCAACGCTGACTGACTCTTCTCATGACGGCTGTCCGTCATCAACAGATGATCGGCCTGTCATTTTAAATTTAGACAATGAGAGGTTTTTGTGAGGTATTAAAAAAAAATAGTTTCCAAGAACTCTGTAGATGGCGTTGAACTGACTACGTTACTTGGTGCCAAAGCCAAAACGCTTGAAAAAAAAAACATTGCATCACGTCACGTCACATACGCTTGTTGACTGACACTTTAGAGCTTACCTACCTCAAATTAGCAACTCTATTTGTGGTGGTTCAAACTTCGTTTGAAATACTGTTAGAATAAAGTTCTAATCAGCTTGCACTACAAAGCGGTTGATACGTCAGTCACTGCGGCTGAATAGTGCGAAATAAGTGGTTTTTATTCAGTAAAAAACAAATTTTCGTCTTTTGGAAAAAAATATAAACATAAGACCTGCTTTATAGTTAGTTCAGTTAGTATGCAAAGTTTCATGATCTAATTTGAAGTACTTTTTGAATACCAGCGGTAATAAACCGCTGGTATTCAAAAAGTACGATCGTTCGATTTGGAGGTAACTTTGGTTTTTTTTTTATCGAGAAAAGTTTATGGAATCGTGTTTTCGCCAAATATAGGACTTAACATTAATCCTCAACTTTACCATATCGCACCTCCGGTGCAAGTGCTTAGGTCAAATTTCCAAAAATGAGCTGAGTATGTAATAAGATGGTAATAAGTTGCATAAAGTACCTCTGCACTTGGTGCGATAATGTCACTGGCTTGGTGCGTATAGTTTCCGTATGAGGGCGTAAGTGACGTTGTGGTTTTGGCGCGAATCAAAGGGGTATAGGAGAAACAACGTTTTATTGGTCAGTTGCGCGCGGTCCCCTGCATAAGCAGGAATGAATTGTAGCTACAACCGTTACAAAGGTAATTGACTAATTGTGACATTTTATTTATATTGATACTGGAGCAACAATGGCCTAAAGGCCCAGTTGTGACAATGTTTCTCTAATATTAAATTGATTTAATTGACTCTAATATACATTTATGACTTTGTTCCTCCAATCATTCTTTTGTTTTTGTTGTAAAATTTTGTAAGTGGGTAGAAAAATACTACTATGGCAAAACACATAAACGTAAAATATAGATCGCAATACGGTACTTTATTGAAAATATAATTTATACTTGTTTTACATTTTCACGGAATAAAAGCAAAATGCTTCCACGTGGTGAAAGACTGGTATTATTGGCTTATTCCAAAGATGAAAATATTGAATTTAGGAGTGCCAGAGGTCGAAGAAGTAGAAACTGCTGCAGTCGACGATAATTATTTTGTGGACCAAACAACAGCTAGCAGTACTAAGCCTGACGAATCTTCAGCAACACCTTTTTAATTTAGAGCAAGATAGAAATGACCCTGATGTACCACCTGCAAACTCACCATCCATTTTAACTGACAATGATGCTGTGTGAATGAACCGGTGGAACAGGATAATGACTTCTCCAGTGATGATTCAGGCGACGAGTTTAAACCCTCATCTAGTTCGTCTTCCTCGAGCAGTTCTAGTCCAGTAGTAGTTCGTCTGACAATAATAGCTCTGATGATGACACTGTTGGTAATGCAAACCAACAACCAGAAATAACACTTAAAAAAGAGGAAGTAATCCAAATGACTGGAAGAAGAATATTAAGAAAAAATTAAAAATGCTGGACAAGAATATTGAAAACTGGCAGAACAGTAAAGCTAAAAAATTAGGATACTCTTGTACCCTCTTGTCCAACGAAGTTCACTGCAGAAAAAAATATTGAAATATTCAACTTTTATTGGAAATTAGAAAGCCTGGAGAGGCACCGAGACTTTTTTGAAAACCGAGTTAATTTAAAACTTTAATTTAATAATTTCCTTTTTTTTAAGCAGTCATAATTACACAAATTATTTTAATTTAGTGCCATAACGTCATAATTGAGGGTGAGAGTGTTCCAAATTATAAAACGCCATGGTATTTTTGTTTTAATTATTTGAGGTAATTTATTTTCTTTATTATAAAGTCAAAAGGACACGTCCGCATATACGCTATCCATCTTTCCTTAATCAGGAAGTATCATCAAGTAATACGATACGAAAGTTTAAAATGCTTCTCCTGAAAAAGTGACTTTTTGCATAAGTGACAGTATTGCACCGGTGGTGCGATATATTTATTTCAAAATTAATGCTGCAGTATTTTAAGCGTAACGGATCATGATAGGCCATTATTGAGGTAGTATAGGCCCTTAAGCTTCCGAATATAACCTAGTTTTCTCGCGCTTTGTTAAAATCAGTTTTTTTAGGTTGCGTTCCTTGCAGTAACTTACCAAGTTCAGCGCAATCTATCCAGCGACTAGGGAAGAGCTAAAAAGAAAATCCCTCATTGAAGCAATAGAAAAATAAAATGTACTAAAGAAGGTCTAATAACAATTATGTGACTTTTTTTTTTTAAGAAATACTCTTTTCAATACACTTCCTCGAAAACTGGTCCTTAACGCACTACGATTAGGTACAACATGCAATGTATTTCACACGCGTGCGATGCGCACGTGTGCGGGAATGAAAATTGCCACAGGTGCAAAAGATTAAACCTACAAAAAACTTCTTATATCACCTTTGCTATACGAAGTAACGCTAAACCATCTCCTTATTTTAGTATAACTCCTCATTCCTGCACAAACTCGTCCACCCCCTGCACTTGTCCTCCGCTTGCTAGATCCGAAAGCGTTAAATACCTCGGAGTACACATAGACGACGGACTGAGATGGCACTAACAAATTGACGCCGTCACCACCAGAACTTTACGTCTTATACATATATTTAAGTCTCTTAAAGTATCCGCCGACCTAAAAACTCTTAAGATGGTGTACCTTGCACTATGCCAATCAGTGATTGGTTATTGCATAGTAGCGTGGGGTGGCGCTGCTAAGACAAGATTTCTGAGGGTGGAAAGAGCACAGCGAGCTATACTTAAAGTCATGACGAAAAAGCCCTACCGGTATCCAACAACTGAACTGTTCTCTGACTGTAAAGTACTTACGGCTCGTCAGCTTTATGTACTTAAATCCACCCTTAGAAAGCACGCAGGCCTTCCTCCTCTTAGTACAAACAAACGCACGTACGTACCACCAAATATACAACACAAAACCTCCTTCGCCAAACATCAATATTATATACTAAGTACTCATATCTATAAAAACATTAACAAACATCTCAATATCATAAATCTAAACTCACATGCACTAAAATCTAAAGTAACAGAGTGGCTGCTCCTTAAGGATTATGCCTACACGGAGTCTTTACTCACCTATCTTGTATAATACACTCACACACCTACACCCACACCTACACACACATACACTCACACCTACACACACATCACTCACACACATAACATACATTTCTATTCTTTTATACCATACAGTAGAATGACACAGTCCACTTGAGATTTAAGTTTTTGTTGATTAGTGACCGTAAACTACCTCTTATAATACAGGTTTACCCTAGCGTAAGAGGTAGAGTAATAATCTTGTACAGATTTTGCAACTTAAACTATAAATGTACCTATACGTATTTCCTTTCAAACTCTGTATGTTTTTTGGATAAATAAAGATTTATTATTATTATAACTATACCTATACTTAGTCCAAATTGGTTCAATGCCTATAGTCTGAGGTGAATGTTTTTTTTTTTTGCAAAGCTCTAGGCGTCTTTACGGCATAAATATTTTTTGAATATTCAAATTGTGTTTATAAATAGAATATCATAGATAAACATGATTATTTAAAACTAATAGTTAATTTAAAAAAAAATAGTTAATGTATACACAAATTAACATTTATTTGTGTTCTGAATTCAAAAATATAAAATAAATCTATTTTTTACATTAGGCTGTTTAACGGCTTCATACCATTGCCTCTCGTTCAACCTGGCGAGACCAAAGCGCGAAAAAAAAAGAAAATTTAAATCATAGTTTCATAGTTCGTGACAAAAATATTATTCGTTATTTTATTTTATTTCTTCTAAAGTGTATTGAAAAACGTCGTTTGATACACGTGGACATTTGTTATTGCAATTCTCGGCTCAAAAACACCCTCGCCTACGGCTCGTGTGTTATAATTCCGCCTCGATTGCTATAACAAACTTTCTCCACTTGTATCAAAATGTACTATTTTCAAATCATGTGGCGTTCTGCTTAAAAAAGCGAAAGTTACCTATACTATGAGTGTAAGTTCTCCAATCCTGACTTAGGGACTGTTTCACCACCTACGATTAACTTCCCGTTAACTTACTTGGTAGATTAATTCACATTTTTTTAAATTCCGTTCCATTTTTGAACTTATTCGGTAAGTAGTACCTATTCGGACATCGTGAAATAGGCCCTTATAGTGTCTTTCTTAAGGTGTTTATTTACTAAGCCAAGCCTTGGATAAGCATCATGAATCATATGAATACCGTTCTCCGCACCCATCGTAGCATATCTTGAGCATTTTACGACATACTTCTCGTATCTAACATTACATGGCTTGGCTTTTCATTAAAACGTGAAAGGACTATGTAGTCCGCAAAATACAATTTTAATTAATGTTTTATTTTTTGCGAATTTCAGCTCTGTATCATAACGTACCTCATCATCTGCTTAGCCTTTTGCCAACTATGTTGGGGTCGACTTCCAGTCTAACCGGAAGCAAGCATCAAATTAAAGGGCTCATCGTGAGGATTTTAAAATGGTATTTCTAACTATCTAAGAGTAAAAAATAAAATAAAAAACCCGACTGCGTAAAAAAAAAAATAATACCTAACTTTAAATAAAAACTGCAAAGAAAAAACAAGTTCATGGACAGGCAACAGTCGGGACCCATTAAATAATCGACTAAAATCATTACATCCAGTATGGGTCCCGACTGTTGCAGTCATTATGTCCTGCTTCCTGAACTTGTTTTTTTCTTTTCAGGTTTTATTTAAAGTTATTAGTTATTTTATTTTTTACGCAGTCGGGTTTTTTTATAGATAGAGTGACTGCCTATCTGACCTCCACAACCCAGTTAGTACTGGGTAATACGATGCCCCTTGGTAAGACTGACTGTCACTTTCCGGCCACTGACTACCTGTAACGACTGTTAAAGCTCTTCAAATGACAGCCGAGACCAACAGCTTACCGTGCTTTCCGAGGCACGGAGGAAACTCGGTATGTACTTAGTAGATGGTCACCTAACACACATTTATCTTCAGACCGACCTTGGCAAGCGCGGCTTAACCTCCAAGATCGACCCGTGCAGCTGTTATAAAACTTCTGATCGACTTCGATCTGAGGAGCTCGTGGCATCAACCTCTAAATGTAAGTAAGTACTTTATTTCGCAACTCGGTCACTGAACCCTACTAGTTAATCAATTAACATAATCATAGGTATATCAAAAGCAGTTCCATCAATCACCTCCCTCGCTGTGGGTGTCATTATTATTGTAAAATGTGTAAATTATTGACGGCTTAAAACGCCAAGATGGCGAATTATGAGAATTATATATGAATTATAATATAATTTTAATGAGACAAATGCCATAAGCCGTGTCAGATATCGCCTTTTAGAGATTAACTTATGTTTTAATTTGTTTGGTTTGCTCAAGCTTTGATAAAATATTGCGAGGCTCTTGAAATATGTTGTATGGTGAAAGGAGACAATTTTTTTTGTTTGGAGAACAGGCCACCCACATAAAATTGTAACAGACATACAGATATTAATGAAACGTATATAGATTTCTTCCTTATAATTTCTAGATTACAGTGGTAATATTAGCTAAGCCATGTCTAACCGGAATGATGAGAAATTCGAAAATGAAAACGTGAATCTAACACTAACAATAACAATAACACGTCAAATGTCAAATGAAGTTGTCAGTCAACCACCAAAAAGACGAATTTACAACGTTCCGTGCCATGATGATTTTCTATACCATCTAAAAGATTTTAGCGGAAACCTCTAAAATAGCATTAGAAAGCTCAAAGTTTAATATGATTTCTTTTTATATTATATTATGTTTTAATTAAAGCAGTTATTAGTACCAATGGATACCGTACTTTTTTTTTGTAAACGGAAAAAACGCCCCTATTTACTTAAGTATTTTCCGTCAAATGGCATTGACCACAACAGGAATGATTTGACTCGCAAAAAAATATCATAATACAACTTATTTGTTATGATTTTAAGATTCCGGTTTCGGTTCTATGTAATCTTTCGTTTATTATTAGCTTCGATCAATAATAGTACTAGATTCCCGATGAGCGCTTCAAAAACGGCCCGAAAAATAAGACCACAAATACTTTTGTGGTCTTATTTCGAATTAGTATGGTCCAATCATAGCCAACATTAAGACGTCAAAATGCCGCAGCGCGCGGCATAAAACTGTGTAAATAACCACCGTAACACCAAGGTTTTGGAAGGAATATCTTTTTAACGGTAAGTTTATATCATTATGTGTTTTTCATAAAATAAAAACAGAATTAAATAGTAAATAGACAATTAGCTAATATTATAATTGTTTGGCCAATGTTTGCCACAATGCACCAACTATTGTATCAAACATCGACTGTTCTTGAACAGGGAATGCATGGAGTAGTGTTGTTTTTTTTTATACTATGTTAATTTTGTTTGTAGATTTCCTAGTGACCCATTTCGCTATGCAGAATGGGTATCTATTGTCGCGAAAGAAAGAGAAAAAAAAAAAAAACAACTTTTGAAATTAATATTCAATCATTTGACAGTAGTTTGTTTGTTTAATTTGTTAGATTATTTTGTACCAGGGAACTAATATATATATTTTTTTGTATCTATCTGTGGAGGCTTGTAATTAGCAATTTAGTTATATATTTTTGTTACTATAATGTTATTAGTCTGTAAGCTTTCCTAAAATAAAATAAATAAATAATAGAAGAAATATACAACCCTTTATTATTTTTTACTTTTATTTTATCTTTTACTACCTATTTGTTGTACCGAATAGATGCAATATTAAATAGTATCTTCTACTTTTTTGGATCGGTCAAAAATATTTGCCACCATACAAAACGAACTTAAAAAAATATTCTGCAACTCTACGTCTTTCAATACTTACTGTGTTCTGAGCATTGAAATATAATACCAAGAACTACGTCTAGTTCCACAATAGAATAGGCACGAAATTGTAAACAAAAGATTTTTAACCTTACTATTTAGCTATTAAGTTTCATTTTAGAATAAATGTTTTTGTACAGATGACTTTTTGTTTTCAAGCGACATTTTAAATTTATTGCTTCTAAACCTTTCGTTGATGAAAGGACTTCAATAAATATATTTTGCAATGGTAATTAAACTTTATATTTAAGTAATAAGGTTTATAATAAACTGAAGTTGTTAATATTATTAAACTTTTTTCTAAGAAATGTAGTTGTTTATGTGTGTGCAAACGTGGCCACTTGAGCGACTTATTTTTCTTCCTGATCCTTAATCTAGTTCTATTATTGATCGAAGATTATTAGAATAAAATGGTTACTTTTTTTGGTGTAAGTAATATGAATATCCGCAACATCGAAGAGGGCCTAAAAAAACTGTCTCCTTTTATAAGTATTATAAAAAAAGGTTAAATCTGCTCCTGCACGGTGTTTTTTGAAATGTTTTCCTTTGACGTCAAGGCCTATGTTTAACAGTGGACATCTTTCGGCTGAAATGATGATGACGTCAATGTGTGTACTCAGCAGAAGATCCGAGTCTGGACTTCTGCCTATTTGATGGCAATAGGTTCACTCCTATTACCTGCTTAAGACATAATTATAAGTGCAGGAATGTGAGTGAACAATACTTATACGTCAGCCTTTGAAATTAAGGGCGCGATATTATGTTATGTTTTTGTCTGCACGAATTAGGTACTTAATGTATTTTTTTAAACAAATTCCTTCCTTCCACTTGACACCACCAAAACGACACCACCGGTGGTGTCGTATGGAATCTCTAGTCCATATGACACCACCCTAGTGATGTCCAGAAACGCGTGTTTTTGACTAACAGCTCCCAATTCATTATTTTAAGTTATGTATAGTTAAACGATAATTAATAAAACAGAGTTTATAAAATATATTTTTTTTATTTAAGTGAAGTAAGTAGTTATGTAGGTATTAAAGAACGGACCGGAAAACTAGTCTTTCAGCATGTCCACAATTGTTGTTACGTGCTTGTAATAGGCCTTAATGAACTTTTCTTTTAGTGTTTCTTTTCCGGGAAATAAAACTTATGATTTTATGTATTTTATGTCTTCAGTATTAGTATCCATGTCTATTTTGAAAAATTAAAAGATTAGGACGGAAAGACAATAATATGCAAATTGCAATGAACAATGTCAAGTTGACCATTTGAGTGACAGATAAATATAAACTTTGTCAAATGACGTGTCTCATTAATGAAACTCATCATCATCATCATCATTTCAGCCGAAAGACGTCCACTGCTGGACATAGGCCTCCCCCAAGTGTCGCCACATTGACCGGTCCCGTGCGACTCGCATCCAGCGGATTCCTGCAACCTTCACCAGGTCATCGGTCCACCTAGTGGGAGGCCTTCCAACGCAACGTCTTCCGGTTCGCGGTCGCCACTCCAGAACTTTTCGGCCCCATCGGCCATCCGTTCTGCGAGCAATGTGCCCTGCCCACTGCCACTTAAGTTTGGCAATTCTTCGGGCTACGTCGGTAACCTTTGTTCTCTTGCGGATGTCTTCATTTCTGATTCGATCGCGCAAGGAAACTCCGAGCATAGCCCTCTCCATTGCCCTTTGGGTGACTTTAAGCTTTCTGATGAGGCCCATTGTGAGCGACCACGTTTCGGTCCCGTATGTAATCACTGGCAACACACACTGGTCATAGACTTTCGTCTTGAGACACTGCGGTAGGTTGGACGAGAAGATACCGCGCAATTTCCCGAACGCTGCCCAACCGAGTCGGATTCGACGATTGACCTCTTTCTCGAAGTTAGACCTACCTAACTGGACCGTTTGTCCCAGGTACACATAATCGTCTACAACTTCGAGAGTAGAGTCTCCGATCTTGATAGGAGTGGGTGTGACATGGGCATTCAACATGACCTTAGTCTTGTCCATGTTCATTTTTAGACCCACTCTTCCGGAAGCTCTACTGAGGTCATCGAGCATTGTACTGAGGTCCTCCATGGTCTCAGCCATTACCACTATATCATCGGCAAACCGAAGATGAGTGATGTACTCGCCATTGACGTTGATGCCTAGCCCTCTCCAGTCCAGAACCTTGAAGACATCCTCCAGTGCAGCGGTGAACAGTTTCGGAGATATGACGTCTCCCTGTCTCACACCTCGCTGCAAGAGGATAGGTTTCGAGGCTTGGTCCTGAAGTCGGACTGACATGGTGGCGTTTTTGTACAAACACTTCAACACCTCGATGTACCGATAATCGATTTGGCACCGTTGGAGAGACTGCAGTACAGCCCAGGTCTCGATCGAATCGAAGGCTTTCTCGTAGTCCACAAACGCTAAACAGAGAGGCAGGTTATACTCTTCTGTCTTCTGTATAACTTGCCGCAGCGTATGTATGTGGTCCACGGTGCTAAAGCCTTTTCGGAAACCGGCTTGTTCGAGTGGCTGGAAATCGTCAAACCTGCGCGCGAGACGATTCGTGATGACTCTAGAAAACAACTTGTAGACATGGCTTAGAAGTGAGATGGGCCTATAATTCTTCAGCCGGGCATTGTCACCCTTTTTGAAGAAGAGCACCACCACACCCCTGCACCATGCCTGTGGCGTTTGTCCCTCAAGTATGACGGAATTAAACAGCTTCTGAAGGGCCTTAAGTACCGGTTTTCCACCCGCCTTCAGGAGTTCGGCCGTAATTCCGTCATCACCCGGTGCCTTGTTGTTTTTGAGCTGCTTCAGAGCCATCCTAATCTCGTACAGGCTGACGTCCGGGATGTCTTCGGTATAGTGTCGGGTCAGTCTAGCTCTTGGGTCGTTGGCTAGATCTACGACGGGTTTACTGGTTGACGTGTACAACTGTCCATAGAAGCTCTCGATCTCCCTCAGAAGATCCGGTTTGGCGGATAAGATCCTACCATCGTCGGTCTTCAGTTTCGTGAGCTGGCTCTGCCCAATAGCCAGATCCCTTGCAAATACCTTGGAGCCTTTATTCCGCTCAATCGCGTCTTTAATACGCTCGGTATTAAAGCGGCGGAGGTCGCTCTTCAAGGATTTAGAAATCCGTCTATTGAGCTGCCGGTATTTACACGCCTCGTCTGAAGACTGCAGGATCATCTCACGCCGCTCCTTCATGAGCTTGAGAGTGTGATCGGAGAGCCTCTTGTTCTGATCTGTACGACGCGCCTTGAAGAACTTAGACCCGGTCGTATGGACAGTTTCCACGAACCCATCGTTGTATTCGTCCACTGAGCTTCCTAGGCACTCGAAACGGTTCTGGAGTTCAAGCTGAAAGCTCTCGGGGTTTTGGATTTGGATCTGTGCTGGACGGAGCGTAGACTTCATCAGTCGATACCTTTCAAGCTTGATGTTGATGTTCAATGTGCCTCTTACCATGCGGTGATCGCTCCCGGTTTTCACCGAATTGATCACAGAGACATCATTGAACATTTGCTTCTTGGTTGACATGATGAAGTCGATCTCATTTCTAGTTGCACCATCGGGGCTCTGCCAGGTCCACTTCCTGTGCTCACGCTTTCTGAAGAAGGAGTTCATCATATAGAGGCCCTCCTTCTCCATAAAACTAGCCAGTTGGTGACCCCGGCGATTCCGATGTCCAACTCCAAATTGCCCCACCTGCAGCTCATCCCCGTCTCGTTTGCCCAGTTTCGCGTTGAAGTCCCCCATGACAACTGTGAAGTGAGTTTTGGAACCATGCATGGCTTTAGATATATCCTCATACATGGTCTCCACTTCGTCGTCGGGGTGTGCCGAGGTCGGGGCGTAGACCTGTATGACCTTCAGCGAATATCTTGAGGATATTCTGAGTATAAGGTACGCCACCCTGGTCGACACACTCTCGATCTTCACCACGTTGTTCACAAGGGACTTGTGGACGATAAACCCAACACCACCCTGGGACTGCCGGTCACCCTCTTGGAAATAGAGCAGGTTGCCGGATTTCAGGATTATCGTGTCCTCCCCCTCTCTTCGGACTTCAGATAATCCCACAATACTCCATCGCAGCCTGCTCAATTCCTCTTCTAGTTCCGCTATCTTCTCGTCAGTCCGGAGTGTGCGCGTGTTATATGTTGCCAGGTCCAGTCGTTGGTATTGGCAGCCGGATCCCTTCCGGAGATTCTTCGCACCCCTTGCCACGCCGTAGCCTCGACCGCTGCCGTAGTCAAGGGTAGACGGGCTGCCGGGCACTAGGGGCCATTTCTTTGTTGCGCTATTCATGGGGGGGTTTTGCCATAATCGCCACGCTTGGCAAGCGGGTTGGCGATCGCAGTGAGTGCAGTTCTTACATAAGACACAGAGATCGCTGCTGCCCATTCTCTGGTAAGTCCCTTAGTCGCCTCTTACGACACCCACGGGAAGATATGGGATGGTGTTATTCTTTACGTCCGACACCACACGGACGGTACTAAACTGCTTGAACTTAATTGGAGTTTTCATATCAACAACAACTTTGTATGTAACCTCACTAATAGTCGGTGGTGTCATATGGACTAGAGATTCCATACGACACCACCGGTGGTGTCGTCTTGGTGGTGTCAAGTGGAAGGAAGGAACAAATTAGTCTACATGGTATAAACAACATACTTGTTGTTTCTCATGTCAAACAACAATTAGGAGCTGTCTAGCCAAAATGCACTCCAAATCATTAAGTTGTTCCAGGAACACGCTAACATAGAATAGTACCTAATCCTTTTTGCATTTACGAGCGAAATCATTTATGTATAGGTACCTACATACGTAAACAAACAAATTAATAAAATTGAATTGTCTGTTTGTAATTTCAAAATAACAGCATTTTGCTGAATGCTTGAAAGTTACCACGTATTAGTTACGTGCTCCGATTTAAATATGGAAGTTCACACACACACACTTCCAAAAACATCAAACCTCTTGTCTTTATATTTTTCGTTTTAAAAATATTGTTATATTATAATAGTTTTTAGTTGTTAATTTAATTATCTTAATTTACTTATCTTTTTTTTCTATTTCCTCAGTAATTAGTTAGTTCAGTGTTACCTTTACTTGGGAAGAGACTGGACCCCACGACACAGGGTATCCTAGTGTGGAGTTCAGGGAATTTGTAAAAATCGCTTAAGGATCTTTTTTTTTTTGTTACTAGCTTTTTATATTGTACCTTTTTATGCGAACTGAATAAAAATTGTATTATTATTATTAGTTATATGTATTTTTATTTTTCCACGCGTACAAAGGTCGCGAAATGTGGGCGACATATTATTAGGAACACTTAATCTGCCTTACCTTGCGAGGATTACAGGTGTGATGTTATGTTAAAACTATATTAATCAACTACAGTTTGTCTGCTGAGAGAACGCATTCCTGACAAGTCGTGAGCGAAAGGACGATGTAACTAGGGTTGCCGCCCGTACTTATAGTTTCGTACTATATTTCAGTCAATTGTACTATATATTATAGAAAAATTATATAGTACGAAAAATACAATATTTTTATCCCTAATTTTATTCTTGACTGTCGCGCTTTACTTGATTGGAAGTCTGGAACGTACCCGCAGCGCTGCACGGGGAAATGCATTCTTGGCAACAAAACGTCAGCTGTCAAACTAATTTTATTTACAATAATTATTTCTGAATACAAATTATGTATTCAGAAATAATTATTGTAAACTAGCTGTTGCCCGCGGCTTCGCCCGCTTGAAGTTCGGTAACTGTCCCATCATACTAAAGGGATAAATAGTATCATATATGTTAATCCAGGTTATAAACTAACTATGTGCCAAATTTCATAATCATCACAATTAAAATCACCACAATCACTATCACAATCACCATCACTATCACCATCATTTTCACTGTTACAATCACAATCACCATCACCATCATCGTTATCACAACAACATCACCATCACTATCCCAATCATAATCACTATCACTATCACAATCATTATCACAATCACCATCATCGTTATCACAATCATCACAATAAATCAACAATAATCCTGTATATACGTAGAAGTCGAATCCGCCATGTTTTGGATCTTAAAATAAATGCCATATTCGTAATCAGCACCAATGATAATCTCGGAATCGACACCCATATTGATTTTTAGACATTTCAACCCCATCGCACTGGTATTTCAGGTCCACCACATTAAATCTTAAAATCGCTGTTTTTGTGATTACACCATACAAACAATACCAAACCCATTTCCCCCTTTGGGGGTTGAATTCTGAAAACACCTTGAACCCATTTCTACCCATTTATCGATAGGAGTACTCCTGTTAAGTTTCGAATAAAACAGTTTAACTAATCTTGTTTCTCCGTACATATCCTGGAGCCCTTTTTCACTCCCTTAGGGAGTGAATTTTGAAAAATCCTTTCTTTGTGCACCTCTTGACTACATAAGGAACCTACTTGCCAAATTTGGAATCTGTAGACCCAGCGGTTTGGGCTTTGCGTTGATATGTGAGTCAGTCAGTCAGCCAGCTTCTTCTTCTTTTATATATTTTTACCCGACTGCGCCAGAAGGAGGGTTATTGTATAGATTTTATCTAAAATAGAAGTAGCCTAAGTTACTCCTTATTTCATCAGCTATCTGCTAGTGAAAGTCCCGTCAAAATCGGTCTCGCCAGAGATTAGCCGGAACAAACAGACAGACAGACAGACAAAAATTGAAAAAAAAAATATTTTTGTATATGTACCCTATATACATTCATATGCATGAAGTAAAATGCGGTTGTTTTAATATTACAAACAGACACTTCAATTTTATTTATTTGTACAGATAAAGCCCCCTTTTCATCTTTCACCCCTTAGGGGTTGACATTTTTAAAAACACCGTTGTGTTAGCTGCCAACCATAAGCCTAGATAATAAATTTAGTGAGTTTTACTTCTACTTTTTAACCCTTCGGGGGTGGTATTATGAAAAACGCTGAGACACGTATAAATTAATTTTTAATCATCAGCCTAAACCCAAAATTTGAAGATCCAAACTTTAAAACTGACGAATTTCCATAAACAACTTCATCCCCCTTTTTAACCCTTCGGGGGTGGAATTGTGAAAAACGCTGAGACACGTATCAATTGATTTTTAATCATCAGCCAAAATACAAAATTTGAAGATCCTAAATTTAATCCTGACGATTTTCCATAAACAACTTCATCCCCTTTTTTAACCCTTCGGGGGTGGAATTATGAAAAACGCTGAGACACGTATCAATTAATTTTTAATCATCAGCCTAAACACAAAATTTGAAGATCGTAATTATAAAACTGGCGAATTTACATACAAACTTTCATCCCCTATTTAACTCCCTTAGGGGTTGGATATCTAAAATTCCTTATTCCTTGTCTAAATTATAAAGGGAGCCTCTGTGCAAAATTTCAGCTTTCTAGATTCAAGGGTTTGGGCTGGGCGTTGATGAGTCAGTCAGTCAGTCAGTCAGTCAGGCCTTTTGTTTTTATTTATATAGATAAAATTAGTTCAAAAATAAGCGTAGAAGAGGTGTTTTTATCTAAAAACTGCTGAAAAATAACAAATACTTTTCAAAAGTACAGAATTACAGATACAAATTTGACAAATATATTTAAAATCATTTGCTTTCTTCTCTTGGAGTGAAGAAAGCAAATAAAAAAATAAAAATAAGTATCTATCATCATCATCATCATCATATCAGCCCGGAATCACCCACTGCTGGGTATAGGCCTCCCCTTTTTTCTGCCACACTTCCCGGTTCTGTGCGTCCCTTGTCCAGGTGTTTCCCGCGACTTTGACAATGTCGTCGACCCAACGAGCTTTAGGGCGGCCCTGGTTTCTATGGCCTAACTTTGGCCACCACTCGGTCAAAGCCTTGCTCCATCGGCCATCTCCGCGTCTAGCCAGATGTCCTGCCCAGGTCCATTTGAGGCGCACTGCCCGGTTCCCAACGTCGCGTCGTAGACTTTCGTCCGACGGCGGATTTCGGTGTTACGCACTCGATCTAAGAGGGTTATGCCGAGCATGGCTCGCTCCATGGCCCTTTGTGCCACTCGTACTCGGTGGACAGTCTCCTTTGTGAGCGTCCATGTCTCGGCACCGTACGTCATTGTTGGCAGGACACATTGGTTGAAAAGGCGGGTTTTTAGGCACTGAGGGATCTGTGTGGTCCGAAAAATTTGCTCCAGTTTACCAAACGCCGCCCATCCGAGTTGTATTCTTCTAGAAATCTCCTTGTTGGCATGTTCTTTGTTAAAAGAAAGAACATGTCCCAGATAAACATAATGATCAACCATTTCCAGACGCTCGTTTCCAACCATAACTGCTGAGACAGAGTCGTCCGGAATGCCTGACATCACCTTCGTCTTGGACATGTTCATTCTTAAGCCAACTTGTAGGGAAGCATCGAAAAGTTGTTTCAGCATGAATTAAGTATCTATCCGTAAACCAAAATATTTTTTCAGTCATTAATGTAAAATGGAAAGAAGAAAGAAATACTTAGAGCATCATTCTATTAATTTAATAAAAAAATACTTGTTCATTTTAATATGAATCTAAATTGTTCAGATTCCCATAATTATGTTTAAATGCAATAGATAGATCATTGATGGTCAAAGCGAAGAGCAATAACAAATATTACGTATATTACGTTTAAAAATAAATGTGTAAGTACTTTTTTTTCCTGAATTTTCTAAAACTACCTACTATAATTTTGCAGCTTTTTTGGGAAAAATACTATATTTGTTTAAAATAAAGGTGACAACCCTAGGTGTAACTTTGAAGTGGCGAAGAATTTACGATAAACATTTATAACTATCGTTTTCCGCCATAATAACAAATAATATTATTAAAAACGATATCATTAAATCAAGTAACAATACATGTTATAATTTAGCACTAAATTTATGTACCAACTAACAGACGTCAGAAACGCATTCTCTCAGCGGACAAACAGCTTATAACAGCTATAGATTCGCCATCCCCGCACTAGACCATCTAGAACTTTCCACATAACTCAGATTCCCGCACTTTACGATTGTCAGTTTTATTTTATTAAACTTATAACAAGTTTCTGAGGGAAGCAGGTCTGTTTTTACGTCATTACTGTAATAAAAACAGGAGAAACAAGAAACAAGGGCCATTGGAGTCAAGTTTAGGGAGTTGTTCAGGAATGCCTACATTTCAACCTGGAGCCTACTTGGAGTATGATTGGTTTTCGAATACAATGTAACATGAATGAGGGTCATATTCTTGGAGGAGTTTTAATTTTGTTGCAAAATTGTAAGAATTTCTTTCAATAACACCAAGTCCCGAATATTTCCTAGCCGTCGCGCGTCGGTTTTACAAATCTGAATCGTACCATTCATAATTTTAAAATCAAGCAAAAGCTTGTACAGATTGTGGAATTGCAGTTGAGAATGTGAATATTACCGCACAAAAGCTAACTGATGCATCTTCTTGAAACGGTCCCAAGTTGCCATTAACAACACTCAAGAGAACGCCTCAGGTGGCCTGTTATTTTCCTGGCAGCACACCTTAATAGCTAATTACCGGATAAAATCTAGACTAAAACTAGAATGACTAGAACTTCGCTATTTTATTCAGTTCCGTCTTACCTCCTGGCCACGATGCACACGCTCAAGGAATATGCGTCTAGCTACAGCGACTTCGAAGAAATCAAATGAAAGAAGTTGTATAATTATGCGTTTCAAATGAGAATAGGACTGACCTCCTCGTGCCATGTTGTGACGTTAATTAATTAATTAATTTATTTATTGACACACCAACGACTTATTCACTAAATCATTTACATTGATTAGTTTATATTTCAACGGCTTTGCGGTGAATTCGTCACTTTTTTGGATGCACTCTATTCTGTCAATATGAACACGATATACGGGATTCCATACAAGAGATGCATATTCCAGTATACTCCTCACCAGAGAGTTATAGAGAACCTTTAGGGTGCCACTTGACCGGAATTCCTTGCAAGTTCTTTTTACAAATCCCGACATTTTATTTGCTTTGGCGACAATAGTGTCAAAGTGATTTGTAAAGGATAGTTGACTATCAAGTTGGACTCCCAAATCACGAATGGTATCGACTTTCTGAAGAGTTATGCCGTTAAAATGATATGCAGAAGGCTGTATCAGCTTTTTCCGTGTAAATGTTATATGATAACCATGTGTTCATGTGTGCCAACAATGTTAATGATCTCCATCTCATTATCATTTCAACCGAAAGACGTCCACTGCTGGGCATAGGCCTCCCCCAAGTGTCGCCATATTGACCGGTCCCGTGCGACTCGCATCCAGCGGATTCCCGCAACCTTCACCAGGTCATCGGTCCACCTACAGACTAGTGGGAGGTCTTCCAACGCAACGTTTTCCTCTATGGCAAAAAAATACTTAGGTACGCAAATAAATTGTTAATAATATATTTTAAAGTGCCACGCACGAGCCAATGCGACGCGACTTGGGGAGTGTGACGTTACTCACGTTGAGGTAAGTCGCGTAGCAAATCGCATCGGCCGAAGCAATGATCGGGGCCTTAGTTCACGGTAGATTCGCTGATGTCTTTAGTGTAACTGGAATAGTAGTTTCAGTCTTGTCTGTAGGTACATATTAAAGTTTTAACATTTTGTGGTCTGTTAACTTTCGGATGAAACTCAAACTGCTGAGAGAACTGTAACTGCTAGTAGGTATCGGTATTTTTTTAAACTACATATCTACGCTAGGAAGATTATTCAAGTGTGTTGAAAAACATCATTTGATAGGCTAAAGCATTTGTCATTCATTTACCTACGCTTTTTTCAGGTACTATCGAGGACACTCCCGCCTGACCACCACTAAGCTTATTTTTGCTTGCACTCGCAACATAGAAACGCTCTCTAGCCCCGCCCCATTGACTTTGTATAGAAATAATGAATGAAAAGATACCGAATCAGCCGAGCGCACTGACGACGCTCGCCAAACGAGAGTTATTGCTATTTTGCGCGCCAAAGTTGAGGCTTTCCTCAAAAAAATTAAAATGGTCAGGCGGAAAAGACCCCTACTGTACCTATGGTTTTCAATAAAATTATAAGGATAAGATAAGAACAACATGCCTATTTGTGAAACAGTCAACGATATTAACCATTGAGGCAGAATCAATTACGTAGATTTTCCGAAAAATCTGCAAAGCAAGTTGTAAAACAATTTTGACCTTAAAAAACCTAAATCTGTGACAATCAAGCAAAAGCAACTATCATCCCGCTAAAATTCAAATTCCGAATACAAGATGTTCGTGTTCGAGTTGGCGAGTGTCGGTGGAAAGTTTAAATTTGAATGTGGAACGCTAAACTTTGAAAATGGAGGCTGACGACTGGGACCTATGCAGTTGAATTAATGTGTATTGTATTACATACAAGATCCAGTAGTTGCTGAAGTAAGTCGCAAAGTGCACTACACATTTCACTCGTTGAAATGCCTTCAGAGCTTCTTGCCTTTGAAGACTAAAATCTCCCTTGCGCAAACTCTCATCCAGCCCATCATAGATTACGCCGATGCTTGTTATTTGGATGCCACTGAGGAGCTTTTAAATAAACTTGAGCGTTTGCAAAATATCTGTATTCGTTTTGTTTTTAACCTTAGAAAGTATGACCATGTTTCCAACTTTCGCAAGATACTCAAGTGGCTCCCAATCCGACTTCGCAGGAACTCTCGGATATTGTGTTTACTATTTAACATCCTTCATAACCCTAAAACTCCATCCTATCTGCGGGAACGCTTTTCCTACTCCCGTCCCTTTGATGCACCTTGCCGGTCGCATCTTAGGAACCTCCTTAAATCCCCTCCCCACTCTACCGATTTCTACTCCTACTCCTTTACTGTACACGCTGTGCGGTTGTGGAATTCTCTTCCGCCTGATATTAGAGACTGCCAAACTATTGCAGTATTTAAAAGAAGAGTGAAAGAACACTATCTGTCCAATTCGTCATAGTTGCATAAGTATTTATTAATATATATTATTTTGTAGTTTATATATTTGTGTTATATATTTTGTCTTGTATATGTACGTATATTCTTGTATTGTATGTTATATTTAAATTCTATATTTGCTTTAAGTTTTTATGTATTCTATTTTCTCATTTTTTACACACTATGTCTACATCTCTTTGTATCTTCTCTCCTTTCGCAGGTATGCTGGAAGAGATTTCTTTAGAAATAAGCATCACCTTTGTACCTATTTTTCCATTCCTTTCTTCTTTTCTGTATTTAGTGTGTACATGAACCGTTAAATAAATAAATAAATAAATAGTTATTCTTGAACGATAAGTTAAAATCCGCATTAAAAATTTGGGTCTCTAATAATTCACGACTATTTTTATTTTATTTTATGTCTTCAAAAGTCTATTTAAAAACGTCGTTTGATACACTTGGACATTTTTGTTAATGCAGTTGTCGGCTCAGAACACCGTCGCCTACGGCTCGTGTGCAATAACAAACTTTCTCCACTTGTGTCAAAATATTTTTTTCCATACACTTCCTCGAAAACTTGTCCTTAACGCACTACGATTAGGTACAACATGCAATGTATTTCACACACGTGCGATATTTTCCACTTTCCCGCACGTGTGCAGGAATGAAAATTGCCACAGATAACTATACCTATACTTAGTCCAAATTGGTTCAATGTCTATAGTCTGAGGTGAATGTTTTTTTTTTTAATTTTTGCAAAGCATGTAACAGATCTACTTGCTCCTATTTAAAATAAATGGATAAGCAGACTTGTTCAATTAAATTTTAATAGAGGGGAAAGATAAAAAATACAGCTAGCTATAAAAAACTACCTAGCACGCACTCAGTTTTAAAGTTTATGCACTTAGATGGACAATAATGAGTTTACCACACTGTAAGAACGGGATCAGGCGTCAGGGTAGCAGGTCGATACCGGAGTAACCTTGAAGTTGAGCTCTGAAGCAGTAGAAACGGCGGCAGCGCAGATCTCAGAGTTCACCAGGACAGCTCAGCAGCAAGACAGTGCAGAACTCAGGGCCAGACGTAGGACAGCCCTGCGAGACCAGTAGACGGACAGGCACGTAGTTAGCCTCCGAACATCGGGAGTAGAAGTCCCAGGAGAAAACTTTCGTTGGATCCCCTGGACAGTTTAAGAATCTCACCGCCAAAACCAAGCTGCTCTCTGATACTCCTCAAATCAGATTTTAGAGTAGACCTTTCAGCCGTCCGTCAGCTCGTTTCTCCCAAAGTAGTCTTCCTCTTTTTAAATCTTAGTTTTCTTAGTGTGGCCATCATCTCAACTGACAAGTGTAGTCGGCCAGGACATATACATGAGTGCGTAAAGAATTGTATAAATATAATCATTTAATATTAAGTTATTAAACAATCGTAATAATTTATAAAATACATTGGCTAAGCATATTGATAAAAATAATTTAAATTATACAAACCAAAAAGAGAAATCATAGAGCTAGACCATAGACTGAGCAGAAAGAGAATTAAAAAACTAACTGACAGTTTGACAATTTGACGCTTGACGTAAATATCACAACATGAAAATTATAATAATATTTTATTTCAGCTATTTCCAAGTTAAAGAATCGTATTTAAATCGATTTGCTGAGTGTAGATATATAAACAAATAAAATGCATGATAAATAGTATTATGAATGGTGAATATGAAGCGTAAGTATAGCATAATACTATAAGCACTACGCGTCTTTACGGCATAAATATTTTTTGAATATTCAAATTGTGTTTATAAATAGAATATCATAGATAAACATGATTATTTAAAACTAATAGTTACTTTTATACACAAATTAACATTTATTTGTGTTCTGAATTCAAAAATATAAAATAAATCTATTTTTTATATTAGGCTGTCTAGCGGCTTCATACCATTGCCTCTCTTTCAACCTGGCGAGACCAAAGCGCGAAAAAAAAAGAAAAGTAAAATCATAGTTTCATAGTTCGTGACAAAAAAAATATTCGTTATTTTATTTTATTTCTTCAAAAGTGTATTGAAAAACGTCGTTTGATACACGTGGACATTTGTTATTGCAATTCTCGGCTCAAAAACACCCTCGCCTACGGCTCGGGAGTTATAATTCCACCTCGATTGCAATAACAAACTTTCTCCACTTGTATCAAAATGTACTATTTCAATACTCTTCCTCGAAAACTGGTCCTTAAGAGCCATTTCACGTTTTCGCGCAAATTTCTAAGACTTTAGTCGCCTAAATTACCATCTTAGAGAACACCCTGGCATTTTTAATACATGTTAAAAATAGATCAGTTTTTCTTATTGACACTTAATGTAACACATTTACAAAAACTTATTTTTTTAGTATGTAGTGATTAATCTCCCACAACTAGTTTACTAAAAAATCTTCGCAGAGTCAATTTCAGACTCCTAATACTATCATAAATATTTTTAAATTTCACTCATATAAATGCACAAAGCATCAGACATATACTTTTGTCGACAAATAATGTACTAGAATATCGATAATTAATAACATTAATTAGTAAAAAAATAAAGTCTTAGGTCAATTTTTACGTTTTATACTGCTATTTTGTCGTGATTTTTTGGTTTGAATAAAGCGTAATTACATTTTTTTTTAAATGTAAAAATAAACTATGTTCTTTTACTAAACTAATTCCAAAGTTTTATTAAAATCAATTCATTTAATCAGATACAAAATAATTTTAAACATCACTCTAAATTAGAATAAATTACGACGCATAAGCGAGCACCGATTAGTACGGCCCGAGCGCCCATCGACGAAGGACCTGTGCCATTTTTTTCCGCGTCCCGACTTTAGTCGCCTAAATTACCATCTTAGAGAACACCCTGGCATTTTTAATACATGTTAAAAATAGATCAGTTTTTCTTATTGACACTTAATGTAACACATTTACAAAAACTTATTTTTTTAGTATGTAGTGATTAATCTCCCACAACTAGTTTACTAAAAAATCTTCGCAGAGTCAATTTCAGACTCCTAATACTATCATAAATATTTTTAAATTTCACTCATATAAATGCACAAAGCATCAGACATATACTTTTGTCGACAAATAATGTACTAGAATATCGATAATTAATAACATTCATTAGTAAAAAAATAAAGTCTTAGGTCAATTTTTACGTTTTATACTGCTATTTTGTCGTGATTTTTTGGTTTGAATAAAGCGTAATTACATTTTTTTTTAAATGTAAAAATAAACTATGTTCTTTTACTAAACTAATTCCAAAGTTTTATTAAAATCAATTCATTTAATCAGATACAAAATAATTTTAAACATCACTCTAAATTAGAATAAATTACGACGCATAAGCGAGCACCGATTAGTACGGCCCGAGCGCCCATCGACGAAGGACCTGTGCCATTTTTTTCCGCGTCCCGATTTTCGAGCGTGTCTATCGTAAACGCATTGTTATACTACGACTACAACATTTTGATTCTCTTTGTATTTTTTTTTCATTAGGTTAGAATTTCGTTTATTATCAAGTAAAGTATTATTTTAGTAATTTGTAAATGAATAGTTATATTTCTGTTTTATCAGTTTTAGCAATGGGGCGTAAGGGTTGTATTATCATTGTGTCAATATAAGGAAAGAATAAAAAAAAAAAAAAAAACAGAAGCGAGGTGGATATTATTTTTATTTGCAATTCATATACATAGTTATCGATCACGTAAGGTGAAAGCGCAAGGGTAGCCCGCGAAATTCAAATTTTCAAAAGACTATTTCATTGATGATTTGATTATAACTCCGCAAATCCATTATTTGCTACGATCGCGAATCATATTTTGTTCAACATACAACCTGACACTGACATATTAATTTTCTTTTCTTAACATATAATTATATCGACATGGAATATAGAACCGTAATTACAATTTGAAGGGTTTGAAAACACTTAACACTCCTTTAAAAATATTTGGGGTCCGAAATTTGATAGCTCTTTTGTTTTCATTTTAGAATGAGAAATCGCGTGAATCGAGTAGAGGAGGATAGTACTTTTAGATTTAGAAGAGACGCCGTGCAGGGTCCTAGTGGAAAGACTGATTCAATAAAATTCGCTCACGTCAGCGCGTATTCTTTTGGCATTATCAGGGAACATTACATGAGAACGTGAAGTCGTAGTATATTCCTGACATCTTCTACAAAACAACATACTAATAAACTGACTTACTGTTAATTTTAATTAAAACTTGTTAGTAAGTACTTCTTTTTTTAAATACCTACTAAAGGAACTCGGTAGTAAATTTTTGAGAGGAATCAATTTAGATGGCCATCGACACGGAAGAAGTTTATGAACAAAGCAAATAGATGCAATTCATGATATATCATAGATACACACACCTACACAGAGTAGGTATCCTTAAAAAAAATCTTTCAACTCTGAGAGTATAATCAGTCGATCAAAAGTAAGAATATGAAAAAACCTCGTTACTGAAAAATACTGTTAACGCTTGAATTTAATGTATTTAGTAGTTAAGGAACCAGAAAGAGTATGCGCTTCGAAATCAAGATTATCATGTTTATCAACCTACCTACCTACTAAATATCTAGTTTTAAAAAATGACGTGTAAAAGTGTTTGTAAAAACCAACTTGCAAAATAAACATCATTTATCATTTATAATAAAAAGTATAATAATATAGTATATTATGATACAAGTAAGTTGCAAGTACGAGGCTGTGAGTTGCAGCCCGAGCCGCAGGCGAGGGCGTAAATCAGCCGAATGTCTAGTGAGCAAGTTGCTCACGAGTTTCATACGCACTTTTTCAACACACTTGCGAGGAAAAAACAAACATGCAGCAACAAATGCGATACAAACAAAATATAAAAATTATGGGAAATGGCGCGCAAGTTTTTTTTTTTTGCACTCGCCAAATGTAAGGTGATACTTAAAGCCATAAAGCCTACTTCGAAATTATAATTTTAGTGATAAAATACAAATACATTTCACCTATAACAAATTATTGTAAATCTATACTAATATTATAAAGAGGAAACCTTTGTATTTTTGTATTTTTGTATGTTTGTATTGAATAGGCTCAAAAACTACTGGACCGATTTCAAAATTTCTTTTACCATTACTTAGAGGGATTCTTCCGAATCCGTATAGGCTATATTTTATCCCCGTACTCCCACGGGAACGGGAACTACGCGGGTGAAACTGCGGGACGTCAGCTAGTTATAAATAATTTGATATTAATAAATGTTTTTCCGTCTTAATTATGGACACATTAATTATTTATTCCAAAAACGTAAATGGGTTTTCAGCGACATAAAACCTCTTTGTTGTTACAAAAAAAAAACTGTATTACCCGATTAAATTGAAAATGCTCTGTGTACTCGCATATTATTTGCAGTTAGGTAATTACTAAATTAACATTGTAGGCATAATTCTATTATGCACTAGTGTGTAATATTATTGCACACATTAGGCTCACTTTACGAGCAAGTGTGTTGAAAAATATGTAATAGAAATGTTCGAGTTTAAATCGAACACTAAGCGAAAATGCATAATTGTATCGAACGCAAGAATGCACATTCGCTCGTTCACCAAAATGTGGGCCAGTTCGTGTTCAGATCTCTTTAGAGACACCGCGTACTCAACAACCATTACCATTACCAAAACCATTACCATTGTCTTGTAATTAGGTGTTGTAGTGATTTAATATATAGCTATTTCTCTTACAATTCGGGACTTTAACTTTTACCATAAACCATATCCTATTATTACGAGAAAGGAGTGTTAGGTCACCATAGCGCCAAGCACTACTTTTTACATGGTCCTTCGAGCATTTATTTACCAGTGACTACCAAGTGAAACAGTGGCACGCGAACCAGAAGATCGCCGCAATTTGAAGAACCACGGATTGCAGAGACGGTCGGTTGGAGCATATAAGGTCAGATCGAACCATTTATTTATACTAACCATTACCGAATATTTTCAAACCAACTTTAAATATGGATTCCGATTCGCTGTTCATCAACCAAACGGCACTCTATGAAATCCTGGACAAGTTTCTAACCAACATAAAGAAAGATGGGTCCGAGAGGGAAACCATCGATAATTACAAGCGCAAGGCTAGTATGTTGGAAGCATACTGGCGCAATTATCAAGAAAACCACAACAAGTTAATTGAGTTTGCAGATTTAGAACACATTTACTTCAAAAAGGGTTGTTTCGAAACAGCCCAGGATGTTTATTTGAAAACAAAGGATATAATTAATAAAACCATGAGGCAGTTAGGCGCGACGCAGCTGAGAGAGGAAAACCCTTACAGAGCCAAGACGGAGGAGGTACAACCATTACCAGGTAACCGGGCTAGCCAACAATTAGGCGCAGACCATCGTCGGCAGGAAGATGAGGCGGCGCAGCCACAACCAGGTACGTCGTCGCCGCGCTATGAGGAGTCCTCGCAGCGAGAGAGTTTACTATATAAAGATAGAGGCTCCAGCAAGCTGAACGGGTTGATAAAGAGGCAGAATATTAATTTCAAAGCGTTCATCAGAACCGTGAGTAATATACAAGTCGATAGTTTCGAGAATAAATGGCAATTCGAGAACGCTCTAAAATCACTAGATAGCCGATGGGGTGAGATCGACAAGCTTCATTGGGAAATTGAAGGTGAGGATGGAGACGACGATATTACGTACCAAATGGAATTCTGCAAGCACGAGAAAAAGTACAGTGAATTGACAAACGACATCAACAAAAAGATGTGGGCAGTGAAACACCGTGAAAAGTCAGCTCCAAAAATGGACATCCCCGTGTTCAATGGGACTTATAACCAATGGGTTCCATTCAAAGACTTGTTTAGCGAAGCGGTTGACAAAAACCCGTCGATGTCTAATGCACAGAAAATGCAGTTTTTGAAGAGCAAAGTGACTGGAGAAGCAGAGCGTCTGATTCACCATTTGCAGATTAGCTCTGACAATTATCATGTGTGTTGGGAGATCTTAAACCACAGGTATGGTAACAAGAAATTAATTTTCACGTCCCATATTAATATACTGCTCGGGCTTCCCAACATACAACAGCAGTCGCTAGCCACGATCAAAAAGCTGCATGACCTAACATGAACGCGTTACATGTGTCGCAATCGATAACCTGTGTATTGTGCAATTCAGAACACGGATTGTGGCGTTGCCCTACATTTTTGCAAATGACTCATGAGCAAAAGGCAAACAAAATTGAGCAATTAAATTACTGCCAAAACTGTCTATGCAGTCATAACAATAAACCATGTCAGTCGAGCAAACGATGTCGCAAATGCTTAGGTACGCACAACACTTTACTTCACGAAGCATTAGCAAAACAAAGTCCAACTGCGTCAGCAGAAGAAATCTCCAACAAGAGTGTTGCAACCAAAACACGCACATCTAGGTCATCTCACGTGTCTTGGGATGACATATCTGAAGTACTATTGGCCACCGCAATTATAAAAGTCAAGGGAGCTGATGGAACACTGCACAAGATGAGAGCATTAGTCGACCAGGGTTCTCAACTGTCGTTAATCACCGAAAACGCAGCGCAGATATTGGGATTAAAGAGGGATCGTTTTAAAGGTCAAATTTACGGTGTTGGTGAAAAAGAAAACAACGCGAAGGGAATGTTACAGGTAACACTACAGTCTTCAAATAGTGAGTTTACTTGTGACACGAACATTATTATAATGAACAATTTGATCAAACGACTGCCAAACAACACGTTTACTAAACCAACAACGTGGACCCATATCCAAGGAATACAATTGGCCGATCCGGAGTTCCATATAAGCAGACCCGTAGACATGCTTCTAGGTGCAGATGTGTATAGCAAGATAATGTTAGGAGGAATCTTAAGAGGAGACAAGGACAACCAACCAATCGCTCAACAGACGCAACTAGGATGGCTACTCTGTGGATCCATGAAACCACACTACCAATGCAACGTAATACTCAACAACACAGAAGACCTTCTGAAATACTGGGAGAACGAAGACATTAACCAGAAGATAGAGATGACCAACGATGACCATGAGTGTTTACAGTTCTTTATTAAAACCACAAGGAGACTTGAGGACGGAAGATATGAAGTCCGACTACCGCTTAAGCCGGAACACAACAACAAGTTGGGACAAACCAAACCACAGGCTTTAGCTCAATTTAGGAACTTAGAGAAGAAATTTGAGAAGAATAGCGCATTGAAAACAGATTACAAAAAATTCATGGACGAATATTTTGCATTAAACCACATGACACCATGCAGCATTAACCAGGCGCCTGAATGCTACTTACCACACCATGCAGTCATTCGGGCTGAACCTACCACTACCAAACTGAGAGTAGTTTTCAACGCCTCGGCGAAATCATCATCAGGTTACAGTCTAAATGACGTCATGTACAGGGGTCCAAATATACAAAAGGATCTTCAAGAGCTAATCCTGAAATGGAGACAATTTCAATTTGTATATACTTCCGATATCGAGAAGATGTCTGTACATCTTCTCGGTATCGGAAGTAAGCTTGATCTTCTTGGTGCACTCGGATCATTCTGTAATGATCCGAGTGCACCAAGAAGATCAAGCTTACCAAAAAGTACTATGGCGAGAATCAAAAAACCAACCTATACAATCATATCAACTCGTCACACTTACATACGGAACTAAACCAGCGGGCTTCTTAGCAATGATGTGCTTAAAGCAACTAGCATCCGATGAAAGACAAAAATTTCCTGACGCTGCAAAGGAATTGGAAGAAAGTTTTTATATGGATGATTTTTGCGGAGGGCGTCATTCAATGGAAGCAGCGAACAAACTGAAATCCGATCTCATAAAATTATGCCGATTGGGTGGATTTAATCTTAGAAAATGGACCTCGAACAAACCAGAGCTAATAACTGATTTGGAGAGAGAGCAATGTGACCTGTCAACATACGAGTTTAAGCAGACCGATTCTACCAAAACATTGGGTCTCCGTTGGAACCCACAGAAGGATAATTTTACCTTCAACTCTAAAATAGAACCCATATCACCTGCAACTAGTAAAACTACCAAAAGAGCTCTGCTATCGGACATTTCCAAGCTGTTCGACCCATTAGGGTGGTTAACCCCCTTGAGCACTACCATGAAACTCCTGTTTCAAAATGTCTGGTTGTCTAACATAAAATGGGATGACACCCTACCAGAGGCAATGAACTCGGAATGGAGTAAATTGAGGCCAGAACTTCCGGACATAAGCAACATAGAAGTCAACAGATGGTTAGGAATGGGAAAAAACCAAAACTTAGAATTGTACGGATTCTGCGACGCCTCTAACAAGGCATACGCATGTGTAATCTATTGCAAGGTAATAACCACAGAAGGGACAACCATCACATTAGTTGCCGGGAAGGCCAGGTTGGCACCCATAAGCAAAGTTTTATCTATTCCGAGACTGGAGTTAATGGGCGCTCATCTGCTAGCTCAGCTAATGCAAAAAGTGAGAAGCTGCTTATCACATTACCCCACGGATGTCTACTGCTGGACTGATTCAACTGCAGTACTAGGGTGGATACAAGGAAATCCAGCCCGATGGAAACCATTCGTAGCAAATCGGGTAACAACAATCACCAAAACCATACCATCAAAACATTGGCAATATGTGAAGACGACAGATAATCCAGCGGACTGTGCAAGTCGCGGTTTGACTGTCAGGCAACTCAAAGACCACAAGTTATGGTGGCAAGGGCCGTCATGGCTGCCATCATACACAAACCAAGAAAACCATCATACCAGTTATGAGACGAATTTAGAAATTAAGACGTCTGTTTCAAAACAAACCAACGCGGTAGTCATTGAACAACCAACAGAATCGCTGACTACCGCAATGATCAAACACTTGATAAACAAGCACAGCTCCATTTCAAAAATCATACGTATCTTTGCGTGGATACTGCGATTGCCTACTTCGAATAAACAAGGTCACCGGCCCTACCTCGAATTACACGAGCTTCGTCGCGCTAAACATCTGATAATTAAAAATGTACAGCAGGCAGAATTTGCGAACGACCTAGATTCGATAAACAAATACGGAAGAGTGCACTCCAAAAGCAGGATTTCGAGTTTGAACCCAACCATAGATAAAAGCGGAATTTTACGTGTGGGCGGGAGATTGGAAAACGCCAACATGAGCCCGGAGATGAAACATCCCATCATCTTACCTTACGATCATCAGCTTACCACATTACTCATCGATCAAGCTCATAAACTGACCTTCCATGGCGGAGCGCGTTTGACATTAGCAAATCTACGACAACAGTACTGGATTATCGGCGGATATATGGCTACAAAAAAGTTCATAAGAAAATGTATCATATGCAGAAAACAAAATCCCATACGGCAGCACCAGCTCATGGGAGATTTACCAGAACCAAGAGTGAATCCAGAACATGCATTTTACCACTGCGGCGTAGATTACACAGGCTTCGTAGAGGTCAAAGCAAATAAAGGACGGGGAATCAAAACCACAAAAGGATACATTGCAGTTTTTGTATGTATGGTCACAAAAGCGGTTCACCTAGAACTCGTGTCAGACCTGAGCAGCTCCGCCTTTTTGGCAGCTCTAACCAGAATGGCAGCCAGAAAAGGGGCGCCACGACACATGTACAGTGATAACGGCACTAACTTCGTGGGAGCAAACAGGATGATACAGGAAGAATTTAACCAGCTTCACCAAGGATTCAGTGAAAGTTTTATGTCCGAGATAACAGAGATGGGCATAGAATGGCACTTTAATGTACCTAGCTGGCCTAATGCCGGTGGTCTATGAGAGCGAGCAGTGCGCAGTCTGAAACATCATCTCAAGAGGGTTATCGGTCAACAAAGACTAACCTTTGAGGAGTACACCACGTTATTAGCTAGACTAGAAGCGTGCCTCAACTCGCGACCTCTTTGCGCAATATCCGAGGATCCTGACGATGTAAACTTCCTTACACCAGCTCATTTCTTAACAGGAAGACCAGGAACAACTGTAATAGAAACAGAGCAAGATGCTAGAACCAGATGGCATCTAACCAGCAAATTATTCCATGATCTTTGGAAACGTTGGAAGACTGAATACTTGGTACAACTCTCATCAAGAAGCAAATGGATGGAACCACAAAATAACATCGAAATTGGAGATTTAGTGGTAATTCATGATGAAAATCTGCCTCCAGGAAAATGGGCTCTTGGACGTGTAGTCGACACACACCCAGGGAATGATGGCCTTACCAGAGCGGTCTCATTAAAAACCAAAAATGGAGTCATGAAACGCCCAATTGTGAAACTCTCCGTTTTGCCCGTTAACCAAACATCAACAACATCAGAACCAGATATAAAGCCAACAACCAAATTGACAGAAAGGAAGAGAAAACCGAGATCAAAAATCGCAACTGTAGCAATTTCATTACTGAGTTTTTTCATGCTGATTTTTCCATCTTACGGCTTACACGATGTCAAACCATTCCCAAACAACCAGACGCTTTATTTTGACCCCATATCAAAGGTACAATTAATCAGGGATAAATGGACATTAGTCATGTACTACGACATGGGACCTTATTGGACAGGCATAACCACTTATAATAAAATAACAAATTATCACGAACAATTATGCGCAACCATTGAAACACAAAGCCATTGTAATACGATCGTATAGCAAGCCCGACACGATTATCAGGAACTCGAATACTACAATGAACTTTTGCTAACACAGCATTTTGATGTCCACGCTAGACAGCGGCGCGCAGGGAAGACGGGTCGGAGCCGACGAAGTCTAATCGACGGTGTCGGGTATCTAGCGAATGAATTATTCGGTGTGTTGGACTCACGTTTCGCTGACCAGTATGAAAAGGACATTGAAACCATACATCGCAATGAGAAACACCTTTCTAATTTATGGAAAAACCAAACTTCCGTAATCGAAGCAGAGTTCAACCTTATGAAGAGGATGGAGAGCACTGTAAACAAGCAGCACAAATTAGTAACCAAGAAGCTTTTAAATTTGCAAGAAAACGCAAGCACTCTCCAACGCGAAATACAAAATATTTCGTACGTCAATGACTTTGCATTGTCGGCGATATCTGGAAACAACTTGCTGCAAGGATTAAGACGACTTCAAGACACGTTGCTCGATACACTAACAGACATCTACCATGGTCAAATTAGCATACATTTACTGCCACCAACGCAACTTAAACGTGAGCTCCAAAACATATATGGCCAAATGCCAAGCGAACTCACACTACCAATCGCGAATTTAGACACTGATCTTCAGTATCTTTACAAACTACTGAAAGTCAAAGCCAGAGCGACTCAAAAATTTGTCATAATTGAAGTAACTTTTCCGCTAGTATCCAGAGAATGTTTCAAACTGTACAAGATAATACCTGTACCACACCAATCAAACACCATGAAGACCACAATCGTACCAGTCTCCGAATACGTAGCCGTCAACCTGAAGAAGGATTCCTTCTTCAGTATGTCCACACAAGAACTAACAGCGTGTCTACACCATGGAACTACCTACATCTGTCAGCTGCTGAAACCAATAACAGACCTGCAAGATGACGAAAGTTTTTGCGACAAGAATCTGGCTACCAATAAATGTAAACTAGAAAAAACCAACTGCACTAACGTATGGCTTGAATTACATTTGACTTCTCAGCACTTTTACCTTTGTTGTGACACCTACACAATAAAAATAATATGCGGCGACCGTGTAACAGTTCGTCAGCTGAGCCAAGCCGGGGTCATTAGCATAGGTCAAGAGTGCGTCATCAAAGGAAAGGACTTCTCATTATATTCAATACGTCATCAGTCCAACCAAATGAACGTTACACCAACCATTTACATACCAGAATTCGATCAAATTAACCATTTGATTAACATCAAAATCCCTGACGAAAGACAGGCTGATGACGGAAACTTTACAATATCCATGACCAATCTGGGGGAGGCGATAGAGAAACTGAAGAAAAGCGACTCAGAAGTAGAAGATTATATATCGCCGCATGACATCCATCAATACGTAATATGTTACGTGCTGATGTCGATCGCTCTGTGCGTAGCAGCAGTCTGGTTGTGGCAGACCGGGCGATGTCACCTGTGCCGAAAGGCCGCAGCTGAACACCGTGGCGGAGGATCCCACCGGCGGCAGACCACGGGAACCCCACCGCCTCCGAGACCTCAACGCCGCAGCGAGAGCTGCTGCCAACAGGAATTGGCAGCGGCTCCGCTGACACCGAAACCAACCAGAAGACACGAATCGTATAGTGAACTGCTCAGTGCCAGTGATCTAAAGGACAAAAGTGAAATCGGTTTTCGTTTACACAATTATGCCAAACGCTGGCCTAGCGCGAACTATAGTGCGATCAAACGGGACAGAATTACGAATACAGGCAATCACAATAGTGCTTTTACTGTGGAGGATTCAATAGTGTAACTTCTAATAATTTGTAATAATTTAAGTAGACCAATAAGCCATTATATTTTGCCTTTACTTGTTTGATAATTATTTTTATACTTACCAGTTTTGATTACTAGAAACGAATGTGTTTTAAGTAGTTTTATCATTTTGTGTATACCATTTAGTATTATAGCCTAGTTTTTAGTTATCATCCCGCATTTCTTCTCGCTCTCGGGAATATGTTCGAGTTTAAATCGAACACTAAGCGAAAATGCATAATTGCATCGAACGCAAGTATGCACATTCCCTCGTTCACCAAAATGTGGGCCAGTTCGTGTTCAAATCTCATTAGAGACACCGCGTACTCAAAAACCATTACCATTACCAAAACCATTACCATTACCATTGTCTTGTAATTAAGTGTTGTAGTGATTTAATATATAGCTATTTCCCTTACAATTCGAGACTTTAACTTTTACCATAAACCATATCCTATTATTACGAGAAAGGAGTGTTAGGTCACCATAGCGCCAAGCACTACTTTTTACAAGAAACATACACGTAAAAACATATTTACATAACATATATTTGTGTTTTATTAGTTTAGAAGGGTTTAATAGATTAAAGACTGAATAAATAAATTACATTTTTGCCTAAATCCCAAACCAAGGTGCATTACGATTGTAACGGCCCAAGATTGTTTAGTCCGTCTCGATACTCGCACTCGCTGTTCGCGTTGTGTAAGTGTGGATAGCTACGCACACATACACAAAGCTGCGGTCCTTTACCTAAACTCGAGCGTTTAAATTTTGTGAAATGGCTCTTAACGCACTACGATTAGGTACAACATGCAATGTATTTCACACGCGTGCGATTTTTTCCACTTTCCCGCACGTGTGCGGGAATGAAAATTGCCACAGATACACCTATACCGATACCTATACTTAGTCCAAATTGGTTCAATGCCTATAGTCTGAGGTGAATGTTTTTTTTTTTTTTAATTTTTGCAAAGCACTACGCGTCTTTACGGCATAAATATTTTTTGAATATTCAAATTGTGTTTATAAATAGAATATCATAGATAAACATGATTATTTAAAACTAATAGTTACTTTTATACACAAATTAACATTTATTTGTGTTCTGAATTCAAAAATATAAAATAAATTTATTTTTTATATTAGGCTGTTTAACGGCTTCATACCATTGCCTCTCTTTCAACCTGGCGAAGACCAAAGCGTGAAAAAAAAGAAAATTTAAATCATAGTTTCATAGTTCGTGACAAAAATATTATTCGTTATTTTATTTTATTTCTTCAAAAATGTATTTAAAAACGTCGTTTGATACACTTGGACATTTGTTAATGCAGTTGTCGGCTCAATAACACCGTCGCCTACGGCTCGTGTGTTAATTCCGCCTCGAATGCAATAACAAACTTTCTCCACTTGTGTCAAAATGTACTATAATATCATCATCATCATCATCTGCCTAGCCTTTTCCCAACTTTGTTGCGGTCGGCTTCCAGTTTTACCGGATGCAGCTGAATACCAGTATTTTACATGGAGCGACTGCCTATCTGACCTCCACAACCCAGTTAGTACCGGGTTATACGATACCCCTTGGTAACACTGGTTGTCAGACTTTTTGGGCCTCTGACTACCTAACGACTGTCAAAGATCTACAAATGACAGCCGGGACTAAAAAAATGTACTATAATATAATTATTCATATTTTTGGCTTTGCGTTAATTGCGTTGTTAGTCAATGTTTAGAAACTAGATGGAAATTTATGAAAATTTGTTGTTGTTGTTTGAAAAAGTTGTTTAAAAAATGTGTTGTCGATAAACAAAAAAGGCAAAATACGGTTTGTGGTTATACCACCATTTGTATACCTGGTAACACCAATATAAAAATTGATTCTTTGTTCTAAAACTAATTATATTTTGTCTATTTTATTTTAAAGCTTTGATTAAACATGCGAGACCTAACATCGAAGTAACGAACCCATCAAAGCACTTAGTACTAGGAATCCATTTTACTATCAACCTTACTTTCCTAGTTCCCTAGTATTGTTAATTAAACGTTAAACTAGTATCAAGGAATTAATCCAATTATCTGGTATTTAATTAACTAGAAATCCAAGGCGTTTAACAAAGCAGTTCATCATACACCGGTTGAAATTACATTAATTAATGAACTCTGGGTGGTTATTCCATCAGGAATAACACTCAAAGCATTGTGCTGATGGATGGATTGAATAGTACGGGGGTCGTGGATGTGTTTTAAGTAAAAATCTTACATTAAAAAGTTGTAAATTAAAAAAAAAAGCTTGTCATAAAGTTGGAACTTTGACCCCCAATATCTCCGTAACTAGAAGGTATCCAGGTATGGTGTAGAACAAAAAAACGATCGCAATGACGGGGAGTACAAGTGCCTTTCGGCTTGGTTAAGAGGTGTTTTACACCCTTTAAAGTGTTACTCAGTACTAACAGGGTTTTTGAGGTCAGATAGGCAATCTGGATGTAAAATAATGGTATTCAACTGCATCCGGTTAGACTGGAAGCCGACTCCATAGTTGGGAAATGGCTACGCAGAGAGTGATGGTGGCAATTGGTCCTCCTATTACATGGAACCTAATAATAACCAGCGCACCGTGGACGTTTGTGCCTTAGCATTACTCGAACCTGCTTCCTTTTGCTTCATTGTAAGAAGAATCAAGATAATGTAGGACACTGCGTACTACACCACACAATACAGGCGTGATGTTATGTTATGTTGAGAAGCATCGCACTGCTGCTATTAGGTGAAATCACAACCTGCAACAGTAAAGCCTTTCATGGCGACAATTCAACAGAAATTGGGGAAGTAGGTCAACAACACAGAGAAGTGTAAACATGGAGTGACAACTACAGCGGTGCCTAGCTGAATAAGAAATACTGTGTACGTAGATAAGTCACACACTGCCAAAACACCATCTTCGCAATCGTCACTAAATGTCGTAATATTTCTCTTGTGTGCACAAAATTGGCAGAACACATCAATTCCTATCGATTAATTCGCCTTCTGAATGTGTCGTGCTGAGCAGAGAAAAGTTATGTACTAAGAAGTATATCAGTACCAATTATAAATTCTCATCGTAAATTTTTTTTTAGCAATGAGGGATTTTCTTTTTAGCTCTTCCCTAGTTGCTGGATAGATGGCGCAGAACTTAGTATGATAATGCAAGGAACAGAACTTAGAAAAACTGATTTTAACAAAGCGCGAGAGAACAAGGTTATATTCCGAAGGTTAAGCAAACGAAAGTGTCAGGCAACGAGCGTATTTGACGTAATGTTTTTTTTTCCAAGCGTTTTGGCTTTGGCACCAACTATCATAGTCAGTTCACGCCATCTATAGAGTTCTTGGAAACTATGTTTTTTTTAATACCTCAAAAGGAAATGCTCTCATTGCAACATGATTTCAAAAATAATGTGTTAAACGACATCAGTGTTCTTAAGAAGTAAAGTAGAAGTTTCACAATCTAATGTGCGTTTAAATTGCAAGATAAGTAGCAACTCCATTAGCTAGTAAATCTTTGGCCAATACTCCGAGGGACCAGAGACAAACCCTTAAGTTTTATTGCAACGCGAGATGAGCCATAAAAATGTAATGCCCTTATTCATAAAGTATAGAAGTTCTAGAAATAAAAAATGTCGTAGTAGAGTTGTCTTGTTTTAATGAAGAGAAAGTTGCTGAAGTTACACACTCTTAGGGACTTTGTATATAATTTTTCGTGTGGTTTTCTGAGGAGTTTTGGAGTACCTGTTGCCTTGTAGGTTCTGTAAAGGTTGTCTGCCAAAGGGAACCTACAATTTTTTTTAAGCTAAGTAGCCACATTGTTTTAGAAGTCGCAAGCAGTATTGCTGAGCATGATGATCTGAGTACGATTACCAGGTCGGAAAAATTGTTAATGCGTTTTTCGAATAGTACTTTTTCAGTAGCATCCCGAAGTATGGAAGTTGGCAAGTTGACGCCTCATAATAATATAAACATACCTGAAATCACGCGTATTCCTGCAAGGTCCAAAAAGGTTATCCGCGCGATTGACACACATAAACCCAACAATCATCGTTAGGCAGTACCTAAGTAACCTTCCAGATATAACACCCGTCTGGGCAAAGAATTATCTTTATCAATTAATAAAGAACATTACACCCAGGGGTCGTGCATTAATCATGAGATGTTTTTTAGCAATTTTTTAACCCACCCCCATGGTGATAGGTGGTGAGGTTTTACACTACCCCTACCCATAATCACGTGTTTTTTTGTACAAAGTAATAGTGTACGAAATAATATTATCTTCAAGTAAGGGTTAACTGGTATAATCTAATTTAATTCTGGAAAATTAAGCACCGTGATGAAAATGTCCAGACAGATAATTTAGAAATCGCGCGTTCAAAGAAAAAATAAATACCTACACGTGTTATATCACTACAGCCCCCCCCCCCCCCTCCCCCTAGTGATATTTCATGATTTTTTCCGAAACCCCTTCCCCCCTTTCGAGCCTCACGTGATTTATGGACGACCCCCTAGTTCCTCATACCTACCTCAAAAAAATGTCTACCACGCAGAACAAAAACAAAACATTACAAAATTCAAAACCACTTTCCAAACTTAACCCTCCTTTCTTAGTTAAACGAAATCTTTTGTTATTGACAGCAAGGGTATGCATAATATGTGTCTGAAAGTCTGCCGTCTGCAGAAGCAGGGTTGCAGGCGAAGTCGGGAGGCGCTAAACAGCGAGAGACTTGGCGGCTGCAAATCGACCATTGCACCGCGTAACTGCTTCGACAACCGCCGCGGAGAGGTGACCATGATGGTGGAATATTTAGGATAGTGGGAAATGTGGGCTGTCTTTTATTATGCCGTGTCGGCACGATCTAAGACGCGAATTATACAGAAACGGCATACGGTAAAGACGTGGCACAGGCGCAGAGCAGGCGTGGAACAGATAAGGCACGGACGCGATTTAAATTATATCAAAGAGGCGAAGAGACGCCGCAACTAGTCATTATACAGAATGACTTCATCGTGATAGAGTGTCTTCCTCTTCAGACGAGACACCGAAGATATTGGGTGCACCCTGTGTGGAAAATGTCACAAGAGCATAGATAATTTAAAATAATGGAAAAATTATGCGAATATCCTGATTGTTTTCTGTGTTTCGCTTACAGTGTATAAAATGTCATTAGAATGTTTCCACATTCTATTTTCGAAAGTAAAACACGGTCTTAATTTTTCTGCACCTACTGTATAAATAAAAGTCGTGCTGCTTGCGCGCCTCTCCAGTCGTAACTGCTTGCGACGCGGAACAGGCGACGAAACCACGTGCCTGTGCCACGACGCTTGAGTATAATTCACATCGTGTCGCCTACCTACATTTTGTATTGAAACGTTTTGAAGCGGCAAGATGCCTGCGCCGCACCTTCACCTTACGCCGTTTCTGTATAATTCGCGCCTAAGAATACGAGAGATTGCATGCATGTCGTGGTGCTCAGTCAGTAAGTTGTTGTTGCAATTTTGTATTCTGCTGTACATGAAAATAATTTTATTAAAGGTTCTTGTCAATTAACTTATCGTGATGTGATTAAAAACTTCGCCAGTTAACAGGATTGTGTTGTTTCTAATCTTTGTAGTTTTCAGGTAAATGCTTCGTGAAAAAGTGGAAGCGTTTACCTGAAAACTACAGAGAAACAAATCTAATCAGAAGATTGAAGGTTGAAATATACATCATCCTTCTATCCTAGTCCCATGTTACTAATGCGATCAGCCAACCGCGATAATTTATTATTCTCTCAAGTCAGTCGTCACACTCGTCACGCTATAAGTATATTTCTTTTTTTTCTTATCCTCACACAATCCATTTACTTTTCTTTCCTGGTGACCAAAATACATCACACAAAATGGAATCTTCTCCAAAGCTCAAACATAAAAACTAACAGTATTGTGACCAATTTCCAGCAGAAATCCCCAAAAAATCAAAGGAAAGTCCCACATAATCTCGAATTCATAGTCCCCAGTGGCGAGTAGTAACAAAAGCTATTACCTGTCCGGGCGCGAGTCGCGAACTTGTGTGGAACGCCGCCTTGCCGGGATTATCCCGCGTCGCGCTGTAGCATGCTCACACGAGTTTACGAACAGCGGCCATTTTGTTGTAGGTGCTGGCTGTTATGGCGGGATTGAGGTTTTTTTTAGAGTCAAATGAAAGTCAGGTTCTTTAAATAAATTTTGTTTTTAGCAAGAGCAAGAAAGAATAAAATAAAATTAGGCAACACTTTTTTTTTTAATGGCATCTCGCAGGTAATCCTAGTCCTATGAGGCTGGGTTCTGCATAACTGGACTATTCTTTGGGGCTGTGGGTGCCTTCAGTATATTTTGAAGAATATCCTTGATGACTCTAATAGATAGAACAATTTTATAATTTGTGTATAATAAATATAAATTTATTTGTAAAAGCGTTAAATTTTTTGTTATATTATGTGTACTTTTGCAACCTCGAGGTCAAGCGTAAACTTTTTAAAACAGATGTCATTTGTTTCACGAGTCGACGTAAAGGGAATCGACGTAGAGGGAATGATTCCTCTAGCCACGACCAGGTACGACCATACGAGCCTCGGCCTAGGGTGTTGCTGGGGGAGGGCAGCATAGGGGCAGGCTGGATCTGAATGATATCATTATTTAGGGGCTGATTTTAAACTACTGGCTCAGCATCGGGGGGGGGGGGGGATTTGATAAAAAAAATAGGTACCAATTCAGGTTTTCTCAGGCAGTTATTTATATTTGTGTTTATTATCAATTATTTCTATTTTCACGTAGGTACTTTTTTCTTATACCTCTACGATTATTATCTACCCGATAGCTTACCTAACTTCGAATGTATTTGAACTATTTCGCAATAAATTGAACTCGGGTTTAACATTAAACATGAGTTATTTGCACCGGCAGTTAAAATAATTTGTAGGTAATATAATATCCGTGGAGCAGCGGTGGCCCAGTGGTGGCGGCCCCGACTTTCGAACAGTAAGTCGTGGGTTCGAACCCAGGCAGTCGCATTACTTTGTGTAATTTATTTCATCACCGCTGCTCTCAAAACGGTGAAGGAAAACATCGTGAGGAAACCGGCATGTCCTAGAATAAAAAAATCGAAGGCATGTGACATCTACCAATCCGCACTGGGCCCGCGTGGTAGATTATAGCCCATTCCCTCTCATAGAGAGGAGGCCTGTGTCCCAGCAGTGGGAACATTAATAGGCTGATGATGAATGAATAATATCCGTACTCAATCAATATTCGATAAAAGCTATAATGATATTAATAAATGAATACAAACGACTTATTTTTGTTTCAACTACACTTATATCAGTGCTTTAATCATCTTAATTTGTTAATATATTATTTAATAAGCGATAAACTTCAATAGAGCCAATAAAATAAATAATATAATAAAATAACAATATATATTATGGTTACTTATATCATATTTTTTAAAAATATATTTACAATAATTTAAAGGCTCTATAATTTTTCTATTTAAATATAAAACACGCTAAAGGTAACAAATCATTAAGAAATATTAAATAATAATACAAAAATGATGTCTGAGTTTAGCATAAAACAATACTTAGCTTTGGCGAAATCCGTAATGATCGATGGATATGCGGATGACAAAGTTAGCCTGGTATTATCAAAGTCACTCGATATAAATGATATACGCGTCTCTTATATTATATAATAGCTTACAAACAATTCTAAAACGCAATACAATAAATCCAAACATCGCATAGTTATTTATAATCTATTAGTTACTACTGCATTTAAAGGTTACGCACAAATAACTTGCAATTATTTCGCTAAAAGGGGGACAATCTCGAAATAATGAGCTTTATTTCAACCTGACCTTATGGAAAATGCTAGCCTAGCCTAGGTATGTTCTAGACGTAATAACATCAATACACTGGGTTATTGCCTTGAACTGTTTTAACCAGTTTTCCGTGGCACTTTCATTTTGTCTGTTTCAATGGAGAACTATGTGTAATAAAAGTGACTTTCTATCAGTGAAAACGATGACAGGAATCCTATAGAAAATCATTGCAGAAATACTAAACGCTTTGTGTAGGTTCTCTGCATACGTAGCATGACATTGACAACCATAGTATTCAATGAAAAATAAGTAAAACGTTACAAGGCTCATAGACCACCATAGCCACGGAAGTACAGAAAGACATAATATGGAAAGATATGAATAAACATTTCTACAGCGTTCTGTCAAAATTAAAAAAGGCATCTGTCCGGATCTGTCGAAATGTAGGTTACTGAAAGTTATTCTTTGTCAACATCCACATAAAAGGTTCGGTGAACCATGGGTACATTACTTTATATAATCATTGTTAGTTCACCAATTAGGCGAACTATAGGTACATTATTTTGTATAAGATACCCATGGTTCACTCATTAGGTGAACCAAGGGTACAGAAAGTTAACCGTGGAACACCTAGGAACACCAAAGTGTTCCACGGATTAAAAAAAAACTAAACCTAATAACTAAACAAACTCTACTAAGTAAAATTACCGCTCAAAATGAAACATTTAATTATTTTTTCAAAACTGAAACTATACAATACCTACCATTTTCTTTTTTTTTTTTTCACCGTGTTCCACCATTTCGTTCGCAATTTCACCCGCTCACTATCCAGAATAACCACCGCATGCTGGATTAATGTCGCGAAAGATTACAGCGGTCGCACGCATGATTTATACAATTTAACAAACCGGGCGCGGATTACCGAATTTACCGGTGTAGATAATGGACGGCTACTCATTTACTGCCGCGGCAATGCGCGGATTGGCCGGTTAAAGTTAAAGTACGGAATATTGTCCGTGAATGATAGGTAAATATGTCATTGTGTTTGTTGGGGATTGTTTATGGTGGGTAAAATGTGAAGTGATTTTGTGAGGGATTAAGTTTAGGCGTACTGCCTCGGAGAGCAGCGGTAGCCTTGTGGTGGCGGCCGCGACTTACGAACAGTAAGTCGTGGGTTCGAACCCATGCAGGTGCATTACTTTGTTCATTGTGTATTTCATCACCACTGCTCTCAAAACGGTGAAGGAAAACATCGCGAGGAAACCGGCATGTCCTAGATAGAACCACAAAATTCGAACACATATGTGACATCTATCAATCCGCACTGGGCCCGCGCGGTAGATTATAGCCCGTTTCCTCTCATAGGGAGGAGGCCTGTGTCCCAGCAGTGGGAACATTAATATGATGATGATGATGTACTGCCTCGTTGGTCTAGCCTCTGCTGAGGATGAAGTCCTGGTTTCGTTTCTCGGGTTGAGCAAAGTGTTATTGCACTTACAGTCTCACGGGATAATATCCGTGATTTTCTTTTTCTATGAGCTCCCGATACCCGGATATTATCCCGTAAGTACTTTAAGTGTAGTGAAACCTTGAAAGTCTAAAACAGTGCAAAGGCAAAGTGTTAATATTGCTTTTTTTTAGGAATTTCTCAGTAGCAGCCACGGACTCTAGTTGAACTCACTTGGAAAAGTTGATATTTCCTTACTTTGTTTTCTGTTTATTTTTTCTAAGTTTGTATATGCACGTCATGTGCCTACAGCAAATAAAAATCCGAGCAGTCTTTGGGGACTGCCGATAGAAGTGAAAACAAAAAGTACACAGGCCCCGCCCCAGTCGTAGCACTGGTTATGCCCCGCGCATGCCTATGTGGTATTACGCCGTAGCGGATGCTACGAGTGCTACGAACGGCTACGAAGCGTCACCGCACGTTACGTTACGTGACGATGAGTTCAATGTTTTTCCTTCACCCAAAAAGTGCTCAACGCGCCTAAAGAAGTTTTCACTTCAATAAATATTTTTCTTTCTTACTTCGAACTCCAAAGCAAGCAAATCCTGCTCAAGTGGAAATTTATAAATGACTCTTCCATGGAGTAGAAATTAGGCGTTGTTCCTCTTGTTACAGGAACTGGTGGACGGTACTGAAGACGTCTAACTCGTAGCCAAACCCTAGGCAGACTCAATTTATATAGCCACGCTAAAAATAAGATATTTGGCTGGTAGAGGATAGTTGTTAGGCACCAAATCAAAGACAGTAAAGAGTAAATGCAATTGGGTATAATAGATAATTGGATCACGTTACAATATTTAGGAAAAAAAGAAAATAAAGATAATGTAAGCCGCCCCGTTGCTAGCCAACCAACCACAACAAGCCCCTAACAACGGGGTTCCCACATCTGTCGCCAATAATAGTTGTTACCGTCACCTTTGCAATTTGCAAATGAAGAGTTATCGAAGGTGCGTTTCTAATCAAGAGAGACACCTGAATTGCCTCCTAGTTCCTCCTTTTATTATAACAAACATAGGTACATAACTAACTCACGAATTTTCCCATGAGGATAGGCCTCAAAGAGAGTCAGCAGAAGGAAGAGGTCCGCAAGAGCCGATGCCTGCCGGGGCTGCGGGACTGTTCGAAAGAGATACCGTGGCCCCGGAACACAAAGGGCGATGAAGGAACATGGGTGGGTTTTAGTCAGTAAAAGTGTGACACTCCCTCCTGCTCCGCCCAGAGCGGGAGGAGTCATTTGATGATTTCTCATCCGAAAAAAAAGGATAGGCAGAAATGATGTAATAAAACGCCACTTACTTCGATCCTTAATACCAAGTACTCCTTAATCCAAACCACGAAGATCATCATTTACCAAACAGTATATAAAATCTGCAGTATCGTTTCAAATCAATACAAAACTAGGTTGCTTCATTGTAGGTAATCTAGTTACTAAAGCAACATTGTGAATAGCATAATAGTTGATGCACACAATACCGAGATCTCTGCCGGTGACACAACGACCTGGGGCTGCATCCATTTGACGGCGACACAGTCGGACAATGGGCAACTTATGCTGTGAATCAAACTGAGTTTTACATGTACAGAAATCTATGGGACAAGTTCTTTTTCATTACTCATACTCTGAAAGTGGGTCTGAAGTTGCCTGAGGAGCGGGTTGAAAGTAATAATTTTCAGCCCTAGGGAGAATCGTTTTCAACTGACAGCTGTCAAACTATAAAAAAAAATGGTTCACTTATCTATTGAACCATGTTCCAACTTTCTATACAGCCACGATGTAAAATTGAAATAACATAAAGGTATTAATTAGAGAATATATATTTTTTAAATAACTTTATTCTATTAAAGGTTCAACTATTTCTTTAAAATAACATAGATTTGGGAAAAATATATGCCATTTTTCCATGATGAAAATGAAAAATAGATAATGGCTGAATAGTTGGCCGGCCACAGAAAAAAAGCAAAATAGGCGGGAAAGCGGCAATCCGAATTCCGATCTTCATTTGTTTTTTCGAGTTGTATGTGTACCAAGCCGATGGTGGTAGGTACATTGGAGGGCAAGCTCAGTTTTCGTGGCGGTATTTTAGTTGAATATGATTAACTGTGCTTGCTCGCGGGGAGATCGTTAGACCTTCCAAGCATAAAGTGCGTCACTCACCTGATAGTCTCCTGTGGCTTTTCGAGGGAATCTTGTCCTGATGTGGCACGTGGCTGGCGTTGCACGGCGACCGGCCGGTCTGATGAGCCACTCACGAATTGGTGCACCAAAGTCTGTACTGCACAGTATGAGCCTACAGGAATGACAATAAGTCCAGATAGAAGCCGTTCACCGACGATTAACCCTCATGCAAGGATTTTAACCGGGAGCGCGCACTTAGGCAATTGCATTTGCTGACATCTTGGATTCGACTCGTTTCTCATTCGTTCGCAAGCACAGTGCGCGCATAGATAAAAAATGTATGGTTACGGAACAGTATGTTTTTTTTTACTTTCCTTGTATTCGTAATGAAAAGCACAGTGTTTACCTCGGGTTAAAGACTTATTTAATCCCTCGAACTATTAGCGCCCTCGCTTCGCTCGGGCACCAAACTCCGTCTCGGGACTAAATAAGTTACTTCCACCCCTAGGGTAACAATGTACTATTGATGATGCCTTTAATCTTAACACTGAATAATAGTTTTGTAAGTAAATGATGGGTTTAAAACAACCTTAACGTAGCTGAAAGACATTTGTTGTCCTTGTCATTGCGATATTTGTTTTTTGTTCTAGACCTAGACCTATCTGGGAACTTTCTTGTTACATGGCAGGTAAAAGTTCCAACTTGTTCAAAAGTTTAAAAAAAAATGCAGGTTGTAATGTTTTAACTTTACTTTAAATACCTCCATCACCACCATGACCCCCGGTTCTATTTAATGCCTTCATCAGCACAAAGTTTTGAGTACGTTACATTGAGTCCTGACGTAAAACATGATTTTCCACCCCAAAAAACAGGTTGTTTCCCAGCCAAACACTTTTTGCGTAGAGTTACTTATTTTGATTTGACTCATTCCATTTCTCACAAGTAAAACTGCAAGCATCAGAATTAGGTGAAGGAACCCATTCGAGTCGTGTTGCGTCGGTCGTGTTAGGTTAAAAGACCACGATTGTGCATAGGTAATTTAAAACTGGTTTCTACGCGAAAATGACGTGAAATTCTTGATAGCAAGGAAAAGTGGGATAATAATACAAAGAGCATTAAATTAGATCTGAGTATATTTTTATGTTACGTGGATTAAAGTGGTTAAGACCCAAAAAAAAGATGGATAGACTGTGTGAAGGAGTTACGGTTTCCTACTCCTCCGCTATACTTTTCTGATTAATTTCGTTGCGGGATCCAAGACAGTTAAATTCATTCTCTGGGACTTCATCGACCTTCATTGTCTCGGCGCTTTTCTGGTGGTCGCCACTGTTGATTCTGGCTTTCAGGAGTTACAATGGTTTGGGAATAGTGTGGCGCGCTTATCCCAAAAAAAAAAGACTGTGTGAATGATGATACAAGGCAAGCAAGAAGAGTTTCAATTTTTTCACAAGTTTTTTTATAAATACAAGTTTTTGATGTTATAACTTTACTTTAAATACTTCCATGACCCCCGTACTAAGTTATTCAATGCATCCATCAGCTCAATGTTTTGAGTGCGTTACATTTTCACCCCAAACAAAAGTCGTCTTCCAGCAATAATTTGAGTAGAGTTACATAGTTTGATGTACAGAATGCTTGGTTGACGGGTTGCTGAAGGGACCGTTTACACCCTGTAGATAAGGTGGAAGTCACTAGAGCACTAATTACAAACTTTAACAAATAGCTGTACAATTCGTGTCTAAGTATACTAAATCATCAATATGTAAGTTGTATTTAGAAAACTTGTAATTTAATTGTTTTTATTGACATTTGTAATTTGATACTATAGACAATTCTTGATTTAGTAATTATTTTATTTTTGACATTGGAATTTAATTAATTTGTCAAATTAGAATCATTGAATGTCACAAAATTTGCATGCCGAATTTACATAGTTGGCGGAATATGAAGAACTATTGTTTATTTGTTTTAAGATCTGTAAAATACCATATTTCAGGCAAATAAATAAATCTATCTATCTATCTATCTATCAAAAGCTCATTACTATACAGAGATTCAGACTAATAAACTTCTAGTTTAAACTAGCCACAAATATTTTATACATCTATTAGCAATGAATAAACATAAACGGCAAACGGACACAACAATTTGTTTCCATTTCTAAATTATTTCTTACGTAAATAAAGTATTTCATGAAAATCAAATAAGTCAAATACCAATAGAGTAAATTAATGTGAAAGATGCATGTTCTGCGATCACGTTTAAAATGCTGAATAGATTTAGATGATATTTAGCACACAGATAGACAATGAGCTGCATTAGACTATAGGATAATTTTTATCCGGGTAAATAAAGTAGTTTCTGAAGAATTTGAGTGAAACCGCAAGCTATAACTTTGTTTTTTTATAACTAGCTTAAATGGTATCCCACTGCTGGGCAAAGGCCTCCCCTTTCGCCTTCCATACCTCTCTATCCTGTGCGATCTCCCTCGCCATGTTAGCTCCGCAAACATGATCAGATTCTCACTAGCGTGAGGATCTGATCATGTCTTCGCCGCGGTCGATCTTGGCGGCGCTGTCCTTCCTCAGAAGTCCAGTGTGTGATGATCTTTGCCCATCTCTCCGGTTGCATCCGTGCCACGTCATCATCATCTCGTGTCCGTCATCTTCCTGCCCTTAACCCATGTTACTTGTGGTCGGCGCACCACAGGTTTTTTTCTTCCATTCTCCCGTGTCAACCGTCACACAATCATTTACACCTTTTTCCCTCATATCATTCTTCACACAATCCATCCATCGTTTCTTTGGTCTTCCTCTCCCTCTCCCTCTCCACCCATCAACATTTATATTCATCACTCTTTTAGTCACATGCGGTTCTTTCCTTCTCATCACATGTCCATACCAAGACAGTCGATTCCCTTTCAACTTTTCTGTACCTGGCACAAATTTCAAACTTCCTCTAATATACTCATTCCTTATTTTATCCATTCTATGAAAACAAAAAAAAAAAACGTGTAATACTTCAGCCTGGCTGTTTTTCTCCAACATCAGCTACTTGAGTTATTAAATGGAGCGCAGGGTAGTGTTTCTATCGAGATCTGTTCGCTAACACCTAATATGCTGTGCTCCATTTGCCAGCGAGCAACGGAGTAACTTAAAAACTTATAACTTTTTACTTTATATTTGACTACCTATAAAATGGTCTGCCAGCGCTCAACAGTCAATAACCAGTATTAACTAGTTAAAACTAATAAGTATAAATCGAGTAGCAATTGAGGTTGGGGTCCTATTATGCTGTCAATTCGTCGGTAGCGACAATTTCTTAATGAGGAGTTAATTCCGAAGATAGAGGAATCTGGCTATGGCTGCCCTTTTCGAATGATTACTCGCTAAGGTATGGTCGGGAAATTATCGAGCGGATTGCGAAATTGGGTATGTGTGTAACTACAACAGCTTAGAATTAATAATGCTGGAATTATTTAATAGTTTGTCATGGGGAGGTCTTACTAAAAGTAAAAAAACTCAAATGGAACTGGACAGGTCACATTATGAGAACGAACAGAGAAAAATGGACGAGAGACGTAATGGAATGGTATCCTAGAGATGGAAAGAGACAAAAAGGACGCCAAATTAAGAGATGGGAAAATGTCTTACCTGGTTCGCGACAGAGATGAGTAGAAGAAACTAGGGGATGCCTATGTCGAAGGACAACCTGACCAACTAACTGGTTGCTGAAGATTATAAAGCTTACCTAATAGAATTATGTATTTTCATTTTTATTTCTTTAACAACGAGGTTATAATGTACTGTATTTTGGTCAGAGAATAAAGGCTTTTTTATTTTTATTTTATTTTATTATATGGGGAGGCAAAAAGCGATATAAATAAGACATGGTTATGGTGATTCCAATTACTTTGCTATTAGGGCAGGGATCGTAAAAAAGTTACATGTTTCAATTTTTCATTTTACAGGTATATTCATCTATTTTCAGTCAAATTATTCATATCTTACCTATGCTATGTTAATAAATCTCTTATTTTTAACCGACTACGGCGAAGTCAAAAGGAATTGTTAGGATTTCAACAGTCTATGTATGTTTGTATTTGCGAATGTTCCTCCGTAGCGCCTAAACTATTCATCAACAACAACAACAACAACAACAGCCCATAAACGTCCACTGCTGGACATAAGCCTCTTCCATGATGGGAGGAATTTGCCGTAATCTCCACGCTTGGCAGGCGGATTGGAGATCGCAGTGATGAAAGACTAACAGAAAACGCTGCTGCCTATTCTCTGGTCTACGGAGGCGCAAGGTGTTCTGCCTCAGACATTAGTCGCCTTATACGACACCCGTGAGTGTAATGGGTTGGTTCTATTCTACTCTGCCGGATACCACACGGCCAACTATTCATCAGATTTTGATGAATAAGGTGTCAATCGATTCGTTATTATGGCCCGTGTAACATAGGCGTTAATAGGCTTTATTTTATGGCCCGTGTAACATAGGCGTTAATAGGCTACATTTTATGGCCCGTGTAACATAGGCGTTAATAGGCTACATTTTATGGCCCGTGTAACATAGGCGTTAATAGGCTACATTTTATGGCCCGTGTAACATAGGCGTTAATAGGCTACATTTTATGGCCCGTGTAACATAGGCGTTAATAGGCTACATTTTATGGCCCATGTAACATAGGCGTTAATAGGCTACATTTTATGGCCCGTGTAACATAGGCGTTAATAGGCTACATTTTATGGCCCGTGTAACATAGGCGTTAATAGGCTACATTTTATGGCCCGTGTAACATAGGCGTTAATAGGCTACATTTTATGGCCCGTGTAACATAGGCGTTAATAGGCTACATTTTATGGCCCATGTAACATAGGATACATTTATTCAGTAGTCGTGTTATTTATTTGTAGTATACTATACCACACACAACACTAGTGAACTTGATAAGCAACTCATTTACGGCTTGCAAATGACTTCTAGCGTTGCATGCCAGCTGTTTGTGAATTTGGTAAAATAAGGAATAAGGGCATTATCGCCCGTAATAGATTACATCCATTTGCAGAATTCGCACACTTATTTAACTAATGAAGTGATTGATTGATTGATCGACAATGAATACATTTATCTTCTTAACCGATTACGACGCAAAACCGGTAAAGAGAAGGGAGATTTCGCTGATGAGTACATAGCAACTATAACTTAGGTATATCCTTCACCGCATGAACATGATTACATAATTAGATACCTAGGTATTATCCACGGCTGATTAACTTATTGAGTACCTACATAATCAGAATCAAATACCAGTTGACGCCTCCAGGCGTTTAATCACGTAAGTTCCACATAATAGTTCAGCGAGTAGGATTAGAAGTCAGGGCCCTTCGACCTACGATCAATTGTTTGGAACTGGTAAGCCGTCAGTACTGAGAAACGTCATCCATGCTATTTTATATTATAAATTAGCGCTTAAGCCTTGCACGGATCCGGGGTTGCGGGACTGTTCGAAAGAGATACCGTGGCCCCGGAACACAAAGGGCGATGAAGGAACATGGATGGGTTTTAGTCAGTAAAAGTCTGACACTCCCTCCTGCTCCACCTAGAGCGGGAGGAGTCATTTGATGATTTCCCATCCGAAAAAAAAAACAAAAAAAAGGCCTTGCACGGGTGCATTTTTCTCATTTTCTATTAAGAAAATAAGAAGTGCGATTAGCAAAATAAAAATCTTCAAAACAAACCTTACCAGCGAATCAGCATATCGCAAAATAGGAAAGCAGTCGAGTCACGTCACGTGATGCTTCGTCACACTGTGTGTCAAGAGAAAATTGATTTTTAACAAGCTTTTATTAGCTTCATTTGTAACTAATCAGCAGCCCGCCTGCTGTAGCTAGCAGTGATATCCTATAGTGATGTGACCCTCGACCTGTCAAGTCATAGGTTTCAAGTTCGTAACCAAGACCCACACCTCTGATTTTTCGGATTCATGTGCGTGTTGTATAGTTATCACTTGCTTCGGCGAAGGAATACATTGTGAGGAAACCAGCATGCTTGAGAAATATTTCTCGACGGCATGTAAACAAGTCAGAGGCCCATAGGCGAAAGAAGAAAGAAGAATAGGACCTGTAACTAACATGTTAGAAAATCTTAGAAGCTTAATTTGACCCTGTTTCCGGTTTTCGATTGAGCTGAAATTTTGCATAAATGTTTAGTTTGGATGACAATGCAAAAAATCAGCGGTTCAGTACAAAACTTCAATACCTACTCGACCCAAATGTATAGGACCTTCCATATTTTTGTTCAATGTGATGATCAGAATCACATCCTGAAATATGACCACACCTTTTTGGTATGTATGTATGTAAATGATTTATTCATTGCAAATTATACAAAACTTACATTAGTAACACTCTGCCAAACTGCGCAGCAGTTTATTGGCAAACAATACAATTTTGTGCTCTCATTTTCACACTAGTCAATACATACACTGTCTTTTTTTTTTTTAATTATTACTAACACACATGCAACTATTTACTAACATAACGATTTATGACCTCTTAAAATATACTACTTATTTCAGATCGCTAAAAAAATTTAAAAAAATTGAAAAATGATTGACAAAAGAACTGTTATAGACTTTTCCAATGTTATCTGGAATTTAGTATGTTATATGTATGTTATATGTGTGTATATGTATGTTTAATTTAGTACACACTGTATAGTACAGATACAAAGCATCTGTAGCATCTGTATCCATTTAGAACCAATATTGTGTCCATCATCATCATCCCATCTCAGCTAATAAACCGCGCTGATGATTGACCGGAGATTAACGCCGCCATGTTATGACGTCACGTGACGTCAGCGCGATTCAATTCGTCCCAGCTTATGCATGTGCAGGTGTAGGCACGATTACTATGCAACGGACTGGAATTGACCTGTGGGTGTCGAGTAATTGACCTGGTAATCTCATTTCTGGGAGGGATAGAGAGTGAAGTCTGTTTTTGTGTGTGATAACGAAAGATTAGTTAGCATTACCCCAATTTTGTTGAAAGGGATGGCGCAGTGGCTGAGTGATTGGCTGCTGTATTGCAACACAAAATTAAACAACTACCCACACACACACACACACACAAACACACACACACACACACACAAACAATGTTTATATCTAAGGTACTAAATAAATTGTATATTGATGTGGAGGAGCAGAGTCTCCTAACACAGGCATTACTTATTTTAAAGGAGGCTCCAATCACCAACTAATGTAAAAGTTTTTGGTTAAGAAATAGAGATTTTGTATTAGTATTTGTGTTGACGATAGGAATGGACTGTATGGGATTATGAGGTGTGGTGCAATAAAACCAAGTAATGGCAATATAAATCTAATAAGCAAGTAGGAATATTCTATACAATGTGTTGAAGGGAAGACCACTGACAAAATCACTTGAAACAAAATCAAAAATAGACAACTAAGATAACATACCAAGAAGGTTGTCAACATTCCACCCCCTTGTGCATGATAGTGCACAAAATAATGCAATGGGTCTCCTATGTGGAAATCTTGACAATCCTCTTGGTGGGCCGACGAAGTATGCCACCTGAGGTAGCTACGTCCACCACTCTAATTACTCCATCTTTGCCGGGAAAAGTTCCAGAAACACGGCCTCGTGGCCAAGTTCCTCTCGGCATGTTCTCATCCACGATGAATACAATGTCACCAATTTTCAAAGCTGGTTCTCTGCTGTCCCCGACCTGCCGTGGTTGCATAGTGGGCAGAATCTCTCTGACCCAGCGATGCCAAAAATGATCAGCCAATCTTAAAGCTTTTCGCCAGTCCGCTCTTCTTAATAAATCCCGGTCGTCTAGAGTCGAAGGTAGAACTTGATTAGATGACGTGCCGAGCAAAAAATGAAATGGATTTAATGTTTCTTGGTCCTCGTGACAAACCGAAACGTGACTCAGAGGTCTAGAGTTGACAATCGCTTCGGCTTCTAACAAGAGAGTTATAAGGACCTCTTCCTTGGGGGCTTGTTCTTCCAAAGTGGCATTTAAAGCCACCTTCACGCTGCGCACCAACCTCTCCCAACATCCACCAAAGAATGGTGCGGCGGGAGGAATAAACTTCCATTTTATTCCTCTATTGGCAGCAAAGTTTTCGACTTCAGGTTGGTAAAAATCACGAAGAATTCGGTTTGCACCAACAAAACACGTGCCATTGTCCGAATATATTGTGTCAGGAGTTCCTCTTCTTGCAACAAAGCGACGCAAAGTCATAATTGCAGAATCAGCAGAGAGGGAATGCACCAGCTCCAAATGAATGGCTCTGGAAGTCATACAGGTAAAAAGGGCAACGTAACGTTTTTCTCTTCTTCGGCCAATTGCAGTAGAGATGGGGCCAAAATAATCCAAGCCCGTAAATATAAAAGGACGGCGATGGTGAGCAAGCCTTTGTGCCGGGAGATCTCCTGTCTTTGGATTCATTGGCTTTGTTTTCCTTATCTTGCAGAACAAACATTGGCTGGCTACACTCCGGACGATGCTGCGAATTCGAAGAATCCAATATTTTTGTCTCAACTCATTAATTACCATCTCATTATTGGCATGACCAGCTCTGCGGTGGAAATATTGCACCAACAAACGGACGACATGGTGGCGACCATCTAACAGTATCGGGCGCTTCACATCGGAGCTGACATTTTCGACGGCTCTAATTCTTCCGACCAATCTTAACAAACCATCTTCTCCCATCATTGGTGAAAGCTTTGACAAGCGGCTATACTTGGGTATCGTTTCGTCTCGATCGATGCACTGAATTTCTTCGGCAAACGCTTCTGCCTGTAGGCGTTGCAGGATATGCCTTTCTGCGGCTTCCATTAACTCAGCTGACAAAGGCAATAATAGAGTGGTGGACGCAGGTAAACTTGCACAATGGCGGTCTCTAACATCGGTGTTAGGGACAGTGAGTCTAGTACGGTCCAAAAATGAACGGAGTTTGGCCGCAGCCTGCAAAACGCGAGCAGTAGCGCGGAGCAAACGAAGCCAGTCACTGAAACGACTGAAATCTACTGTCGCAACCAGATGAGCAACCAAAAGCACAGGAGAACGTTTATACTCCTCCCGAGCCATAGGCTGGCCAGCTGGTTCTACAGGCCAATCTTCTGGGGCCTCTAAAAGAAATGAAGGACCCGAAAACCATCGATGGTTGGGATTCAGGTGCAGAGGCTTTATACGAGTGGCATCGTCAGCAACATTCAAGTCGGTTGGGACCCATCGCCAATCTTGAACGCATGAATTTTCGGTTATTTCCCCGACTCTATGAGCCACAAACATCTTGAATGTTCGTGCATCGCTCCTCAGCCAACCAAGAACGGTTCTCGAATCCGTCCACAGATATGTGCGCATGGGCTTCTTTTTGTGACAATCTTTGATTGTGACAGCAAGGCGAGAAGCAATCAAAGCAGCTTGCAGCTCTAAGCGTGGAATTGATGTTGGTTTTAATGGCGAAACTCTCGCCTTACTGGCAATAAGGGCGAGTTTGACGATGCCGTTAGCATACGTAAAACGCCAAAAAGCAACACAGGCATAGGCAAGCTCGCTCGCATCAGCAAACACATGCAATTCCCTGTATAAAGGTTCACCATTTTCATTAGCGTACCAGCGTGGAATACTAAAAAATGATACTTCAACGAGCTCTTCTAACCATTCACTCCACCTCATAACCTCTGAGGGTGGAAATGGTGTGTCCCAGTCAATATTTTTTCTCCAGGCCTCCTGGAGTAGGATTCGGCCCTTAACAACGATTGGCCCAAGTAATCCCAACGGGTCATAGATTTTCATAAGATGAGACAACGCTTTTCGCTTATTTAAAGAGCCTTGAAACCTACAACTTTCTAAACCGGTCCTAAAACCTATAGTATCTGATAAAGGATCCCATGAAACGCCTAAGACATTATTTATAATAGTGGAATTATTACCAAGTTTCACTTCAGTCGGTTGTGCGGCATGAAATTCTTTTGGAATAAGACGTAACGCTTCCTGATTATTAGAGATCCAGCCACGCATTTCGAAACAGGCGTTTCGATGGATAGTGACTATATCAGATGACAGCTGCGCAGCCTTGGTGACGTCGTCCACACTATCAAGATAATCGTCCATATAACAACTATAAACACTAGCGTTGGCTGCTTCTGGATACAAATCTTGATGAGACCTGGCGTTTTTGTTTTTAATGTACAGAGCAGTAAATGGACTGGACGACGCTCCAAAGATAACAGCAGTCATACGATACTCTTTTATAGGCTTTGTTTTTTTGTATTGAACATCACGCCAAAGAAACCGTAATGCGTCCCTTTCCTGCTCTCGAATTCGTATTTGAGGAAACATTTCCTTAATGTCAGCAGACATTGCGACACGGCCCTCTCTGAATCTAAAAAGAATACCTAATAAGTTCTCTAATAGATCAGGCCCCTGGAGAAGCAAGGAATTCAAAGACACTCCTTGATTCGTAGCAGCCGCATCGTGAACAACCCGAAGCTTACGCTTTTGTGGGTGATACACGCCAAAATGTGGCAAGTACCACCTAATCCTCATACTAGAATTAGAACTAGAAACTGCTCCAGGACGATTTGTTGTCGAAAAGGGCGCATTCTGTTTAGAACACCCTGAATTGAGACTGATTATATTATTAAGATTTTCTTGACCAGTAAAATTACGATAGTAAGTGGTAGGATCACACTCCTCCGCATATCCCTTAGTAAGCATATTATCAATAAACTGTTTATAAGGACCAGCAAACTCTGGTTCTCGGAGCATGCGTTTCTCTAGACTCAAGAAACGTGAGAGAGCTTGAGGATAGCTGTCGGGAATAGACTGAATGTCATCTCGCCATGGGAGTCCTACTTCGTACCTACCAGTTGGCAAACGTGTAGTAGTCGCGTCTAAAATCTCAATAGCACGCAAATCCTGCTTACTATGAAGAGTCTCACGCTTGGAAATACCAAGTGAATCAAGTTTGTACTGCTCTTTTATGAGAAGTTCTAAACGTTCGTATTCCGATAGTTCGGCTTGGTCTAACTGACAGTGGTTAATAAATACGACTGGTTTAGTTTTACTAGAAGCTACTCCATACAATGTCCAACCCAACAAAGTGTGACAAGCGACAGGCTCATTGCGGCGTCCAGTGCGGACCTCGTGAGTTATCGATAGATGCCAGTGCTCAGCGCCGATAAGCACGGTCGGTACAGCGTCACTATAAATTAGAAAATGAGCTAAGTCTTTTAAATGGTTGTATGATTCAACCATTTGGTTGGACAGTGTTTGTGTGCTTAAATTTAGTGCTTGCATAGCCCTAGCACGACTAACTAAGTATTTGTTATTTTCATGTTTACCCTGTATGTAAAAATTAACATATGAAATGTTTGTACTTTTCTGTAAACCACCGACACCGTTGATAGTTATAAGTTCTTGCGGTCCTGATAACCCTATACGAGCAGCCACGTTTGAGTCAATCAATGTCGCTGTACTGCCGTCGTCAAGAAGAGCGTATGTTTCATAGTCGCCGGCTGGACCAGACACAACAACTGGTACTATTTTTAAAAACGCATTGGTTTGTGATGACATCTTGAAATGTTCATGGATACCTGTATTAGAAACCGTTACCTTTTCTTCCATTGGCTGGAGCGCGAGCGGGGCGGCTGATGAGGGTGACGTGCACGGAACGTCACTAAGAGACGCAGCTGCACACACAGTGTTGTTAAACGACTGCTTTTCGGATGCAGGCGATGACGTTAACGTATCCTGCCTACCATGTAAAAGAGGATGGTGGCGAAAAGAACAACCGTCGACCCCACAAGGATTTACTTTGCAAGATTTCCATTGATGGGAAACACGCCTAAGACATTTGTAACAAATCTTGTTCTCACGTAACCAACTCCATCTTTCGTCAACTGACAAAGACTTAATTTCGTCGCAGTTTTTAACGTTGTGGTTTTTTTTACAATAAACACATTCTGTTTTATCGTTACTTTTAATTTTATTGTGTGACACAGAATGAATGTTCTCGCGTTTTAATGGTTTATTGACAGACTGAATCACGTGCGATTGATGTGTAGCTTGCGAAAGACTTAAGTCAGGAGACAAAGCAAACTTAATATAACGCTCATGTTCACGAGTTAAAAATTCGGACAAAACTTCTAATTTTGATAACAGAGGGTTTGATACCTCTGACGCATAGTCAGACCATCTCATTTTCATCATAGGGTTTAATTTACCTAGTATAATGTGAAAAAGTTCTGGTGAGTGTAAATAGTCATGATGATTGAGTAATTTTATCGTAGAATAGTACATTGTTACCCTAGGGGTGAAAGTAACTTATTTAGTCCCGAGACGGGGTTTGGTGCCCGAGCGAAGCGAGGGCGCTAATAGTTCGAGGGACTAAATAAGTCTTTAACCCGAGGTAAACACTGTGCTTTTCATTACGAATACAAGGAAAGTAAAAAAAAAAACATACAACTCGAAAAAACTAATGAAGATCGGAATTCGAATGGGGTAGATGACACACCAATCAATTGAGATACTTTTTAAGAGCTGTCAAAACGCGGTTCTCTAATAGACTTTGTATGGCAATAGCCTACTGTGACGACACTGTTTATTCAACTCAATGACTCGACTATTTATTGATTTCAAAGCAACTAAAAATCGAATTTGGCAATTAATTGAAAATAAAGTGTTTTTTTAGAGAAAGGTGTCTTGGAATTATTGTTTTATGGTGTCATCTACCCTATTGCCACTTTCCCACCTATTTGGTTTTTTTTTTCTGTGGCCAGCCAGCTATTCAGCCAATACCTATTTTTTTATTTTCATCATCGAAAAATGGTAAATATTTTTCCCAAATCTATGTTATTTTAAAGAAATAGTTGAAACTTATTAAAATATACATATTCTTTAGTTAATAATTAACTTTATGCTATTTCAATTTTACATCGTGGCTGTATAGAAAGTTGGAACATGGTCCAATAGAAAATGAACCATTTTTTTTTTATAATTTGACAGCTGTCAGTTGAAAACGATTCTCCCTAGGGCTGAAAAGTATTACTTTCAACCCGCTCCTCAGGCAACTTCAGACCTACTTTCAGAGTATGAGTAATGAAAAGACTATTTCTGACTCTATTCGCAATGGTACCTATTTCTTTGAGGTCATTACCGAGCCGTGGCAGTTGTTTCAACACCTGTACCTCACCGAAGACAATCATCTCAGGGCACGCAAAGCTTCGCTCGAGGGCGCGCATGATCTCCTCCGGGTCCTCTGCAGAGATGAGCAGCGACGCGACGGACTCGCGTGCGGCCCCACGGAGCGCGCTTTGTAAGCGCGCAACATTCTCTGCGGGGGTGTATGAGAGTTTAGTAGTGTCAAAAAGTTTTCTAAATTGAAGCCACTGAGACGCATTTCCAGTAAATGCGAAAAGCTCTATTTTTGTTTTTTGTGTTTTATTCTGTGCGACAGCCAAAGACTTCGCTGCAGCGGCAGTGTCTGCGACTGCTTGTAAAAGCAAGGGAGAAAACTCATTATTACATACAGGTATATTGTGGCGCTGTTCCTCCAAGCCCGTATAAGAGGGTGGCAACACCGTGGCGGCCAGCCCGGGTACTTGGGAAACGAAACCTGCCTGATTATCGAGGTATGCTGCTAATAATGGAGCAGCAGCCTGAGGGTTCATTGATAAATGAGCAGGCTGTGAGACCTCTTTTGGTATATTTCCTTCGTTTACTTGAATTGTAGAAATACTTCTTACCCATTCTTGCGTTCGTTTTTGACTCGTAGTACTTCGCCTACTTTTACCTTCAACCTCCGCTTCAATTTGTTCAATCTCCGCGCGGTACTCGGCCTCCTCCACTTCCGCGAGCTGCTGCTGTAGCACCTTCATGTTTTCGAACTGGCGGCGCTTGTACGCGGCTTCCGCGGCGGCCTTGCGTGCTTTCAGCGTGGTGGATGAAGCGCTAGAATTAGTCTGCGCAGAGCGCATGCTGTTCGCATCGTCACCGGCACTAACTCTAGACGCTACGGGCTCGTGAGTAGTTGTTGAAGGTTCTACAGGTGAATCACGGGCGATACTATGAGATGACATTGCCAAGGCTTTGGTTTTACTACGCGTGTTCATGTCGTAATGCTAAAAATGGTACTTACCGATGTGAAAATGACAAAATGTATATGAAATAAAACCGTCGAAGGACCAAAAATGTTGACGATAGGAATGGACTGTATGGGATTATGAGGTGTGGTGCAATAAAACCAAGTAATGGCAATATAAATCTAATAAGCAAGTAGGAATATTCTATACAATGTGTTGAAGGGAAGACCACTGACAAAATCACTTGAAACAAAATCAAAAATAGACAACTAAGATAACATACCAAGAAGGTTGTCAACAATTTGTGTTCCATTCCATCCTCGCACGGAACCAACATTTAGTTAGTGGTTTCGGGTCTGGCTTTTTGTGTATGTGAGTTTTAAATGTTTGTAAACACATCCACGAAACAGGAGAAATTCCGAATGTGGTGGCAGAACAAAGCTCTACCATGCTCTGTCAGCTATGACTCTTGTCATTTGACATGCATTCAGCAATGGCATCTTCTTCTTAGCTTGTCGATAAATAACAATACCCATCCATGTTCCTTCATCGCCCTTTGTGTTCCGGCGCCACGGTATCTCTTTCGAACAGTCCCGCAACCCCGACAGGCATCGGCCCTTGCGGACCCTTTCCTATTGCTGACTCTCTTTGAGGCGCGCGTGGAACACTCATGCGCCGTCGACACGGCCTGTCGTCATGAGACGGACGGACGGCGAGCTAGCCCATAGCCCACCGTCCACAGGCCCAATGTACAAAATACCTTAAATAAAGTATCTGGAATACAAGATGCAAAATACTTTTAAATTAAGTATTTCAGATACCAGATGCAAATAACTTTCTGGAATAGTATCTGAAATACTAGATATAAAATACGTATATGTCGGATCCGGTCATGAGTACGGACGGGCGAATGGATCGAAAGCGCGCCAGTGGTGACATCATGCGCCTACTTACTCCACCATGGCGGCTTTTACAGAGTCTGGGTCTGATCGCATCGGAGTTAAGACGTCTTGAAACTGTACCCGATTCATTGTGCCTAGTGTTATTGTCTGAAAGTGTAATGTCAAGTAGTTTGTTAGTTTACTCAGTGTATCTGTTTGAAAAGAGTAACCATGGAGTTTCTTGCCGGTTCTTCTCCATGGTAACTACCAACCCGAACCGTGCAATGTGAAATAAAATAGTGTATCGCATCCAGTGAGTTTTCATAGCACGAAACCCGTCTTCTGCCCACATAAGCTCGAGCCTAGCGAAATAAATCCCTGACAACCAGACATATATTTTAAATACTTTTCATAGATGAAATACTTTTGTAAAAAACTACAACTATTTTTAATGAAAGTTTATTTTTTTACATGTAAATCGCGTTGATCGCGCAAACGTGACACAACATAATATTATACATATTTTTAAGGTTTCAATTGAGACTTAAGTAAAACCAGTTCTTCAAACATTTTATCACCCATTTTTCATCGATGAGGCCTCATGATCATGCCCCCAAATGAGAAGAGTAGCTCCACAGGACCAGCACTTGGCAAATCAGTTATCTATTACATTACTAAAAGTATTTTAGCAAACATAGTATCTACAAAATACTAAGACACCAAACAAAAGGTAGGTATTTAAATACAAGATACAAATTAAATAAAAAAAAAAAACTATTTTAGATACAAGATGAAAATACGTATTTTGTTTTGTTGTATCTGTATTTCAGATACTTGAATCTTAGATAAGTCACATCTATGGAGATAGCAGTGTCTGCTTTCTCCCATCCACAGTCATCAACCATGTAAATAACAGTTAAAGCAGTAACTAACTCGACTTGCTATAACTAGGATGTATCCTAACAACATTAAACTAAGTGTAACATCAGTACCCAATCCTCCCACGCTACAGTAACTGTCCTCTTCATGAAATACTTTACTACATTACTCCTCGAGTAAGCTGTGTGCCTGGTATCTGTTATTAATTGAGAAGATACTAGCTTTTTCGTTGTGGGTTCTTCTGAGCGGAATCTGAAAAAAAAAATATAGAAACCTATTTCTATCAAGATAACATATGTCCTAATCTGAGTTTTGCTTTATCATCATCATCATCATTTCAGCCGAAAGTCGTCCACTACTGGGCATAGGCTTTCCCCAAGTGTCGCGACATTGAACGGTCCCGTGCGACTCGCATCCGGCGGATTCCCGCAACCTTCACCAGGTCATCGGTCTACCAACAGGGAGGCCGCCAACGCAAAGTCTTCCGGTTCGCTGTCGCCATTCCAGAACCTTTCAGGCCCATCGCCCATCCGTTCTGCAAGCAATGTGCCCTGCCAACTGCCACTTAAGTTTGGCAATTCTTCGGGTTACGTCGGTAACCTTGGTTCTCTTGCGGATGGTCTTCATTTCTGATTCGATCTCGTAAGGAAACATGAGCATAGCCCTCTCCATTGCCCTTTGGGTTACTTTAAGCCTTCTGATGAGGCCCATTGTGAGCGACCACGTTTCGGTCCCGTATGTAATCATGAGTTTTGCTTTACCAAATCCTATTTTAATCAACATACAACCTGACACTGACCTGTTAATTGCAAAAAACGTAAGAACATTTGTCCAGTAGTCAGACAAGTCCAGTATAATAATGTGTTCAGGGCTCTGTTTCGGCTCCCTCGGTATTGCAGTGCATCATATCGGCATGTTTGCTGACGCCAGCGTAGATGACTTCTACGCAATTATGCGTAAAAAAGTAGCGTCGGTGGTGCGCCGAATACGGGGGAGCCCGAATACCGTCCTCAGGATGTTTGGCGAGAGAACCGATACTGTTCTGCTCAGTAGGTTCACTGAACTCCATGTGTTTCGGGACCGGTGAGCCTACTGTGCAGGGGTAGACGGTGTGTCCAGTTTGTTGTTGTTACCTACTTTTAATTACTAACAATAGATATAAGCAAAATTCTTGTTACTAACAATCTTGTCTTGCCTATGGAGTTTTTTGTCTGAATTAAAATATTTTTATTTTATTTATTTGAATTTCGCAGGCTACCCTGGCGCTTCCACCTATGAATGTACTATAAATACATACCTACTTAACATCCGGAATAATGGCTCTAAAATGATGAAAGCCTTATTGAAATCCATTCGAATTCGTGTCAACACCAACATAATACACGAAAGTATTATTACATTTTCATATTATCTTCGGTATGTAGGTATAATATAGGATTTACAACAGTACTTCCAGACTAAGCAGCGTCCCTATTACCAGTTATTAATTATCGTAGATGACAGTATTTATGTCTACAGGTTGTCTAGTATTTGTCTCCGAGCAATACTAATGTCCCGTGGTCGGAAATGGTAGATCTATCGGCAATATGATGAAGTAGCTATTGCTTGTCGTATCTGAACGGAAATTAATTTCTATATTGGTATTTAGAACAGTTTGGTACTGTTGTATTGGTTATTAATACATCCCTTAGAAAGATTTATCTTAGCATAGTTTTCCCTGAGAGTATAGACTGAGTTTTATTACTTAAAAAAAAATGAGCAAGTCTTTTTTTTTGTTTTGATTTTTTACATAGATAGGTACATACCCATTTCTTCAGTATGTGCCATTTATTAAAACATTCAAACGTTTTTTTTTTTTTTTCGCACTAACCTTTTTTTTTCTTTATGTATGTAAAGTGATTTTGAATTTTCTTGTAGGTACCTATTTAAAAAATAGTATTTTAACCGAAATTTATAGTATTTTTCACTTCTTTGTACAAATTATAAAAACCTCAAGGATAGCCCTTACCTAACAGTACCTAATTGTACTAGAATCTCTCTGATAGCTATAATAATAATTATTACGTACTTGATGGACTAACGTAAACTGTCAAGTCAGGGTTTGTTGCGATATACCACAAGTTTAATAGTTTGTCTGCGTGGGCCCTAAACTTCTAGGGATGTACGATACCTGCATGCATTTGTATAGATATTGCAAATCGATCTGGTTCGCAACTATGCTATAAGATTCAAGGATCGTATCGAATGACTTCGATCCGATACTCCAAATATCGAATCGTATCATATCGTCCTATTAATGATATGTTGGGATTACTTGGGATGAAAGCAAATATCGCATCGCACTTTAAATCCCGCAAGGAATCTAAGCAAAATACTTACCAGAAATTATTTTATATCCTTTTGTGACTTCCTTTTGTATTCTTTTTAATTGTATGATCGAGCAATTTAGGTCATTATGGTACGATACGATCCATTCATTTCAATATCGGTACTTTTGTTTCGATCTAAAATATTGGAGTATCGGATCCTAGTATCGTATCGATAATAAGAGTATCGTATCGATACTGTAAAGTATCGGATCGGATCGTGCATCACTAGCTCTTAAACCAATAATTTAACGATAATGTTCTGTCAGGATCCATTCGTAGATATATTTTATGATCAATATACCTTTATGTATGCAGTGCAGGTGTGTCTAGAAACTGCTTTAATGTTTAGTAATCGGGTTTAGAAAGTGTTAGTAGTGTTATTGATGAATCCTTATTGCGTTTGTAACGTTTGCCAATTAATTTGTATGTCTGTTATCTTTAGAGAGACAAACTGAACTAAGCACTGACGAATTTAAACAAATCGATTGATATGTCACTTATTTGTCCGGAGTGACTAGATTATAATATATTTCTATATAAGAATATATAGATTATTATATATTTTAGTATATATACAAGGTGTGAAGGCCTCTTCACGAAACCAAAAAAGAAAAAAACCGAAAAAAAAGGTCATTTCCCAGCAGAAAATTTTGCGCAGTATTAGTAGGTATACTGTATATGTGCATTAGTATAAGTATGTACCTTTTTTTTGGTTCGAAAAATCACGGCTTAAGGTAACGCACAATGTAACGCGCTCAAAACAAGCAAGAAACGTGCAACGATGGATGCATTGCGTAGTACGGAAGTCGAGGAGGTAAGGTATTTAAAGTAGATAATTATTTCAAATTTGGTTAAAAATAAAGTGTGAATGAAAATGTTGGAACTTCGACAGTAGGTCAAAGTTCAAATCCCCGTAACTAGAAGGTTCCCAGATATAGTCCGGTACAATAAAAGATCGCAATGACGCAGACGGGGAGAACACGTGCCTCACGTCTTAGTTAAGAGTCTAACACCATTTATTTAACTAGTGCTGAGACGAGGGAGTATCTTCTTTTCTGCCAAATATTTTCACTCATCAAAATAAGATTTTTGATCCAGAACAGTTGGTAGTATTTAAACATGCTTAAATTCATGGTTTAGCATCTATTTCAATGAGAACCATATTTAGACGTGTTCTTTAGAATAGTTTTTCAAAAAAAGTTTCGCCTTTTGGTGGCACAGAACTGGCGAAATGTGGGTGTTCCATAAGTACACCTCTGCTTCACCCTTTTTGTGATTACAGGCGTGACGTTATATTTTTCAAAAATATTCAAAACTTAGATGCGACTGGAACATGCTTATTAACTAGCTGACCCGCGCAACTTCGTCTGCGTCACATAAGAGAGAGAGAGCTCAACCTTAAAAGATAGACATAATTATAATGTAATGCATGGAAATCATGTTAAACACATTTTTAGTCATTAGTACCATTTTAGTTCAACAGATGTCGCTGCATGTATGCATCTTACATTTGATGATTAGTGTTCTTCTTGAACACTTTAAATTCATATATCTTTTGATAGAATTAACCAATTACGATGAAACAAAAACTAAATAATACCTCAAGATACGCTCAATTTTTATGTATAAAAGTTATCTACATTGGTTGCGTAAATTTTGCGTGATGCTTGATCATCGAAACAGACAAACAGATAAACAGACAAAAAATCCAAAAATGCTGGAAATGTGTTCTGTTTCTCATCCTTTAACACCCTGGCAATTTTTTTTCAAAATATTTTCGATGTACAAAAACGATTTTTCTACAGATTTATTATATGTATATAGATAGATAACTACGCAATACATTATGTATGTGTCAACCTGTGAATTGATCTCAGGCCCTTGTGGTCTGCACTCGAACCAATATGGCGATCTTTGACATTTACTTCGACTTTTGCAATTAGATCTAGCAATAATTTGACCACTTCTCGCTCGTGCTAGTACTAACGCATTGCCTTGTTTAATTAATTTATCTCTTCATTGCAGGTGCGATTTAATGGCTTCGTTCTAAGATATTGACTTGTTATGTAATTTTAAATTATTTCTGTGGTTTTTGTATCTTGTAACAGTGTGTGGTTATTACTGTTAGGAAAGAGGGCTTTTGTGTGATTATAGTAGGGCGTTGTCTAAAAGAGGCTGACAAAATATCATCTGAAAGAGGTCCACTGTTGTTCAAAGGCCAGCCCTCAACCACTCCACAAAGTCCAGGCTTGCAATTCTAAAATCCTTATTTAAAATTACGTAGGTACATCTTAGAGCTAGCTAGCCGTGTGGTATCCGGCAGAGTAGAATAGAACCAACCCATTACACTCACGGGTGTCCTATAAGGCGACTGATGTCTGAGGCAGAACACCTTGCGCCTCCGTAGACCAGAGAATGGGCAGCAGCGTTTTCTGTTAGTCTTTCATCACTGCGATCTCCAATCCGCCTGCCAAGCGTGGAGATAACGGCAAATTCCTCCCATTATGGAAGAGGCTTATGTCCAGCAGTGGACGTTATGGGCTGGCAGCTACTTGGGAACATCACTTTATTAACATATCTATCAGTCCGAGGTGCACTTATAGTACCTGAAAACACATTATGCTAATTTATTTTTAAGTCACATTCAATAAGACGGCCTAGTAGCTAAGCATGAGGTCCTGAGTTCGATTCTCAGGTCTGGCAAAGTGTTATTGGGTTTTTAGTCAGGAAGTTCTCAGTAGCAGCCATCGGAGTCTGGATTTGTGCCCGGTTGATGGCAATAGGCTCGCCTCTTATTAAATGTGACTTAAAAATAACTGGCGAAATGTGGGTGTACATTAGATACACTTCTGCCTAATCATTCAGAGATTACAGGCGTAATATTAGATTTATTTAATAGGAGTCAGGCCAAAACTATCATCCGGGCACAAATCGAAATTGCAGATTTCCTGATTAAAAAAACTCAATAACTTTTTGCCGGACTTGGGAATCGAACCCAGATTACAAAAGAGCGAAGCACATTCAGATTTGCTTAATAGGGTTATGCATGATTTTTTTCTATCACTCTAAACAAAGCGTATTAACATCAGAAATAGCAAAGTGAAATGTTTTTTTTTATATCTATAAAAATACTCAGTTATAAGTATTTGAAACTGCTGATTAGACAGAGAGATCCGATACAGCGAATGACGTCATGAGCTGCATCGACGTACAAAATCCATACTAAATTCCGTTTATCTAGATAGAGATAGAAACAAAAGTTTAAATGGTTGTAACTTTTGTGTTGTTTGGCCGATTTATATCTTGTTTTCGCTTTTTGTCATTATTTTTATAGTACTTTAATTTTCTATAACATAACACTAAAGTTTTTTTTTTTATATAATGTTAAATTTACTTTAACATTAAATAAAAAAAACCGGCCAAGTGCGAGTCGGACTCGCACACGAAGGGTTCCGTACCATTGACTATATTTAGTATTTTGTTGTTATAGCGGCAACAGAAATACATCATCTGTGATAATTTCAAGTGTCTAGCTGTCACGGTTCATGAGATACAGCCTGGTGACAGACGGACAGACAGACGGACAGACAGCGAAGTCTTAGTAATAGGGTTCCGTTTTTACCCTTTGGGTACGGAACCCTAAAAAGAAACGTTTTGCCTATTTCCCTATTAGACGTCTCATAGATTTGTGAAATAGTTGGCGTAAAGGAAGCAACACACGATTGTCCCAGAACGTTCATAATAGGCTAGTTTCCACCATCAATAAATTGCACATCTATTTAGTCCGTCAGTTAGAGTATTGGAAAATAATGGACACGCATTTTTTGCTTTTGTAAATCAATGAATGAAGATCATGATTTCAGCCGAAAGACGTCCACTGCTGGACATAGGCCTCCCCCAAGTGTCGCCACATTGACCGGTCCCGTGCGACTCGCATCCAGCGGTTTCCGCAATCTTCACCAGGTCGTCGGTCCACCTAGTGGGAGGCCTTCCAACGCAACGTCTTCCGGTTCGCGGTCGCCACTCCAGAACTTTTCGGCCCTATCGGCCATCCGTTCTGCAAGCAATGTGCCCTGCCCACTAGATATGAGCGCCGCGCCGGCGGCGCACCGCCGTCGCCGTGATTTCATGTCGACGCGTTGTCGCCGAGTGCAGCGCGCGGCGCGCCGTCGCAATGAGTCACAAGTTGCTTTCTTGCTCGCACGCGCGGCCCTACCGCACAAGTGCTCATTTACGGAGACGAGGCGCGCGCGCGTCGGGCGGTGCGTTGTGCGGCGTGTTGTGCGGCGCGTTATGCGGCGTGTTGCGCGTTTTCCCGTTTACGGAGAGGCGGTCTCATGTGCAATATATTTGTATTTGCGCGTGTGAAGCCGCGTGCACCGCCGCGGCCAACGCAACGCTGCATTTCAGTAAACGCGCGTTAAATTGCTTCTCCGTAAACACTCCCATACATAGTCAATCGTCATATTATGTTTGAATTGAAAGCGAGCCGCGCCGCACAACGCACCGCGCGACGCGCCGCGTCTCTGTAATTAGTAAGGCTAGTCGCTTCGCCACACTCGTCGCTAACGCAGTCGAATCGAATATTTTACCGAGTAAACGTGTATTGTAGTGTGGTGTTAAGAGTCCTATTACAGTTTTTTGGTAAATTCATGATTTTTGACGCAGTAATTCTCAGCAGCAGTAAGATATTTTAATTATTTGCTTAAGAATAACGATCTTTTCGTGTAATTTACTATAAATATTTTACGAACTCAGTTTGCAAGAAAAACCGTCAACGATGGAACTTTAACGCTCAAATTCACATAGTTACATTCAATTCTTATAAAAGCTAAAATTACTAAAAGGTAAGTTGAATGTTTTACTTGTTTATTGGAGTTTTAGAATTTCTTTAAATTCCTTGAGATTTCACGGAAAAAATCGTAAAGAAATAGTAATTTAAGCCATAAATGTCTTAATTCAGCGTCCATTATATTCCAAATAAACTCAATTTTATCAAACAAATTAATATGATATAAAACTTCGATCTACAATGAATAAGTTTCATTAGTTTTTGTTTGTCAATATAATAAGACAAAAATACAATAAATAAAATTAAAGTACCTACTATAATTCTCAATTCAGCTCGCTCCTCAGTCTCATGTCAGTCTCGTCTCTAATATTCGTCAATATCAATCGACAATCGTCCAAATATCGCTATTATTATCGACTCGTGTACGCCGACCGAAATAATTTGATCCAGGAAGTAAAAATCAAAAAATTGCCTAAAAAATGTAATAGGACTCTTAACAAACAAAATATATGATACCTTATACTTAAAATACTTATATTTTCTGTTTTTTTTTTTAAACAGTTTTTATTACATAGATAGATAGTGCTCTAATAAAAAAAAACTCAGTTTCACTTCAACTCAAAATGCTGAAATGATTATTTTTCAGTAGACGTGATCTCCAATTATTAATTAGAAGGCTGTAAACTTTTTTTGTAACAACAATATATTATGGTTTTCTTTGTTATTTTTAAGAAATCTCTCCCTGATAAAAAAAAGAACTAAGGCCGTTCGGCCAGCCATGCCGTGCCGCCGCGACGCCGCCGCCGCCGTGCAAATTTCCAGGCTACGCTGCCGCCGCGGAATTGGCCATCGGCGCTCATATCTACTGCCCACTGCCACTTAAGTTTGACAATTCTTCGGGCTACGTCGGTAACTTTCGTTCTCGTACGGATGTCTTCATTTCTGATTCGAGCGCGCAATGAAACTCCGAGCATAGCCCTCTCCATTGCTCTTTGGGTAACTTTAAGCCTTCTGATGAGGCCCATTGTGAGCGACCACGTTTCGGTCCCGTTTGTAATCACTGGCAACTCACACTGGTCATAGACTTTCGTCTTGAGACACTGCGGTAGGTTGGACGAGAAGATACCGCGCAATTTCCCAAACGCTGCACAACCGAGTCGGATTCGACGATTGACCTCTTTCTCGAAGTTAGACCTACCTAACTGGACCGTTTGTCCCAGGTACACATAATCGTCTACAACTTCGAGTGTAGAGTCTCCGATCTTGATAGGAATGGGTGTGACATGGGCATTCAACATGACCATAGTCTTGTCCATGTTCATTTTTAGACCCACTCTTCCGAAAGAGTGGGAATGAAGATAAAACGCATCAAATCTCGGGAGTGGGGGCTCGTGACGTCACAACGCACTAAAAATAATAGCACGGCGTGACGTATTGAGAATGTTAAAAGCGTCTTATCTTCGTCAATTTTGGTCTACGTAACAAAAGAAAAAATATGTATCAAATATTTTTTGAAAATCTAACTGACGGACTAATTAGATTTTTTCAGGACACAAGCCTATTATAATAAACATGATGGTATATGCCAGCCTGCTGATTGGTACCTTTCGCCGTCACGGTGCGTAATCGACCTAAAATCTATGGCTGCGGCTCCACGGCACATTGTTTATAAGTCGTGGCTATACGTCGAGGTAATTTATTGTTAATCTGCTTACAATTATGTGACCAGTTTGCCTGTGTGTTGGGCGTGAGTCAAGATTAAAGTAATTTGTACAATTTGTATAAAGACTGCAGGGCTATTCGCCATCTTATGTCAACAATTCATTTGCGATCTTTCTCATTTGCGTTTTTTCTTTTTTTTTGCGATCGAATAGATGGCAGACCAGACGCTGAAAACCGAATGATAGATAATCTACTGAAGTATCTCGAAGCTTGGTTTCTTCAGCCAGTCGGGAGTCCAGTCCGGTCGTTTTGATTGCACCTTTTTGCAGAAACCTTTTATAAAAATTGCTAAAGCCATAAAGTGCTTAAAATACCTTCTTCTTCTGAGCGTATCGATGCCAATCTAAATTAAGTCGGCTCAGAAATGAGCTACAAGTTTGGCGTCTTAAGTAGCGTCCATCAGTTTCTGTAATGAACAAACGACACAGAATACACCATTGTTTGTGGAACAACACCACATTGACACTCCAGAGCAGAGTCATCAATGAATCTATAGATCAATAGTAATATCTTTGTTAGGACCAATGATATTCTAATAAACAGGTATGTCATACACCTACAAAACCACCGAAAAAAGTGTGAAGCGGGGCAGCGGCAGCACACCTTTTCATTCATTCTACATTTCACTACAAGTCAAAATGATACAAAAGGGATAGCTCGATAAAACCAATAAGAAAAAAGAGACAGATAGTGTTGTTCTTTGTCTGGAGTGCACGCGTCCTTGTCGTACTCACGACAAAAATGTATTTCCCATCTCTTTTTTATCCTCCAAATATTAGGAAAATAAATAATATAAATAAAAAAATATATATAACAAAAATATAAAATATAACAAAAAAAAAAACGATGTATATAGCGTAGTTACATGTGGTATGAGATCCCTTGTATTGTATTTACTTTGGTATCATAATTGGTACACTTTCTGAACACGCACAATGGCATTTTTACAATTTTTGTTAAAATTCGTAGCAGCGTATTGCTCGCCGCCATGCGTGTTGCAGACTAAAGGCAATACGGGCCAATTGGGCCGTTTTCGATTCTTCACGATTGCGCGCTCACAACATAATAATGTCTGTTTACTAGAATATTATTGGTTAGGACAGAAATTAGAGACAACTGCAAAAAATATGCAGCATATACAGGGTGTAAAAGACCTTTTTTTTTTTTTCAGATGGGAAATCATCAAATAACTCCTCCCGCTCTGGGCGGAGCAGGAGGGAGTGTCAGACTTTTACTGACTAAAACCCATCCATGTTCCTTCATCGCCCTTTGTGTTCCGGGGCCACGGTATCTCTTTCGAACTGTCCCGCAACTCCGGCAGGCATCGGTCCCTACGGACCCCTTCCCTTTTGCTGACTCTCTTTGAGGCGCGCGTGGAACACGAACGCGCCGTCGACACGGCCTATCGTCATGAGACGGACGGACGGCGTGCTAGCCCATAGCCCACCGTCCACAGGCCCGCGCCTACGGTGGCCGGGGTCCACGTGGTGGTGGCCCCCGACGCCCGGGGCGTCTCCCGCGGCGGCCGGGACGTTGAGAGGTTCTCTCCCGTTCCGCCACCTCCTTTTCTAGCATTACTGCTTCGCAGAAGGAGGTGACGGCGTCCCATTCCGTCTCGCTCCGGACCATGGCTTGCACCAGGGCCGGACGCGAGAGGTCGCCGCCGCCGATCGCCGCTTCGAGAACACGGCGGTGCTCCGCCCACGCGGGGCACACCTCCACCGTGTGTTCCACCGTGTCCTCCGGTCGATCCTCACAATGGAAGCACCCGGGCGTTTCCTCCCGCCCGATTCGGTGCAGGAACCTCCCGAACACTCCGTGTCCGGTGAGGACCTGCGTCAGGCGGAAGGTGAGGTCGCCGTGGCGTCTCTCAAGCCACTCCTCAAAGAGGGGACTTATCGCCACTATCGTGGCGTGCCCTGCACCGGGGTTGCGACAGTCGCCGGAAGTCTGTCCGCTGAGCGACAATTTGCCGCGGCAGCGGAGTTTCCCCCCGGCTTAGCGCCTCCGCGCGCCATTTATGTAGGCGCGCGAGGACTATCTCCTCCAGATCCCATGGCGGCAATCCGGCAAGGAGGCTCGCCGCCTCGCGGGAGATCGTGCGGTAGCCCCGGGCCAGCCTTACGGCTACCACCTTTTGGGGCGCGTTCAGATAGTGGGCGGCTCGCCGCCTCAAAGAACGTGCCCACACCGGGGCCCCGTAAAGGGCGTAGAGCCTCCGGCAGGAGGCGTTCGGCCCCCCCAGGTTGGGCAGGAGCCGCCTGAAGGCAGCCCCGGTCCGTTCCAGTTTGGGGGCCAAACGTCGGAAGTGCTCCACGAAGTTCCACCGGCTGTCGAGGACGAGTCTTAGGTACTTCAAAGTCGACTCGACACCGATGGATACCCCTCCTACCGTCAGTAGGGATCCCTTAGGTGGCGCATTCCGAGGCCCATGAAAGCACATGGCCTCGGACTTGTGCAATGCCACCTCGAGACCCAGTTGCCGGATCCTCTCATGCCGGATCCTCTTGGTGTAAAAGACCTCATCACGAAGTCGTCAACCAAGCATTCTGTACATCAAACTAAGTAACTTTACGCAAAAATTATTGCTGGGAAACGTCTTTTTTTTTTGGGGTGTAAAATCATATTTTGTGGTAGAACTATTGAGTTCTACCACAAAATATGTAGCAATACGCGCGCGTGCATTATGTCGCTTGTGCTCATGGATGGATTGAATAGTACGGGGGTCGTAGAGGTGTTTAAAGTAAAAATCTTTCATTAAAAACTTGTATAAAAAAAAAACTTGTCAAAAAGTTGGAACTTTAATTTGACCCCCAATATCTCGGTAACTAGAAGGTATGGTGTAGAACAAAAAAAATGATAGCAATGACGAGGAGAACAAGTGCTTTTCGGCTTCGTTAAGAGGTGTTTTACACCCTTTAGGTACTTGAACTAATTGTGACAGTACTTTGGAAAACATGGGCTTTGACTGCCTCGTTGGTCTAGTGGTCGGAAGCGCGACTGCTGAGCATGAGGTCCTGGGTTCAATTCCCAGGTCGGGCAAAGTGTTATTGGGTTTTTCCATCAGGATTTTTTAAGTAGCAGCCACGGAGTTTGGATTTATGCCCGGTTGATGGCGATAGGCTCGCCGTATTACTTGGGACTTAGACATACCTAACTAGCGATATGTAGGTGTTCTATTAGGTAGGTACTACTACTACGACAACAGCCCATAACGTCCACTGCTGGACATAAGCCTCTCCCATGATGGGAGGAATTTGCCGTAATCTCCACGCTTGGCAGGCGGATTGGAGATCGCAGTGTTGAAAGACTAACAGAAAACGCTGCTGCCCATTCTCTGGTCTACGGAGGCGCAAGGTGTTCTGCCTCAGACATTAGTCGCCTTATACGACATCCGCCAGTGTAATGCGTTGGTTCTATTCTACACCTCTACAGGTACTGCTCGGGCTAACCCTTCGGGGTTTACAGGCGTGATGTTATGTTATGTTACTTTGGAAAATTTTAAAAGAAGTTATAGTAAACTAGCGGACGTCACGCGGTTTCACCCGCGTAGTTCCCGTTCCCGTGGGAGTACGGGGATAAAATATAGCCTATGTTACTCAAGGTGAATGTAACTTTCTAATGGTGAAAGAATTTTCGAAATCGGTTCATTACTTTCGGAGATTACCCCCTACATACAAACTTACAAACATAAAAACTTCAAACAAATGTTACCTCTTTATAATATTGGTATAGATCATTTGTGCGAGTTCAGAATTCTGCAGCACGTTATTATTAGTTCTAGGCCTATGTTACAATCACTTACATTACTCTTAGCCTATCTATTGTCTTAAGTGTTCCTTTAGGCAGTATAAACGCCTTGCAAGGAATATTTAGTATTATGATAATTATTGAGTTCTGGGTAATATAATTTCCGAGATTGGCAATAGGTTTTAATTGAAAGCTCTGAAATTCGCGTGAAAATGGGGAAAGCATTAGTCTGTAGACACTTAAAAAAACTTTAAGCTTTGAAACGAAATTAAATTATGTTGCATTCATAAGAATAAATAAACTGTTACCATTCTTGGACCAATAAACCAAGGTCTAAGATTTTGTCAATTTATTAAGTAATATTTTCTAAATACGGTGGCGTAAACGAGAACAATTTTTACTTATTTTATCAGTTCCCGCTGACACCTTTTTTTTTTCTTCATCAAATGACTCCTCCCGCTCTGGGCGGAGCAGGAAGGAGTGTCAGACTTTTACTGACTAAAACCCATCCATGTTCCTTCATCGCCCTTTGTGTTCCGGGGCCACGGTATCTCTTTCGAACAGTCCCGCAACTCCCGCTGACCCCTAGGTTAGCGGGAATTGATTAAAATGATTAAAAATTGTTCCCGCTGACCCAACCAGTGGGGCGACGGGCAGTGGGTTCAGCGGGAATACACCCATTTTGCGATCGCTCTAAAACAACAATCGCCCATTTTATGCCCCCAAAGTTAATTCGCAAACAGCCTATCGACCTTTGTCTCGTTCCGCCTACTTATTTAAATTATTGCCAAAGTTTTGTCGAACTGTAGGTAAACTAATGAATTAACTAAAAGGTGTTACGGTCATAGGATAGTGAAACCGCGAAGAAACGTCACTCATGTAGGTACTTTCCTCATAGATGCTGTTACGAACCGAACTTTTGGCATCACCTTTTTGGAACATCTTAAATTGTCTTCAAATTCTAATATTACTTGACAGCGATCGGTCACTTGTGACTTTTTGGTTTCTTACGATTTTGAATGTTTGTAAAAATAAACTGTGGTTTTACCTACACCAGCGCGTTTTAAAGTAGCTACGATTAGTAACATTTTGGTCCTTCTACCACGTGAAAAGGAGCCATGGTTTATAATACCCGATCTAAACATCAAAATAGTGAACCACCACAAGGAGCTTCAAACGGAGTCGCCGGCCCTAGCGGAAATTACAATGGATGCACAGCCCACCCGTCGGAGGCCCACAAAGCGCCGCCCGTCAATATTAATAGCAGCGCGCCCCCGACAGCTGATGAGCCAAACTCAAAGTCTGTATACTTTCCTCACCTATTAGAGGCCTACCAAACACAGCATGTTCATGACGACAGCAGTGTGCCCTCAGGTAGCCGTAACTCCCCTCCACAACACACACACAACACACCTAAGTCGATCACCACACGATCGCTAGGGTCTACACGATCCTTAAATACTATAAAAGCAAAAAAACTCGCCGCTGAAGCACTACATGCACGTCAGCTCTGTGACATCACAGCCCGACAAACCGAACTCGAACGTAAAGCGGCTGACCTACACCTTCAGGCCGAACTGGCCGCTATCGACGTAGAAAGCGTAAGAGGCAGTTTAAGAGGCAACGATCATAGTAGCGATCACACTAGTGCGCAAGCAGACAGCATCAATCGATGGCTTAACGATGTACAACCACACATCACCCCAGGAGGTAAAATACCTGCCGCTGCAACAGCACACACAACGGCATACAACGAAATGCTCAATGTTCCTTCTGGTTCAGGCCCAGGTCGAAATGTACACTCCGCAATATTGAATGCTACACATCGTCAGACCTACGCGCTTAACCAAAATCCAACTAAAGTTTTCTCAACAAAAATGTATAATAATTTCCAGCCACCCGATGGAGCTGTCGTCAGCTGTGGACATCCCGCAATATTGAATGCTACACATCGTCAGACCTACGCGCTTAACCAAAATCCAACTAACGTTTTCTCAACAAAAATGTATAATAATTTCCAGCCACCCGATGAAGCTGCCGTCAGCTGTGGACATCTTAAGAAGTCGGACATCAAACTCCCAGTATTTGACGGGAAATCTGCCACGGATTGGCTTGGTTTCAAGCGTATTTTTATCGATACACAGGCATCATTTACTACAGTAGAAAACTTAGCCCGCATTAGTTCATCCTTACGTGGCGCCGCTCGTGAAGCCGTTTATATTCTACTAGTATCAGCGAACGACCCTAAGGAGGTCATAGACGCCCTCGAGATGCGTTTTGGTCGTCCCGAAAAAATTGTGATGCAGGAAATCAACGCTGTGCGTGCTTTATCTAAAGTTGGCGCAGAAGGTAAAGATTTAGTTAATTTTACTTGCCGTGTCAAAAACTGCATTGGCATAATAAAACTATTGGATCAGTTTGACTATCTGCATTCTCCCGAAATTTTCAATTCATTAATGACTAAACTATCGCCAATCATTCGCTCAAAGTGGTATGAGTTTGCGGCTAGTCATACTGGCAAACGCATCAGCAAGTTGGAGATGCTTTCTGACTTCCTATCTCGTGAGAGTGAGCTTCAAACAAAGTTTGGAATTCAAGATTTCTACTCCTCGACGGCTTCAGTTCAATTACCTATCGAGGGGGGCACGCATTCAGATCAAAGCCTACCCGCTGAAAAACCTTCCAATTCTGTTGTAAATAAAACTGGAAATAAATGTATTTTTTGTTCGAAATTGCATAATGTCAACAAATGTGACAAATTTTTGGCATTGTCAATGTCAGTGAATGAAAGATGAAAGATTTATAAAAAAGAATAAAGTATGTCATAGATGTTTGGAAAATAGGTCGCATAGGTTTAACCTTTGTAAAGTAAAATCTCCATGCAGCGTTGGGGGCTGTACCTACAAACATCATAGCCTACTACATAACTTAGATAATGATCAGAACGTGCTAGCTCACGCCGATCTAGAGGACACCTCAGACTCTGAGCTTGAGGCAGCGCTGACGCCATCTACTGATATCGAAGAAGACAAATCTGAACCAGACGAGCCTGTGATGTCGAGGTATCGGCTCATGTTTCGGCAATTCGCCCTTCGTCGAGCGTAAGTAGACCTAAATCTCGACCACTTCTTAAAGTTGTCGCAGTTCAAGTTTCTGGTCCTCAGGGGACCAGGGGGGGGGGGGGAGACTCACGCACTTTTAGATGATGGCTGTACAACTACTTTCATAGACTCCGAGATTTCAAAGCATGTAGGTATCGAAGGCCCGAGTAAACGAGTACGAATAGATTGTGTAGGAGGCTTGTCACGTGATTGCGATATTCAGTATGTTGATTTTATCATTAGAGGGCGTAAGTGTACCGAGTCTTACCAGATACGTAATGCCCGCTCGGTTAAAAATTTAGGTACAAATTATCGAGCTTCCGTAAATAGGGAAGATATTTGTAAATATTCGTATTTATCTGGTTTAGAAGATGTTTTATGCTGTGAAGAAGTACAACCTATGCTAATCATTGGTGTAGATAATTGGAAGTTGACCGTGGCAGATTCTATTCGTGCAGGCAAGGACCGCCAACCAGTTGCAATTCACACTGCTCTTGGTTGGGTTTTATATGGCTTCGTGTCAAGTAGAACATCCAAAGTTGATTTCCTTCATCATACCGACATATCCGAAACGCCAGACAATAATATTTCTATTGAAATTGCAATCAAAGACTACTACAAATTAGACTCTATTGGCATAATAAAGAAAGACCACCGCGGCAATTCTGATAAACATGCATTAAAAACTCTGCACGAGACCGTACATAGACTACCCGATGGTCATTTTGAAGCCGGTCTTCTCTGGCGACCCGATATTAAAGATGTACCGAACAATTTTAAATTAGCCCTTTCTAGATTTTTATCTCTCGAAAAGAAAATGCAGTCAGATGTGCAATATGCCGACTTGTACAGACATAACATTAAAGCAATGTTAGATAAAAAATACGCTGAAGAATGCATGCCCCCCCCAATTGGTATCACTTGGTATCTCCCACATTTTGGCGTTACTCATGCCCATAAACCTGGTAAGTTGAGAGTGGTACACGACGCAGCCGCGAAGTTTCAAGGAGTCAGTCTTAATTCTCTCCTCTTACCAGGTCCTGACTTATTACAGCCATTACTTGCGATCTTGATGAGGTTTAGGGAAAACGCTATAGCACTTACGGCGGATATACATGAAATGTTCCCACAGGTTCGAATCTGTCCAGCAGATCGCGATGCGCAGCGCTTTCTGTGGCGCAATGACCCGGCACACAAATTAAAGCTGTATCGTATGTCATCAATGATGTTTGGCGCATGCTTGAGCCCGTGTACCGCTCTATATGTAAAGAACCTTAATGCGAAGGAATACAAACTTGAGTACCCTGATGCTGCGCATGCAACCATACACGATGTGTACATGGATGACTATATTGGCTCACTACAGAGTGTAGACCAAGCTGCGCGCCTGGCCCGTGACATTGTACATATCAACCGTCAGGCGGGTTTTAAGATGCGCGACTGGGTCTCGAACGACCCAAGGGCTCTTTCTTTATTAGTACCTGAATCGATTTCTCAGAAATTTAACGATGTAATGCTAGGTAACGATTACAGCGTTTCTAGGGTGCTCGGTCTGAATTGGCAACCTAGAAACGATGTCATAGGTTTCAGTCTTAACTTAGATTCTAAATTGCCAGATAGGCTAAGTAAACGTGACGCGTTGTCCCACTTAATGCGAATTTATGATCCTTTGGGTATTCTAGGCCCACTTGTTTCTAGAGGACGCGTCATGTTCCAATCAATTTGGCGAAAAGGTTTATCTTGGGACGATGAACTCGATCAAGAAGACCAAAAAATTTGGATTGAATGGCTCCGAGATGTACAACTTGCTTCTCAGTTGCACTTGCCGCGATATTATGGTCTGAGATCATCTAAAATCATTCACCGTGAACTTCATCTGTTTTGCGATGCCAGTGAGTTGGCGTACGCTGCAGTGGCGTACTGGCGATATATCTATGCAGATGGAACAGTGAAGCTCGCTCTTATCGGTAGCAAAAGTAGAGTCACACCATTGAAACCCGCCTCCATCGCACGTCTCGAGTTGCAGGCAGCTTTAGTAGCCGCTCGGTTTGCATCATTCATTCAAGAATCGCATCAGCATAAACCAAGTAAGCGTATATTTTGGTGCGATTCACTTAACGTTTTGAGTTGGTTGCGTAATGATGCACGGTCATTCAAACCATTTGTAGCACATCGAATCGGCGAGATTCTCGAAACTACAGCTGTAACGGAATGGAGATGGATTCCGACCGCGGAAAATGTGGCAGACGATGCTACACGCCATAAGCGCGCAGTATTCAATCAAGAATCTCGCTGGATTACAGGTCCAACATTTTTATTCGAATCAGAACAACAATGGCCAACATCACCATACATAGATACGGCCAGTAGTTTGGAAATAAAACCATCCGTTGGGAATCATTGTCATCTCATTTCCTCGCATAATTTCCCAACACCATTGACTGTCGACCCAAAAAGACTGAGCTCATGGGGAAGGCTATTGAGAGCTACGGCGAGAGCCCATAAATTTTTGCACCTATTAAAAAACAAAGACAGTCCTAAAGAAATAACCGCCGAAGATCTGCACGTAGCTGAATCACATATTCTGAAGAAAAGCCAGCTCGACTCCTTCCCAGATGAAATAGTCTACCTCTCTGAGAAAAGGCCATTACATCGAAAAAGCCGATTATTCAATCTATCCCCCTACATAGATGAAGAGAATTTGCTGTGATTGAGCGGAAGAATCAACCGAATACAAGATATTGGCGATGGCGTGAAAAATCCTATAATTTTAGATCCCAAACACCCTGCTGTCCAGCTTTTGATTGCCCATCATCACGTGAACGTCTGCCCACGCTAATTCCGAGACAGTGGTTAACGAAATGCGACAAACCTATTGGATAATCAATTTGAGAAGTGCGGTTCGAAAAGTCGCCCATGGTTGTCAACTGTGTCGGCTGAAGCGCGCTCAACCTTTCGCGCCGTCTACCGGAGACCTCCCACCGGCCCGCCTAGCCCATTATCGTAGACCGTTCACTTTCGTTGGCTTGGCACTACTTCGGCCCAGTTCAGGTAACAGTTGGAAGAAGGAAAGGGAAACGCTATGTAGCACTGTATACCTGTCTTGTTATACGAGCAGTTCATCTGGAGGTTGTATATAGTTTGACAACCGATGCGGCGATCATGAGTTTGCGCCGTTTCATTGCGCGCCGTGGAACGCCTAGTGAAATATGGTCCAGCTTTTGTGGGTGCCAGCAGGAAGCTAAAAGGGCTGTACGGAGCGGAAATTAACAGATTTGTAGCAGATGAGAAGATCTCATGGCGATTCATTCATTCCCCCTTCAGCCCCATTCATGGGTGGAGCGTGGGAGCGGATGGTAAGATCAATCAAAACAGCACTCAAGACCACCCTAAGAGAACGCTACCCATCAGATGAAGTTCTGCAGACCTTTCTACTAGAGTCAGAGAATCTAGTGAATACGCGTCCACTGACACACGTTCCAGTTGATCCAGACTGTGAAGAAGCCTTGACACCAATGCATTTTATACTAGGATCGTCGTCAGGAAGACCTATCCCAGCTACCTTGACGGATCGGGATATCATCGGACGAGATGGTTGGCGCAGAGCCGTAAGACTCACGGATCATTTTTGGTCTCGATGGATTCGGGAATATCTTCCGACTTTGGTGCCTCGATGCGGCGGTGGATCATCCCCAAATATAAAGGAGGGCGACTTGGTTATTGTGACAGATGGACAGTTACCCAGGGGATCTTGGCCGAGAGGTAGAGTGACTAAGATATACACAGGCCCAGACGGAGTAGCAAGAGTGGCGGACATACTAACAGGTGCTGGCCCTCTCAAGAGAGCGCTTAAGAAGTTAGTGCCCCAGGAGCTCTAGGCTGGACTTTAATAAAAATTGTGGAGTATGTTACGAACCGACCTTACCAGTCTTACCAAGGAGTATCGTATTACCCAGTAGTAACTGGGTTGTGGAGGTCAGATCGGCAGTCGCTCCATGTAAAATATTGGTATTCAGCTGCATCCGGTTAGACTGGAAGCCGACCCCAACGTAGTTGGGAAAAGGCTAAGCAGTTGATGATGATGTTACGAACCGACCTTTTGGCATCACCTTTTTGGAACATCTTAAATTGTCTTCAAATTCTAATATTACTTGACAGCGATCGGTCACTTGTGACTTTTTGGTTTCTTACGATTTTGAATGTTTGTAATAAACTGTGGTTTTACCTACACCAGGGCAGGCAGTCTCGACATAGATAGCGACAAATTCGCTAACTTTTGATCGCCGATTACTAACGAATAAATTCGGTTGCAACAATTATGTTTGCGAGAAACGCATCTTGGACGCTGAGACTAGCGTTATTCGCAAGAATCATCATTGTAACCGATTTTATTCATTAGTAATCAGCGATTGAAAGTTAGCGATTTTGTCGTTATCTCTGTCGAGACTGCCGGCCCAGCGCGTTTTAAAGTAGCTACGATTAGTAACAGATGCAGCCGGAATAATAAATCCCACCAAAAACATTTTCATGTATAATGTTGCCAAGACGAGACCATCTAACTCGCACTGTCAAAAACGAAAACGAAAACGAAAACGTAAACGTAAACGTAAATTTAAGCGTAAGCGTAAGCGTAACGTAAGCGTAACTTCTCAAACTCTACACCTTAGTCAAAATATATGGCTTGGCCATTTCACTCACATGGGCGTAAAGTGACTAAGGTGAAAAATTTATCCACTGCTCATTACTTTTCTGTTATACTGTTCTTGTAGTAACGAAACGGCCATGCCACATATTTTGACTGATCTTCGTGCTCTTCTTGTCCCATGTTATTTGGGGTCGGCGCAACATCATTTTTTTTCTTCCATTCTCCTCTCTCAATCATCTCGCTATTATTTACTCCTTTTGCCTTCATCATTCACACCAAAATACACACTTGGTTGGGTTCACACCATCAATCCATCTTTTTTTAAGTTTATTGATTTCGCTTTCGTGTTCGACATGCCTGGTCAGTATAAACACCTGTAGGCAATTTCTGTGAAGCCGTGTCGCATCTATTCTTAATCTATGACTCTATGGTAACGGTCACGGAGTAACTTTGATTTGTGACTGCGTTTGCAGACCTGTATGATAATTTTGCACATAAATTCGTTATTTGCATTCGTACACTATAATTTTTGGTTGTTACATGTTTAATTCTGATATTTATTGCAGTTTAAAGTGAGACTGTTGAGTAAAAAAGGGAGAGGAATGCTGATTGATCACGTTTCAGCTTCCGTGATCGAAGCAAATGTTAGAACTGTGCAGTTGGCTACATAAAAAAAAGCATTTTAATTTCTAGCAAAACACAAGAGAGAATAACTTAGATTCTATTTTATTTAAAGTATTTTTGTTAGTAAGTACATAACTAAAGTTTCTAAAGATGTTAGTTTAAAATAATTTTACTTGAATTTTTGATTTCGTTTAAAATAATTTTACTTGAATTTTTGATTTTTATTTCAATATGACAATTTGTGTTAGAATAAATAAATAAAAATAAAAAGGAACGGTGGTGGTGGTGGTTTAGTTAGTTCTTATATTCTTAAATTTAGAACACACACCACCGTGCCACCCACCACCACCACCACCACCGTTCCACCGTTTTTTATTTTTATTATTTTTTTTAGTTTTGATTTTACTTAAATATTTAGTTGTCTGCTAGAACTCCTCTGCTTATATTCTTAAATTTAGAACACACACCACCGTGCCACCCACCACCACCACTACCGTTCCACCGTTTTTTATTTTTATTTATTTTTTTAGTTTTGATTTTTCTTAAATATTTAGTTGCCTGCTAGAACTCCTCTGCAGGTGAACATCTCCCCCAAAGATAGCCAGTCCTCTCTGGATTGTTGGCTACGAGTACGTAGCCAACAATCCAGAGAAAAAAAAATTGTTTTAGACCAGTAGGTCTAAAACAATTTTTATTTTTTTTACTTCTATAAGTCATCAGTATTTATCATCGAGGCTTCTATAAGCCTCGATGATTTCTTCATCAGCTTGGTCTTAATTTTAGGTTCCTTATTGATTCAGTAGTTGCAAGGGCTACTGATGAGCATATTGAGTTCCTGTGATCGTTTCTGGGGTCGCACAAAGTATTATTAGGATTTTCCATTAGGAATTTTGCAGTAACATGGGACTTAACACGTTAACTGCCATAGTAAAATTTTGATGACGTTTTTTTTTTATTTTTGTTTTTTGGTTGTATATTCAAATAAATCACATTATATGACTATTTTAATTTGTTTCCGGTGATTATAATGTAAAATAAAGCAAAAAAATAAAATGTCTGGCATATGTGCCTGACGAGGCCCAAACGAAACAAAACATAGCTATTGGGCCATGTCAGGTATTTTGTCAGGCAACGTCCGCCGGCAACATAAAATAGAATGAATAAAAAAAAAAAAATGGAGAAATAAAAAAAGAAATAGAAAAATAAAAATAAAAAAATAGAAATAAAAAAAATAATATAAAAAAGTAATAAAATAGAATGGTACAGAAAACTTGGTGTTGAACTGTTGTTGAACACTGCATTACTCAATTCTTACATAATTTATAAAGAAACCACGAAGTCTAAAATAGGGATAGTAGAATATAGGAAAAAGTTGTGCAAATATCTAACAGAGTCGGGCAAAGAAAACAGTAATCCTGACATGCCATTGACAAGAAATAGGAGGCAAAAGCATGAGCTAAAAAAGAAAGAAGGACCTGTAAAAAAATCTAGAAAGTACTGTTCACGGTGTTATAAAGTAAATGTTCAAACAATAGACAGAAATTATGCTAGAAAGAAGACTAAGCAAGTGAATACTTATTGCCCACAATGCCCTAATGAACCACATTTTTGCCTATCTTGTTTCAACGAGGAACATAAAACAATGTAACTTTTCCTTGGACTCTCTGACTGATTATTGCATTTCATTACTCTAAATTGCATTTTTTTAATAATTTTCTAAGCTATACAGCTTAAGCCCAAAATATAATTATTTCGAACAATAAAAAGTTTCTATAGTTTCATTGTGTCGCATTTTAGTTTTCCCAATAAAACATCCAGTTCTAAATATAAAAACGTTGGGCCAAGTTGAACATAGTTTTTCCAGGGCCTTGTCAGTCAATTTTAATAGATAATAACGAGCTAAACGTGCCGGACAGCTCCCTGAGATCATCTAAATTATATACTGTGGCGTCAGTCACCCGGGACTGACATGGCCTTAACAGGTGCTATGTCTGTCAAGCACCGGTGCCTGACATGGCAGTTAACGTGTTAAACATAACTGGGGAACTGTAGGTGTACTATGTGGGTTTAATAGGTAACCTCTGCCAAAGCTTTCGGCGAAAACAGTCTTGATGTTATGGGTGTTATGTAATTTCAGGCGTACATAAGTAGACTTTGGAACTTAGTGCTTTGCTTGTTTACTTAAAGCTTAGGTAAATACCTATGGCTTACAAGAAAGAGTTTGTTTTGTGCCAGGATTTATCACAGAGTTTCTGTTTTATAATGATTTGATTTATTTGGTATAAGTCATCCTAGTAGTCATCCTAGTTATTGAAATATGTGTGTAAATTAAATTAATTAATTAATTTACGTAAATGTGTCTTGGTATGATACATGTAATGAAAGAGGGATGAAACGCATGTGACTTCAAGAGTGATGGATATGATGTTGATGGATGGAGAGGGAAATGAAGGCCAAAGAAAACATGGGTGGATTGTGTGAGGAGAAAGATATGAAAGAGAAAGGAGTAAATCATGTCGCGGTGGCGTCGTGTGTGGTGTCGTGTCGTATGGTGTCGTCTGACAGGGGAGAATAAGAAAAAGGAAAAGGAAAAGGAAACGGAAACGGAAACGAAAACGAAAACGAAAATGAAAACGAACACGAACACGAAAACGAAAACGAAAACGTAAACGTAAACGTAAGCGTAAGCGAAAGCGAAAGCGAAAGCGAAAGCGAAAGCGAAAGCGAAAGCGAAAGCGAAAGCGAAAGCGAAAGCGAAAGCGAAAGCGAAAGCGAAAGCGAAAGCGAAAGCGAAAGCGAAAGCGAAAGCGAAAGCGAAAGCTAAAGCTAAAGCTAAAGCTAAAGCTAAAGCTAAAGCTAAAGCTAAAGCTAAAGCTAAAGCTAAAGCTAAAGCTAAAGCTAAAGCTAAAGCGAAAGCGAAAGCGAAAGCGAAAGCGAAAGCGAAAGCGAAAGCGAAAGCGAAAGCGAAAGCGAAAGCGAAAGCGAAAGCGAAAGCGAAAGCGAAAGCGAAAGCTAAAGCTAAAGCTAAAGCTAAAGCTAAAGCTAAAGCTAAAGCTAAAGCTAAAGCTAAAGCGAAAGCGAAAGCGAAAGCGAAAGCGAAAGCGAAAGCGAAAGCGAAAGCGAAAGCGAAAGCGAAAGCGAAAGCGAAAGCGAAAGCGAAAGCGAAAGCGAAAGCGAAAGCGAAAGCGAAAGCGAAAGCGAAAGCGAAAGCGAAAGCGAAAGCGAAAGCGAAAGCGAAAGCGAAAGCGAAAGCGAAAGCGAAAGCGAAAGCGAAAGCGAAAGCGAAAGCGAAAGCGAAAGCGAAAGCGAAAGCGAAAGCGAAAGCGAAAGCGAAAGCGAAAGCGAAAGCGAAAGCGAAAGCGAAAGCGAAAGCGAAAGCGAAAGCGAAAGCGAAAGCGAAAGCGAAAGCGAAAGCGAAAGCGAAAGCGAAAGCGAAAGCGAAAGCGAAAGCGAAAGCGAAAGCGAAAGCGAAAGCTAACATAAACATAAACATAAACATAAACATAAACATAAACATAAACATAAACATAAACATAAACATAAACATAAACATAAACATAAACATAAACATAAACATAAACATAAACATAAACATAAACATAAACATAAACATAAACATAAACATAAACATAAACATAAACATAAACATAAACATAAACATAAACATAAACATAAACATAAACATAAACATAAACATAAACATAAACATAAACATAAACATAAACATAAACATAAACATAAACATAAACATAAACATAAACATAAACATAAACATAAACATAAACATAAACATAAACATAAACATAAACATAAACATAAACATAAACATAAACATAAACATAAACATAAACATAAACATAAACATAAACATAAACATAAACATAAACATAAACATAAACATAAACATAAACATAAACATAAACATAAACATAAACATAAACATAAACATAAACATAAACATAAACATAAACATAAACATAAACATAAACATAAACATAAACATAAACATAAACATAAACATAAACATAAACATAAACATAAACATAAACATAAACATAAACATAAACATAAACATAAACATAAACATAAACATAAACATAAACATAAACATAAACATAAACATAAACATAAACATAAACATAAACATAAACATAAACATAAACATAAACATAAACATAAACATAAACATAAACATAAACATAAACATAAACATAAACATAAACATAAACATAAACATAAACATAAACATAAACATAAACATAAACATAAACATAAACATAAACATAAACATAAACATAAACATAAACATAAACATAAACATAAACATAAACATAAACATAAACATAAACATAAACATAAACATAAACATAAACATAAACATAAACATAAACATAAACATAAACATAAACATAAACATAAACATAAACATAAACATAAACATAAACATAAACATAAACATAAACATAAACATAAACATAAACATAAACATAAACATAAACATAAACATAAACATAAACATAAACATAAACATAAACATAAACATAAACATAAACATAAACATAAACATAAACATAAACATAAACATAAACATAAACATAAACATAAACATAAACATAAACATAAACATAAACATAAACATAAACATAAACATAAACATAAACATAAACATAAACATAAACATAAACATAAACATAAACATAAACATAAACAAACAAAACATAAACAGGACAGATAAAAAATACAGCTAGTTATAAAAAACTACCTAGCACGCACTCAGTTTTAAAGTTTATGCACTTAGATGGACAATAATGAGTTTACCACACTGTAAGAACGGGATCAGGCGTCAGGGTAGCAGGTCGATACCGGAGTAACCTTGAAGTTGAGCTCTGAAGCAGTAGAAACGGCGGCAGCGCAGATCTCAGAGTTCACTAGGACAGCTCAGCAGCAAGACAGTGCAGAACTCAGGGCCAGACGTAGGACAGCCCTGCGAGACCAGTAGACGGACAGGCACGTAGTGGGAGTGGGGTACGTGGGAGTAGAAGTCCCAGGAGAAACTTTCGTTGGATCCCCTGGACAGTTTAAGAATCTCACCGCCAAAACCAAGCTGCTCTCTGATACCCTCAAATCAGATTTCCGAGTAGTCTTTTCAGCCGTCCGTCAGCTCGTTTCTCCCAAAGTAGTCTTCCTTTTTCAAATATTAGTTTTCTCAGTGTCGCCATCATCTCAACTGACAAGTGTAGTCGGCCAGGACATATCCATGAGTGCGTAAATAATTTTATAATATAATTTAATATTAAGTTATTTAGTAAACAATCGTAATAATCTACAAAGTATAATGGCTAAACACATAATGATAAAAATAATTTAAATTATACAAACCAAAAAGAGAAATCATAGAGCTAGACCATAGACTGAGCAGAAAGAGAATTAAAAAACTAACTGACAGTTTGACAATTTGACGCTTGACGTAAGTGTCACAACATGAAAATTTTAATAATCTTTTATTTCAGCTATTTCCAAGTTAAAGAATCGTATTTAAATCGATTTGCTGAGTGTAGATATATAAACAAATAAAATGCATGATAAATAGTATTATGAATGGTGAATATGAAGCGTAAGTATAGCATAATACTATAAACTTAAACTTAAACTTAAACGTAAACGTAATTCCGAGACAGTGGTTAACGAAATGCGACAAACCTATTGGATAATCAATTTGAGAAGTGCGGTTCGAAAAGTCGCCCATGGTTGTCAACTGTGTCGTCGGCTGAAGCGCGCTCAACCTTTCGCGCCGTCTACCGGAGACCTCCCACCGGCCCGCCTAGCCCATCATCGTAGATCGTTCACTTTCGTTGGCTTGGACTACTTCGGCCCAGTTCAGGTAACAGTTGGAAGAAGGAAAGAGAAACGCTATGTAGCACTGTATACCTGTCTTGTTATACGAGCAGTTCATCTGGAGGTTGTATAACCAAGCATTCTGTACAACAAACTAAGTAACTTTACGCAAAAATTATTGCTGGGAAACGACTTTTTTTTGGGGTGAAAAATCATGTTTGGTGGTAGAACTCAATGTAACGCACTCAAAACATTGTGCTGATGGACGACAGCGACAGCGAAAGCGAAAGCGAAAGCGAAAGCGTAAATAAAAGTATCCGTTGGGAATCATCTCATTTCCTCTCATAACAACACCATTGACTGTCGACCCAAAAAGACTGAGCTCATGGGGAGAGCTACGGCGAGAGCCCATAAATTTTTGCACCTATTAAAAAACAAAGACGGTCCTAAAGAAATAACCGCCGAAGATCTGCACGTAGCTGAATCACATATTCTGAAGAAAAGCCAGCTCGACTCCTTCCCAGATGAAATAGTCTACCTCTCTGTGAAAAGGCCATTACATTGAAAAAGCCGATTATTCAATCTATCCCCCTACATAGATGAAGAGAATTTGCTGAGATTGAGCGGAAGAATCAACCGAATAACCGTTGGCGATGGCGAGAAAAATCCTATAATTTTAGATCCCAAACACCCTGCTGTCCAGCTTTTGATTGCCCATCATCACGTGAAGTCTGCCCACGCTAATTCCGAGACAGTGGTTAACGAAATGCGACAAACCTATTGGATAATCAATTTGAGAAGTGCGGTTCGAAAAGTCGCCCATGGTTGTCAACTGTGTCGTCGGCTGAAGCGTGCTCAACCTTTCGCGCCGTCTACCGGAGACCTCCCACCGGCCCGCCTAGCCCATCATCGTAGACCGTTCACTTTCGTTGGCTTGTACTACTTCGGCCCAGTTCAGGTAACAGTTGGAAGAAGGAAAGAGAAACGCTATGTAGCACTGTATACCTGTCTTGTTATACGAGCAGTTCATCTGGAGGTCGTATAACCAAGCATTCTGTACAACAAACTAAGTAACTTTACGCAAAAAATATTGCTGGGAAACGACTTTTTTTTGGGGTGAAAAATCATGTTTGGTGGTAGAACTCAATGTAACGCACTCAAAACATTGTGCTGATGGATGGATTGGATAGTACGGGGGTCTTGGAGGTGTTTAATTATAGTAAAAATCTTAAAGTAAAGTGTATTTAAAAAAAAAACTTATCAAAAAGTTGTAACTGTGACTACCAATTGATTGGCAGCAAAGTAGAAACGGACATCTACATTTTTTTCGAAAATCCTTTTTTTACAAAAATGAGCTTAAATTAATCCTATCTACAAGTATGTATTACATTTTTTTCAAAATTCAAAATAATAAAGAAAATTTGACACGTAAATGAAGACATCTACACTGGATTTTAAAAAAACATCGCAGTAGAAACGGACATTTGAATTTGTCCGCCTTTACTTTGGAGCTTTGACAGATGAATGAAACGTCAACAAAGACATCAGTCAGTTGTAGAAATTCTAGAAGGGGGTCAAATGAAGTATCCAGTTGTCTTTACAACTACATAGAGAGAAAAAGCCAAGAGGGAGTGAAGGATATACGCTTATGGTCGGATAATTGCGGAGGCCAAAACCGTAACCGTATCGTTTTTGCGATGTATTTACTTGTGGCCAAAAAATTTGGTGTTCGCATTTGTCATAGATTCTTAGAAAAGGGCCATACGCAGCAAGAGGGTGATAGCGTACATGCGTTAATCGAACGATCCTCCAAAAATAAAACGATTTTCTCGCCGCAGGAGTGGTATACATGTGTACGCTGGTGTAAAACAAACGATCAACCCTACGAAGTTGTGGAGATAAACCAAAATGATATCTTGGATTTTAAGTCTACTCTTAGTCTTCACAAATGGGTAAAAAATGAGAAGGGGGAAAAAGTAAAATGGAATCAAGTGCGTGAAATAGTGGTGGAACACGATCATCATCATCATCTGCCTAGCCTTTTTCCCAACTGTGTTGGGGTCGGCTTCCAGTTTTACCGGATGCAGCTGAATACCAGTATTTTACATGGAGCGACTGCCTATCTGACCTCCACAACCCAGTTAGTACTGGGTAATACCCCTTGGTAAGACTGGTTGTCAGACTTTCGGGCCACTGACTACCTGTAACGACTGTCAGAGATCTATAAATGACAGCCGGGACCAACGGCTTAACGTGCTTTCCGAGGCACGGAGGAAACTCGGTATGTAATGGGCGGTCACCCATCCACAGACCAACCTAGGCAAGCACGGCTTAACCTAACGATCGACAGTGGTGGAACACGATCTACCTGACAAAATATTTTATAAATACGATTTGAATGAGAGTTTGCCTATGTGTATTGACAGTTCCAAGAGGACAAGCAGAAGAGTTTTGCAAGTCAATAATAATACACAACAACTTGGAAAAGTTTATGGTGAAATTTTACCCATTACTACAGCAAAATACAAGGACTTAATGTCTTTGTGTCAACAAAATTGAATCCCACCAAGATACCATGATTTTTATAAAAACATTAAGCATAGTAGTGCCATAGAAGAATCAGAAGCTGTTGATGGCGCTGAATTCGATGAATAAGTTAGTTTTTCGTACCTAATCGTTAACGTTTTGATCTCGTTTTTCCTACTATAAGTAAAAATAAATAGTGTTAATATTGCTAAGTTTAAAATATTGTTCTGTTTTTCTTTTTTATTTTATTTCAGTTTGATATTTACCTATTTGCCAATGATACCTTTGATAATAAATAAATCATAGTATTATATTGCTTTTTTACTTAAAAAAATATATTTTACGTGATTTGGTAACTAAATAAATGAGTTTAACCGATAGTAATAGATGAAGTTTAGTTGTAGTTAACTCATTTATTGATAATGTATAAAATGTTAAATGTAAAGTAAATACAGACATCTACCAAATTTGGTCAAAGAAAGTATAATACTGTTTGTATGTTGCTTAGAAGATGTTCTTTAAATATCCTTAAATGTATTACAGGAGATTATTATCTTACTTTATTATATACTAGCTGTTGCCCGCGGCTTCGCCCGCGTGAAGTTCGTTAACTGTCCCACTGGATCATACTAAAGGGATAATAGTGTCCTCCATGTTAATCCAGGTTATAAACTATCTAGGTATGTGCCACATTTCATAATCATCACAATTATTATTATCACAATCACCATCACTATCACTATCACAATCACCATCACAATCTCCATCACCATCACTATCACAGTCACCATCATTATCACCAATTTTCATCATTAACACAACCACCATAATTACCACAATAATTATCACAATCACAATCACAATCACCATAACAATCACAATCACCATCACTATCGCTATCACAATCACTATCACAATCACCATCACTCTCACCATCACCATCTCAATCACCATCACAATCACCATCACAATGAACATAACAATCACAATCACCATCACTATCACAATCACAATCACCATCACAATTCCCATCACTATCGCTATCACAATCACTATCACAATCACCATCACTCTCACCATCACCATCACTATCTCAATCACCATCACAATCACCATCACAATGAACACAACAATCACAATCACCATCACTATCACAATCACAATTACCATCACAATTCCCATCACTATCGCTATCACAATCACTATCACAATCACCATCACCATCACAATCACCATCAAAATAACTATCACAATCACCATCATCGTTATCACAATAATTATCATCGTAATCACAGTCATTATCACACTCACCATCACTATCTCAATCACCATCACAATCACCATCACAATCACCATCACAATCACCATCACAATCACCATCACAATCACCATCACAATCACCATCACAATCACCATCACAATCACCATCACAATCACCATCACAATCACCATCACAATCACCATCACAATCACCATCACAATCACCATCACAATCACCATCACAATCACCATCACAATCACCATCACAATCACCATCACAATCACCATCACAATCACCATCACAATCACCATCACAATCAACATCACAATCACCATCACAGTCACCATCACAATCACCATCACAATCACCATCTCAATCACCATCACAATCACCATCACAATCACCATCACAATCACCATCACAATTACAATCACCACCACAATCACCATAACAATCACCATCAAAATCACGATCACAATCATCTTTTTTTACAACGTATAAACGGTTATCTGGCAGATGTCTTCTTCTACGTCAAAGTTTTTTCAGAGTAAAAAAAGACATCTACATTATTTCAGTAAAACAACGATATAGCGATAAAACCTATTACACAATTCATAAAGAAGGTTATTTTAAAGGATCATTGAAAATTTCAGGTTAATCGGTCCATAACTTTCAAAATAACCACTCTTTTAAACTAAATCTGCTCTCCTGTAAAGTTGCGATTTTGTAGATGTCCGTTTCTACTTTGCTGCCATCGCAATATCTCCGTAACTAGAAGGTTCCCAGGTATGGTGTAGAACAAAAAAAATATCGCAATGACGGGGGAATAAGTGCCTTTCGTTTTCGTTAAGAGATGTTTTACACCCTTTATCTGTGAAACAGAATATCATTGGTTTATGTCATCTCAATATTGACAAATTAAAAGGAAGGCTTTTCTCTTGGTATGGACATTGTAATGAAGGGGGGATGAAACACATGTGCTGAATAAAAAAGTGATGGATATGAATGTTGATGGACGGAGAGGGAGACAAGACAAGAAAAGATGGATGGATTGTGTGAGGAATGATATGAAAGAGAAAGGAGTAAATGATGCCGTAACGTCAGACAGGGGAGAATAAGAATAAGAATAAGAAAGGTGGCTCGGACGTCAAAGTGACGTGACGAAAATATTTTATCCAACCGATTTAATTTTATTTTCACCAATTTATCCCATATTTACCCCAAGAAATCGAAACCAAACAACTAAATAATGAAGAAAAATTTGATATATTTATTTACTACATGAGGATTGCAACAAAAATGAAAAATTTCTGGAAACAAAATGTCACCAAGTCACCCATCATAAGTCACCAATGATCACTACAAGCCGAGCAAAACAGCATCAGGAGGCACACTGTCTACATGTTGGATAGACTATAAGAAGGCTTATGATTCTGTACCTCATACATGGCTCATGAGGGTGCTGGAGTTGTATAAAGTAGATGCAACTCTACGTACCTTCCTGATGTCATGTATGGGGCAGTGGAGAACGGTTCTTCGCTATCGAGGATGTCGACAGATTCAGGGGACCAGCGAACCGATAAGGATCGAGCGTGGTATATTCCAGGGTGATAGTCTGAGTCCATTGTGGTTTTGTCTGGCCTTGAACCCTCTCAGCACACTGCTGGAGCGTTCAGGTCTAGGCTATCTGTTGAGGAGAGATGGTCAGGTCATATCTCACCTTCTTTACATGGATGATCTGAAACTCTTTGCCCCCAACAATTTGCAACTGATGAAGCTACTGAAGGTAACAGAAACTTTCAGTAGCGCCATCAGGATGGAATTTGGTGTGGACAAATGTGCAGTCATGCATGTGAAGCGAGGAGAGATTATGGAATCCGTGGGAACTCAATAAAAAAAACAATCGTTGAGGGAGCGCTTCTTTGGCCGCCTGAATAAGGTGCTAGGCAGTCTTTTGTCAGGCGGAAACAAGGTGCGCGCCTTCAACGGTTGGGTCATGCCAGTTTTGATGTATTCCTTCGGCATACTCAAATGGACTCAGACGGAACTGGATGCCCTGGATAGGAGGGTATGCACACTGCTGACCGCAAATTGAATGCATATCCCACGGTAGTGCGGGTGTCGTGGCTTCTTAAATGCTAAGGCCCTACACAACCGTGAGGTATGCAGTCTCAGGGAATACTTCCTGGAAGCCGACGGGGAGATGCACCGAGATGAGGTCTCAGTGGACAAGGGACCTCACCCCGCTCTCCCTGGCTAACGAGAACTGGCACAAGCCTAAAGTATTAAACACTAATGACCGCAAGGAAGAATGGCAGAGCAAGGAGCTTCACGGACGCTTTTACCGGGCCCTACATGGCCCCGATGTAGACTTCTTAGCGTCGGTATCCTAGCTACGCTTTGGTGACCTCTTCGGGGAAACCGAAGGTTTTGTCTGTGCAATAATGGACGAAGTTATGATGACGAATAACTACCGGAAATACATTGTGAAAGATGGCACGGTTGACATATGTCGGGCATGCCACCGTCCGGGAGAATCGATCCGACACATTATTTCTGGGTGTTCTAGTCTCGCTAACGGAGAGTACTTGCATAGACACAACCTCGTTGCCAGGATTATCCACCAGCAACTTGCTTTGAAGTACAACCTTGTGGAATCAGAAGTGCCATACTATAGGTATACGCCCGACCCAGTTCTCGATAATGGTAATATCACGTTGTATTGGGATCGACCTATCACCACTGACAGGACTGTTGTTGCCAATAGGCCTGACATTGTGGTGATAGATCGATTGGAGCGTCGCACAATGATTGTTGATATAACGGTCCCGCATGATGAGAACCTCGTGAAAGCAGAGAAAGATAAACAATTCAAGTATCTAGATCTGGCTCGCGAGGTTGTTGACATGTGGGACGTAAATACAGCAGTCATTGTGCCGATAGTCGTGTCGGCCAATGGCTTAATAGCCAAGAGCCTCGACCAATATCTTAGTGTCAGGGTTGATGGTATCCATAAGAAAACGCCAGGTCACGATTACTCTTCTTTAATTCAATCATCAATAATATAAGATGGAAAGCCGGGCGCGCACCGACGCCATTGCCAGCAGTGTTCTCATCACTTCTCTAGTGTTGCCAACTTACATAATTACTACACGTAACATCTTCCCTTTTTTGGAAACAAATAAGTACTTACTTCTAAATACACTTTTCCGTGTAATACGCAATATAAAATTTTAACATAACATCTTCCTAAACAAAATAACATCTACTTTATTCATAGAGTATTAAAAGTAAAACACCTATAAACACCTCTCCTTTACAAACTAAAAGAAAAAAGAAAATGACAGTTCCAGCATGACATTGACAACCACCATCGTATTTAATCTGTGACCGAGTTTTGATATCTGACAGTTCTATTTATTATAATAATTATTTTAAATACTTCTTTAGAAGAGTACCTATAAATGTTCTGTGTTCTGTAGTGATTACTTATCTACCAACAATTTACTAACAAGATTCGACATACCTAGAAGGTTTTTTGTACAATCGACCGTATCTTGATCTACTAGTGATAACAGTGTTATCAACTACATCTGGTGTGTTATCAAAAGAGTTTGAACTAGACAAATTGTCATTGTTGGAATTAAGGTTTTCGGACAAATCAAGAGAATGAGATGGTTTTATAATGTGAATTCTATTCCGGCGAAAAGAACCTTCTGGGCTGTTTACAATGAAACTTCTAGGCTCTGGGCCTACCTGAGAAACAATACCAGGAACCCATGTTCCATTATGTTTGTGTTTAAACATAATTTTATCACCAACTGATAAAGGCTTTAATTGTGTCTTATTTCTATTACAATAAAATGATGAATTTTATTTTTGTTTTTCAATTGTTTCCTGCACCTGTTTATTATCAATTGCTTTAAATTCTAAATTACTCTCTGTTACTGGCACTACAGTTCTTAAACTTCTAGACATGCTTAGTTCTGCTGGGGAATAATGATTAAGTTTAGGAGTATTCCTGTACATTAACAATGCCAAATATGGATCACTTTTATCAGCATGACATTTTTTTAACATATTTTTTACTATTCCGACTGTTCTCTCTACCATTCCATTTGAACAACTTTGGTATGGACTAGATGTGACATGTTGAAAATCCCAGTCTTTAGCAAAACTTCTAAATTCCCTACTGTTAAATGGGGGTCCATTATCAGAAATAACAATATTTGGTATACCATGACGGGCAAATATTGATTTTAATTGAATAATGACAGGATGTGCAGCAAACCCAGATTTTAATAATGCCATTTCAACATATTTCGAGTAGTAATCAACAACAATAAGATATTTTTCACCGTTCAAGTCAAATAAGTCTATACCAACTTTATTCCAAGGTAACAACTTGTAATCATGGTGTAACAGGGGTTCCTTACTATTATTTCTGCGAAATGATAAACATATATTGCACTGACCTACATATTTCTCTATGTCACTATCAATTTTTGGCCAATATACTGCAGTCTTAGCAAGACGGATACAGCTATTTATTCCTTGATGGCCTTTATGAATAATGTTAAGTATAGTATTTCTGAAAGACTCTGGAATTATTATGTTATTGGATTTGAAAACAATGTCATTGATAACATGAATCTCACTTTTCAATGGAAAGTAAGGTCTTATATCTTCACCTACTGATTGTTTGTGTTCTGGCCAGCCATTTTTGCAATATTTAATTATTTGACTTAATGTTTTATCCTTGCAAGTCAACTCTTGAATTTCTTTGAGTTTTTCAGGACTGACAGAAAGATTTGACAAAATCAAATTTACATGTAGATCTAAATCATTATCTAGGTCTTCCAAAGAGATTTCTGGCCATTCGAGAAAGAGTATCAGCAACATACAGATAACGACCTGGTTTGAATACTATTCTTATGTCATAGGGTTGAAGTCTTAGCATGATACGCTGTAACCTAGGAGGTATATCATGTAATGCTTTTTTGAAAAGAGTAATTAGGGGTTTGTGGTCAGTCTCAACTGTGAACTGCTGTCCATATACATACTGATGAAATTTTGTGCATCCAAACAGTACTGATAGCAATTCTTTCTCTATTTGGGAGTAGTTTTGTTGACAATTATTGAGAGATGCAGATGCATAAGTAATAGGTTGATTACCATGAGACAAAACTGCTCCCATAGCATCTTTAGACGCATCCACCGACAGTGTAACTTCTTTATCAGGATCATAATATGTTAGGACCGGTGTAGAACTAATAAGGTTTTTAATTTTATCAAATTCAGATTGGTGTTGTTCTGACCAATTCCAGGCTACATTTTTTGACAAAAGTGAACGTAAATGACTAGACTCGTGTGACAAATTCATTATGAATGGACCCAAATAATTTACCATACCCATAAACCTTTGTAATTCAGGAACAGTGGTCGGACTAGGCATCTTACATATGGCCTCAACTTTGGCTTCATCAACCTTAACACCATCAGCACTGAATACATGACCAAGATATTTAACTTCCGGTTGGCAAATTTTAGACTTTTCTTTATTGAACTTTAAATTACATTCAGCTGCCCTTTGCAACACTTTTTCTAAACGTTCATTATGTTCTGACTCTGTTCTACCAAAGATTAAAAAATCATCGAGCATTATTTTCACTCCCTCTATATCACCAAATCTTTTTACCATCTCATTGTGAAAAATTTCAGGCGCTGCATTAATAAAAGGTAACCGAGTAAATCTAAATCTGCCAAAGGGAGTTATAAAGGTACACAGCTTAGAAGAAACCTCAGATAATTTTAGCATCCAGTACCCTTTGTTAGCATCAAGAGTTGAGAAATATTTTGCACCTACCAGGGCAGATCTAATTTCATTTAATGTTGGAAATTGGTAATGAGGTCTCATTATGGCCTTATTAAGATGTCTAGTGTCAATACAAAGTCTAATTTGACCATTCTTTTTAGATACAATAACTAATGGGCTTACCCACAGGGTTGGTTCTTCAACACGGCATATCACACCAGTTTGTTCAAGATTATTAAGTTCTTCCACGAGGCGAGTACCATTCAAATTACATCCTGTAATTTGAATGGTACTCGCCTGCACGGACTTATAGTTGGGGTAACATCTGGCTTCAAGCTAAAATCACATTCAAAATTTGTCAAACAACCCAGACCTTCAAACAAGTTATCATATATTTTTAGAATATTTTGACATGGATTGTTGATGGATGGGTTATCATTGTTAGACGATACAAAGTTGACCTTTTTTATCAAGTTCATGGCTTTACTGGTTGCCCTTCCTATGATGTTTTGACAGTTTAAATCCACTATGTGAAAATTTACATCATATTTATCATTTTTGTAACTGACTGCTAAGTTACACTGTCCTAAAGTTGGTATAACCTCCCCACTGAATGTTGAAAGAGTGTGTATACTTTTCTTTAAACTCGAATTTGGAATACCAAGCTTTTTATATATGTGGTATGATATTACGTTTGTATCTGCCCCAGAATCCAACAAGAATTGCACTTGATTTTCATTAATTGTTAGGTCTACATGCCACGGCTTACTTTCAGACATAATTGAACAAACATTATTTAGACAATAAATCATACCTATGACTAAATTATCGTTAGGTGTTACCATGGTATCTTCCTGTGACTCCAATAGTCTAATAGACTTTGTTCGGCAAAATGTAGCAAAATGATTTTGTTTTTTACACTTATGACATTGCATACCCATAGCTGGACATTTATATTTATGATGCTGACCACAACGACCACATTTCTTCCTCACTGGAGACTGGGACTGACTTCTAGGTTGGCTTTCAGCCCTGACTGGATGGCTGGCCCGCTGCTGCTGCTTTGTTTTGACTTGTCCAATAAAATTTGCTGAATTCTCCAGAATTTTAGATTGTCGTTTGGTTTCTTCCAAACTCTTGGCTATATTGATTGCCTCATCTAAAGTCTTCGAACAGTCTGTCAATAGTTTTTCTTTTAGGTATTGGTTGTCACTATGTAGGTTTAGGCTGAAAAGGTCCCTGAGCAAGTTTTCACGCAGTACGCCGAATTCACACTGGTGGCTGATATTCTTGAGGTCGGTAACATATTCGTCAATGCTCTCGTTTTCATATTGTCGACGATTAAATAGCTTGTGTCTCTCCATTGTGATGTTTATTTTAGGCAAAAAATAAGCCTCGAATTTGGTTAATAACTCTTTGTATGTCACTACATCAATGTCTACGTCAAAAGAGTAAAACATTGTGAGTGCCTCGGGGCCAATGAATTGCAACAAAATGGCAACCTTCCGTTTGTCATCCTCGTCTTCGAGCTTGTTGGCTCGTAAATAAATTTTCAATCTATTCGACCAGTTTTTCCACTCTCTAGGCATGTTGTTGCTTTTAAAGTCTAGCCTCTCCATTGTAGTGTTCTTTTGATACATATCGTCGGACATTGCAATTTGCAATTTATTGGCTTGACTACGCGAATGGGCGCATTGACTGACTGACCTTTTTATGTTGACTTATCTTCGACTTACAGTAGTTGAAATTTCTTCTTTCTGACACCATGTCAGGATTGATGGTATCCATAAGAAAACGCCAGGTCACGATTACTCTTCTTTAATTAAATCATCAATAATACACACATCAAAAGTATCTAGGGATCAACATATATTTTTGCAATAACTTTTCTCCTGATTGATATTAATTAAAATTTTCTTTAAGGATTCATCAAATAAAGTGTTTTCGTTTGTCACAGTAACGATAAACCAAGTCACCTTTGCATTAATAAAGAAATTTGCCATTTTCCTAATAAAGGGATTTTTGACATTTGAACCACTAACATTAAAGTTCGAAAAAATGACTGAAAACACAGTTTTCTTTAAAATTTTATTGGGTAACTTAAACAATTAATAATCCGTGTTTCTACCGCGAACACTAACAACACAAGAACATCGGTTTGGCATACTCAAAATGAGTTCATCCAAATCACGCTGTGGAATGGCCGCCCATGTTCGTTGCAACAACAAAAAAAGGTCTTCTTGCGACTGGATACCCTCCATATTCGGCTGAGCTCTTCTCCGTAGCATATCCCATGCATGCTCAATCGGGTTCAAGTCTGGCGACTGAGCAGGCCAGGGCAGGACATTGATGTTAGCTGCGGCGAGAGTCTGTCTTACAACTCTTGCGGTGTGCGGTCGTGCATTATCATGCATTAACTGAAATAAGGGACCGATTTGCACTTGTAGAGGAACGATGACGTCTGATACAATCGTCTCAGCATAAATTTGAGCGTTGAGGTTGCCTCTGATCCAAATCAACTCAGTTCTTCCGCCGATCCAAATACCCGCCCATACCATGATGGTTCCACCACTATAAGGATGGACTTCCTGGCAGGATTTTAATCGCTGTTGGCGTCCAGGGGTTCTCCAGTGTCGTATACGTCTTGTATCCGGTCTCATACCAAAACGAGACTCATCAGAAAAGCACACGAAACGCCATTGTTCTTCTGCCCAATTTCTGTGTTCAAGAGCCCATTGATATCGAATCCTACGATTGTGCATTGCTATAGGTGGTACCCGTAGCGGTCTTCGGGAATGAAGGTTCACTTCATGCAAGCGGTTTCTGACTGTTTGGTCGCTAATTAAGTTCCCTGAAGAGTGATGAAGCCTCACGGCTAACATCATGGCGGTTATTGTTGGAGCTCTTCGAGTTAAGATTTGAATGTATCGGTCTTGTCTCCGTGTGGTGCAGCGATACCGTCCTCCATGGCGCTCAGCCACGGTACCAGTGCTTCGGTAACGTGTCCAAAGTCGACTGATAACACTCTGACTTGTATTCAGAGCTAAAGCTACAGTACGTTGCCGGGAACCAGCTTCTATCATTCCCACGGCTCTGAGCATTTCTTCCCTGCTTAAATGACGTCGCCGCTCCATAATAACGTTGGTTTTAATCAGTAGTAGGGAAACAGTAGCACTAATAATGTCTTCAATGCGTTGTATGTTTTTATAGGGAAAATATTGACAGCTTATTTTCATCTTTTACTCGAATTTGATTGAGAGTTCCTGATTCAAATTATGAAATGCACCTAAAAGGATCCATATAAATTTATAAAATCATAAATTTATTACAAAGCCACATCTCAATCTCAAGAAATCCGCATAAAAATGCTTGATCCCTAGACACTTTTGATGTGTGTATAAGATGGAAAGCCAGGCGCGCACCGACGCCATTGCCAGCAGTGTTCTCATCACTTCTCTAGTGTTGCCAACTTACATAATTACTACACGTAACACTTAGGAGGCTCTCGCTTGGCAGCTGGATCAAGGGCTTGATTCAGAAAGCAGTACTTCTGGACACGGCACGTATCGTTAGGAGGTTCCTCTCTCAAGAGCCCTGACCACCGACAGCTCGGACCCTGCTCCCAGCGCTGGTGGGCTACTGTTTTTTATATTTTTAAATGTTTTTTTTTTTTAAGTTGTTTTACTAAGAAATATTTAAAAATGTTAAAAATATGTGAATATAAATGAATAAAAGAATAAGAATAAGAATAGGAATAATTTATTTACAAAAAATAAAACGTGAATAAATATTATATCAAGAAGAGTGAAAGAACATTATCTGTCCAATTCGTCATAGTTGCATAAGTAATTATTAATATACTAGCTGTTGCCCGCAACTTCGCCCGCGTGCCGTTCGGTAACTGTCCCACTGAATCATACTAAAGGGATAAATAGTGTCCTGGATGGCGGATTAATAATCCAGGTTATTAACTATCTATGTACCAAATTTCATATACATCACAATTTATTATTATCATCACAATCACCATCACTATCACAACCACTATCATTATCACAATCATTATCACAATCAGTATCACAATCATTATCACAATCATTATCACAATCACCATCACTATCACAACCACCATCATTATCACAATCATTATCACAATCACCATCACTATCACAGTCACCATCATTATCACAATCCCCATCACAATCACTATCACAACCACCATCATTATCACAAACATTAACACAATCACCATCACTATCACAGTCACCATCATTATCACAATCCCCATCACAATCACTATCACAATCACCGTCATTATCACAATAATTATCACAATCACCATCATTATCACAATAATTATCATAATCACCATCACAATCACCATCACAATCATCGTAATCACAACCATTATAATCGTAATCACAATCATCATCATTACAATCTCCATCCTCGTCATCACAAATCGTATCATCGTAATCACAATCATTATCATCGTAATCTCAATCATTATCATCTTAACCACAATCATGATGATCACAATCGCCATCACTATCACAATCACCATCACTATCACAATCACAATCACCATAATCATCACAATCACCATCAAAATCACCATCACAATCACCATCAATTCACCATCACAATCACCGTCACTATCACAATCACCATCACTGTCACAATCACCATTACAATCACAATCACTATCACAATCACCATCATCGTTATCACACTTATTATCATCGTAATCAAAATCATTATCATCGTTATCACAATCAACTTTATCACAATCATCATCGTAATCACAATAATTATCATCGTAATCAAAATCATCATTATCACAATCATCGTCATCGTAATCACAATCATTATCATCTGGATCTCAAAATAAATGCCATTTTCGTAATCAGCACCCCTGATAATCTCGGTATCGACACCCATATTGATTTTTAGACATTTCAACCCCATCGCACCCCAACAGGGAATGGTAGTTTTTCAGGTCTGACACATTAAATCTTAAAATCGTTGTTTTTGTAATCGGGTGTATTACAAAAACAACGATTTTAAGGCCCAATTCACCATAAAAACAATACCTTTGTTGAATTTCAGGCTTTGTTACCCCATTTCCCCCTTTAGGGGTTGAATTCTGAAAAAACCTGAAACACAAATGTTAACTCATTTATCGATAGGAGTACTCCCATTAAGTTTCAAATAAAGTAGTCTAACTAATCCTATTTCCCCATGTAATCTTTGGACCCCTGTTTCAACCCCTTAGGGGGTCAATTATGAAAAATCCTTTCTTAATGCACCCCTAAACCTCATAAAGAATCTATATGCCAAATTTGCAATCTCTAGACTCAGCGGTTTGGGCTGAGCATTATTTTTTAGACTTTGTCACCCCATTTCCCCCTCTTAGGGGTTGAATTCTGAAAAAACCTGAAACCCATTTCTACTCATTTATTAATAGGAGCATTCCTGTGAAGTTCCGAATAAAATAGTCTAACTAATCTTGTTTCCCCATACAAATTTTGGAGCCCCGTTTAACCCCCTTAGGGGATGAATTTTGAAAAAGCCTTTTATTAGTGCACCCCTAGACCACATAAGGAACCTACTTGCCAAATTTGGAATCTGTAGACCCAGCGGTTTAGGCTGTGCGTTGATAGATGAGTCAGTCAGTCAGTTTCTTCGTTTATATATTTAGAAGATATTATTTCGTAGTTTATATTTGTTATATATTTTGTCTTGTAAGTATGTATTTAAGTATATTCTTGTATTGTATGTTATATTTAAATTCTATATTTGGTTTAAGTTTTTATGTATTCTATTTTCTCATCTTTTACACACTATGTCTACATCTCTTTTTATCTACTCTCCTTTCGCAGGTATGCTGGAAGAGATTTCTTTAGAAATAAGTATCACCTTTGTACCTTTGTTAGAACTGGTTATTAATTTTATTTGATTACTGTGAATGTGGGGACCATGTGGGTCACATTTTTATTTTTTGTTTGTTTTTTTTTCCCACAACTGTCTGGCAGTTTGAGTACTATTTAAGCGACCTACCCAAATGTCCTTTCTTTGGTATTGTTCGTCGTTTCGTTGAGCTCCTTGAGTTATAAGTCGAGCTACACGTTAACTGACAAATGCTTGCACTGACTGGACAGGTCCACTCAAATCTGTATGGTTCTTTCTTCAAAAGACCATCTCAGGCACTAATCTGCATAGTCCTCATGTGAATTGAGCAAGATTATGTCTGGACTTTAAAAGAGACTACGACCTCTGAGTTTGTTTCGGCTGTTTCTTTTCAGAGTAGTCAGGTACGAAACACCGGCCCCATCTAGTTTTAAAAAATGACGTGTAAAAGTGTTTGTAAAAACCTACTTGCAAAATAAACATCATTTATCATTTATCATTTACCTAATTTTCTATTCCTTTCTTTTTTCTGTATTTAGTGTGTACATAAACCGTTATATAAATAAATGAAAAGAAAACGTGTTGCGCCGACCCCAAGTAGAATGGTACAAGGGCAGAAATACGAGGATATAAGACATCCCATTCATCAACGTTCGCATTTGCGAAAACCACGAAGAAAAAAATTCTAGCCTGTAGATAATCATTTCGCACTTTTAAACAATGACTCTCTCCCCACTTAAATCTCTTAACCACACACACATTATCTCCAGCCACACTTATTAAAGAAAATAATAACACAAATGTATGTAATATAGCATCATTAGTCTAAAAAAGATGTAAAGATTAACTTTAATTCGTTCTTACAGAGAGCGAGAGCCTACCATTACGGCTTTACCCGGCGGGCGGTGAGCAGACAGATGTCAATCAGGAATATTTTATTTAAACACATTTAGCTAACGACAGTAACGACTGGTTTTGCATTACAATTGCACCGGTGTCGTACGTATCGCAAATGTGCATCGACTCTTGCGCAGGTTCCATTGCGGCAATGAGAAAAGTTATCTTCTGTCTCTCTCTGATGCGTGACGATTCCATATGCGTGAGTGAGATAGTGATGTTATTATTTTGCAATGTGCTGGATAGCCATCAAAATGTCACCACATGATACAGGGCGGGGTACGACTCGAACACTTGCGGACAAAAATAATGCACCACTGTAAAACTTTTATTTTGCAACCGAGATTGTTCTTTTAAAAATGTATTTGTACATTTACATACTAACCAAAGATATGCATAGTAAAAGGTGTGCTAGAATAGTGATATCGTAGAAATTGTATTCTTTCCATTTCACCTCGCAGAAATACGATGAAATACAATTAGGTTAAAAGCATTTTACTTGGTATTCAGTGTTTTTGTCTCGAGTTTAATCTGAGTTTATATCCTTTATAGTCATTTGCTTGGAGTATTTCCTGTTAGTCTCATGGACTTTATCGTGTTAATATAGACTTCTAGCGATGCCAAACACTGTTCTGTTGTTTACGACTTTATTTGTTGACTAACTGTACGCCCCGAGTTTCGTCCGTGTGAAATTATTATACAAATATTAAGTACGTCCTTGTTTGAACTGGATTTTGTTCACAATTTCAAGGGTTTTGATTTTTTGCAAAGAACACCAATCCTATTTCAGAAATAAAAGTCGCCTAAAATACTCCATAAAACATCAGCCATCTACCAGTAAAAGTTCCTTTAGTCATAGTCATTTATTAATAAACAAGTAACTTGTATAAGATTTTAAACACAAAAATTACACAATTACAGTAGACAAACTAAAATAAATTACATTTTACAACAACAATTTAAAAATAATAAGTTCACATTTCTTCAATATGTCGACATGAAAATGAAACAAACTTTAACGTCGGTCTAACCGTTTCGAAGATTAGCTGGAACAAACAGACAGACAGACAATTTTTTATTGTTTTATATGTACCGTATATACTTTAATATGCATTCAGTACAAAGCTGTTATTTTGAAATTACAAACAGACACTTCAATTTTATTTATTTGTTTAGATAGGATTCGAGTTATGGTCAGAATAAATTGCATTATAACTGCATCATTGCAGACCGTCACTCGCAGCTAACTTCCGAGCCGCCATAAAGTTTGAACTGAACTATAGCCCTTGCGATTACTAGACCAAAGAAACAGTCTAATTGTGTAATTTTAGAGACGGAATAACTTACATTATAACTGTAAAATTTCCTCCATTCCTTTTAATTCTTGAGTTACTGTTGTTGGCACAAAGCGGCGATTCTTCGCATTGAATTGAGTTGACTGTTCCCTTATTTTACCAGGAAGTGTACAGTTTGACGATTGGAATTAGATTGTAGCGGGATTATTTTCGGACTATTCCACTCTGCTCCACCAATGTGTCCCACAGGTGGGACAAAATAAAATGTTAAGAAAGTTTAATGTCCTTAAAATCTCACTCAATTTACAAATAATGTTGTTATAATAAGATAAAATAATAGTTACTTTTTGTAATACTGTTTATTTCTTATTAATAGCATTGTTTTGAATTATCCCTAACTGATAAGTGAAAAAAAAATGTGGGGCGAAGTGGACATCAAAATTTTAATTTTTCTGTGTTAAGGAATCAACATTTTAATCTTACAATTTTATCCCACTGGTGCGACAATTTGACGGGGCAAAGTGGAATATTCCTTATTCTCTGTATTTTCGTATTAGGCCGTACTAAACCGATTGTTAGCCAATAGTCACAAATCGTAAACAGAAATGTAATAATTAAGATATTGTTTTACATAATTAAGGGCGACATTCAGATTTAGTATAACGCGGTTATGGAAAGCGGTGTTCGCTTTCAAGTCGAGTAATAATCTGCGTTAGGCCATAAACTTAGTTTTGCCTGATAAGTATTTGCTCTGACACTACTATCGACTGTTTAAGCCGACTACTGTGATTTATATCATTAGATTCGAACGTCTAAGAAGCAATCCTAGAGCGATGGCGATGATGATGGTCTAGAAATCTTCGTCTGTAAATAGAATAAAAAAAAAAAACAAGTTTTTATAAGAAGTCCTTTTATTTTAGAAAAAAATCTAAGTATTTCTAAGAATAGGTCTGAGATTCCAAGCTCTAGTGGTAAAGGTTCCGGCTTACGAGTTATAAGCCTTGTGTTCGACCCCAGGCCGGTACATTACTTTGTGTAATTTATTTCATCACCACTGCTCTCAAAACGATGAAGAAACCTGCTTGTCCTAGAACAAAAAAATCGAAGACATGTGACATCTACCAACCTGCACTGGGCCAGCGTGGTGGGTTCTTCTTATAGAGAGGAGGCCTACGTCCCAGCAGTGGGAACATTGTAGGGTGGTTATGGATCCGAAAATAATAATGATTTGGTTTCGATAACAATGAAATCTATCGCCGTCTCGCGTGGAATGCGGGATGTGTGCGGGTGCGCTCACCTTCACACGCGTCAGTATCAACTGTTACGCGACCTAAGTTCGAAAAAAGCACATCTATTAATTTAAATCTTCGGTCGACTATTGCAGTATTTGCAGTAGTCGTATGATAAGAAACGGATATTGAGTGCATTTTGTCATAGTCTTAATACCTGAACAGGATAAAATATTTCTTGATGTAACAGTTCTGCATAACAGGATTTTCTCGCGATTTGTGTGGCCCTTGATAGAACTGCAATCATATATCTCGTTGCGAATTCTTATAAGCTTTGTAACTGCAATTAAAACTAACTTTACCATAAATGAATAAAATATTGGTAATGCAGGCTATGTTAAAAGCCCGGAAACTGGGTGGATTCGTGAATTCTCTTTGGGCAACTATAATGTGTAATCGGTTCTGGTACCAACATTGCTGCAATTTCTTAGCTTATATTTATTATTACGAATGCGACCTGGGAACTGACTTAAAGAGGTCACCAACACCAATATTATCATCATCTGCGTAGTCTTTTTTCCAAACTATGTTGGGGTTGGCCCCTAGTCTAACCGGATGCAGCTGAATACCAGTTTTCACAAGGACCAACTGCTTATGTGAGTTCCACTACCAAGTTACTGGGTAATATGATATACATCATCATTACAACAAAAAATAGAACCGACTTAAAAAAAAAACAACAAACATAAAAACACAAAAAGAAAAACACAAAAAAGTGAAAAATAACTTTAGCTTCAGAAGTCGGTGACCTTTGATTGATTTAGTGTTTTTGTCACCGAATTCTGAAGCTTGACCTTTGTTTGATTGTTTTGGTGTTTTTCTCACCGGCTTCTGAAGCTAAAGTGATTTATCACTTTTTTGTGATTTTCTTTTTGTGTTTTTATGTTTGTATTTTTTTTAAGTTAATAGAATTTTGAGAATCGGTCCACAAATGGGGGAGAAATACATATACACACGAACATTATAACCTCCTCAAATCAAATCAAATCATTTATTCTCTTTATTTATTTCTTTTTTTTTTCCTCAATTTTTCATGTCGGTTAAAAATAGAACATTACTGTAACTTGGTAAGCTAATCTAAGCTTTTTTGCAATAATTATTTTCAGATATACACCTACCACTGCTCGTCTCTGCATTACCCAAAGGTTGACTGGTAGAGAATGCATATGGCATTAAGTCCGCCTCTGTACTTTGTGCTTAAAGTGTTAAATAAATAATAACAAACCTAGATACAAAAGTGAAACATGATATTTTCTTGTTTACTTTTCAATGAGGTAGATAGTATTAGAATTGTACTTCCCTAAGAATTTCTTCGAACTTGCTATGGAAACAAAGGGTAAAAGGATTTGTAGCGGTCATTATATAAAGTGACAAAAAGAAGCCGCGGTAATGCCCCTAAGGTTCAAGAAGTACTTGTAGCACAGAAAAAATGTATCCGAGCTATTTTTGTAAAATAAAGCAAAAAGAATCTTGCAAACCACGTTTTCATGAGCTAAAAATATTAACTTTACCGCCACTCTATATTTATTAAACCTGTATTTTTATTAAACACAATATACATTTATATAGATTTGTAGAAAGTAAACGGCGCAGAAAAAAAGCTGCAGGATGTTAGTAACAAAAACACAATTTTATAGCAAAAACTTTTATGCAATGGCTCAAAAACTATATAATAAGTTACCAGGACAAGTTATCTCAAGTGTGAACATAAACGAATTTAAAAGAAATCTATTCAAATTTTTAAAAAACAAGGTTTATTATTCTGTTGACGAATATTTAAATGACAAATTTTAATTTTAATTCCTTGCCAAATATAATCTGTTTTTAATGTTATGTGACATCCGAAATTATTTTGTTAATCTTGAATTATTGAATTGTTGTATTGTCTTGTCTTGTTGTATTATTGAATTAGTGACTTTGTTATTTTAATTTTTTCGTTTTTTTACTTTATTTAATTTGACATTTTCTCTAATTTTTACACGATTTATAATTATTGTGATTTTACTTTTAATGGCTAAAATGTGTCTGTTTAAAAAAATGCACCTTTGATATTTTGTATGCCTTTTGGCGGGAAACAGCTCGGATCTATATTTTATTATAACATCTTCTGTATGTACCCTGTGTTCACGAAATAAATTGAATTTGAATTTGAACGCTAAGACATCTATGATGCAAATGAAGATCATAACGATCAGTTCAGCGGTTTAGGTGCGAAAAAGTAACAGCCACAGACAGATTTTTCTTTCGCGTTTATAACATAAGAGCTAAATTAAGATAAGTTGTTAAGAACTAAAATAAACTGATTGTATAACGTATTAATCAGCTTGTTTATTTTAAAGATTAATTGCAAGTTCGGTTGTGAATCAACAATACCTGTCAACATATTTATGTGCTGTGGAGGTATGTTGGCTAGGAGTGGCAGTGTGGTGACGATAATCAATATTGCAATGGGTGGGGTTTGAAATCACGACCTATCGTTCAGTGGTCCACGCCTTAACTGTTGGGCTATTAGAGTTTGCATGACACATCTTTGGTGGAACGCAACCCTATGTTTATAAAGCGACGAAAGATCTCTAAGATCTAAGATCTCTATCAATCCTAGGATAGACCTCTTTGCTTTTGTATCGTAGGTACTTCCCAAGCGTGCGCAAGAGCGCAAATCTCAACCATGTCATTATTTTATAGAAAATAATCATTATCTGGCTCTCCTTTTCCCAACTATGTTGGGGTCGACTTCCAGTCTAACCGGATATAGCTGAATACCAGTATTTTACATGGAGCGACTGCCTATCTGACTTCCACAAGCCAATTAGTACCGGGTAATACGATACCCTTTGGTAAACTAACCCTGTATCTTTACAAATCGGACAACGCGGCGTTCAAAAAGCGTTGATGCAAATTATCCCTTATTTTATAGTGTTGTAACGTTATAATTTACAATACTAATAATGAAATTCCAATTGATAAAGCAACAACGCGAACAACACTGGTTCCCAGATAATATAAAACTTAAATATATTAGAATGGTTTAACGTTATTAATGAACGCGTTCAGATAAAGTTTAATTACCTCTTGGCTCTAGCTCCTCGCGGTTATGTAACGTACAGTCCTGCGGTTAAAGTTAAACTTAACTGGTGAAAGTACGTTACGATGGTAATCAGGTTTTCCTTTCAATAGTGGTCGGTACAATGCGATGATCATGTTTCGCTGTCTATAAATCTTAGTTAGTTGAACGGTTATGTTGATGTAAGATATATCAGTGAAAGTTGAAACGGAAAATCGCTACGAATTTGGTTTTCATTTCCTTCTTCTTCTTTATTGGTTTATTAAAACTTTATGTACTTGTTAAATAAATACTGTACAAAGGCGAACTTAATGCCTTGGGCATTTTCTACTAGTCTACCTTTTTCTTTCTTAGTATTTTATCAAAGTTAGAGAAGCATTCAATATCTTCAGATGCTGCTGAATTTTGCGCTGATCTACTTAAATAAACAAAATATATATGGATTTTGTATACAGTTCAGCGGTGTAAGCGTAACGTTAGTGCGTCGATCGTTTCGAAAATTAAAAAATACTCGTTCAACTTCTATAATTTACATAAACTTTAGAATTTATTAGTATCTATGGATGATATTAACTGTCCTTGTTGCAAATAATTTAACTAAATGCTATGTGATAGGGTAATTGTATTTTCGATTGGAACGGTTCTGCTAGGGTCTCTGTAAGTGCAGAATAATCAGGTACAACCTTCAACTCGGTTTATAAGGCACAACAAGATCTTAGTTGCGTATTAAGAATGATCGCCCATCATCTTATAAGCTGCTTAACTTTATATTACCGATTTATCAGACTCGATTTTTATTTAGCTGGAACTCGCGTGTTTAGAAAACGACTCTGTTACTACAATGAGTAGGATTAAAAATCGATTGCAGTATTCAAAACGATAAGTACTGGAAACAATTGTATAAACGTTACGTTTCTCAGTGTACAAGACAAGAATGTGCTAACATTTACACCGCAGAGGTCAGAATGTCACAACAATATCATTAGACCGCGCCAACTCGGCAGATCTGCCGCCGATATGTTGGCCAACTTGCTATCCGACCGATATGATGGTGCAATAACCGATGGTTAACGGTGACGATAGCGAGTTTTGCATTTGTGTCTAAAGAATGGAATTTCTTTGATAAGAGTTGAGCCACAAAGTAATTATTTTGTTGGATTATTATGTATTCAGTGTGATTTTGCTTTCATTACCTAAGAATTAGCTGAAGTTTTTAGGATTAATAGTTTGCCTAGTTCAACGGTGGCCCAGTGGTGGCGGCCCCGACTTACGAACAGTAAGTCGTGGGTTCGCTCCCAGACAGGCGCATTACTTTGTGTAATTTATTTCATCACCACTGCTCTCAAAACGGTGAAGGAAAACATCGTGAGAAAACCGACATGTCCTAGAACCAAAAAATTCGAAGACATGTGACATCTACCAATCCGCACTGGGCCCGCGTGGTGGATTATAGCCCATTCCCTCTCATAGAGAGGAGGCCTGTGTCCCAGCAGTGGTATCATTAATAGGCTGATGATGATGATGAAGAGTTTGCCCATCACACTTCTTCTATATAAAACATAATATCACGCCTGTAATCCTTTAAGACTTAGGCAGAGGTGTACCTAATAGTACACCCACATTTCGGCTGTTATATTTAAGTCCCATGTAATAGCAGGCGAGCCTATTGCCATCAATCGGGCACAAATCCAGACTCCGTGGCTTCTACGATTCCATTGAGGGCCATAATTATGGACTACAGGTGCTACCTCTACTGCTTATCACCTTCTTGTTGTGTCAGGGCGCCATATGGTAGTTATTTAGGTCTTCAGCTCATTGGCCATGCGGGATGCCTATCAGTAGCGAAGGGAAAATTTTTGCAAGAGGTAAGCCGGATATTATTTGTCTATAAAAGGCGTAAAACACCTCTCATCGAAGCTGAAAGGCACTTGTTCTTCTCGTCATTGCGATCATTTTTAGGGTTCCGTACCCAAAGGGTAAAAACGGAACCCTATTACTAAGACTTCGCTGTCTGTCCGTCTGTCCGTCTGTCTGTCACCAGGCTGTATCTCATGTACCGTGACAGCTAGACAGTTGAAATTTTCACAGATGTTGTATTTCTGTTGCTGCTAATCATAATCATAATCATTTATTTATTTGCACAAACATGAGTACAATACATACAAATTGTCAGCATGCAAGAGATGTTAAAATAAGTATAAAACAAACAGCTATAACAACAAATACCCTTCGTGTGCGAGTTCGACTCGCACTTGACCGGTTTTTTGTTCTACACCATACCTAACCTTCTAGTTACGGAGATATTGGGGGTCAAAGTTCGAACTTTTTGACAAGTTTTTTTTTAAATACATGTTTGTAGCACTTCAATACCCGCAATTACAGACACAATTAAAATAACAATGCATCGTGCCTATTTGGGCACGGCTGGGAGCATAAGGGTTTTAACATTTTTACTTTAAACAGGTCCATGACCCCCGTACTATTCAATCCATCCATCAGGACAATGTTTTGAGTGCGTTACATTGAGTTTTACCACAAAACATGGTTTTTCACCCCAAAAAAAAGTCGTTTCCCAGCAATAATTTTTGCGTAAAGTTAGTTTGATGTACAGAATGGTTGGTTGACGGCTTCGTAATGTCTTTTACACCCTGTAAATGGACTACAGGTGCAACCTCATAGCACCTTCTTGTTGTGTCAGGGCGCCACATGTTAGTTATTTCGGGCTTTTTTTGTATTTTTTTTTTCGGATGGGAAATCATCAAGTGACTCCTCCTGCTCTGGGCGGAGCAGGAGGGAGTGTCAGACTTTTACTGACTAAAACCCATTCATGTTCCTTCATCGCCCTTTGTGTTCCGGGGCCACGGTATCTCTTTCGAACAGTCCCGCAACCCCGGCAGGCATCGGTCCTTACAGACCCCTTCCTTTTTGCTGACTCTCTTTGAGGCGCGCGTGGAACACGAACGCGCCGTCGACACGGCCTGTCGTCATGAGACGGACGGACGGCGAGCTAGCCCATAGCACGATAATATTATAATACAGTACTCCAACTTCAAACAAACGGACGAAACGCGAGCTATACCTAAGCGCCTCGATCTCGGGGTGCGCTCGGGGCGCAGACAGTCACGGCTGTAGGTACCGCAGTGTCGAACGGACGGTGTGTTATTTTTTTAACAATAACCTCGCGATTTTTTCTCTAAAAATCAGTTAATATGACGAGTAGGAAATACTGTGCTGTTTTTGGTTGTATGAATTCGTCAATAACGCATCCAGACATAAGTTTTTGTAAATTACCTGGAAACTCTGAAAGGTAAGACTATAAAATAATTAGGTAGTAGTAGGTAGGTACATAATGTGTGTCATTTTAATGGATAAGTAAGTATTTCCTTTTATCTCACAAAGCGAATAGAGTAAAGGAAAGTTATTGAGACGAGTGAAATAGGTAGTTATATGCGGTTCTAAATGAATCATGAATTAAATCTACCAATCAAAAAACAACACGCATTTTTATTGAACACTTCCTATTCAATAAACAAAGTATTTCATTTATTTAAGTATATGAAAAGGATTATTATTTACAATCACAAAACTAAATAGAAACAGAAAGTAGGCAAATGTAATTAAAATGCTGGAGACGGGCAGCCCTTTTTTTTTTTTCGGATGGGAAATCATCAAATAACCCCTCCCGCTCTGGGCGGAGCAGGAGGGAGTGTCAGACTTTTACTGACTAAAACCCATCCATGTTCCTTCATCGCCCTTTGTGTTCCGGGGCCACGGTATCTCTTTCGAATAGTCCCGCAACCCCGGCAGGCTTCGGTCCTTACGGACCCCTTCCCTTTTGCTGACTCTCTTTGAGGCGCGCGTGGAACACGAACGCGCCGTCGACACGGCCTGTCGTCATGAGACGGACGGACGGCGAGCTAGCCCATAGCCCACCGTCCACAGGCCCGCGCCTACGGTGGCCGGGGGCCACGTGGTGGTGGCCCCCGACGCCCGGGGCGTCTCCCGCGGCGGCCGGGACGTTGAGAGGTTCTCTCCCTCTCACGTTCCGCCACCTCCTTCTCTAGCATTACTGCTTCGCAGAAGGAGGTGACGGCGTCCCATTCCGTCTCGCTCCGGACCATGGCTTGCACCAGGGCAGCCCTAACGCATGTTTACGTACCGCGCGGCTGTAGGCAATTTCTATCATGCGGCCGAGTTACACTACTGTATCATAATATTACTGTGCCCATAGCCCACCGTCCACAGGCCCGCGAGTTATTTTGGCCTTCAGCTCATTAGGCATGCGGGATGCCTACATCCCACTAATATTATGAATGCGAAAGTTTAGGCACATGATGATTGATGATGTCTGGTTGTTTATTACTCTTTCACGCAAAAAGTACTGGCCGGATTTGGATGAAATTTGGCACACATAGATAGTCTATAACCTGCATAAACACATAGGATATTATTTATCCCGGTATATGACCACGTGGGACAATTACTGAACTCCATGCGGGTGAAGCCGCGGGTATAAGCTAGTCCAACATAAAACAAATAAGTGTAGATTCTTCCTCGTGTTGATGATTCCGTTTGACTGCGTAAAACCCTTTACGTTATACTTACTTACACAAGCCATTAACAAAATGTTGTAGTAATTAGTAAACACAGGATGTTGTTCCATTCATACGTTGAAGCGTGACACGGTAAACGGGCTTTGAGTAGGTTTTATGTTTTTTTTTGTTTATGTTTAACATTACTAGTTTGTGCTCTTATTTGCTCTATGGTATGGCAGAACTTAAATTGTAAAATAAGGTTTGTAAGTAAACGCCCCACCAGTGTGGACACGGGCGATGGGCCAACGGGAATCACCATATAAATTAATATCAAGAAACTTTTCTACTTGACTGTAAAGAAAAAAAAAAAAAAAAAAATTGGTCAACGGGATCAGTTGACCTACTCGAAAGTTCATTAGGTCAACTGATCCCGCGGGATCCACCTGTGTGGGACCAGTTTACTAAACACCCAATATTTTGTAGTTAAATCGCATGCTAAGAATGCAAAAGAAACTCCGACTATCTGCTAACTTTTATCGGCTAAACGGACTACGATGACATTTTGGCACACAATTAAATTAGACAAAAACCTGGGTTACTGTTCCGTTGAACAACAACACAACATGAATGTATGACCGTTCATGTCGCATATTTTGCGATTTCTTTTGATCGCGTTGATATATAAGTTTTTTCACAGTTGAGAGAGACCGTAGGCCCGAATATTCGATGTTTTCAACATTATAACTTGTCGCGTTCCTGAGAAAAAGGGCCTTGACAAACATACAGACAGACAGACGGACAAAAAAATCATCCCATAAGCCATAAGGGTTCTTTTTTTTGAGGTACGGAACCATAAAAGACTCAACTGTCTTCCAAATTAAATCCTAACCTCACCAATAAAATATTAAATATATTAAAATTTTAAACAAAAACATACACACACAAATAACTCTTACAAAACAATCACGAATAAAAAACAGATACAGAACTAGACAAGCAAATGACATAGCGTTGCGAGTACTTGCGAGCACCTAGAACAAACTACGGCGGAGTACTCTTCTGTATGAAGGAGCACAGCTTTACAACTAATTGCCTCGGCATACATGTGAAAGATCAAAAATCTATGTATACATTTAAAAAATATCTAAAGAAAGACATTTTAGCGGATTTAAAATTTTAAGCTATCTTCGGGTAGTGGTGTCGATTCTGTTGTGCACAAACTAAACTTAATTTAGGCTATTGCTATCTTTTACTAAAAGGCGGTGCGAGAAAAGAACGGCTATAGCTATGAACTAAGTTAGAGATGTCGAACTAGTTTATGCCTTGCGCTTCAACGTGTTTTTAGTCGACATGTTTTACGTGCACCCTTTATTTGTATAGAAATATTAGTTCCAACTAAATTTGACAGCTCTAAATTACGTCCGCCTCTTTCTCGTTTTATTAGAGAGAAAAAGATAACAATAAACTAAATTAAGTTTAGTTTGTGCACAACAGAATCGACACCAGTGTATACTAATATAAACTATTTTTGTTGTGTAACCGTCGCGTCGCTAATGTATCCTAAGTAGAAATAAGTTTTTTCTCTTAAAAGTAAATGTAATTATTTTTGAGAAAGAAAGTTCTTAAACCATAGACCATATTCTATCTTTGAGTTACATTATGCCCTTTCCCGATTAATCATAAATATGAACTTAAAATGTTACACGGAAGTTGGCGCACGATATGGAGGCGCGTATTAACGCTTCGGTTCAAAGGCCCGCGCTCGAACTCACGACTTAACTTACCACCTATTCATAACATAGGCTTAGTTTATCGCTAAATTACTGCGATTTAATACGTATTCGATTATTAATGAGAAGATTACATCATGCATCAGGTGTGTGTGTATGAAGGGATATGTTGGCAAACAGGAAGGCTGTATGTCTTGATAGAAAGTGGTTACTGTCTATACACCTGCAATATGAGATTGCAGATGCATGTTACTGTGTCATAACATCACGCTAATAGTTCATGAAGGCATAGACAGAGTTGTACACTCTCATTTTGCCAAGTGGTTGATGAACAAGTCGGTAGCTACCTGATAACGAGAGGTTTTCCTTTTGAGGTATTAAAAAAACTTAGTTTCCAAGAACTCTATAGATGGCGTTGAACTGACTATGATAGTTGGTGCCAAAGCCAAAACGCTTGGAAAAAAAACGCGCGTCAAATACGCTCGTTGACTGACAACTTTAACATGAGACTGTTCTTAAATTACCCTAGGCTGATAAAATTTTTGTTTTTCCTAATTTATGCTAATATTAGTATTTTGGTCAGTTTCCCCCGGAACTTCCGAATGTAACCTAGTTTTCTCGCGCTTTGTTATAATCAGTTTTTTTAAGTTCTGTTCCTTGCATTATCATACTAAGTTCAGAGCCATCTATCCAGCGACTAGGGAAGAGCTAAAAAGAAAATCCCTCACTATAGTCTGCGACAGATAAGTAAGAATTAAAGGTCATTGCTCTTTCCTTAATTTCTCTGCGTAGGTACCCCGACCATACATTATTACAAGAAAAAGTCAAGGATCACGATAAAGGTAGTTTCGGGACAAGTTTATGTTATTATTTCTGTTTTCGGAATTATGTATTTGAATAAATGTATGAGGGTTAATGACCTTTATTTCGTACATAACTGGCGCAGTTTATAGACACTATTCGTTTATAGAGAATATTCTAATTAGCATATTATTATCCTGGCTTGGACTGAAATTCGAACCGAACACCAATTAACTAATTATAAGAAAGAGATAGCTACGACGCGCGACGGATGGCCGAAGGGGCCGAAAAGTTCTGAAGTGGCGACCGCGAACCGGAAGACGTTGCGTTGGAAGGCCTTCCACTAGGTGGACCGATGACCTGGTGAAGGTTGCAGGAATCCGCTGGATGCGAGTTGCACGGGACCGGTCAATGTGGCGACACTTGGGGGAGGCCTATGTCAGCAGTGGATGGAGGATGTATTTCGGCTGAAATGATGATGATGATAGATGTTTAAAAGCCTGCTGGGATGCTGTGTCAGCTAGTCAACACGAACTTAAGGACAAGTAGTCCTCAAAGCTGAAATACAGCTTCATAATGACAAAAACTGTAACCGAATGGCAAATCAGAGATGGATATAAAAGAAGTAGAGGAAGACAACGCAAACGCTGGGATGATGAGATAGTGGAGACAGCTGGTGCCTTGTGGGCTAGAGACAGAAGAGACCGTGACAAATAGAGGAGCCTTGGGGAGGCTTATGCGTCAAAAGACGCTCTGATTGACGAAGACGGACAACGAAGTGCAATAGTTATGCTTTGCCTAATTTATATTTTTTATTGTAATTAGTTTTAGTCTCATCATCTGCCTAGCCTTTTCCCAAGTTTTATTGGGGTTGGCTTCCAGTCTAACCGGATGCAGCTGAATACCAGTATTTTACAAATAATAATTATTAGTAATTAGTTAGTGATCGAAATGTGGTCGCTCACAATGGGCCTCATCGGAAGGCTTAAAGTCACCCAAAGGGCATTGGAGAGGGCTATGCTCGGAGTTTCCTTGCGCGATCGAATCAGAAATGAAGACATCCGCAAGAGAACCAAGGTGACCGACGTGGCCCGAAGAATTGCCAAACTTAAGTGGCAGTGGGCAGGGCACATTGCTCGCAGAACGGATGGCTGATGGGGCCGAAAAGTTCTGGAGTGGCGACCACGAACCGGAAGACGTTGGAAGGCCTCCCACTAGGTGGACCCATGACTTGGTAAAGGTTGCGGGAATCCGCTGGATGCGAGTCGCACGGGACCGCGGTCAATGTGGCGACACTTGGGGGCCTATGTCCAGCAATGGAAGTCTTTCGGCTAAAATGATGATGATGAGTAATTAAAAAATTGAGAAATTAAAATGCCAATTAATTCGAGTCACTCTCGGCTAATCAAATGTTTTTTCTGTGTACTTCGTAATTGGCGTAATGTTCGACTATTATTTTTTATGTTAATGTACTGTCAGCTGTGAAACTACCTTTTATAAAATAAATAAATAAATAATTCGTTATTAATATTAGTAATTACTTAGTTTTAGTCTATCAGTAAATAAAAGCTTTGTTATTATTAAATGACAAAGTTAAAGTTGTAGATAACATTCAGCATGTTGTACATTCAGCATTATACATGAGTAAATTGATAAGCTGTTTTAAAAGTGTGTCCATGGAGTTTCTTGCCCGTTCTTCTCCATAGAGATATACGCTTTGGAATGGGAACTACAGTACTTTCACAGCAGTTCAACAGTGCCTGTAACTGGCCTACTTGAAATAAATGATTTGATTTTGATATTAACATAGTCCAGATCAAACCTTTGAGTAGCTGTAGACTATTCGATAACTTCACAACCACATACAAAACAACAAAAACTCACAATTTACACTACACTTCTATTTGAATATGGCTCGCAGCCACTGTTATCTAAATAAGGCCTCCTGTAAGCGAATCTAATCTGACGTTCACCATAAAGGTCGTATTATATGGAGAGGTGCGCACACGCAATGCAGATGCGATGTCAGATACCGGCTGAGACGATTTTGATGTTGTTCTAAGTGCCTGATAGGCTTGTTTTTCCAGCTTTGGTAAACAATGAGATTGTTATCGGGGGCGAGATAAAATTGGTTGGTTTAAATGTTTTGTTTGATTTAAAACGCGACTTTTGAGGACTAGTATATACGTATACATACTTATCCTCAAAAATAGCGTTCCGCAAGCTAGTTTAAGTTGAATCTACGTATCTATACAGATAGAGTTAAATTAAATTAGCTTGCGAAACTCCGTAATCTTCGACCGACTGCCTCGTTGGTCTAGTGGTCGAAACCGCGACTGCTGAGCATTATCTGCTGAGGTGTTGGGTTCGAATCCCGGGTTGGGCAAAGTGGTATTGAGTTTTTTCATCAGGAATTTATCAGTAGCAGCAGGAGTCTGGATTTGTGCCCGGTAGATGGCAATAGGCTCGCCCCCTATTACATGGGACTTAAACATAGCTGATGAAATCTGGGTTACTATTAGCACAGAATAATAACTAGTAACTAGCTATTAGGTACACCTCTGCCTTATCCTTCGGGGATTACAGGCGTAATGTCATGTTATATTACATCTGTATATCTAAACAATACGAACAAAACAAAGATAGGTAGATAGTGTTTCATGATTTATGAGTTTTTTAAGTCACAAATGTCCATAAACTCAAACTCAAACTCAAAGCATTTATTTCAATTAAACCATTACGGCACTTTTGAAAGTCAAAAATACAAAAAAGAAAATCAAAGCTACAGTCCCAGTCACAAGGCATAATAACTTGAGAAAGTACTGTAGTTGCCCATTCCCTAGCGTAGATCTCTATGAAGAAGAATGGGCAAGAAACTCCATGGACACTCTTTTAAAATCAAAATATTGTTACAAAATCTTGGTTACATCATTAATTTTGAGATTATACATATATGTGAGAACGATGTAGAAAGACGTGCACACTAAGAGCATCCAGAGTGAAAGATTAGATTAAAAATGTATGAATAAAGTAATTAAAATGAACCTTGGCAGCTAAGAGATGACCAGTCCCAACTGACAGCGCCCGTTCACAGACATGACGCATGTACCGGCGCCATTCAACTCAACCATATTGAAGGGAACTAAATGACCCGACACACCCGCCACCATCAGCGAGACATTTAAGTGAGCATGACATTCTCTCAGTCACCAAGGCATATTCAAGTCAATGAAAGATAAATAAATGTAAATGGTGGCTGAACAGTACAAAGTACTCACACATGTGCTATGCAATTATATAATACTAAGAACTTGGAATCTATACAATGCAAGTATATTTTTACAATCTTCTGCAGCTTCCACAATACATTAACATGGGAATCAATTCTTCATCTTCTTCTTTACGTGTCGATGGACTCAAATAATGCCCGACCAGTACAAACAATTAGTTTGCCCCCCCACCTATGGTTGTGGAGCAGGACCAGCATTTAGCCAAGCATTTTTATCATCAATGTAATCCCCCAACTTATAATATGCTTGCCTACATAGTGTGCGTTTTATACAAGATTTAAATTTCGTCTCATTCAGTTGAAGAATGTGGGGAGGTATTTTATTGTAACATTTCAAACAGTACCCCATGAAAGATGAATCCACTTTAGCAAGCCTGAAACCTGGCTGAACTAGTTGGTCCCTATTTCTAGTGTTATAGTGGTGTCTGTCCCCTCTCTTACTGAATAAATGCCGATTTTTTCTAACGTACATGACGTTTTCATAGATGTATTGACAAGGTACTGTCATGATATTAATTTCCTTAAACAGTTCTCTTAGAGAATCGCGTCTACATCTAAATATATAAAAGAAGAAACTGACTGACTGACTGACTCATCTATCAACGCACAGCCCAAACCGCTGGGTCTACAGATTCCAAATTTTTCAAGTAGGTTCCTTATGTGGTCTAGAGGAGCATTAAGAAAGGATTTTTCAAAATTCACCCCCTAAGGGGGTTAAACGGGGCTCCAAAGTTTGTATGGGGAAACAAGATTGGTTAGACTATTTTATTCGAAACTTCACAGGAGTGCTCTATTGATAAATGAGTAGAAACAGGTTTCAGGTTTTTTCAGAATTCAACCCCTAAGAGGGGCAAATGGGGTGGCAAAGTATAAAAATCAATGCACAGCCCAAACCGCTGAGTCTAGAGATTCCAAATTTGGCACATAGGTTCTTAATGAGGTTTAGGGATGCAATAAGAAATAATTTTTCAAAATTCACCCCCTAAGGGGTTGAAACGGGGCTCCAAAGATTACATGGGGAAATAGGATTAGTTAGACTATTTTATTCGAAACTTAACAGGAGACTCTTATCGATCAATGAGTTAATATTTGTGTTTCAGGTTTTTTCAGAATTCAACCCCTAAAGGGGAAAATGGGGCAACAAAGCCTGAAATTCAACATAGGTATTGTTTGTATGGTGAATTGGGTTGGGTTTATTACAAAAACAACGATTTTAAGATTTAATGTGGTGGACCTGAAATACCATCATTCCCTGTTGGGGTGCGATGGGGTTGAAATGTTTAAAAATCAATACGGGTGCTGATTACGAAAATGGCATTTATTTTGAGATCCAGATGATAATGATTGTGATAATGATGACGATGATTGTGATGATGATGATGATGATTGTGATGATGATGATTTTGATTACGATGATAATGATTGTGATTACGATGATAATGAGTGTGATAACGATGATGGTGATTGTGATAGTGATGGTGATTGTGACAGTGATGGTGATTGAGATAGTGACGGTGATTGTGATGGTGATAGCGATGGTTGTGATAACTAGGATGGAGATTGTGATGATGATGATTGTGATTAAGATAATAATGATTGTGATTACGATGATAATGATTGTGATAACGATGATGGTGATTGTAATAGTGATTTTGATGGTGATTGTAATTGTGACAGTGATTGTGATTGTGATAATGATGAAGATGATTGTGATTACGATGATAATGATTGTGATAACGAGGATAGTGATTGTGATAGTGATTGTGATGGTGATTGTGATGGTGATTGTGATGGTGATTGTGATTGTGAAAGTGTTGGTGATTGTGATAGTGATGATGATCGTGATAATGATTGTGGTTGTGATAGTGATGGCGATTGTGATCATGATGATTGTTAATAAGATGATAGTGATTGTGATTACGATGATGGTGATTGTGATTACGATGATAATGATTGTGATAAAGATGATAGCGATTGTGATTACGATGATAATGGTTGTGATTACGATGATAATGATTGTGATAAAGATGATAGCGATTGTGATTACGATGATAATGATTGTGGTAACGATGATGGTGATTGTGATAGTGATTGTGGTAACGATGATGGTGATTGTGATAGTGATTTTGATGGTGATTGTGATGGTGATTGTTATAGTGATTGTGAAAGTGGCGGTGATTGTGATGGTGATGGTGATTGTGATTTTGATAGTGATGATGATTGTGATGGTGACGGTGATGGTGATTGTTGTGGTGATTGTGATTGTGATAATGATTGTGGTTGTGATAGTGATGGTGATTGTGATTGTGATAATGATGGTGACTGTGATAGTGATGGTGATTGTGATAATGATTGTGATAATGTGATTATGATGTTGGTTGTGATAGTGATGGTGATTGTGATGATAATAATAAATAGTGATGATTATGAAATTTGGCACATAGATAGTTTATAACCTGGATTAATATATAGAACACTATTTATCCCAATAATATGTGTCAGTGGGACAGTTACCGAAGTTCACGCGGGCGAAGCCCGCTGAATTACAGCTAGTAATTCATAAATGGCTCTGATGGCTCTTTTCTGCAGAATAAATATAGACTCGATGTCTGCAGCCCGTCCTCATAGTAAAATACCGTATGACATAATACTATGAAAATAACTAAAATAGACCAGCCTCGCGGTATCAACATCAGTAAATTGACGGATTTTTCTAACAGCATATGCTGCTGAGCTTAGCCGTCCTGCAAGAGATGTTAGATGAGGACCCCATTGTAACCTTGAGTCGAGCGTGATTCCCAAGAAAACCACTTTATCGAAAAATTCTAGTTTCTCTTGATTCAATATTATGTCACAATCACTACTTTTGACATTTGGTAGTGCAAATCTAATGCATTTAGTTTTTTTCCCATTTAGTACTAAATTATTAGCGGTAAACCAATCGTGGACCTGCAGTAGGGCGTTATTTACGTCATCAAGATTAGTGGCACGTCTGTTTATTTTAAATATTAAAGAAGTATCGTCAGCAAACAACACCATATGCGGATGGTTGTTAAATAGATGGGGTAGGTCATTAATATATACTAAAAAGAGGAAGGGACCCAATATCGAACCTTGTGGTACACCCATTTTTACTTTTAAACCCATTGAGTTGACTCCATTTATTTGTACCTGCTGCTGTCTATCATTCAAATACGATTTTATTAAACTGAGCGCAAGTTTACCTAAACCGTAATGCTGAAGTTTCAAGATCAGGGTTTCGTGATTTACGCAATCAAATGCCTTCGAAAGGTCACAAAAGATTCCTATGGCATCTTGTGCCTCTTCCCACGCAGTAAATATGTGTTTTAATAAAGTGACACCGGCGTCAGTTGTACAATGTCCTTTGGTGAAACCATACTGTTGCTCGTGTAATATTTTATTAGTGTTAAAATGGTTAAGCATTTGATTGAGCATTATCTTTTCAAACACCTTGCTGAAAACCGGCAACACGGATACGGGCCTATAGTTATTGGTGTCTTTACTGTCCCCGGATTTAAAAAGCGGTATTACCTTACTGAATTTCATTAGATCCGGGAAGACCCCTTGATCCACGCACAAATTAAATATTGAGGCTAAATACGGCGCTACAGTCTCAATAATTGAGGTACAAGCTTTGATAGACATACCCCATAGATCTTCCGTTAATTTGATCTTGATTTGCTTAAAACCTTTTATGACTGTTATGGGGTTTATATGCTGAAATTTAAATACATTTGGACAGGCTGAAACGTTCGCTTTCAATCTAAATATATAAAAGAAGAAACTGACTGACTCATCTATCAATGCACAGCCCAAACCACTGAGTCTACAGATTCCAAATTTGGCAAGTATGTTCCTTATGTGGTCTAGGGGTGCACTAAGAAAGGATTTTTCAAAATTCACCCCCTAAGAGGGTTAAACGGGGCTCCAAAGTTTGTATGGGGAATCAAGATTAGCTAGACTATTTTATTCGAAACGTCACAGGAGTGCTCCTATTGATAAATGAGTAGAAACGGGTTTCAGGTTTTTTTAGAATTCAACCCCTAAGAGGGGGAAATGGGGTGGCAAAGAATAAAAATCAATGCACAGCCCAAACCACTGAGTCTAGAGTTTTCAAATTTAGCACATTGGTTCCTAATGTGGTCTAAGGGTGCACTAAGAAAGGATTTTTCAAAATTCACCCCCTAAGGGGGTTAAACGGGGCTCCAAAGTTTGTATGGGGAAGCAAGATTAGTAAGACTATTTTATTCGAAACATCACAGGAGTGCTCCTATTGATAAATGAGTAGAAAGAGGTTTCCGGTTTTTTCAGAATTCAACCCCTAATAACCCCTTGATTTTTATTCTTTGCCACCCCATTTCCGAGGGGGAAATGGGGTGGCAAAGAATAAAAATCTATGCACAGCCCAAACCACTGAGTCTAGAGATTCCAAATATGGCACATAGGTTCTTTATGAGGTTTAGGGGTGCATTAAGAAAGGATTTTTCAAAATTAACCCCCTGAGGGGTTGAAACGGGGGTCCAAAGATTACATGGGGAAATAAGATTAGTTAGACTACTTTATTCGAAACCTAACAGGAGTACTCCTATCGATAAATGAGTTAACATTTGTGTTTCAGGTTTTTTCAGAATTCAACCCCTAAAGGGGGAAATGGGGTAACAAAGCCTGAAATTCAACAAAGGTGTTGTTTGTATGGTGAATTGGGTCGGGTGTATTACAAAAACAACGATTTTAAGATTTAATGTGGCGGACCTGAATTACCATCATTCTCTGTTGGGATGCGATGGGGTTGAAATGTCTAAAAATCAATATGGGTGTCAAAACCGAGATTATCAGGGGTGCTGATTTCGAAAATGGCATTTATTTTGAGATCCAGAAGATGGGGGATTGGACTTCTATACAGGGTTATTGTTGATTTATTGTGATGATTTTGATAACGATGATGATGATTGTTATAATGATGATGATGATGATTGTGATTATGATGATAATGATTGTAATTACGATGATGATGATTGTGATAGTGAATGTGATTGTGATAGTGATAGCTATTGTGATAGTGACGGTGATTGTGATGGTGATAGCGATGGTTGTGATAACGAGGATGCAGATTGTGATAATGATGATTATGATTAAGATGATAATGATTGTGATTACGATGATAATGATTGTGATAACGATGATGGTGATTGTGATAGTGATTTTGATGGTTATTGTAATGGTGATGGTGATGGTGATTGTGATGATGATTGTGATCATGATGCTATTGTGATGGTGATGGTGATTGTGATGGTGATGGTGATTGTGATGGTGATTGTGATGATGATTGTGATAATGATTGAGATAATGATGGTGGTTGTGATAGTGTTGGTGATTGTGATGGTGATAGCGATGGTGATTGTGATTATGATGGTGATTGTGATGGTGATGGTGATTGTGATGATGATTGTGATAATGATGGTGGTGGTGATAGTGTTGGTGATTGTGATAATGATGGTAACTGTGATAGTGATGGTGATTGTGATAGTGATTGTGATAATGATGGTGGTTTTGTTAGTGATGGTGATTGTGATAATGATTGTGATAATGATGGTAGTTGTGATTGTGATGGTGGTTGTGGTAGTGATGGTGATTGTGATGATAATAATAAATTGTGATGACTATGAAATTTGGCACATAGATAGTTTACAACCTGGATTAACATGTAGGACACTATTTATCCCTTTAGTACGAACTGCACGCGGGCGAAGCCGCGGGCAACAGCTAGTAAATCAATAGAGAGCAAGGGAGAGGAATTTAAGGTTTCTGTAGTTTTAAGTGGGATACTGGTAAAGAAATTTACAAATTCTTGAGCAACTTCATTGTTGGAGCTCACAAGGCCACGCGATGTCTCTAGTGTGAAGTCATTACCTAAATATGTTACACTTACAGATTATAGGGAATTGGAGTACCACAACTGCAAATCATGTTTATTCCACATTTTTATAGAGTAAATCTATTTATCACATTAGTCCGCAACCGTTAACGCGCCTGTTACGCAAACTTTATCTGCATAAAAAACACAAACTTGAACAAACCCTCGGCCTCCTCAAAGGGCGTACTTATCTCCAACAAATACAACACCATATTTATAGTTTGAACCACAAACTCAACCGTAACAGTTAATCTTTATATCGTTAAAACATTCGCAATGATAGCGGTGCAGAATGATACAGAAGGCCAATTGCATACGGGCTGCGGAACTGTTCGAAAGAGATACCGCGGCCCTGGTACACAAAGGGCTAAGAAGGAATATGGATGGGTTTTAGTCAGTAAGTCTGACACTCCCTTCCGCTCCGCCCAGAGCGGGACGAGTCACGCATATATCATATATGCCTACGTTATACTCATTAGCATCATCCAACTTTGTTGAAGTTTTCAGTCTGCAGCAGCTAAATATTAGTATTCTACATGAAGCCTCTGCCCATTGTATCTCCTCAATCCAGTTAGTGAATAATCTACGACCCCTTAGTAGGATTGGTTGTCAGACTTTCAGGTTTCAGACTACCCGTAACGACTTTCAAAGATTTACAAATGTCAGCCGCGACCAACGACTTAATTCGCTTTCCGAGGCACGAAGAGGTCTCGGTATGTAATGCATGGTCACCCGTCCCAGGAACAACCCTAGCAAGCGTAAATTAACCTTGAAAATCAGCCCCTGAGGCTGTTTATTTAGTTGCGGGCCTGTGGACGGTGGGCTATGGGCTAGCTCGCCGTCCGTCCATCTCATGACGACAGGCCGTGTCGACGGCGCAGGAGTGTTCCACGCGCGCCTCAAAGAGAGTCAGCAATAGGAAGGGGTCCGCAAGGGCCGATGCCTGCCGGGGTTGCGGGACTGTTCGAAAGAGATACCGTGGCCCCGGAACACAAAAGGCGATGAAGGAACATGGATGGGTTTTAGTCAGTAAAAGCCTGACACTCCCTCCTGCTCCGCCCAGAGCGGGAGGAGTCATTTGATGATTTCCCATCCATTACATCATACCATCCATCATAACATCCATACCATTCCAAAAAATGCTGTTTATTCAGTTATAAGCATAAACCGATATTTGGTAGTTCATTCACCAACAGAAACAAAACAGGTCACAAATTTGATCTAAAAAAAAAAGATTTTTTTATTTCAGGCAAAATACCCATATTATGCAACAATACATAATAAAATCAATGGAATAGTGAAAATAGTGAAATAATCATTAACAAATCAGTCAAAAATCATTAAAAAATATGACGACGTTCTATAATGAACGCAGAGAACACGTGTAGGACTGTTGCTGTTGTTATTTAACCACAAGACCCGAAGCTTTGTCTATGTGTGCGTGCATATATTCGTTCGCTGTTCCCAACCAGCCTTCTGTCCTTATCTATTCTATGATAGCGGTGATCACCGTGCCTATTAAACGCAACGATAAATAACTTGCCCAGGTCAGCGCATGTTCTGCGCGGGCGCAGGCTTCTAGTAAATGTTGAAAGTCGACGGTTACTCATTCTGAAGGGACTAAATTGTTGTATGTTGGTAAGTTATGGAGGTGCGATGGTGTGAATTTGGTTTTGTTTCCGGGGTTTGTAAAAAAGGAGGTGTTTGATTTTTGTCATAGAATTGTTGGACGAGTTGGAGAGCGAAGCAACAGCGATGACATGACGTTTGATAAGAATGAACATAGAGATATTATAATGAACAAAAATGGCGTGAGACTTTTTACGAAAACTTAAAATTACCCCACTTTCACCAGGTCGCGCCACTGAGCCCGGATCTATCGAAAACCTTGTTACCACTCTTAGACTTTTGAATTGGCTCGTTGTGTGAGAGAAATGCCGGATGGACAAACCCACCAGCTCAACAGTGGCGTTTGCGACCATCACTAAACCAACGAGACAGTCCAACTGAACAACAACGGAACAGTGAAACTGTGTTGTTTAAATACCTAGAGCCTATTGTTGCATATAATATTGGAATCTCACAATGTCGCAAGCTCCTAGTGCGGAAAACCTTCCATTACGAAAGTTACCAGCGATGGGCCGTAACCCAGAAGCTACAGCCGCCGGTAGTTGCGTAGTTAGGTACGATCTTTAGCCCCTTAGTACGTTGTATCCGTTATCGATAACAACAGGTGTTCAGTTTAAAGATCAATGAGGTATCAGAAGTCAAGTGGTCGGGTGATATATATAAATGAAAGTGAATAAAATCGCAGTAAGATTAACCCAGCAGTGAGACAGAAAGCGGTTTAGTTACAACTATACAACGTGCGTCAAGAATGTGAGGTCTCATTTAAAGGTATGGATCAGACCTTAGCAACCTAATTCTATGTGAGAAAAACATCGTTATTCGCACTTACGCCTTGTTTGCTGGTTCAAATGGTCTTTTTATTAGCATTATTCCGTAACCACTGCAACTCCTGAAAGCCAGAATCCGCAGTGGCAACCACCTGAAAAGCGCCGAGACAATGAAGCTCGACAAGTCTCAGAGAAACAATTTCTCTGTTTTGGATCCTGCAACAAAATGAATCAGAAAAGAATAGCGGAGGAGTAGGAAAAGCATAATTTCTACTTCCCTCCATATCATTCATGATGATAGGGTTTCTGAATAGTCTGCTTGCCTTATGGACTAGTCTTATGGGCTTGCCGTATTGTTGGTCAGTAGGCAAGCCACTGTAATATCAAATACTACTGTACGCAAATAAGTCTGTTTCTTTAATACTCACCATTAAGGCCCTTCTAACCCTAAACTTAGCAACTCTATTTGTGGTGGTTCAAACTTCGTTTGAAATACTGTTAGAATAAAGTTCTAATCAGCTTGCACTACAAAGCGGTTGTTACGTCAGTCACTGCGGGCGAATAGTGCGAAATGAGTGGTTTTTTTCGATTTACAAAAAATCTATTGATTGGACTAAAAAAATAAAACACATAAGACCTGCTTTATAGTTAGTTCAGTTAGTATGCAAAGTTTCATGATCTAATTTGAAGAACTTTTTGAATACCAGCGGCTTATTGTTCGATGTTGAGGTAACTTTGGATTTTTTTTTCTTTCGACAAAAGTTTATGGAATCGTGTTTTCGTTACACATAGTACCCAGCATTTATCCTCAACTTTACTATATATTTATTTCAAAATGAATGATGCAGTATTTTAGGCGTAACGGAGGATCATGCTAAGCCATTTGAGGGATATATAGCCCTTAAACAAAAACCCCAAAAACGGTACCTACCTACCTGTATCTACCGTTCCATGTTTCCTAGCTGTACGTACCTCTCGTCGATCGAGAGTAGGCGTAGGTCCCGCATGATGACCCTGTGACGTCACAGGTCCCATGTCGGCGATAAGCGGCTACATCCGCGTCTGCGCAGACGCAGGGTTTGGGAAATGTACGAAATTTACGAGTTGTGTTTTGTGGTTGGTGAAATGTGAGTGCGTGTGATGATGCTATCGGGTTTACGGTTTTCTACAAGAATTTTCATTTTGTAAATGAAAATCATACTTATCTATATCTATACTAATATTATAAAGAGGTAACATTTGTTTGTAAGTTCGTAAGTTTATATGTTTGTATGTTTGTATGTAGGGGGTAATCTCCGGAAGTAATGAACCAATTTTAAAAATTGTTTCACTGGTAGAAAGCTACATTATTCGTGAGTGCTATAGGCTATATTTTATTCCCGTAATCCCATGGGAACGGGAACTACGCGGGTGAAACCACGGGACGTCAGCTAGTACTATATAACTTCATACGTTTTGGTTTGAAAGAAAATAAAGTCGTCAGAAGTTCTTTCCCGAGAATTTTCCAACTGACGCGATTTCCGCACATTGTGTCTCTTTATCGGTCATTAACTTACAATACATTTCCTAGATTTTGAATTTATAAATCAAACCCGACGACATAATTTTCAACTGAACTTGTAAGAAAGTTGACGACATACCGAAGCTTTAGTGTAGAGTTCACAAATCATTTACAAAATATGACCACCGTTGCCTATTTATTCACAATAGACTGAACTCCAAAATATACATCTGTATCTTAAGTAAGTGAGACGCAGGCTATCAACCTAGTTCGGACGCGGTAGAGCTTTTACTTACCATTGTCACTTATGTTTGAAAATAACATAACATCACTCCTGGTAGGAAATCCCCGATGGCAGAGGTGTACTTAATAGGTACACCCAGATTTCGCCAGTTATGTGAAATCCCAAGTTATAGGGGATGAGCCTATTGCCATGAACCGGGCGCTATTCCAAACTCCGAGGCTGCTACGGACGAAAACCCAATAACACTTTGCTCGACCCGGGAATCGAACCCAAACCTCATGCTCAGCAGTCGCACTTGCAACCACTAGACCAACTGGGCAGTCAATAAGTAAATAAATGAATATTATTTTGTTTACATTCTTTTCCAATGTCCAAATAACATCGATTACCTCGATCCAAGTGACACACTATTGAATGATAAGAACCTGTTGGAACTGAAGCCTCATTAAAGTTTCTCGCATTGTGTCGCTATCGGCACGCGGTCGTCACGCTGACGTCGCCGCGTCGCGTCGCTGACTGACACGATAACGTCGCGGCTAACTGTGCGCGCACGCAAGGTTAAGGCTGAATTTGGATTTAAAATATACCTTGGTTAAAAATAGTAATGGTCTTGGTAAATCTGTAAATATTTAGCTTATGCTTAAATCATCATCATCAATTCTCCTTTTCCCAACTATGTTAGGCTTCCAGTCTAACCGGAAGCAGCTGAATACCAGTATTTCAAATGGAGCGGTCGCTCCATTTGAAATACTGGTATTCAGCTGCTTACTTGCTTGGGTTATGGAGGTCAGATAGGCAGTCGCCTATCTGACCTCCATTACCCAGTAAGTACTGGGTAATACGACACCCCTTGTTAAGACTGGATGTCAGACTTTTTGGGCCACTGACTACCGACTGTAAAGTGTAACGACTGTCAAAGATCTACAAATGACAGCCGGGACCAACGGAGGCACGGATGAAACGCGGTATGTGAGTAATGGGTGGTTCCAACCCATCCACGGATCAACCTAGCAAAGCGCGGCTTAACCTAAAGAGCCTCGAGCAGCTGTTATTATTTAGCCACTACCTCATCAAACACTTGAAGTATAGATGGGTGACCACCATTAGGGTTAGGTTAGGGTATACAGCATGTGTCTCGTTAACGTTATCAGTCGTCACGTGATCTTCTGGCTGACGTCACGCGATACCGTCTAACAGTTAGACGTTGGACCCCTAACCATGCGCACACGCAGGTTTGGTGTATTTACTGTTTATTGATCGAGGAGATTGGTGTGTGTGATCTATGTTGTTTTGGTCGGTTTATGTGATTAACAGGAGTTGAAAATCTGTTACTGAAATGTGTAGGTAATATAAAATCTGTTACTGAAATGTGTAGGTAATATAAAATCTGTTACTGAAATGTGTAGGTAATATAAAATCTGTTACTGAAATGTGTAGGTAATATAAAATCTGTTACTGAAATGTGTAGGTAATATAAAATCTGTTACTGAAATGTGTAGGTAATATAAAATCTGTTACTGAAATGTGTAGGTAATATAAAATCTGTTACTGAAATGTGTAGGTAATATAAAATCTGTTACTGAAATGTGTAGGTAATATAAAATCTGTTACTGAAATGTGTAGGTAATATAAAATCTGTTACTGAAATGTGTAGGTAATATAAAATCTGTTACTGAAATGTGTAGGTAATATCTCGTGTCACAAGGTACTTACCAACTTTATCGAAGAATCTGTCAATCAATAGAGAGAAGAGAATATACACGTAATTTTTTCTTCACCTAAATCAATAACATACAATATTCATCATCATCATCATTCCAGCCGAAAGACGCCCACTGCTGGACATAGGCCTCCCCCAAGATTGCCATAATCGCCACGCTTGGCAGGCGGGTTGCCGATCGCAGTACGGTTGTTACAAAAGCACAGAGAACGCTGCTGCCCATTCTCTGGTAAGTCCCTTAGTCGCTTCTTACGACACCCACGGGAAGATATGCGATGGTGCTATTCTTTACGTCCGACACCATACAGACTAAAATAAATACAACATAAATACAATAATAACAACCCAAGAAATGTATTTAAAGTTAAGTTCAACTAGGTATACTGATTGTCGCACAGAAATAATATTAAACTCCTGCAATTTTCTACGACAGTTCAAACGTCCGTAGCTGTCGCGGCCATGATGTGACGTCATTATCCACAATCTGCCTGTTTACATCTAATTTTTTTGGCCTTAATAAAATATTTTTTTGTAATTGTATGTGCTTTAATTAAGTACAAATTGCAATTTAACAATACTATAATATTTTAGTAAAACTTTAAGCACCTTTTGAATAAAAGTGTTTTTTTGACACAATGAACTTTGACGTCAATACGGTTATTGAGGACGGTGTGTTTTGAGAGTGCGTTCTTTTCACCAAAAACATGCTACATAAAACAGTAAATTGTAAAATAAGTGATGTATTAGAAACTTAAACAAGTGTACCCCAATGTTTTTATGCGCCAAAAAAAAAAAAGATAAAAATAAAAATAAAAAGAGTTTTGTGTTTCATGCATATTCCTTAGTCGAAAATAATCTGTAAAGTCCGCTTAAACCACATATCTTCAGAATGCGTTTTTAAACCATCATTTGGTGTCACTGTCATCTCATTAAACTTCAAAGTATTGACAGAAAGACATTTTAAAATCGATCAGCTCTAAAATGGGACTACACGTGGGTACAAGGTACTTTAATCAATTTTGTTGCAAGCGTGCAGAAATCTGACAGGCAGCTCGACCGTGTTATATTGCAGATATTTTTTATTATTTTACCGATTTTGATAGCACATGTTGGTGTCTTATGATCACAAATAAATATCCCTCGACTATACACTCGAACTCTGCTCACCCCGTTAACAAAGGCGTGAACATATAACGAGGCGGTGGATGACACCATCAGTACGGTACAGCAACCCAAAGTGCAGACATTCGACCTTTCGGTCGTGAGTTGTAATCTCTTTAGTGCCTGATCGATACTTAACCTAAAACGACCATATTTAGCCCATAATGGCGTCTTTTACAATCAAGGTAATGTTACTAAAGCTTGGTAATGTTATAAGGATATAAACTAAATCTTTGTACATGTAAAAGGTTGGTTTAAACTTCTTCAGTCTTTGGGAAAATCAGATCAACTGAAGCTGCTTGATTTGATACTTTTTTGACAAAATTCTAATCAACACATCTTTGTATGCTTCTGTAGTCATAAACATGAAGAAACTATGAGTTTTAGAAAGAGAAACGTTGGCAAAAATGAGCACATTATAGGTTATGAATTTGCATTGACATAACATAAAATAAATCTCAGTTTAAACATCAGTTAATCTCGGTTTTATTATCAGTTTGAGTTGATGGGTTTGAGTTTCACAGACTACTACATTCACATTTTATCAGTTGTGTTTACGTCATATTGTTATATAAGTAAGTTTTTAAAGAATGGAACCAATGAAACACATAATTAACAAAATAATATTTCATTTATTTGCATTTTGTAAAATATTTTCCAGACCGTACAATGTATGTCAGATATGTTGGTAAACAAACATTGTCACAAAGCATCTTCTTGGAACTGTTAATAACATAGTTGCATTGCCAGGTCAGCTTTCAACGCATTTATTGGAAAACAGATTTCAATGTTGTGAATGACAAATGTCAGTAACATAATCGATATACGAAACATTGTATTATTCTATGTAACTTATTGGTTGTAGGTAGTCAAGCTCGTGGCTAAATAATAACAGTCGCTGGGATCGATTTTTTGGTTAAGCCGTGCTTGCCTAGGTTAGTCAGTGGATGATTGACCACCCATTATATTCCGAGTTTCTCGTCCCGGCTGTCATTGGTAAATCTTTGTCAGTCGTTCATCATCTGCCTAGCCTTTTCCCAACTATGTTGGGGTTGGCTTCCAGTTTTACCGGATGCAGCTGAATACCAGTATTTTACATGGAGCGGCTGCCTATCTGACCTCCACAACCCAGTTAGTACCGAGTAATACGATACCCCTTGGTAAGACTGGTTGTCAGACTTTTTGGGCCTCTGACTTCCTAACGACTGCCAAAGGCGTACAAATGACAGCCGGGACCAACTGTTTAACGTGCTTTCCGAGGCACGGACCACCCATCCACAGACCAACCTAGGTAAGCACGGCTTAACCTAACGATCGACCCCAGCGGCTGTTATTATTTAGCCACTAGCTCCTCATCCTTGTCAGTCGTTACAGGCCCGAAAGTCTGACAACCAGTCTTACCAAGGGGTATCGTATTACCCAGTACTAACTAGGTTGTGGAGGTCAGATAGGCAGTCGCTTTATGTAAAATATCGTAATTCAGCTGCATTTTGTTAGACTAGAAGCCGACCCCAACTTACTTTCATGATTCTTTATTTGCATGAAATATGGTATGGTACATGACGGTCTTAAGAATAAAAGATTTCACATATTTCGCTGACTAAAAATACTTAACACATTGTACCTACTCGTAGTTTAGGTACCTAGTTAAAAATTTAACAAAACATTTAAGAAGCATTAAATATTATCTTTGACAATAATAACATTACATTAGTTTGGTTACCAGCCTCAATTTCGGACTTGCCATCAACCGAGACAAGACGAAGGTGATGATAGTAAGCCGGGCTAAAAAACCGGCCAAGTGCGAGTCGGACTCGCGCACGAAGGGTTCCGTACCATTATTATCAAAACAAGTGCGAGTCGGACTCGCGCACGAAGGGTTCCGTACCATTATTTAAAAAACCGGCCAAGTGCGAGTCGGACTCGCGCACGAAGGGTTCCGTACCAATTATTATAAAAAAATCACGTTTGTTGTATGGGAGCCCCCCTTAAATATTAATTTTATTCTGTTTTTAAAATTTGTTGTTATAGCGGCAATAGAAATACATCATCTGTGAAAATTTGAACTGTCTAGCTGTCACGGTTCATGAGATACAGCCTGGTGACAGACAGACGGACAGACGGACAGACGGACAGACGGACAGACGGACAGACGAACAGACGGACAGACGGACAGACAGCGAAGTCTTAGTAATAGGGTTCCGTTTTTACCCTTTGGGTACGGAACCCTAAAAAATTAGACAAAACTGCACAAAAATCACGTTTGTTGTATGGGAGCCCCCCTTAAATATTGATTTAATTCTGTTTTTAGTATTTGTTGTTATAGCGGCAACAGAAATACATCATCTGTGAAAATTTCAACTGTCTAGCTGTCACGGTTCATAAGATACAGCCTGGTGACAGACAGACGGACAGACGGACAGACAGACGGACAGACAGCGAAGTCTTAGTAATAGGGTTCCGTTTTTACCCTTTGGGTACGGAACCCTAAAAAGGGCAAAAAAATCACGTTTGTTGTATGGGAGCCCCTCTTAAATATTGATTTAATTCTGTTTTTAGTATTTGTTGTTATAGCGGCAACAGAAATACATCATCTGTGAAAATTTCAACTGTCTAGCTGTCACGGTTCATGAGATACAGCCTGGTGACAGACAGACGGACAGACGGACAGACGGACAGACAGACGGACAGACAGCGAAGTCTTAGTAATAGGGTTCCGTTTTTACCCTTTGGGTACGGAACCCTAAAAAGGGCAAAAAAATCACGTTTGTTGTATGGGAGCCCCCCTTAAATATTGATTTAATTCTGTTTTTAGTATTTGTTGTTATAGCGGCAACAGAAATACATCATCTGTGAAAATTTCAACTGTCTAGCTGTCACGGTTCATGAGATACAGCCTGGTGACAGACAGACGGACAGACGGACAGACGGACAGACAGACGGACAGACAGCGAAGTCTTAGTAATAGGGTTCCGTTTTTACCCTTTGGGTACGGAACCCTAAAAAGGGCAAAAAAATCACGTTTGTTGTATGGGAGCCCCCCTTAAATATTGATTTAATTCTGTTTTTAGTATTTGTTGTTATAGCGGCAACAGAAATACATCATCTGTGAAAATTTCAACTGTCTAGCTGTCACGGTTCATGAGATACAGCCTGGTGACAGACAGACGGACAGACGGACAGACGGACAGACGGACAAACGGACAGACGGACAGACAGACGGACAGACAGCGAAGTCTTAGTAATAGGGTTCCGTTTTTACCCTTTGGGTACGGAACCCTAAAAACGGAACCCTATTACTAAGACTTCGCTGTCTGTCCGTCTGTCCGTCCGGTTTTTACCTTTTGGGTACGGAACCCTAAAAACCCGAATTAACGTACTGAGTATAGCTAATAGCGAAGTTGTACAGAGCTATATCTACCTCGGCTCTACTATCTCCAATACTAGGGGATGTGGTGACGAGATAAAACGACGGCGACGGTGCGCCATCACTAGGTCAGCAGTGGAACGGCTGGGAAAGATTTGGGGGACAGGAGGATTACCAAAAACAGTAAGGTCAGACTGATGAAATGCCTTGTCTTTCCGATCTTTCTCTATGGTGCCGAAACTTGGTCTCTGAGAATGCAGGATCGCCGTAAAATCGACGCTTTGGAGATGTGGTGCTGGAGACGCCTCCTAAAGATCCCGTGGACAGCGTTTCGCACCAATGTTTCCATCCTCAAGGAGCTTCATATTAAGAACCGGCTTTCGTCTACTCTGCAAATACGAATATTAAAGTTCTTTGGTCACATCACTAGGAATGAAAATTCCATGGAGAGACTGGTGGTTCAGGGCCAGGTGGAGGGCAAGAGATCACGCGGCCGATCACCAACTCGCTGGACTGACCTGATCAAGAAAGCTACCGAGTCCACCATGGTCCAGTGTACTCGCATCGTCTCCAATCGGCAGAAATGGAAGCACATCGCTGAAAGGGCAATCCTCGGAGAAGTCAACTGTACCTCGTCTGCGCAACCACGACCACTCTGACAAGAGTGTCTCGACTAAGAAGAGAGTTTAGTTAGGACAAGGCTAGGCAGATAATGATATACTTTCATATGCATTCAGCTTCTTCCATAGTTCCGTATTACTCGCGTCATCAAATTCTAGTAAAGCCATTTTCCAAACGGTCCATCTATCGTTTCTTTTAGCCTTTCCCTTCTTTTAAACCCATCCACATTCACAGCATACCTTGAATAAATAAAAACTAATCCCTAATTCCATAAGTCCACAATCCCTGTAACGGTTTCACAGCCATTTCGATGCGATCCGATCTACATTAGCATAAACTTTAAAATAATAACGTTTTATTATAATTTATAACTCCATTATATTTAAATGATTAAGGTTTGACATCGCTACGTTATTTGTTCAACTTTATAATAGTAATTAAACAATTTTATCTGGTCGTAATATCTGTAAGTTATGAAATGAATATTCTTTTAACTATAGCGTTTACTCGCGGATATGCTTGCGTTTCGGTTGGAAAATATCCCACGGGAACGTTTTAAATATAGAGTACTAGCTGTTGCTCGCGACTTAGGCTGTATGAAATTAATTCAAAATACTAGCTCATTCCCGCGGCTTTGCCCGCGTGGAGGTTGTTAATTGTCCCACGGGATTATACTACCGGGATTGTTGAAGAGTTATATGTTAATCTAGGTTTTAAACTATCTGTGCCATATTTCATCCAAATCCGTTCAGCCGTTTGAGCGTGAAGGAGTAACAAACAAACAAACACACATACATACAAACTTTCGCCTTATTACTTCCCCATTTAAATCGGATTGTGTTAACAATATCAAGGGTTTTAATTTTTGCACGGAACCCTGATTCTTTTCCTAAAATAAAAGTAGCCCAAGGTACTCCTTATAACATCAGCTAAGAATGCCAGTAATAACAGACACACAAAAATAAAAAAATAAATGTTTTTTTTGTTATTAATCCGTTTATTCTTTCAATTACATTCATTATAAAGCTGCTGAAATTGAAAATTTTGAAATTACAAACAGGCACATCAATTTTATTTTTTTGTATAGAGGGGAAAAGTAGCTTTGCATTAGCGAAAGCATTTTCGAAATCGGATCAGTAGCACCGAAGATTAACTGCTCCCAACAACCAAACTTACCAACTTACAAAATTTACTTATTTATAATATTACACTGTAGAAATAAAAATAATATTATTTGCAGAAACGGAGTAAAGATGTCTATTTTATTGCAAATAGGGCTATAATTTTAATAATTTATTTTATGAGTGCATGTGTAGTTGACGTGTATAAATAGAATAGTCTAGCTATAAGAAATATTGGAGAACGAAAATTATAATTAAAGCAAATGTTCGCAGATAATTATTTGGTAAATTAGTTTAGAAATTAGACAGACGCAATTTATATAACTTATGAAAGGCTAAATTAACTCATTCATTAGCACAGCTTTCTTATAAGTTAATGAACTTTTCATGAACATGAGCGACTGCCTATCTGACCTCCACAACCCAGTTAGTACTGGGTAATACGATACCCCTTGGTAAGACTGGTTGTCAGACTTTCAGGCCACTGACTACCTGTAACGACTGTCAAAGATCTCCAAATGATAGCCAGGACCAACGGCTTAACAAGGACGAAACTCGGTATGTAATAGGGGTTACCCATCCAGAGACTAACCTAGGCAAGTGCGGCTTAACCTGAATATCCGAGCGGCTGTTATTATTCAGCCTGAGTTCCTAGAACAACATGCAAATGACGTTCTAAAATCTAATTGCAAATATCCGTAGATGGTGGAAATCTTCGACCGGTTGCAAACATAGCGAGGCGGCATGCGCCCACAAAGCGCATCAATAACTTATCAATTCCCATAAACAACAATAATGTTTGCCGAGTCTTCATTATTTATATTCATTACTTACTCTTATTCTCCTCGAGGACGAACGAATAAAGCATGGCCGGTGTATGACAAGCAACGGTTAGGAGGAATTCTGCTAATTGGAAAACCAGCTTTATTTTCAGGTGCTGTAGAACTATGAGAAAAAAATGTTACTGGTAGAATGAAGGATATGTCATGAGAAAAGTTAGTTTGTCATGCATGCAGAAGATTAAAAAAAAAAAACTCTACGGAAACGATGAATTGTGTAGGTTATCCATATTTGTCATTTACAAATAAATAAAATTGAAGTGTTTTTCTTGCATTTCAATATAATAATGCATTTTAACATTGGAAATGTTTTTTCGATCGCTTCAGTATAGGCCCCCATTTTCGCTCAGAGTGTGACATCGCCTTGGTGTCGTGAGTTTTAAGGCTACATGAATGTTTGAGGTCTCAAAAGACGCATATTGACAAAGGCAACAAAAATATAAATATGGTAAAAAAGTCTAGTTATTTGGCATAAAATCAACTGTATCTCAAAAACTAAATGTGATTTCTAAAAAATGAAAATAACCCCTCGGGGTATTGATTGGGCTACATAAAAAAAAACGGATTTCTGTATCACTATTTTACTGAAAAATGTAAGCAAGCAGTAAAAAAACATTTATTTTGATGTTTGGTCTGTCTGTCAGTTTGATTCGGCTAATCTCCGAAACGGCTGGACCGATTTTGACAGGCCTTTTACAGCAGATAGCTGATGTTTAAGAAGTAACTTAGGCGTTACTTTTATTTTGGAAAAAGGATTAGGGTTCCGTGCAAAAAATATAAACACATGTAATCAAATATAGAAGCAATATATTTATAATAATTTCACGCGAAAAAAAGTCGCGGGTGGAGCGGTCTGTGCTGATTCATTAAATACTGAAATACACTATAGACATAGTGTAATATACCTTTATTTCTTTATCTTTCTGCTTAGTTACCTAAATACCATCATAGTAATACCACTCTCTTCCCTAACATATAAATCCACAAAGACCTACACGATCTTATCAGCCCATAACGCGTAGATAAAAGATAACTATCTGTGCAGCATCCAGTACATTTAGGTGGATAGCGGTTGTGCCCCATTCGCGCGAATTATATCCCGTGTAGCGGGTTCGATGCCGTGTTGGACATTCTTTACAGTTACTTTATATCACGCGTTATTTTAATAAGGTCAGATTAGGGCTGGGTGTTAAGGAAATTGTGGGAATTGCTTTTAGTGGGGATCAATAAATCGGTGTGGGGAAAATGGTTGGTGATAAGAGATTGCCTCGTTGGTATAGAGGTCGCAAGCGCAATTGCTGAGCATGAGATCCTGGGTTCGATTTCCGGGTCGGGCAAAGTGTTATTGAGTTATTCCATCAGGAATTTCTCAGTAGCGGCCACGGAGTCTGAACGTGTGCCCTATTGATGGCAATAGGCTCGCCCCATATTACATGGGACTTAAAACATAACTGTCGAAATGTGGGTGTATTAGGAACACCTCTGCCTAATTTAATTATATTTTTTTTTATTCATTTTACATTTTTTTTTTTAATATTTCTTAAAAAAAACCATACTTATAAACATTTAAAAATATTTCATATGTTCGTCTATTTTTAATATTTTTAAATATTTCTTAAAAAAACAAGTAAAAACATTTTAAAATATAAAAAAAAAATCATAAGTTCGTAAATTCCTCGTACTATGTAGGTCTCTACCACTACGTAACGTAATAATAGTTATTAGGTTATATTTTTGTCATTTGTAGTTGTTATTGAGGAAAGAATACACTGTTACTAGTACTGGTTCGTTCGAACAAGTCTAAGGTACTTTTGATGTAAAAATTTACAAAAAGAAAAATATAATTGATTCTTGTTAAAAGGTGCCAAAAGGTCCGGGGTTGCGGGACTGTTCGAAAGAGATACCGCGGCCCCGGAACACAAAGGGCGATGAAGGAACATGGATGGGTTTTAGTCAGTAAAAGTCGGACACTCCCTCCTGCTCCGCTCAGAGCGAGAGAGTCATTTGATGACTTCCCATCCGAAAAAAAAGGCCTTCGTGAAGGTTCCGCTTATATACCTTGTATACAGCCGTTTATATCCTTGCTGTGTTTAAGATTTTATATCTAGATTTTACTACTTATACCATAACATTTTACTATTCATATCAGACACTTACAATTCATGCACTTAATACATTTCATCCTTCATTACAAAAAAAAAGAAAGAGAACCTATTCCTTTTTTAAAAGTCGGTCATAAACGTCGCACTTAATACGCTCCACCCACAAGCACTTAAGACTTATCTCTCAAGACAAAAGTCATGTGCGAAACACAGTAATAACTTCAAGAAACCCTTTTAACGTAAACTAAAGCTGTACTAACTAACCTAGACTATATCGCACGCATTTAGAAAACAGATCTAGCGTAAACGGCTAACGTACTTGCAAAAAGCCCTATCTTCAACACGCTGTATATTTATATATCACCCTGTTTAAAACTTAGAGTTTTAGGATTTTGAGCCTTAACGACGAACTTACACAGTTGAATTTTCTATGCAGATGGAATTGGCACATAGTGCCTTTGGGAATAGATCCTCCGATTCTGAAATCGACTTAGGCAGTACAGATTTAAAGTTGAAATTCAAATGTTTCGGTAAGTTTTAGCGGTTTCAATACAACAGTGATCTACTATAAAGTGTTGTTTGGTCTTAAACCAGTCTTATCGGCACAATAAGGTTCCGCAATCAGGAGTCAAAGAGCACATAAGTCGGCCTTTGTAGGCCTTTCTTATGTTAATGGTATTGGGGTGTAATTAGAATGAGTTACTATCTTATTGGTTGGATATATGCTATGGTAGACGGTCATTAGTCGAGGAGCTCGTGGCTAAATAATAACAGCCGCTCGGGTCGATCTTTAGGTTAAGCCGTGCCTAGGTTGGTCTGTGGATGGGTGACCACCCATTACATACCGAGTTTCCTCCGTGCCTCGGAAAGCACGTTAAGCCGTTGGTACCGGCTGTCATTTGTATAGATCTTTGACAGTCGTTAGGTAGTCAGAGGTCCACAAAGTCTGACAACCAGTCCTACCAAGGGGTATCGTATTACCCAGTACTAACTGGGTTGTGGAGGTCAGATAGGCAGTCGCTCCATGTAAAATACTGGTATTCAGCTGCATCCGGTAAAACTGGAAGCCGACCCCAACATATTTGGGAAAAGGCAGGTGGTGATGACGGTCATTGGTCGATAAAGAATTAAACATGACATTACTTCACGCCTTTATTCTGCTAAAGGGTTAGGTAGAGGCGTCATGATACACCAATATTTCCATAATAGTGTAGTTTTATATTGTTGAGGGTGAACCTATTGCCATTAACCGGATATAAATTCAAACTCCGGGTTATTATTGAGAAATTCCTGATGGAAAAACCTAATAACACTTTCAGACCTGGGAATCGAACCCAGGCTCAGAAGTAGCCTTTGCGACCACAAAACCCACGAGGCATGGTAGCCTTTTGGGCGTCGATGTCCCTACACAAAGAATAGTGAATAAGACGAAGAAAAAAATATCAAAAAGTCGCTGGAGATTTTTTTTTTTCTGATGGGAAATCTTCAAATGACTCCTCCCGCTCTGGGCGGAGCATGGAGGGAGTGTCAGACTTTTACTGACTAAAACCCATCCATGTTCCTTCGTCGCCCTTTGTGTTCCGGGGCCACGGTATCTCTTTCGAACAGTCCCGCAACCCCGGCGGGCATCGGTCCTTACGGACCCCTTCCTTTTGCTGACTCTCTTGAGGCGCGCGTGGAACACGAACGCGCCGTCGACATGGCCTGTCGTCATGAGACGAACGGACGGCGAGCTGACGTTGGAGAGCCTTAATTTGATAAATAAATAGATCTCTTGACCTAAATCAGACTATGAGGCTGGCACGAGAGGCCTCTATGCCCAGCAGTGGGTGAAGTCGGGGCTCATGATGATGTATCAGACTACCTGTTGCCGAAAGCAAGTTGTAGGTTGGAGGTTCGAGACATATCAGCTCTTCGGACACGCTCAGCAAGAATAGTTTTGTGTCATGAAAAAAAAAAAATGTCCGACAGTTAGATTATCAAAAACTATTTGACACGTATTTTTTCTTTTGTTAAGTAAACCAAAATTGACGAAGATACGACGATTTTAAAATTCTCAATACGTCACGCCGTGCTATATTTTTTAGTGCGTTGTGGACGTCACGAACCCCGACTCTCGAGTTTTGATGCGTTTTATCTTTGTCAATATTCATTGATTTACAAAAACAAAAAATACGTGTCCAGTATTTTCCAATACTCTAACTGACGGACTAATTAGATTTGCAATTTATTGATGGTGGAACCTAGTCTACTGTGACACTTTTATAGGACATAGATTATATATTCTTAATCAAATCAAATCTATGATGTTAAAATCGGGTCAGGCAATGTTTAATGAAAGTATGTTAAGGATAAAGTCATTCAAATACACGTAAGATATACGGGACAAAATCGTTATCAACTTGCAATCGATTGTGATAAATATTGTCGGTGTCGGTAAAACATAAACGTACTTACAACGATTTAAATAGGGCAATGTAATGTCGCTGTACTGGTAACAGTTTTTCTACGACATTGCTAGCACGCTTGGCGCAGTGGTTAAGCGACTGGCTGCTGCGCTGCGTGTCGCGGGTCTTATTCCCGCGCAGGAAGTGCCAAACAGGAAGTTCATCCAAGACAGTTAAATTGTTTCTCTGGGACTTCGTCGAGCTTCATTGTCTCGGCGTTTTTCTGGTGGTCGCCAATGTTGATTCTGGCTTTCAAGAGTTACAGTGGTTTGGAAATAGTATGGCGAACTTGGCCCAAAAAAAATAGTTATTGTGTTGTAGAGACTATGTAGTTGTATTCAAACTTACCATGGGAAGGGCAAAATCATTCTAGAACAACTACAAACCTTTATGATGAAATGAAATGAAAGGATGAAATGATTTTTATTTCCGCAAGTAGGTTTTTACAAACACTTTTACACGTCATTTTTTTAAAACTAGATGGGGCCGGTGTTTCGTACCTGAATACTCTGAAAAGAAACATCCGAAACAAACTCAGAGGTCATAGTCTCTTTTATCAATTCCTTACCATACCTCTACCACAACATCTAAGTTCCACAGAACCACATGTAATTAGAATGTCTAAGCCATAACTTAGTCGGCAATAAACGGCATTAGATTTAGCGCTAATGTTGCCTACAACAAATCAAACGAGCCGCACTATGTTATCTACTGGACAATATTGCTTTCGGATAAGGTTTGCTGTTCATGGGACGGAGGTTTGTCGATGGTTTTATTTTATTTATGGAAAATAACTTTGTCTTATAAAGCTGCGAGACTAAAATGGAACTGGGCAGGCCATTTCTGCCGGAAGCCGCGGACAGCTGTGTTTTCGAATATTGCAAGACCCTGACAGCTAGACCCTGACAGCTAGACGGGGTCATGGCAACCCAGGAAATGATGGTGGGACGTCTTGATTATATTAAAAGAGTATTAAGAGGAATAAATGGGGGGAGGCCTTTACTCAGCAGTGGGACAGAGTAGCCTAATAAAAAATAAAAACAAAACTGTTTTCAATCTTCAGTCATGAACAGCTAGTAAATAAGCTGGAATGTTAGCTAACTGACGTCATTCTTAATCTAATATGGCGGACTCCCTAAAGATCGTTAGTTGTTTAAAAAAAGAACACTAAATAATAAATTATACAATTTATGTGATTGCATAATTTATCAGAGTGTTTTACTTTATTAAATATCATATGAATTTTATAATGTAACATAATGATGGGTTTGACTAAATTTTTTTTTTTTTTCCGTTCCAGAACATATATCATGTCCCTGTGATAAGTAAAGATTTTTCCTTTCTTTCTTTCTTTCTATGTAAGTAAAAGCTGTTTTTTTAAGAAATGTTTTGGTACTAGGTATACATTTTCTTTTCCATCATAGTTATTGCAGATATACATACAAAGTCACTTTGTCTAAGTCATCTAAACGCAGGATCATGAGGTAAAAATAGTCGTCGATATGTGTCGCAGTATCCCAGAGCAGTCGTACCGTGAATGGGCCGCCGAGGCCCGCGGGAGAGGTCGCGATGCATTCCCGGAGATCGGAACAAGATCCGTGGAGACTCCCACTTTGAAACGAGGTTAGGAAGTGTGTGTTGTGGAATTACAGTTATGATTACAACACAAATAATTATAATCGTAAATCTTTATTCATCTCAACGACGTCAAAAATTACAGGCGCTGGTTCGCGTATACAGAAACTTATGTAGCGAAATGTGTCCGAAGTAGGAAGGTCTTAAAGGTACAGATCACCTCTCCGGTTTAGATATAACATTTTATTTATTGCAAAAATGTAAGTCACGATACTAAAAGTTAATATTGGTCTAAAGTAAAAAAAGACACGTGCACACTTGGCGATCTTATGCATAGCTGAATTTGGAGCCAAAAAGCGAGCGAAAAAAGTGCCATTGAACCCGCTAAGAAGAATACAAAGTGCCCGAGAAATACTGGTGCTAGACTTCAAGTAAAAGCTGTAACGAACCTCTCTGACGAAAAACCTGGTTTTAATATAAGAACTGGTGCAAAAACTGGATGGGCTTTTTTATTTTTGTATGGTATTATATGGGTTACCTCTGGGCTATCTTCTTCAAATAAGAGTCGATAGATAAAAATAATTACACTAGGTTCTGGAGAACAGAAAGAGATAGGCCGGGATCTAGCAGTGGTAAAAATCTGGTCTGATCGTTTCGGTGTAGCCGTTAACCCAACCAAGTGCCAGGCTATCATTGTAGGGAGCCCCCATAGCTTGAGAAGGCTGAATGGTTTAACGGTGCCACCGGTTACCTTTGACGGCACAGTGATTCCGTTTAGCTCTTACGTCAAGGATCTTGGTTTGCATGTTGACACCTGCCTTGACTGGCGTAAGCAGGTCGCGATTTTGAGCAAGAAAGTCACCGGTACGTTGCGGTCGCTCTATCGGTTGAAAAATATTCTCCCGTCCCACATAAAGGTACTGCTGGTTCAGTCTCTTATTTTCCCCATACTTGACTATGGTGATGTGTGTTACTATGACCTGAATGCAGATCTCCTCAATAAACTTGACCGACTTCTAAATAACTGCATTCGATTCGTTTTTAATCTCCGTAAGTATGACCATGTGTCCGCACATCGGTCGCGCTTAAAATGGTTACCCATCAGACAGCGCAGAGCGTTAAGGGCGTTGAAAACTTTGTTTACCCTTCTAGATAAACCCACTTCTCCTTCTTACTTGACTTCTCACGTTCAATATTTATGCTCTGCGCACAGCAAGAATCTTCGTTCATCCAATAATCGTCTTCTACGATGTCCTACTCACCGCTCTGGTTTTCTTAAATCTTCTTTTCCTGTCCAGGCGGTTTTCCTTTGGAATGCGCTCCCTCTGAATATCAGGATGGCAACCAGTCGGCTCATATTTAAAGTTAAAGCTCGCGAACACCTACATAAGAAGTTGGCAGACTTGTCCCATAACTAATTAGTTGTTTTTCATCATCGTTGTATTTTAATCTCTCTTGACTTTGTATATCTTGTTTGTATGTATGTATATCTACTACTACTACAACAGCCCATAACGTCCACTGCTGGACATAAGCTCTCCCATGATGGGAGGATTTGCCGTAATCTCCACGCTTGGCAGGCGGATTGGAGATCGCAGTGATGAAAGACTAACAGAAAACGCTGCTGCCCATTCTCTGGTCTACGGAGGCGCAAGGTGTTCTGCCTCAGACATTAGTCGCCTTATACGACACCCGTCAGTGTAATGGGTTGGTTCTATTCTACTCTGCCGGATACCACACGGCTACATGTACATGTACATGTATGTATATATGTATTTATTATTATATATATTTTTTTTTTTTCTTTCTTAGAAATTTTCTGTACTTGCACCTACTATTTTGTCTCTGCATCACCCTAAGGTAGAATGGTAGAAAATGCCCAAGGCATTAAGTCCGCCTTTGTACATTATGTGCATAAAGTTTTAATAAAAAAAATAGGCGTTCGCTCCTTGGAATATACTGGTGTTCAGTTCCATCAGCTTATAGTAGAAATCGGCTCCAACATATGCAGTTTACTGACTCACAGCCCAACTTCACCCACTTCTGGGTATAGGGCTCTCTTTGCTTGTGCTTGTGTTGTGTTCTTGTATCAGCCTCATCCAGGATATTCCCGCGATCAAATCAATAATGTCGTCGGCCCATCTCGCCGCCGGACGACCAACTCTTCTCTCTCCAGTCCTTGGATGTCCTAACAGCACTCGCAGCTTTACTTCACTTGCCCATCACCTGGCTAGGTGTCCAGATACTACCAGTACAATGTGCAAGTCAATCTAAGACTGACTTATTTATTCTCTAAACAACCACCTTAAGATCCATATTTTAATTTTCCTAATACATTACATTCTGAGAATTAGGTCACGACCAAGCATACACAAAACTGTAAGTATAAGAAAATGTAAAGAGGAAATTCCTTTAGTTTATCCTCCGTCTAGCTGCCAACATATTTTCTAGCTCATGAATCTTCCGTCAATCTCAGGATACGAGTAAACAGTGAATTTTCCAAGCTATTTTACAATAAGTTGCAGGTTTTGCATTTAAGAATGAATATTCTGGTTTTATTCATTACATTGGAGAATGAATTTATTCATTTATGTTACATGCAGAGAACTAGCTTATTAATGTTTACTACTACTACTACAACAGCCCGTAACGTCCACTGCTGGACATAAGCCTCTCCCATGATGGGAGGATTTGCCGTAATCTCCACGCTTGGCAGGCGGATTGGAGATCGCAGTGATGAAAGACTAACAGAAAACGCTGCTGCCCATTGTCTTGTCTACGGAGGCGCAAGGTGTTCTGCCTCAGACATTAATGTTTGCAAGCACTAAATTATTTAGTCACTTTAAGGTTTCTGGGTTTAATTTCTAGGTCAAGTCTAGGGTTTTGGAATTCTGGCTGCTGATGTTTCAGCATCATCTTTGGGGCCACCTCCACGAGCGAGAGAATCGCGGCGATTCAACGTATTTCTATACGAAAATATCGCCGCGATTCTCTCGCTCGTGGAGACGGCACAAAAGAGAGTGTATTGAAAAACGTGGCAAGGACGATAATATCGCCGCGATTCTCTCGCTCGTGGAGGCGGCCCCTTTGGCAGCCTTGTTCCACCTACTGCTAATTCCAGTCCTCCTCCCTTTTCGTACCAAGCCCTGGTCTGTGAGTCACCACCAGGTCTTAACCACGATCTTCTTAATATTACCCACCCAGGCTGCTGGTGTGCTAACACTCCTATCGTCCACTTCAAGGTGTACTTCAAATCAATTACGGTTATGTCGAGTAGCCTGCCACAATATCTTCTATGCTGTGCCACAACACCTGTTCCTCGGCCTTATTTTTCAGTCACTTCGAGGTCGTCGGTCCATCTGGCTTCCGCACTGTCTGCGCTCCAGGACTTGTCTGCTCCAACGGCTATCCGTCCTCCGACAATCACGGCTTGCCGACTGCCATTTCAGCTTGCTCACTCTTCACGCTATACATATATTTGGGAAATGCAGTCCTTGCTCGGAAAAAGTCGTTCGTGAACGAAATGAATAATAAAATAAAAATAGTTTTAACATCCTCTCCATCTTTTCTAACAAGCAAAAATTAAGTATCTCCAATCAAAGCTGCCAAGAAGACAAATTCGGCAATATTTTACACAACAAACCGCTTAATGTTTAGGTACAAGGAAAATTAGACAATAACAATATATGTAAAGACAATTATCCAGTCAGAATGTTTAATAAACGATGTTATTCTATCTCCTCCTATAATGATGTTCCTTCCGACATTTTAATGTAAGTAATTATGGTATATCTTGAGGAAAGATAATGTATTACATAGTTATTTTGTAGTGACGTTGTTAAATTCGATATAGTTATAGTTAACAACGTTGTAGGTAGACTGAGCTAAGTCTTAGTGCAGATTTCACGAGTGGATCTGAACGATATTAGCACATCTAACCGCGTTCAAGTGTCAATTAATATTAGCAATGACAGATCTTGAACGCAGTTCAATTTCATTACTGAAATTCGCTTTTAGGCGTATTTTTCTAAGATGAAAATTACCCTAGGTACCTATGCTTCTCAGTACGACAGACAGGAATGATCTAGAATTCTAGATCTTCATTAAAATCGGTTTTAGTGTGTCAGTCAGTGTCACCCAGAGGACATAAATTAAAACATAAGAACTGAATATAGAATTACCGACCTCTTGGATGTTATTGTGGAAAATATTTGAACCAATACGTCTTCTTTCCTCCTACAGAAGACTGGCAAGTAAGTTTGACTGATCAGGGGTTGAAGTCATCATCATCATTTTAGCCGAAAGACGTCCTCTGCTGGACGTAGGCCTCCCCCAAGTGTCACCACATTGACCGGTCCCGTGCGACTCGCATCCAGCGGATTCCCGCAACCTTCACGAGGTCATCGTTCCACCTAGTGGGAGGCCTTCCAGCGCAACGTCTTTTGATTCGTGGTCGCCACTCCAGAACTTTTCGGCCCCATTGGCCATCCGTTCTGCGAGCAATGTGCCCCGCCCACTGCCACTTAAGTTTGGCAATTCTTCGGGCTACCTTGGTTCTCTTGCGGATGTCTTCATTTCTGATTCAATCGCGCAAGGAAACTCCGAGGATAGCCCTCTCCATTGCCCTTTGGGTGACTTTAAGCCTTCTGATGTAATCACTGGCAACACACACTGGTCATAGACTTTCGTCTTGAGACACTGGTAAGTTGGACGAGAAGATACCGCGCAACTACCCGAACGCTGCCCAGCCGAGTCGGATTCGACGTTTGTCTCGAAGTTAGACCTACCTAACTGGACCGTTTCTCCCAGGTACACATAATCGTCTACAACTTCGAGTGTAGAGTCTCCGATATTGATAGGAATGGGTGTGACATGGGGTGGGGCTGAAAAAAAATTGGTGAGGTTCTCAAATCAATTGCTGGTAACAGATAAGTCAGAACTGTCTCTACGACAAAACAATGCCGATCGCCAGACGATACTCATCACAAATCCTTCTATGCCTATCATACTTTTTGAAGGTTTAAAATTGAGGTCTTGAGTATTTACAAGAGCAAGATATTTTACACTGCCTCCTTACAGCCAGTTTTAACGAGCTTCGTATAAAGTAAATGCTTCAGCCTGAATTTTAAGACGCGTTTAATTTTGGTTATCTAGATTTTTTTACGATATCTCTCTTGGCGTAATTAAGATACTTTCCAAAGGAGACGGTCTTTAAAGTTTATTTCCGGTTGTTTTACATTTTTTATCTTTTTGTTTTTGCTACGGTTTATGAGGACAAGGGGAATGTAAGCATTATTATACAGCTTAACGACGTAAAGCATGCTCTGTTCTGTTTTTTGGCAACAATTTAAATCTTCGTCGCAAGCGAAACTGCTGATGTTGAGGTCCTGGACTCGATACCCAGGTCGGGTAAAGTGTTTTTGGATTTCCCCATCAGGAATTTCTCAGTTGCAGACCCAAGAATTCCTTCATTAATACCAATGAATGATCTTTTCAAACTTTAATAATATGCCCACACGACTCCTCACATCGCTGTGTGCAGTTTGCAAAACTTATTTATATTATATTCATTACTATAACTTTAAATCGACGCGCGGTAAACCGTGGAACGTGACTCGGTCCTCTCGCTCGCACACTGTTGGCATCTCACTCATGCATTCTGATCGTGTGATAGATGCGATTGCGCAGATTTCGGTGCAGTTCTCCGTAAGAAATTTGATATTTTCCCCGGATTTCGATTTCGAGTTGACGATTTATTTGATGGGTGTGTCCTTAAAACCCTTTTCTGTCAATTACTTGACAAAAATATAGAATTTATAACACATTATTTTGGTCAGCCGCGTTATTGCATTTGGCACAGATTTTAGACACGATGGTTCCGAAAATAGCCATCTTACCACCTCTTACCAAGGGCTGATGACCACACTTACCAAAGGTTATCGTGTCACCCAGTAACTTTTGGAGGTCAGTAACTTTTCGAAAGAGGAGGGCCTAGCTAAAGTGACACTTTGTTCAGTGATAACGATATTATAAAAGTCGAAAACGTATGAGATGGACATAACCTACTGAAAAATTAGTTCAGTCCCCGTTGAAAGTTATTTTAAGAATAAGAAACGCCTTGAAAACGATGGGCATTTGACATCTGAACTACCCACATAACATATTTCACCATCACCTTTACCAGCATGCTGCAAGGTGTCCCGTTTCTCATCACTGGCACCGCCCTTGGCTTGTTCCTCACAAACCTTATACCGTATGGGATGGGCAGAGATCGGTATTGCTGTAGGTTTATCGATCTCTTTATTTCATTTCATGATTACTTGTTAATGATTGACGATTTTTGTGTCTGAATGATTCCTTGATTTGAGATTTGTTCATCTGTTTCTTTGTTTTGATCAAAGAGCGTAGATAAATGGGCTTTCGCTTCTTATTCTCTCGTTCCAAGTAATAGTCATTGATAACTGATGATCATTGATTTTAATGATTATAATAGGGAAGATGCATGATTTTTTTATCACTCTAAACAAAGCGTATTAACATCAGAAATAGCCTAGTGAAATTATTTTTTAAATATCTTTTAAAAATACTAAGTTATAAGCATTTGAAACTGCTGATTAGACAAAGAGATCCGATACAACGAATGACGTCATTCTCTGCATTGACGTACAAAATCCATACTAAATTCCATTTATCTAGAAAGAGATAGAAACAAAAGTTTAAATGGTTATAACTTTTGTGTTATTTGGCCGATTTATGTCTTGTTTCCGCTTTTTGTCATTATTTTTATAGTACTTTGACATTCCGTATCGAAATAAACAAAAGAAAATTTATGCATCTTCCCTATTCTGTAAATACACCGTGTTACGGTCGAGAATCATATTTTTTTCAACAAACAGCCTGACACTGACCTGCAAATTACAAAAAACGTAAGAAAAATTGAATTTTGCGGGCTACCTTGGGCCCTGGCGCTTCCACTTTTGGGTTTTTAGTATTGCGACAACTACTTTCTACAGAATTTACATTTTTAACTATACTATCTGCATGGTTCTCATATTACTTGACTTTAAAAGAGACCTCTGAGTTTGTTTCAGCTGTTTCTTCTCAGAGCTGTAGTCAGGTACGAAACACCGGCCCATCTAGTTTTAAAACATAACATGATGTGACGTGTAAAAGTGTTTTGGAAAACCAATTTACAGAAATAAAATATGATTTATGATATAACTTTTCTATCATCGGTATCGCTGATAGAATGTCATGTCTATGTATAGGACATCTGAAGACTAAACAAATCTACCTTCCAACCATCGATTATAATTCCACCACCTTTACTCCATGCTACATGGTGTTTCCGTCCTTCGTCACTTCAGCACCGCCCATGGCATGTTACTTCCCAACCTTACCGTATGGGATGGGCGGACCGCTGCCTGTACCGATCTCTTTATATTACTTCCTGTTCGTGTATTAATGTTGGAGGTGCGAGGATTTTTGTGTTTGTTTGTTTGATTTATTGGAGTTCTTGGATGTTGATTAGTTTTAAGCGATGGATGCTTTTTTGGTGCTTACTGTCAACTGTTATTTAATTGGTTTTATGTTCTATTTCCATGAGATATCTAACTTACACTTCCTATCATCGAAGCGTAGTCGTTATAGTTTGGTTTATTAAGGGCTATATATCCCTCAAATGGCTTAGCATGATCCTCCGTTACGCCTAAAATACTGCAGCATTAATTTTGAAATAAATAAAGTTGAGAACTCGTTTTATTTATTGATCTTTATTGAGCGCAGATTGTTTTTCGGCCAACCAGCCGTCACTTGTGTGTACAAGCCTGGGGTTTCCCAGTCTACCTAGCTAGGAAGACTATCTATTTAAACGATTAACTCACGCATAACCAAAATAGATTATTGTGCATGATAAATGCCCTATGTGGAAAGCCAGAACTTCACATAATTGATGCGCCTACCTACTATTAAGGGCGCGTGTTAATTATTTCTATGTTTAGAATCATAATTTTAATTCTTTGTGGAAACTACATTAGATCATTTTGAAATGTAATTGTGATAAGTGGCCTGGCTTTGACATTACTGGAACTGTAGCCAAAATGCAACATCTGGCGTAATACGACTCTCAAAAAAAAAAACAAAAACTAAGCCAAACTCTTGAAACTAATACGAGTAGGACAACAAAAGATTACGGTCTGTAATTTTTTTTTATCGGCCTCACTCCGGGTCGCAACGAGCACAGATGGTAAACATAAATCTCTGGACTTGAAAACGTTGGGAAACAAACCTTAAACAAATAACCTAACAATAGTGACTGGCCTGTCAATAACCCATAGTTACAAAAGACAACCCTGCTTTCTCCCATTACCCACGGAACAAAAATAAATTGCATAACCCGACCATTAACAAACTAACAAAGCAGCGAGGCTTTGTTAGTTTGTTAATATAGAGGTATAAAACAGCGCGAGATGATAGTCCTAGTAAAATATTATTATAGTTAATATCTTTGCCAAGGAGCACTAATACATTTTTTATTTAGGAACAGTAATGAACTTTTCCTGCAGGCTTAAATTACAAGGATGACTATATTATGAAGCGCCGTAAAAAGCAACACATAACGAATTGTTGCGAGGCCACAACAATGAAAGCGGAGGCGAAGCAACACAATATCAAACAGGATCCATTATCATTAAATCCAAACATGGAAATAGTACATAATATGATCGGAGATGGAAACTGCTTGTATAGGACCATCGCGCACCAAGTAAACGCCATATTTTTCTTGACGTTCGACCAACACATGATAAGAAGAGATCTGGCTACTACCACAAACCAAGGAAACGCAGACGAGGAAAGGAAAAATTTAATCGAACAACAATAGAAAGCTGGCGTCTGGGGTGGTGAAGATATTATCATCATTTCAGCAGCCGAGTATTACTACATCAACGTAACAGTTTACAGTACATAGTAGCGGAGGAAAAAAATATCAGACCATAAAATATTGCTGCGGATATTATTATTCTGAACTATAAAAAGGAGAAAAAAAAAGAAAAAAAAAAGAAAAAAGTCCGACACTGTATAATAAATATGTTGAAATTCAACGAGAAATCAATGCACAAATCCGAGCTTGAATTCAACTACAGGAATTACGAATATATTAGCCGACTCCAAAGTGAGGAAATAATGAAAAAATAACAAAAGGCAATTAAAAGCCAACCTCAGGTATTAATTCTACAAAACGGTAACCCTTATGAATATCAACCTTTAACCCTTATGAATATCATGAAATCAGTAGCGGCAAAGTTTCTTATAAGCAGGCCAATCAGATCCAGAGAACATAGAAACTGCAAAAAGCCAAGTTTATCAAAAACTGCTACCCTAGAGAAGCATTTGCAATCAACAACACAATCTGCAAAATATAAGAAAAAAAGTAGAAGAGAAAAATGAGAAATATTTTCTAGAAACCTACCTATGCAGAACTCATCCATCACAACGAATGAGAACCACACAAGATTTATACAGGAGACATAAAATGAACATGAAGCGCAACAACAAACAACGTTTTATGCCTTTGTCAAGGTAGGAGGAAGAGATTTAATAATAAAAATAAAGTCAGCAGGCTCACACATAGAACTCCTACGCAATGAGAACCCATCAGACGTAAAAGAAGAACTATCATAAGAGGAAATAAGTGATATCATTAGAAACATGAGCAACGGCAAAGCACCAGGTACTAACAAGGTGGTGTCCAAGCTATTCAAAGCCTTGCCAACAGAAATGCTAACGGAAATTATAAAATACAGGCAGGCAGTATGGGCAAGCAATTATATACCAATGTTTTGAAACAAAACAATCCAAATTCCAGTGCCTAAAAAAAGCAAAGCCAGACAGAATTAGTGACTGCAGAAAGTTATCTATATGTAACGTGGGACATAGAATATATGCGAGCTTTCTTCTAAGCAAACTGGATGCTTCAATAAAAGAACTAGGAAACTACTAAGCAGCCTTTCTTCGCAATAGATCGACCGACGACCATTTATGTACTACACACTTAGGAGAATTCTTGACGAGGAATGGAGAGCAGGCTCAAAAATCTATGTGCTGGCGTTAGACATCGAAAAAGCTTTCGATACGCTTGACTCAAACTCTCTCAGAGACATTTTATTTACTAGAACTAACAAATATCTAACAAATAGAATTATTAAGGCATGCATGAATGAATTCACTTGCATAAAATGGTTTGGACAGCAAACGGAATCGACGAACAAAGGCAAGGTCAAACAGTGATGTCCGCTTCCCCACGACTATTCACCATAGTAATGAACGACATTCTCAGAACATTAGAAAAAAATTAGAATGCCTTCATCTAGACCAGGATCATGAGATTCAACTCCCTATTATACTGTCTTTTGCAGATGACGTGTTAATAGTAAAAAATAATCTCAGTGAACCGGACGAAATAGTCACCAAAATCAAACCGTTACTGGAATCAGTCGGACTCCACATTAATGAAACGAAAACAAAACTAGTAGGTAATCAGAGACCTACACAGCACCGAAACCCGAAGTCTTATTATAATTGGAGGAACCAGTATTCAACCGGTAGACGAAATTAAGTAGCTACGCACGTATATCATCGACACTGAATAGAAACAACACAGTTAACGCCAGATGTAAACAAGCGATGCGTAACTCTAAGGCCTTATTATACTTCATTAAAAACTCCAAAATGGAGTGGAAAATCGCGCGTCTTATCTATAAAATGGTTATAGAACCCGCAATGACTTACGGTCTTAAAGCAGCACTCACAAAGGCAAACCGATCGAAACTCAGAAGATACAAAAGACCCATTCTTAAAGATATGATAAAGAGTACGCGAAACCCCCCGAACAAAAACACGCGAAATTCTTATGAGAAAAACAATTAGGTACCAAAATAATGCCTACGGTTATGCTACTACGGGCACAGTCTCCGACGACCAGAGCCTCACTTTCTACACGCAGCTATTAGGCTTATTATACAAGGCTAAACGGTTAAAAGTAGGAAGACCATTAAGACCATTATATACATGGAACGAGTCACTCCAACAAGGCATGGAATATTCCATTAAAAGCAAAGAAGAATGGATTCAGCTAGCACCAAAAAGAAAAAAATCAGCTACGCAGGAAATATATCACCTTAGCGAAACATTTACTGACATAGTGGAACAAATACTACTGACGATGAAACATATACGCGAACAATAATATTTTCAACTTTAAGCCGTGTCAAAATCGAATGGAATCGCAACCACCAGAAAAGAACATGATTCTCCAATGATAGAAGAGACCAATCAAACGAAGGTCAAAGCACCAATGCTCATTCCTATGGATTGTACCTGTCTTTACCACTATTCCTATATTGGCTCGAGGCTGCATAGTCGGCTGATTGTGCTCGACTGGCTGCGGTTGGTCGGGCTTCCTTTCCCATCCCAGAGCATGTCTTTCCTTACAAAATAGTGCCCCCTGGTGTATCCGGCTTGTCCGGGTCAGGCTTGCTCCTGGCTGGGTGTGGTGCTCAATCATCAATCAATCATCAAATAAATAAAGTTGAGGCCTATGTGTGACGAAAACACGATTCCATAAACTTTTCTCGATAGAAAAAAACCGGCCAAGTGCGAGTCGGACTCGCGCACGAAGGGTTCCGTACCAATTATTATAAAAAAATCACGTTTGTTGTATGGAAGCCCCCCTTAAATATTAATTTTATTCTGTTTTTAGTATTTGTTGTTATAGCGGCAACAGAAATACATCATCTGTGAAAATTTCAACTGTCTAGCTGTCACGGTTCATGAGATACAGCCTGGTGACAGACAGACGGACAGACAGACGGACAGACAGCGAAGTCTTAGTAATAGGGTTCCGTTTTTACCCTTTGGGTACGGAACCCTAAAAATCCAAAGTTACCTCCAAATCGAATAATAAACCGCTGGTATTCAAAAAGTACTTCAAATTAGATCATGAAACTTTGCATACTAACTGAACTAAACTAACTATAAAGCAGGTCTTATGTGTTTAATTTTTTAGTCCAATCAATAGATTTTTTGTAAATCGCAAAAAACCAGTAATTACGCACTATCCGGCCGCAGTGACTGACATAACAACCGCTTTGTAGTGCAAGCTGATTAGAACTTTATTTTAACAGTATTTCAAACGAAGTTTGAACCACCACAAATAGAGTTGCTAATTTTAGGGTTAGAAGGGTCTTAAGAACATCATCATCTACCCCCGCCGTTTCCTATGTTGGGGTCGGCTTCCAGTCTAACCGAACGCAGCTGAATACCCGTATTTTACATGGAGCGACTGCCTATCTGACTTCCACAACCCAGTTAGTACTGCGTAATATGAAACCCCTTGGTAAGACTGGTTGTCAGACTTTTGGGCCACTGACTGCCTGCATCGATTGTAAAGATCTACAAATGGCAGACGGAACCAACGTTAATTTGCTTTTCGAGGCACGGACAAAACTGGCTGTGTAATGGGTGGTCACCCATCCACTGATTAACCTAGGCAAGCGCGGCTTAACCTGAAGATCGACCCGAGCGTATATTATTATGAAGCCACGAGCTCCTTGTTATAAGGTGTGTTTTACCTAATTTAAAAGTGCTTACAGTTGTTGCTTAGATATCAGTGTAAGTTTAGTAACTAAGGCACTTGGAATGGAACAATCTAATTTCTAGAACTTCATTGTTGTTTCGACTTTATGAAACACAACCTTGGAATGTTATCAGATCTATGCTTTTACTTAAGACCTCAGTCTTCTTGGAGTCTGAGTGCGCAATTTAAAAACAAGTCTGTTTCTACTTAAATCTTTAGGCTCATGAATATCATATTAAAAACTTAATGACAAGTTGTAGGCGTTAAGTCTCTATTCTCTATGTCACATGGAAGTTCCCTCCGAAGAACCTATAACTCTCCCACTCAAACTAAAGCCATAATTAAATACTGCCGGAAGCCCCCAAACATTACGAACAACAACAATAAAACTTTATTATAAATAAACACGCCTACGCTATATTTTATCCACTGTCACCAATTCAAAATAACTGTAAAATCGTTCTTTACAACGTATACGATGACGTCACAAAAAATCGACCAATAAAAAGCGTTCGGACGCCATAAATTGGCGTATCAAGAAGTCTTGAAAATCGAACGTTGCGTTTAAACGTAGAGTAAATTGGTACAGAAGGTCAGGTCTATACAACGAGCGAAAATGCACACGCACATAGACACGCTTCACTTACAGCGAGCGCAAGCGCACTCGCGACTGTAATTTGTTTGAGATTGCCATCTGTAAGTACGCTTCTATCTGTGTGTGCGCCAGTTAATTAATTAGCTAGCATAATTCCACAGAAGTCTCGATAACTCAAGTAATTACTTTTCTTGTGGCCATTGACCCTCGACCCAAAAAGCACCAAATCTTATTTCTTCTTGGTTTATCGTGTTTAAATATCGACAGACTGCCTCGTTGGTTGAGTTGTCGCAAGCCCGACTGCTGAGTATCACGTGCTGGGTTCGATTCCCGGGTCGGGCAAAGTGTTATTGGGTTTTTCCATCAGGAATTTCTCCGTAGCAGCCACGGAGTCTGAATTTGTGCCCAGTTGATGGCAAAAGGCTCGCCCCCTATTACATGGGACTGAAACATAACTGGCGAAATGTGGGTGTACTATTAGGTACACCTGTGCCTAACCCTTCAGGGATTACAGTCGAAATATCGATACACGTCATGTTTGCGGAGTTACGCTAGCTAATTAAATATGACTCCCTAGAGCTAGCCTACTGTATCTTCCTATTCTGTGGTTTTAAACCGAGACGCGCCGAGAGATATAAGATATATGAAATTAATATCAGAATCCTCGAGATCTCAGATATATCTTTTTATGTGTTGAGAGGAGGATTTATCGGAGTTTATTTAAATATAACTTTGTGGCAGTGTACGCTGGGTATTCGGCACTGCATGAATTATGGGAGGTGTATTGAATGTCGTAAGTATTAAGCTCTATCGTTTTTGTGCGATCATTTCGCAATTTCGGGGACATTTTCTTTCAAAGATATCGGGGATTTCGGGTGAGTCATATCCTTATAGGTTTATATTTTACTGATATCATTGAGTTATGGCAGTGTCTAAAAACAATTTGCCATCGCTTTTAGATTCAATTTTTAATTAGGAGCCGAGAGTACAGTGCCCTCATCTTTAAAACGTTAATGGAAATCTCTAGAAGAAAAGGACGATGAGTTGAAGACTGATCATTAATTAGCTCATCAGAACAGCCACCATTTTGTCTGCTCATCATTTTACAGGAGACCTTTTTGATTTTATTCTACTTGTTTTACCATCACTACATCCTACTTGTTTGACGACCCGAATGGCGCAGCGGTAGTGAGGCTGCCTTACCTTCTTAGGGTCCCGGGTTCGAATCCCGGTCTGAGCAAATGTTTGTGTGATGAGCCTGGACATTTGTTTCCGAGTCATGGATGTTTATATATATAATAAGTATGTATTTACAAACAAAAAGTATCTATGTAGTATATCAACTATCTGGTGTCCACGACATAAGCCTCGTTGCTTAGTGTGGCACTAGATGGTGTGTAATGTCCAGCAATATTTATTTACCTATTTATTTATTTACTAATACATGAAATCCAAATGTATTGCGTGAGTCATAGCAATAGGCTAGTTTCCACCATCAATAAATTTCAAATATATTTAGTCCGTCAGTTAAAAAAATAATGGACACGTATTTTTTGTTTTTGTAAATCAATGAATATTGACAAAGATAAAACGCATCAAAACTCTGAATTGGGGGCTCGTGACGTCAGAACGCATTAAAAATTATACCACGGGCGGCGTGACGTATTTTTTTAAAAGCGTCGTATTTTCGTCAATTTAGGTTTACATAACAAAAGAAAAAAAACGGATCAAATATTTTTTGAAAATCTGGCTAATTGGATTTTTCAGTACACAGCCTATTGTATCATTTACATTATTGGCAGAAACTAATCTAGCCTTAAAATATAAAATGAAAAGAAAAAAACACAAACGAAAAACGTTCAGGAGTTCTCTCGTGAGGAGACGATCTTGGCTGCAGGATCAAAAATGGATAATTGTCACCAGAACCATAGGTGTGTGCAAAATATCAGCTCAAGTGGTTGGAGGGAACTAGTTTGAAATTCAGTAGCAAGATTTGACCACTACATATTGGTGTCGATTCTATTGTGCACAAACTAAACTTAATTTAGGCTATTGCATATTGGATATCTTTTACTAAAAGGCAGTGCGAGAAATGGACGGCTATAGCTATGAACTAAGTTAGAGATGTCAAACTAGTTTGTCTTGCGCTTTACCGTGTTTTTAGTCGACATGTTTTTACGTGCACCCTTCATTTGTATGGAAATATTAGTTCCAACTAAATTTGGCAGCTCTAAATTACGTCCGTCTCTTTCTCGTTTTATTGGAGAGAAAAAGATAGCAATAGCCTAAATTACGTTTAGTTTGTGCACAACAGAATCGACACCATTAGCTTACGAACTAACTAAAACATTGAGTTAAAAAAAAAGAAACTAATAAAAAGTAGAGTAGTGACATAAACGAGTGGAAAACGGGTGATGAGACGGAGAGTTTTCAAAATTAAATAGGTTTAAGTCATCCAGATTTTGCTTCGATTGAGACCAAACTTAAGTTTCAACAAGACAGTAATACAAGTTACAAGATAGGGAAAGTAATCAGTAAGTTACTTAAGCTAAGCAACACAGTTACAAAAAGACATTAATTCCTCGATTTCCTCATTCTTTGAAACAGTTTATGGTTGACCAACCAAAGGTCAAGGTTCAGGGGAGACTCGGGAAGTAACGTCTTTTGTTAGTAAAGTAAAGTAAGCCACAATACAAAGATAATCAGTAAAACAAATCTTCTGTAGCTGTAGGTCAAATCTTGCAACTGAATTTCAAACCAGTTCCTCCCAAGCGATTGAGCTAAAACTTTGCATAAACCTTTCGTTCTGGTGACAATACATTTTTATGATAGACTTGACTTGATCCTGCCGCCAGGATTGCCTCCTCAGGAATGAACTCCTCAACCGTTAATAGCACGGACACCAAACTTTGTATACGCGTTCAATGTTGATCATCATCATCATCATCAGCCTATTAATGTTCCCACTGCTGGGACACAGGCCTCCACTCTATGAGAGGGAATGGGCTATAATCCACCATGCGGGTCCAGTGCGGATTGGTAGATGTCACACGTCTTCGAATTTTTTGGTTCTAGGACATGCTGTTTTCCTCACGATGTTTTCCTTCACCGTTTTGAGAGCAGTGGTAACGAAATAAATTACACAAATTAATGCGCATGTGTGGGTTCGAACCCACGACTTACTGTTCGTAAGTCGGGGCCGCCACCACTGGGCCACCGCTGCTCTCAATGTTGATAGTTAGAGCTAATTTTATAACAAATAGTAAATAAGGGAATCTCAGTGTTAATGATAAACTTAATTTTATTCTTTTTGTTGTAATCAAAGCTGGTTTTAAAAAAAAGCATTACGCTCAGGATCTGTATTAATACTTTAAATGTGTGTATGAGACTGTGAGCCGAAACCGACAATTTGTTTCTAGTTGAAATACTGTATGTTAAGACCAATATGTCTTCTGTGGGTAAGCTGATAAATAATGGACACATTTACCACAATATCTATTGTTTTAGTAAAGGCGGCGAGTTAGCCTTGTAAGTCTCATTTGAGGAATTTTGTTTATCTCTCTCTTAGCGTGTTATATAAAGTAGATAGTCGTTTCTAAGGTTTGTTTAAGGTGTTATCTGGAAGACTGGCTGATCTTGCTAAATGTTTGTGGTTTGATCTGATAGCGATTGTGCATACACGGTCGGTTTTAGCTTCAGATTTGTCAGATTTGAGCACAATTCGTACCTTTTGCGACTGTTGATCGCTTGACCGCGATTTTTAAAAGAAAATGTCCGATCTTTTAGTATTCTAATTGATTAGTCAATTACCAATCGATATCTGAGAATAAATATTGCGTTTGCACAGTTTTATGTAGAAAATAATTATGTTAAACTGGGTGTGTCAAACTATCGTATTTATTTTTCTGATGGTTATTCGGCTATTTAAAACTCAGTGCTAAGATGTTATCTACATTCTACATATCGTCGCCCAGCAGTGAAAACCTCGGATGTCCCATTTCCATAAAAAAAAAAAAAAAAATCTTTGGATTTATAAACTCGGTAAGCACAGATTACTCTAGGAAACTTTCGAATCAGCTACTCCTAGCGCAAAAAATCTAAAAAAAAACAAAAGGTAATATCTTCCCCACTCATACATTTTTTTTTCAGTAGACAGTTTTTTCTTCCTCCTGTAAAATTTTGTTATAAACACTTACGTGGTTTTCACTGCTGGGCGACGATATTGAATATGTACCAATAACGCGAAATAGGTACTTACTCGACTATAAAATTCTTAGTGTGTTTATCACTTCTTTCAACATCTAAAACTCCATAATTGATGGGCATTATCAGTAGTTTTACGATGACATTCAATCAAGGAGTCATTACGATCAATTTTACATTTGTTACGGTCTGCTGATGATTAACTACATTTTAGAGTGATTACAGCCGAAGACAAAGTACTTCTCCAGATAAGGATTCCTTTAAGAATTTATGTGAAATACTTAAATTTATTGGTGCTGGTTTACGAAGCTTTTGTTTATTATGCTGATGGGAATTGAAAAAATATACTTGTAATGGCAACAAACTACACTGTGGGATATAATATACTGTAAAGTTTTCTTGGAGTGTTTGAGGATTTTTTTTGGGACGAGCCCGCCACAGTATTCCCAAACCACTGCAACTCCTGAAAGCCAGAATCAACCGTGGCGACCACCAGAAACGCGCCGAGACAATGAAGCTTGCGCCTCCGTAGACCAGAGAATGGGCAGCAGCGTTTTCTGTTAGTCTTTCATCACTGCGATCTCCAATCCGCCTGCCAAGCGTGGAGATTATGGCAAATTCCTCCCATCATGGGAGAGGCTTATGTCCAGCAGTGGACGTTATGGGCTGTTGTTGTTGTTGTTGTGAAGTCCCAGAGAAACAATTTAACTGTATTGGATCCCGCAACGAAATTAATCAGAAAGGAATAGCGGAGGTGTAGGAAAAATCGTAATTTCAACTTGAGGAAATCTTTTGGAATTTGATGAAAAGCAATCAGGGCTATCTTGGTAGCAAGTTTGTTGCTGAGGGTAGAGTAGGGGGTTGTAATTCCAATCCCCAAGGCAGGGTCAGGAGAACTGCTTTTCGATTATTTCAAGTGTCTACCTATGTAAATAGTCCAGTCATCTACAGGGTTTAACCTTGGAATGAAACGGTATAAGCTAGATTTTTCTACACAAACCTTTATTTTGGCATACTAAATGTTGTCTCAAAAGTCTCAAAAGGTCACGTGTGAGCATCCTTAGATATTCAAGGTCAAAGGTCGCAAAAATCGTATTTTTGCAAATATCTCGGTTTCTACAGCTCCAATGCTGTTGGCATTTATGTCAAAAATGTAAAACATAAAATTTACAACAAATCTTGTTCTAAACATTTTTTCATGCGCTTAACCGTTTTTAAAAGAGAGAACGGAGAACGTGCAGCACTCCGCCATACATACCTTCTATAGTGCAAGGTCAATCGTGAGCGAGTCCCGGGGAATTTTAGGCTAAAATGAATGGATTAAAAGACAATGGTGTCGTCGATTCTGTTGTGCACAAACTTAACTTAATTTAGGCTATTCGATACTGGAAATATGAAATAACGTAAGGGACATTTTGTCGAAAATGAGTTATATATATCGTTGGATTCGGAATTTTTTGCTCTATCGATTGGTATTTTTAAAATCTCGATATCTTTAAAAAAATGTCCTTTACATCACACGTTTTCCGTAGGCCTAGACCATTTTTCTTCTAAAAACTAGCTGTATATGACATTTAAATTAATATTTTTATAAAAACTAATGTAAGTCTCTTTTACTCACAGTATTTGGTATTTACATTAAATAAAAATCGAGTACATTTTACAACAAGTCACATAAGTTATTCCATAATTTGAGATGTTTTATTATTGTCTTATACATTAGTGTTCCCTGAAAATTTAATGTAAGGGACATGGTATTTGTACCTTAAATACCATGTCCCTTACATTAAATTTTGACTCAAATTATCATAATTATATTATATATTTTTTATAATTTTACTGTATGTGTGAATATCAAAGTAGCAAATTTTACGTGTCCATGTTGAGAATCAAGGTGTAAAATGATAGAATGTTTATTTTTTTTATTTTTTACAGTAAACTACGTTACTTGGTGCAACTAGGGCCACATTTTTTATTGTTATAAGTGAGATAAATAATCAGAAAAAAAAACAATTGCTTTAAAATTCAAGTTTGGTGGCTTATCTTAGTTCCATTTTTTGATATAATTGCATTCACCAAAGTAACAATTTATGGTACAATAAAAAATAAACAATATCCTTAGTTTACGCATTAGACACATTATCTAAAAACAATTAAACCATATTAGAAAATCTAATTTAAAAGCACGGGACACTCGATCAAAGTTTGTTCAAGCAAAACACATATTTTTGGTGGCACTTTTTCAACTTACTATAACATGAAGTTTAGTGCGTGTGCGACCAATCTTATTTTTTTTATTTCGCACCTCTCGGTCTTGCACTGGGCTAGCTTGTAACGGTATGTGATTAGTGCTGCGATTACCCGCCAAAAACGTAAGTACTCATCTTAGGTGGCACGGGGGACAAGAATTGTTCAAGTTTTGGTGGATCGATTTGCTGTTGATTTTAACGTGTTTTAATAGTAAGCTACACGTTATTGCTAGTGATTTGGGTAACGCATTAGGCCCATTGCCACTGCCAGCTTACTTATTCTGGGAGCTATGTCGATAACTCCGGTTTTCTGTAAGATCACCTCGTTCCGGACATCCACCCCATCTCAGAGAGACTCCAAGCACAGCCGGTTCCATAGCTCGCTGAGCGACCTTGAATTTATGAACGAGCCGTACCATGAGCCGGTACGTTTCAGTCCCGTAAGTCATAACAGGCAGGACGGGCTGGTTGAAGATCTTCCGTCTTTAGGCACTGTGGAAAGGCGACGAGAAGACCGGACGATGTTTCCCAAATGCTGTCCACCCCAGCTGAATTCTTTATTGAGTCTCAAAGTTGTTCTTAACAAACTTCAGAGTTTGCCCGAGATAAACATTTATTCTCGAACACCCTCGAGAGGACCGCCATTGACTACAATAGGTTTAGAACTGACCAGGTCTCGACAGAGTCAAAAAACTTCTCATTGTCCACAAATGCGGCGGCTGATTAAACTCTTTGGAATTCTGTATGATCTGCCGCAAAGTGTGGATGTGGTCTATGGTGCTACATCCTCCTCAAAACCTGGTCTGCTTCGGACTCTTTAAAACAGCGTATACACGTGGCTAAGGAGCGAAATGGGTCTGTAATTCTTTAATAGGGTCTTGTTCCCCTTATTAAAGAAAACAACGACCACGCCCCTTCTCCACGCTTCTAGAGTTCTCCCAGATAACAGAACCGAGTTGAAAAGCTCCTGAAGGTCTCTTGCAGGCCTTCCTCTCGTTTTCAGGAGCTCTGTAGTTATCCTATACTCATCAGGCTTTTCCATTTTTAAGCTGTCTAAGAGCCGTCTCGATTTCACCTTGGCTAAATTTTTACAGCTCTTCTGGGAAATGACGATTAAGGTGGTACTGGAATCCTCATTTTCGGAATCAGGGGCTAAGTAAGACTAACAGCCACACTCAGAGTCAGTTAATGGTTACTTAAACGGTTCCTTAGTAAAAATTAAAAAAAGTTCACCCTCAGAGTCAGATAACGGTTCATTAGCGTCCCCTAATGACAATTAAAGTTAAGTAAAGCAAACCCTTTACTTAAATATTTAATGGCTGATTTTGACATCTACGTTTCGGCCTTGGGTTATATTTTTACCCGCGAATTCGATTTCATACTAAACGTTTATTAATTAAAAACCGGCCAAGTGCGAATCGGACTCGCGCACGAAGGGTTCCGTACCATTATTTAAAAAACCGGCCAAGTGCGAGTCGAACTCGCGCACGAAGGGTTCCGTACCAATTATTATAAAAAAATCACGTTTGTTGTATGGGAGCCCCCCTTAAATATTATTTTTATTCTGTTTTTAGTATTTGTTGTTATAGCGGCAACAGAAATACATCATCTGTGAAAATTTCAACTGTCTAGCTGTCACGGTTCATGAGATACAGCCTGGTGACAGACAGACGGACAGACAGCGAAGTCTTAGTAATAGGGTTCCGTTTTTACCCTTTGGGTACGGAACCCTAAAAAAATAGACAAAACTGCAAAAAAATCACGTTTGTTGTATGGGAGCCCCCCTTAAATATTGATTTAATTCTGTTTTTAGTATTTGTTGTTATAGCGGCAACAGAAATACATCATCTGTGAAAATTTCAACTGTCTAGCTGTCACGGTGCATGTGCCTGGTGACAGACAGACGGACAGACGGACAGACAGACGGACAGACAGCGAAGTCTTAGTAATAGGGTTCCGTTTTTACCCTTTGGGTACGGAACCCTAAAAAGGAATAATGTCTGATTTGGCAGACTTCATTGAGTTTTTAGATTATGCCAGAAGATATAGAGAAGTGGAACCGAGGCGAAATTTACGAGATTATTATAATCCCTTTACAAACTATTCTATTCAGGAATTTCAGGCAAGTTATAGATTTACACCTGAATCTGTAAAGTGTTATATTGCCGTTGGTGGCATCCGACCTCGGGAAACCAACGATTAGAGGATTACCATTTGCACCGGAAATAATGTTACTACTAAAATTACGGTACTTCGCTACAGGGAAGCACGGTTGGCAGATACTTACCTATCATAGAATTAATTGAAACAGAAATATGAATGGAAGTTCTTCGAGGATACAAGGTGTGTGTCGTTGAATCACAATTCACTGAAAGTACTTATTATACTTACCATAACGTAAATTAATACAGCTGAAATTTAAATTCACAACCAATGATATTGTAATAAACAGATATGTTATACACCTACAAAACCACAGAAAAAAGTGTGCCGCGGGGGAGAGCCAGCTCACATACACGCAGTGACGCAGAAAAAAGGAAAAACAGACCAATTGGCCTGTTTTCGAGTCTTCACGATTGCGCGCTCACAACATAATCTGTGTAATAGAATATCATTGTTCACAACACAAACTTTCCCGCCCGGTAAATATTACTTGACATTGACAGTTGACAGCAGTGATGCCATAGAAAAAAAATCGCAATCGCTTTATTTTATTTTAATAAAAATAGCTGTACCCCTTTGCAATTTAGTCAAACCTTACAGTAAAGTAACTGATTATCATTTATATTACTCTGAATATTAATTTTCTACGTTTATAAATAAACTTAAATGTGATTTAATATCAACACTTTTTAAATGTGGCTACACCAGGACTTTATCGATATGCAATCGATAAGATGATTTTAGGATGCTTCGCCCTACGTATACTTAAATCTGTCATTAGCTAATTAACCGTTAAATTATGTCTCTGGGATGTAGCATTGATTAACGGATTTAATGATAATTAGTTAAGTATAAATTAGGACTAATTTAATGAACGACTCTGAGTGTGGCTGTAAGAGTCCAAAATGGCTGCTTTAGCAGAATTGTAATATGACATGTTAAAAATTCTTAAAATGGACTATGGTTATGTCCATAAAAGAGTTATAAACTATATGGCATAGGCATAGTAGGTCACGATAGTTTAAAATTATATTTTTATATTTTGTTAACAGCATTAACAATATAGAGTGTACCATTAAGAGACCTTTACTTTGAAAAACTCTAAATGTTTATTTCCTTAAGTGTCCCATACATCAATGCTTATTATTTACATCTAAAATTTTGTAAACGTATATCACTCGTATTCATTATTATTTAACGTAAGGGACATGCTATCTTTGAAACTGTAGGCTTTATTGATTTTTTACTATTTTAGCTGCAAAGAATGAAGAAATCTAAGAAACTTTGTCCTAGACACTTTTTACATAAAACATATAGTTACAAAATTATAGCTAGTTTATTAAGAAAAATATCTTATTTTTGCTCTCCTGAAAACCTTAGTTTTGTCCCTTACGTTATTTCATATTTCCAGTATCGATTGCTATCTTTTACTAAAAGGCAGTGCGAGAAAAGGACGGCTACAGCTATGAATTAAGTTAGAGATGTCAAAGTAGTTTATGCCTTGCGCTTCACCGCGTTTTTAGTCGACATGTTTTTAAGTGCACCCTTCATTTGTATGGAAATAATAGTTCCAACTAAATTTGACAGCTCTAAATTACGTTCGTTTCTTTCTCGTTTTATTAGAGAGAAAAGGATAGCAATAGCCTAAATTAAGTTTAGTTTGTGCACAACAGAATCGACACCAATTTCATCTCATTCTCTCTCTGTCATTATCAATATCAATTCTGGAAATGATACATTGCGTTTTTACAAAATATTTCAAGTCTTACTGAATGTAGACCTACCTACTCAGGTGATTGTCAATCTCTCATTCGAATTGCTAAGTGAACGAACCATCTTTCTAAGAAAAATATTTCGTTTTCACTCTAAAAAATAACTTAAGCCAGGTAAATCGAAAATATGAATTGAAGGACAAAATATTTTTCAAGAAAAATGTTTCGTTTTGAGATGAGTTCAGTCACCCCAATTTAGTTTAGGATGTTATTGAAATAGTAGCGCAGAGGAGAGGCAGAGATCTAGTATGCCTCTTTGTTGCCAACTCCAGGGACGCCCTAAGCCGAGGCTCATATCCCATAGGGGGTCCCACCCTTGTATTATATAGTGTATTATCTATGGTCCCCCCTTAGCGCCCCTTAGCGCCTCGCTAACCCCTAGCTGGGGGCCTTAGGCCTGATTCCTCTTACGTTGGTGTCGGTCGCGTACGAATATATATTGTGTTCTATATAGCAACATACTGCGATGCTGACGTCAGCGGCGCGTATGTTGTATATATATTTCACTCTGTGTACAGATACATCTCTTTGGTCATAATATGCTACTGCTTATTAACCCGTAAGATATCTAGGTCACAGAAACCTTATTAATTGGCAATTTACTAGATTAATTTACGAAAAAATATAACTACCTACCTACCTAGTTTAATTTAATTAATCTGAAATGACATTAATAAAAACTTTCGTATAGCTATTGTAATGCAAACACGGTTAACTTTCGCGAAGCACAAAAAAGTAAGTTCTTAAATTGTTATCGGGCACATCACTAAAGTCTGCAATTCGACTATCGATGTTTCACATCTCTCGATGCGCCCCCCGCGAGGCACCTCTAAAAAATTAATTTTAATCATCTTTTTATCATCTGTAGCGGCGACCGTAATTTGTAATTACTTTTTATTGAAAATACAATGTTTGTTCAAATCAACGTTGTAAGTTATGTTATTAATTGAGACATTTCAAATAATTTTTATTATATGAAAAGTTGTGTTTTGGTCGTAAAAGTCATTAGATTCTTGAAATAGAGATGTCTCACAGTTGTACATAGACAATTATAATAATTATGTAATTAAATAAAACATAGATATTTGTAGACATGCCTTGAATTAGGTAGGTAAGTACTTAATTGGAAATTATTTCGTAAGTAATCAAAAGTTGAGTGTGTCGTGTCAGCCTTTTTTTTTTTAAATTAAATTCACAAAACAGATGTACTATCGTGGTCTTTTCCGCCTGACCAGTTTAATTTTTTTTCGCTTAAATCATGCGGAGGCGCCGAGCTACGCCCCCTTAAAGTTTGGGCCTATTAGGAAAGCGTCAACTTTGGCGCGCAAAATAACAATAACTCTCGTTTGGCGTGCGTCGTCAGTGCGCTCGGCCGATTCGGTATCTTTTCATTTATTGTTTCTATAAAAAGTCAACGGGGCGGGGCTAGAGACCGTTTCTATGTTGCGAGTGCAAGCGAAAATTAGCTTAGTGGTGGTCAGGCGGGAGTGTCCTCGATAGTACAATCACAAAAGCAATAAAAAAGTTACAACACAATATTTCTGATTGACATCTACTAGATGTGAATGTAGCATCACATGCATATTATTAAGACAATAAGTAATATTTGCAAAAATGTGAACTTTTCCAACAATTATGAAAAAGTTTTTGAGAGAAAAGTTAAATGTAATACAAATACAATAATTAATTACTATCAAATATAACTGACAGCACAAGTGTGGCCCAGTATTCGCAGCCACGACTTACAAGCAGTAACTCGTGGATTAGAACCTCGACAGGCGCATTACTTTGTGTAATTTATTTCATCACCACTGCTCTCGAAACGGTCAAGGAAAACATCGTGAGGAAACCGGCATGTCCTAGAACCAAAAATTCGAAGACATGTGACATCTACCAATCCGCACTGGGCTCGCGTGGTGGATTATAGCCCATTCCCTCTCATTGAGAGGAGGCCGTGTGTCCCAGCAGTGGGAACTTTAAAGGCTGATTATGTTAAGGTTTATGAACGCAATCTACTGCTGAATACCGGTCTCTCCCAAGCTTTGCCACAACGCGCTGGTCTACGATTCCCGTGTCCAGTCCGCAACCCAGCCGCCATTTTGTAAGAGTCCGGAGTCAAGACTGGTCCCCGGTTGATGTTAATAGGCACGCCTCTTTAAGGTGGATGCTCCAGGGTAGCCCGCGACAATCAAATTTTCTTACGTTTTTTGCAATTTGCAGGCCAGTGCTAGGTTGTATGTTGGTTAGAATATTATTCGCGGCTGTAAGACGTATGTAGTTACAGAATTATTATCATCAAAATAATCAATACAAGCCTCCATGTTCATAAAGGTGCAGGAATGACTTTGACATTAAAAAAAGGCATTTTTCTACCTTTATGAACTCTGAGGGTTGTATTGATGATTTTGATGAATATAATTCTGTAACTACATACGTCTTCCAGCCGCGAATAATATTCTAATAAACATACAACCTAGCACTGGCCTGCAAATTGCAAAAAAACGTAAGAAAATTTAAATTTCGCGGGCTACACTGGAGCATTCACCTTATATAGAACTTTGATATAAATGGCAAAATGTGGCTAGGAATGTGAAATACAGGCTTGTTACCTCGTTATGTTATCTTTGACATTTTTACACCCATTAATCAGAATATTAATCATAAACAGACCACAAAAACTAAGAATAATCTTCGTTTTACACAGAAAAAGCGGACTAATAAATTCTAATACCTAGCACTTAAAGCTAGCTTTCATCTATACATCTGTAGAAATCTTTATCTATACAAATAAATAAAATTGAAGTGTCTGTTTGTAATTTCAAAATAACAGCTTTTTACTGAAAGCATATGAAATTATTACGGTAGATACTTATAACTACTACTACTACTACAACAGCCCATAACGTCCACTGCTGGACATAAGCCTCTCCCATGATTGGAGGAATTTGCTGTAATCTCCACGCTTGGCAGGCGGATTGGAGATCGCAGTGATGAAAGACTAACAGAAAACGCTGCTGCCCATTCTCAGGTCTACGGAGGCGCAAGGTGTTCTGCCTCAGACAATAGTCGCCTTATACGACACCCGTGAGTGTAATGGGTTGGTTCTATTCTACTCTGCCGGATATCACACGGCTAAAGTTACTTATAAAGTTATAACAAAAAAAATATATCCATCTGTCTATTTTTTTGCGGCTAATCTTCGAAACGGCTACACCGATTTTATTTATTTATTTATTTATTTGGTACACCAACAGCAATACATACTAAGAATTAATGTGAAACAATGAAAATAACATAAAAGTGCTGGTATGTATGCCTATTATAGGTATACGCAGCATTCACCGTAAGACAACAATATATAATTTTTCAAATCTTAATAATAAAATTTGAATACAATATACTTAAAAGAAAATTTACTTAATACTAAATGAAGTGATATGAATTATGATGATATTATACATAATTATGCATTATGAGTGTGATATCTAAAGAATTATTTTTTTTGTTAAATGGTTGCGCAGTTGTAAATGTGTTGAGTTGACAGAAATTAGTTATTTAAAGGTACCTAAATTAGTGCTCTCCCGTACCTCAGAAACTGATCTTCTAAACTTGTTAAGGGAAACGCCGAATAAATCGGTTTCCAGTAATGTGTGGGAGCTGTTATAGTTTCTACATATTCTGAGCAAAGGAGCATTGAGACCAAGGTTTGACTTGCGAAAAGGGATATGAAACAGTCTGGTGATGGGATATCTGGGAGGTTTTGAAGGGACTGAATACGAAATTTGCTCAACTAAATCACTGCATTTTATGATTCCGTTGACAATTTTGTATAGAAAAATAAGATCGCGTGAACGGCGACGGTCTCGCAGCGTCTTTATGTTGAAAAAATGTAGGCGTTGCTCGTACGGACAGCGATGGCTTATTTTTCTGGATAAAAAGGCAAGATGCTTTGTGAAAACTCGTTGAATTCTTTCAATTCTTTGCGAATGAACAGCATAGAACGGATTCCACGCAACGCTAGCATATTCTAACCGACTACGCACAAGAGTGTTGAATAAAACTATTCTGGTCTTTGGAAATTGAAAGCCCCGAGTATTGCGTTTAACGAAACCCAGCATCTGTGCTGACTTCTTGACAACATTGCTGATGTGAGGTTTAAAACTCAGCTCATCGTCGACTAGAACCCCAAGGTCACGTATTTGACATACTTTTGACAGTGGAGAATTGTACAGTGTGTAAGAGGTGGGAAAAGACGATTTTTTCCTAGAAAAACGAATGAAGAAGCATTTTTTAGTGTTTAGGGCCATGTTGTTTGCTATGCACCAGTTTTCAATATTTTTTAGGTCACTTTGTACAAGCCTACTGTCAGCGGGTCCCGTGATCTTTCTATAAATTTTAAATCATCGGCGAACAGCAAGGCTTTACAATGTTTTATTTGGCTTGTGATGTCGTCTACAAATAACAAAAACAGGACTGGGCCAAGATGGGAGCCTTGTGGGACTCCAGATCGTGTGTAAAACTCATAAGAGACATAACCATTGACGGCAACGAACTGAGAGCGATTTATAAGATAGGATGCGAACCACCTTAACAACGATCCGTGGACACCACTGAGCTCGAGTTTCGCTATCATGAGTGAATGGCTCACCTTATCGAATGCGCTGCTAAAGTCCGTATATATTGCGTCAACTTCGTGTCTGCTATCAAGCGCTTCAGAAATATCAGAAAAATATTTTACTAAATTGGTCTCGGTTGATCGCCCAACTCGAAAACCGTGTTGACTATCGGAAAGCTTAGTATCTAAGTAGTTGGTCAGAATGGGACAAACGAGACATTCAAACAGTTTTGAAAAACATGACAGTATGCAAATCGGCCTGTAGTTTTTTATGTAGCTTGAGTCACCTTTTTTGAGCACAGGTACAACACGGGCTTTTTTCCATTCGTCGGGGAATACTCCCGACTCCAAAGATCTGTTAAATAAAAGGCTCAGCGGCTTTGACAGTGCTCTACCACATGACTTCACAAAAACAGGTGGAATTAAATCGGGACCGGCGCCTTTGGTGCTATCTAATTTTTTAATTTTTGCTAGAACTTCTTCTGATGTAAATTTAATACTACTTAACACTTCGTCGGATTCTTTGATATCTGTTGTTGCATTACCATTAGGGTCGGTATAAATTGAAGAAAAATGAGAAGCAAAAAGATTTACAATGTCAGTTCCATTACTAGCTACTTCGTCGTGCAAGTACATTCTGGCCGGAATCGTTGATTTACTATTACGTTTGTTTTTAATGTAGCGCCAAAATGATTTAACAGGACTTTAACAGGACTTTTACTGGGATTTAGCTGATGTTATAAGGAGTAACTTAAGGTTTTAATTTTAGAAAAAGGATTGGGGTTCTGTGCAAAAAAAAACTTTTAAATGGTTAACAAAATCCGATCCAAGGATATACAGGGTGGAATTTTGTAATGCCACCTGGAGGGAAAGTACTCTTAATACTGCAGATAGAAAATGTTACTCAAAGGAAACATTCCTTTATTTTTTAAAAGATAATAATCTGCATTCAAAGATTTTGAAAATTCGCGTGCCACACTCGGGAATCGAACCGGCTAAATTCCAAAAAAATAACATTCTGTACTTTTATGGCACCAATCGATAGGGTCAATCATAAGGATCATGGCATTACAAAATTCCACCCTGTATAGAGAAAGAATATATTTGTAATCATTTCACTCAAATTAATAGTATTGTAATACATTTATACATTTACACCGCACCGCACTTGTAATGGCAGCTCGATCATGGTGGTGACGGAAGTAACTGTGCTTGTAGCACAGGAGTCCTCCTAGTTTAAACCCAGTCGCACTTGTCTTGTATCTTGCCACTAAGTTAGACTACTTAAGGTACAATAATTATAAATAGGTTTGTCTTCAACTAATAAATATTGTTTATGATTGTTTATTGTTTACTCGGACGGACGTCGCGGGCAACAGCTAGTCTACAATATAAGTGAGAAGTTAATTAGCTAGACTTAAAAGGAAGCTAGTCGACATGGGCAGGAAACTAGTCTGAGTAGTATGAGCTAGTTTATATGACAGCATGACAGGTGACGTCACTTATAATAGTAATTGACGTCAAACTGGAATACAGGGTGGCCACGAACTTGGAACGTTGTGGCGTGCTTTTATTTGAAAAATTGTAGGAACTACGCTAGCTGCTTTCGCAGATCAAAAAAATATTTTTTTCTTTTTCCACAGCTTAGAAAACAATTGATCCATCATCAAAAAACGCTACAAATTTCAAGTAAACTTTTCATATTATAACAAAGAAAGATAAATTTTGAACAAAATTTGAAAAATATCGAATTTCAAATCATAGGCAATACGCCTATGATTTAAATTTCGATTTTTTTTTTAAGTTTTTTTTTTGGCAAAATTTATTTTATAGTTACCCATTTTTTTTGGAAAGTGATAAAAAAAAGTCAGCTTGTATTTATTTTTGTTTTAAGTTCTAATTTAAATCTGTCTGTTTTGTCTTTTCTAATACACACTGTGTCTGAGGAGGTGTGCATCTGGATTGAGGGCCCATTTTTTAAATCTTTGAGAAACGAAATAAGACTTATAGGGAATTTACTTAAAAATAGTAAAAACTTTAAGCAATAGGCCATAAATTTCTTAAACGTGAATTAAAATAGTTATGATCAAATAACTAGGGCCCTCAATCCAGACGCTTGCGTAAAGTGGCATAGTCTAAATCTCAAAAAGTACTATCTCCGAGTTATTCATTTTTATCTAAGAATTTAGTTAAGAATTTCTTAAATATTTTAAGAAATTCCCAAATCTGTAGAATATCACATTACACATTTATGGCGGTTTATCGAGGGCCCTCAATTCATACCTGTCTGGATTGAGGAATCTGCAAAACATGAATTTATCTGAAGAAATACATAAATATGACTATAATAAATGTTAGTTTGATACCTCTGTGAATTAGTTAAAAAGAAATAATGATATAAAAGTTAATTGTTAAAAAGTATATGAGAGTTGAATTTTACTAAAACGTCTGAACTGAGAGCCCAATATTTTCGGCTTTATTGACTAGGCTTAACCTCATATATTAACGCAAATTATAACAAGTTTTTTTACTATTTTTTAACTAAATGGCAACATATCGTTCGTTCCTCAAAATGCCATACTTTTAGAGAAAATTGATTTTATGTTTTTCGTAGGAGAAAATTTTGTAGGGTGGATATGATTTTGTTACTTTTTGGACGGTAATTCATATTTTGCGAGAGACATCGCAATCTGCAAATCAATCTAATTCATGTCTACAAATAAAACACGATTGGTAAACTAACTAAAACTATTTACATCACTTAAATTTAACCAATGATATTCTAATAAACAGATGTTATTCACCTACAAAACCACCGAAAGAAGTGTTCTGCGCAGCAGCGGCAGCACACACACTTACACACTTTTCATTCATTCTATATTTCACTACAAGTTAAAATGATACAAAAGGGATAGCTCGTTATAACCAATACGAAAAAAAAGCGCAAGTGCGAGTCGGACTCGCCCATGAAGAGTTCCGTAGCAACAAGTAACATAATATGTATAAAAGTTCTTGTAGTTCGTTGTAACTTTGATCGATGTTTTAATAATAATTGCGGTTTACGATTTATGACGTATTAAAAAAAAACTACTTACTAGATCTCGTTAAAACTAATTTTCGGTGAAAGTGTTACATGGTAATTACATCAAATTTTTTTTTTAGTTTTATAAGTTACAGGGGGGGGGGGGGGGCACATTTTACCACTTTGGAAGTGTCTCTCGCGCAAACTATTCAGTTTAGAAAGAAACCTCAATATCATTTTTGAAGACCTATCCATAGATAACCCACACGTATGGGTTTGATGAAAAAAAAATTGTTGAGTTTCAGTTCTAAGTATGGGGAAACCCAATTTTTTTTTTCTGTTTTTGTGTGAAAATCTTAATGCGGTTCATAGAATACATCTACTTACCAAGTTTCATCAGCATAGTTCTTATAGTTTCGGAAAAAAGTGGCGGTGACATACGGACGGACAGACAGACAGACATGACGAATCCATAAGGGTTCCGTTTTTCCATTTGGCTACGGAACCCTAAAAAGAGACGGATAGTGTTGTTCTATGTGTGGAGTGCACGCGTCCTTGTCGTACCCACGACAAAAATGTATTTCCCATCTCTTTCTTTTTATTATTCTCCAATTATCAGAATATTAGGGAAATAAATGAAAAATATTAATAATTGGTACACTTTCTGAACACGCACGATGTAATTTTTACAATTTTTATCTAAATTCGTAGCAGCGTATCGCTCGTCGCCATGAGTGTTGCAGACTAAAGGCAATACGACCCAATTGGGCCGTTTTCGTGTCTTCACGATTGCGCGATCACAACATATCTGTTTACTAGAATATCATTGAATGTAACCTAAAACAATAGTCTGAAATCTTTTTGGAACAACTATTTATTCAAATAAACGGATTAAATCAGGAATAGTTAAGTCCAAAGAAGCGAGTAAACGAGTTAGTTATTAATGTTATAATTAAATAATAAAGTAAATATAAGTTCTACATTATCATGTTTATCTATGATATTCTAAAAACACAATTTGAATGTTCAAAAAATATTTACGCCATAAAGTTGCACAGTGCTTTGCCAAAATTAAAAAAAAAAAAACATTTACTTCCTACTACAGGCATTTTATTGTGGAAATTTTTATTCCCGCACACGAGTTGGTAAATGAAAAAAAAACCGGCCAAGAGCGAGTCCGACCCGCGTACCGAGGGTTCCGTACAAACTTTTTAAAGGACAAACTTAACTTTGCTGTTCGATCCCATGAAACGGCTATTGCACCAGCAGCAAGTAATAAGTTTGTAATAGTAAAATAGCTTTTTTTATTATTAAACTACATATTAACGGTTTTCAGATTTTTTCCGGCTTTACATTGCTTCTCGCCAAAATTTGGTGATTCTAGGTCAACGGGAACTACCAAATAGGTTTTCGACCCAAAACCTATAGGGTACTTGCGGTTGACCTAGAATTGTTATTAATTTTGGTTAAAAGCAAGGTCTTACAGCAAAAAGCGGAAAAATTGCAAAAATTAAAAAAAAGTTGAAAATTAAGGTAAATTTTGATACTTATGTTTTCGCGAAAATATAAATTTGCCCATATATTTTTATCATGTTCACTCCGGACTATAGACCGAAGTATCTCGTAAAAATTTCAACTTGCTAGGTCCACCCGTTTCTGACAAAATCCGTGGTGACAGACGGACGGACAGACGGACAATACAGTGATCGGGTTCCATTTTTAACTTTTGAGGTACGGAACCCTAAAAATGCACGCGTGTGAAATACATTGCATGTTGAACCTAATCGTATTAAATGATTGATTGCATCACACAAAACACAATAATCGTTTCCGACAGTTCAAGCAACAAATAAACAAACTGATCAGTCCAAAAAATTTACAAAATCATATCCACCCTACAAAATTTTCTCTTATGAAAAACATAAAAATCAATTTTCTCTTGAAGTATGGCATTTTGAGAAACGAACGATATGTTGCATTTTAGTTAAAAAATAGTAAAAAAACTTTGTTCTAATTTGCGTTACTCTATGAGGTTGAGCCTGGTCAATAAAGCCGAAAATATTGGGCTCTCAGTTCAGACGTTTTAGTAAAATTCAACTCTCATTTACTTTTTAACAATTAACTTTTGTATCATTATTTCTTTTAACTAATTCACAGAGGTTTCTAACTAACATTTATGAAAGTCATATTAATGTATTTCTTCAGTTAAATTCATTTTTTGCAGATTCCTCAATCCAGACATGTATGAATTGAGGGCCCTAGATAAAGCGCCATAAAATTTTAACGTGATATTCTAAAGATTTGGGAATTTCTTAAAATATTTAAGAAATTCTTAACTAAATTCTTAAATAAAAATGATTAACCAAGATATAGTACTTTTTGAGGTTTAGACTATGCTACTTTACGCAAGCGTCTGGATTGAGGGCCCTAGTTATTTGATCATAACTATTTTAATTCACGTTTAAGAAATTCATGGCCTATTGCTTAAAGTTTTTACTATTTTTAAGTAAATTCCCTATAAGTCTTATTTCGTTTCTCAAAGATTTAAAAAATGGGCCCTCAATCCAGATGCACACTCTGAGGAGCTCGTGGCTAAATAATAACAGCCGCTCGGGTCAATCGTTAGGTTAAGCTGCCTTGCCTAGGTTGGTCTGTGGATGGGTGACCACCCATTACATACCGAGTTTCCTCCGCGCCTCGGAAAGCACGTTAAGCCGTTGGTCCCGGCTGGCATTTGTAGATCTTTGACAGTCGTTACAGGTAGTCAGAGGTCCAAATAGTCTGACAACCAGTCTTACCAAGGGGTATCGTATTACCCGGTACTAACTGGGTTGTGGAGGTCAGATAGGCAGTCGCTCCATGTAAAATACTGGTATTCAGCTGCATCCGGTAAAACTGGAAGCCGACCTCAACATAGTTGGGAAAAGGCTAGGCAGATGATGATGATAATACACACTGTGTCTACATTTATAATCCAACTTTTCTCTGCTGGAAAAAAAATCCTTATGAAATAAGCAGTACCCTTGTGTTGACCCATCTTAATGCAATGTCCTGTTAAGTAACACAACATAAATACATTGAGCTGTTGTATTTAGCAAGATCCCAACTATGAAGGAAATATCTATTAACTTATTGATCTAGCTTGACTCTATAGACGATCTATTCTATTATTTTAAATTGAAATTTATCAAGAAAAATTCTTTGTTGTGTGTTTTCTTTAAATACAAATACCGTTGGAAATGAAAAAATGTAAATCTATATTTTTAAATAAAGAATCTAAAAAGAAGAAGAAATCATATTTATTTAATATAATCTACCGTAACAAAAAAGAATTCGATTTTTCAAAGTGATCGCAAATTGTTTTTCAATACACTTCCTCGAAAACTGGTCCTTAACGCACTACGATTAGGTACAACATGCAATGTATTTCACACGCGTGCGATTTTTTCCACTTTCCCGCACGTTTGCAGGAATGAAAATTGCCACAGATAACTATACCTATACTTAGTCCAAATTGGTTCAATGCCTATAGTCTGAGGTGAATGTTTTTTTTTTAATTTTTGCAAAGCACTACGCGTCTTTACGGCATAAATATTTTTTGAATATTTAAATTGTGTTTATAAATAGAATATCATAGATAAACATGATTATTTAAAACTAATAGTTACTTTTATACACAAATTAACATTTATTTGTGTTCTGAATTCAAAAATATAAAATAAATCTATTTTTTATATTAGGCTGTCTAGCGACTTCATACCATTGCCTCTCTTTCAACCTGGCGAGACCAAAGCGCGAAAAAAAAAGAAAATTTAAATCATAGTTTCATAGTTCGTGACAAAAAAAATATTCGTTATTTTATTTTATTTCTTCAAAAGTGTATTGAAAAACGTCGTTTGATACACGTGGACATTTGTTATTGCAATTCTCGGCTCAAAAACACCCTCGCCTACGGCTCGGGAGTTATAATTCCGCCTCGATTGCAATAACAAACTTTCTCCACTTGTATCAAAATGTACTATTTGATGTGTGTACCTACTAGACAAAAAGGACAAATAGCTCCTGTGAAAATCGCAGTTTAATCAATTTCGCAGGTTTTATTTAGATGCGATCCCGCCTACATACAGTATAATCCATGCATGACGTTTCCATTCATAGCCTATTTCTGTCCATAATTTACGATACATTATTATGATTTCGTTTTCACTCAAAGAGATTTTCTATGAAGCAAGAGGCCATACATTCCATAAATCAGGCTTGGGCTATTTTTTGTGGACATAAATCATACGCGACGCTGATCGGCGCACATTTTAATCAAATTTTAATATTTATTCGTTTAGTATGGCCAGCCCGCGTGCTTGTGTGGATTTATTATTTTTTAATCTGTGGTAAATCTGCGATTTTATACTTTAATCTGTGGTTTTTTTTCTGGAAAAATATTTGAGTAGGGCACTCTGAAATATTCTGGATTATTGAAAATGTTTTAATATCGTGTTCTGAAAATTACCAATCTTTTAAATACAGAAGTTAATCAACTAACAAAACCAACCTACCTATATCAAGTTTATATTTTTATATTACACTTAAAGTACTCACGGGATAATATCTGTGATTTTCTTTATTTATCAGCTCCCGTTATATTTTTATATTGTTAGAAGACTCCGCTGTCCATTTGTCTGTCCGTCTGTCTGTCCGTCTGTCTGTCCGTCTGTCTGTCTGTCTGTCCATCTGTCTGTCCATCTGTCTGTCCATCTGTTCGTCTGTCTGTCCGTCTGTCTGTCTGTCCATCTGTCTGTCCATCTGTCTGTCCATCTGTTCGTCTGTCTGTCTGTCCATCTGTCTTTTTACCTTAGGTTATGCTAATTTATAAATATACAGTCAGCTTCACGATTTGGTACCTACCCCCCTTTTGATGCTGCCTACCGTACATATATGATCATCATCACCATCATCCACAGGCCGACTTCACCCACTGCTAGGTATATGCCTCTCTTAGGTGGTGCCAAGCTCCACGATCATGTGCGAGTCTCATCCAGGATATTCCCTCGATGGCAATAATGTCATCTGTCCATCTCGCCGCCGGACGACCAACACTTCTCTTTCCATTCCTTGGACGCCACTTGGTTTATGCAGGACACTTAGCAAGACGCAGTGATAGCAGGTGATGGAGTAAAGCTGTGACTTGCCCGCTTAGCATGACCACCGTGACATGAAAGAGAATCGACAAATCTTTTGTTCATCTGTCATTGAATCGACAAAATGACAGATGAACAAAAGATTTGTCGATTTTTTTTCGTTTCTACGGTGGTCATGCTACGCGAGCAGGTCACAGCTTTACTCTACCTGCTATCACCGCGTCTTGCTATGTGTCCTGTCCAACTTCATTTGAGTAGCGATTTTCAATACCGAAGACCTCCATGCTTCTCCCGATTTCGATGCCTGGAATGAATGTATATTAGATTGGTTAATTGAAATAAATTCCCCAAATAATAATAATAATAAACCATTTATTTCAGGTAACAAAGACCCATAGACAAATACCCTAACCTAAATACAATGTTTGTTAGTTTATGTAACTCAGATACATTTCTCCCTCCGTACAAAACTACAAATCACTTAGATAGTTAATGTTAGCCGAGTAGAAATGTACGAGACAGATAACACAGACACAGTATCAGCCTGATTCAATTTGTTTATAATTTAAAACTGTCTTCCTCTTAGCACAGTTACTTACTACTTACCACATAAATTAAAATAACAAGGTAAACGTTTCAACAACAAACAAAGAAAACAACAATTTACTAAAACACGACTTAGTTTAGACTGATAAACGAATGAAAGGTACACTCAATCACACCAGGCACAACTAAACAACACAACCTTAGGTCTCCCGGACTAAGGGGTTCTACACACCAAAGCTGGCGACCCGCCTATGTCGGCGACATACTTACCAACATTTTGGCAACTTGTGAACTCGTTTAGTTGCCCGGGCGGCGTCAATACAGCTGTCAAATAGTTTTTTTTTTGGTTAGCTGGTATTATTCCACTCCTGAGCAAAGGTTTCCCTGCATTCCTTCTGCACTTCTCAGGATGGTGTGCTTCTTCTTGCTAATTCGCGAAGAAGCCACCCAAGACGTCCCGCCGTTTTCTTTCGGTCTGCCGCGACCCCGTCCAGCTGCCTCAGGGCTCCAGTCTTGCGATATTCGGGCCCACAGCTGTCCGGCATCGGAATAGAAAATACTTTATTGACACAAAAATTAAAGAAAATTAAAGACAACTGTTTTACAATATTGATAATTTTATGGTTACAAGTGCGGTTTTATCGCTGATAGCGATATCTTCCAGACTGTAGGAGCTGTAGTGTAAAAAATGCTGCACATCTCGTGCCGTCGAACAAGTCACCGACTTTATCACCTTACATTGATTTAAAATCAAAATCAAATGATTTGAAATCAAATCAATTAGTTTTTTTTTTCTTTTGTAGGATTTGGCGGGTCATGTCTGTAGAATGCATTACGACCGATGGGCTGGGTCGTCATGCAGTGGGCGCCAGAAGACGGGCGTCGTCACCGAGGGAGGCCTAGAAAACGCTAGATTGATGACCTAGAGGCGTTTGTGAGAGATTGGTCAGATAAAACCCCACGAAGAGAAGAGTGAAAGACTTAGGCCTTTGCCCAACAGCGGGACATTAGAGGCTAAAAAAAAATTTTAGGCCACCGACACAGTTGGCGAGTCGGCTTTGGTGTGTAGATCCCTTAAAACAAACTAATAAATAAACTAAAAACACTCGATAAACAACACTAATACATTTTATTGTTTCAGACCAGATGTCGCCAATTATGTCAATCGATATGTATTGGACACAATTAATACAATACGTTTGTTTAGTAACGTTTTTGCTAGTGCGGTCCAATTAGGCGATTTCTCAGTCGTACCGATATGAATATGAATAAAAGATGGCGTCTGATGAGACAATAAATCTTTGACGAGTGACAGTCAAGTAGTTGGGCTTGTTATTAATGCATGTGATGGGACATTGTGTCTCGACTCGATATCGATGGTTTATGAATGCAAATTCGGTTATAAAGGTTTGTGAAACTATTTAAAATGGTACTAAGCGTCGTAAAATAATGTAGACCTGTTTTCTACGGGTGGATATCCTCAGCATATCCTTTTTGTTTTTTTTTTTTTTCGGATGGGAAATCATCAAATAACTCCTCCCGCTCTGGGCGGAGCAGGAGGGAGTGTCAGACTTTTACTGACTAAAACCCATCCATGTTCTTTCATCGCCCTTTGTGTTCCGGGGCCACGGTATCTCTTTCGAACAGTCCCGCAACCCCGGCAGGCATCGGTCCCTACGGACCCCTTCCCTTTTGCTGACTCTCTTTGAGGCGCGCGTGGAACACGAACGCGCCGTCGACACGGCCTGTCGTCATGAGACGGACGGACGGCGAGCTAGCCCATAGCCCACCGTCCACAGGCCCGCGCCTGCGGTGGCCGGGGGCCACGTGGTGGTGGCCCCCGACGCCCGGGGCGTCTCCCGCGGCGGCCGGGACGTTGAGAGGTTCTCTCCCTCTCACGTTCCGCCACCTCCTTCTCTAGCATTACTGCTTCGCAGAAGGAGGTGACGGCGTCCCATTCCGTCTCGCTCCGGACCATGGCTTGCACCAGGGCCGGACGCGAGAGGTCGCCGGCGCCGATCGCCGCTTCGAGGACACGGCGGTGCTCCGCCCACGCGGGGCACACCTCCACCGTGTGTTCCACCGTGTCCTCCGGTCGATCCTCACAATGGAAGCACCCGGGCGTTTCCTCCCGCCCGATTCGGTGCAGGAACCTCCCGAACACTCCGTGTCCAGTGAGGACCTGCGCCAGGCGGAAGGTGAGGACGCCGTGGCGTCGCTCAAGCCACTCCTCAAAGAGGGGACTTATCGCCACAATTGTGGCGTGCCCTGCATGGGGTTGCGACAGTCGCTCTCTCCATGTCACCATGAGATCTCGCCGGACGTCTATCCGCTGAGCGACAATTTGTCGCAGCAGCGGAGTTTCCCCCCGGCGTAGCGCCTCCGCGCGCCATTCATGCAGGCGCGCGAGGACTATCGCCTCCAGATCCCATGGCGGCAATCCGGCAAGGAGGCTCGCCGCCTCGCGGGCAATCGTGCGGTAATCCTCAGCATATCCTCCGGTGGACATCCTGGTGTATTCCGGCCTAGAGTAGGTAAAGGGGTTATTGACTAACCAAACTGACAAAGCGCTGTCAGTCAGACAGAAAGGAATTAATGCAATAAATTGCATTTGTAAAGGAAATGACTAAAAATTTATAAATTTGTCACAAAATGCTACGGTTTTTTGGTAAAGTTCTACAGAGAGATCAGATATGTAGTACTACCAACTGGCATGCGTGTACGATCAGACGCATGAACGTGGACGAGGCAACAGGAGTGTGTAATAATCATAGCAGGTGGTGGAGTTGAGATTGTTTCATTGTCTTGCATGTCCTGTTGTTTATTCATTACAGGAACTGATAAACGCTACTGAGGATTCCAAAGTCTTGGCTCAATCTTGGTCCGACACAATTTAGCCACGACACTCTTAAGAAGAAACAGGTGGTATTCTGTACTGTTTGACTACCCCCATGGAAAACACTGTTTCAAGCTTTCACGGTTCATAACTATACTTAAAATAACCAGTGGTAGAAATTGCCAGTGGTGGTGGTTCTGCAGTTAACCCGCGATCATGGTGCTTGCAACAGCGTCGAAATATCGGGAGCTCAAAATAACCAATAATCACGGAAGATATCCCGTAAGTGAGTATCCCCATGGAAAAGGCTCAAGGTTGTACGTCATAATCAATCCACGAGAAAGATTATACTATCGCAGTCTGTAAACTAAATCTATCGATATTCTGTCAATGTTTCCCAACACTACTCGCTACTGGTCCTGTCTAGTGTTCATATTATACGTAGATGAATCTGTACAGACGTAGGATTAATCTCCAACTACCTACCCGTTTTATTGTCTTACAATATAAGTTAATTAACTACATCAATATTTAACTTTTAATATTAGTTTTTGTTACAAATATAATCGGTGAATGATTGGAAGCTCGTCCTTATTAAAAATGCTATAGTTTTTATAGATTTTTTTTGCCTTCCTTGAGACTTGCAGTTGTCTTAATTAATTTTCTGAAGGTTATTAGTTCAATACCTTTTAAAGTGGCTCCATTTGTGATATTAGTCAGTTATTGGTGTCGATTCTGTTGTGCAAAAACTAAACTTAATTTAGGCTATTGCTATCTTTTACTAATAGGCAGTGCGAGAAAAGGACGGCTATAGCTATGAACTGAGTTAGAGATGTCAAACTAGTTTATGCCTTGCGCTTCACCGTGTTTTTAGTAGACATGTTTTTACGTGCACCCTTCATTTGTATAGAAATATTAGTTCCAACTAAATTTGACAGCTCTAAATTACGTCCGTCTCTTTCTCGTTTTATTAGAGAGAAAAAGATAGCAATAGCTTAAATTAAGTTTAGTTTGTGCACAACAGAATCGACACCAATGACTCCTTTTTATGACTTAACTCGATTCTCGACAACTCTCATCTAGTTGATACCAGCCACCATGCGAAGATCGTCGCTTCACCGAGCCTGTGGGCGTCCTAACTAACGTTTGCTGATTCGTGGTCTCCACTCAAGAACACGTCTTCTCCAGCGGTCATGGGTTCTACGGCTAATATGGCCGGCCCATTGCCAAGTTGACAATCTACAATCGTTAACGCTAGTAGAAAACTAATCAAATGTATGGGAATGACATCATCTCAACGTTAAATCATGTAATCAACACAAACGAACAGAAGATTCGTAGACAAGTTTGCATCATTCAAAATGATAGAATAGAATGTTATCGTTTCTACAATGTTGATCGCTATACTCCATGGTAGGAACTAAGAACGCTCACCATAGACTAAAGTTAAAGTGTAGATTTTTTCTACAGACATTAAAGAACGAGCGATCAGTCAGCTTGGCTACCAATTTAGCGCTTTCTACAATCACTTTCGCCGAGGCTTTTACGATTGTAGAAAGAAAATCGATATGAAACGTTTGTAACTTGGCTAGGCCTGCAGCTTAGTTATTTTGTGACCTATGTCGACAATTCTGTTGTAGCTACACGTATCTTCCATCTATTTACATAATAATAAAAACACTGTCCTCTATCCTCAGTCCAAGGGCGCACGAGAATATTTTTATTAAAATTAACATTGTGTAAAAATTTAATTACAGAAGTCCTCTCCGTGAATTTTTAGGGCTCGTCTGCGCAGTTGATTGTGTTAGACTAATTATCGTTTTAAAGTAAACTTTGTTCACGCTTGTCCCTCGTGGTATGAGTACTTATAAGTGTCAATTATCTTGATCTTTATGTAAAACCGTGTAAATTGAATTCAATTTCGTCTCAGACTGAATAATTTAGAGAGCAATGACGTGTATTAATGAGATTATTGTATGGATGGGTGTTTGCGTGATGAGACCGGGATTAGACCTTGCGTTAACCTTTCGATTTTGATGACTGATTCTTTTGAGTGTTGATTTTTACATTGATGGACACCCTCTGAACTACTCTGAGTTATTTTCCCCAGACTTGTTAAAATAGACTTCTCACCGCAACTGTTCCCTGATTATCATAATCATTATCTTGATACTTGTTACTTGGGGTTAGCGTATCATGTCTTTATGAGTCGCGAACTTACTAGCCATATCAACTTTCACACAATCCATCTATAATGTTTTGGTCTTTCACCATTCATACAAAAAAGAAAAAAGAAAAAAAAGAAGAAGAAAGAAAAAAAAGAAAAGAAAAAGTGAAGAAGAATATTACTATATTCCTCACGATTTTTTCAATATTCTTCCGCAACGGTGATAAGATAAGGCAGAGGTGGACCATCGCCAGTGAGCAATGAAAAATAATTTGCCTATGAGTCACCGGTTCATAATGATCCAAAAACAAACGTGGAGGGAGATTTTAGTGTTTACTTACTAATAAATGGGTAAAATACTTCTAAGAAAAGTGGTTTTGCCAAATCCTGCTTGTGAGTCTATTTTCTATACAAGGAAGCCCTTACATACAGTTCACATGAATTCACTTGATACCATGACAACCAATGATATTATATAGTAAAAAGAGGTAGATATCGCACTGGCACGCACAAATTGTTGAAGACAAAGTGACACAATTGTTGCACTTTGATAGCTAGCTATCTCTTTCTATCTTATACGTTCCGTATTATCTATCGCTGTCGTAGTTTTAAATTACTCGCAACGATATCTGAACGCCATTCAGTATGAACATGACGTATATTCTTTATAATATCACCGATGACACTATCAAATGTCGTCTGTCACCTGTCAAGACCTTGCATGAACGCAGAATAATCTAATCTTTAATTATGTGTATTTTAACGTATTACCTACCTCCCCCCATAACACCAATTGTCTCATAACCAAAATATTTCATTTATTATACATACACACACATTTTTTTTCAAAATGGCGTCGTCGCTATCTTGCCGCGTTTTCATAAGTATTCGTGGGTGTACAAATTTATTGCGCATGGATAAGCATCGTGAACAAAATGTTTGTAATTTCAGCAATTTTTCTTTTTAAGTGGACCCCGCTTGTTTCCAGAATTGGGACTCTAATATTGTTGAATAAATAAACACTTATTGTACTATGTTGTAGATTTGAAGCATTCATGTTTGTTTTATGGAAATAGTGTGTGTAATTTGGACCATTTTGAGTGTGGGAGTGAGTGTGTGCATATTTCGCGCGTCCTCTAAGATACTGTTATAGGGCAAAAAATCATCAACATCATTCATTGCCCGTATCTCAATATATTTGAGGTCAGTGTAGCATTGTCTTCTCTATTACACGTCATTATAGGGCAAATATTTAAGGTTTTTAGATAATATACCCCACTCAACTTCAATTATCCTTGCTCTGTTATTGGAAAAAAACGTCATAATTATGTGTACAAAGAAAATAAGCCACCGAATGGCACAAGCGACAGTTTTTAAGAAAAAAAAAAATGTTTATGAAAATGTTTTAGAGGAGCTCGTGGCTAAATAATAACAGCCGCTCGGGTCGATCGTTAGGTTAGGTTAGGTTGCCTAGGTTGATCTGTGGATGGGTGACCACCCATTACATAGCGAGTTTCCTCCGTGCCTCGGAAAGCACGTTAAGCCGTTGGTTCCGGCTGTCATTTGTAGATCTTTGACAATCGTCAGGTAGTTAGAGGCCCCAAAAGTCAGACAACCAGTCTTACTACGGGGTATCGTATTACCCGGCACTAAATGGGTTGTGGAGGTCAGATAGGCAGTCGCTCCATGTAAAGTATTCAGCTTATTATATATAGGTATTCAGCTGCATCCGGTAAAACTGGAAGCCGACCCCAACATAGTTGGGAAAAGGCTAGGCAGGTGATGATCGGTAAGCACACAAATCACTTTTCACACCACCTGCTCGAAAATGTCAAATTATATGTCAAGCAACCTTAACCTAAAGTGAGTCATTAGTGGCCGGGGGCACAGCCGATCAATAATGTTGTACTGGATTTCATTATGACCCGCTGGTCAATAATGTGATTTGAATTTGGAATCTCACATGCTCAGCTAAATTGGCAGTTTAGTACTAACAAACACCCTTTGGTGCCAGAAAGAGGAAAGCTATTCTCGATACCCTTACTACGCGTGGATGATATTCTCGATTTCCTACAAAATCATAACGACTGCTTCTTCATATCGTTGCCATGTGTTCGAAGACATAATATTGTAAGAATAATTAGATAACTACGAACCATTTTTTAAAAGGAATGGAATTACATTAAAACTGGCATTCATAATAACAAATACCGTACCGCGCCGTAGTACCGTAACAGTAATTGGCTGTAACTTTAGTTAATTATTCTTACTGTTTGTTTATTTAATAAATACTTTGTTTTTCGTACTATGGCTATTATTTTCTCAATGTAGGTGTAAAAAGTAGAGTATCCTCCTCTGGGCTAAAGGTGTCTTTGCCTTGGGCTAGCTTGAATCCCTCGCTGCATTCAGGATTCTTGTATTAACTCCCTCGCTTCGCTCGTGAGTTAAATCCCGAATCCTTCATTGCGCTCGAGATTCAATATGACGCCCGTGACATAAGACACAACTTTAGCCCCTCGGTGCATAATCTACTATTAGATTCCTATGTCTCAAAACTGCTATTTTTGTGTTACGACAGTTGTTTAGCGGACATGCTATTTGAGGTTGAGGGTGTAAAAGCCTGAAATCGCGTCTTCCTTCAACAAAACTATTGATCTAGAAAGTCTTATTGACCAATAGCAGGAATGAAACTGACAATAGCGAAGATGACACTATAAAACAATAACTCCAAGACACCTATCTAAAAAAAAACACTTTATTTAGGGCCTGAAAACCCGATTTATTTTCAATTAATTGCCAAATTCGATTTTTAGTTGCTTGGAAATCAATAAATGATTGAGTAATAATTGAGATGAATAAACAGTGACGTCACAGTTGGCTATTGAGAGCACCGCGTTTTGACAGCTCCTAAAAAGTATCTCAATTGATTGGTGTGTCATCTACCCCATTGAACTAATACTACAACAACAGTCCATAACGTCCACTGCTGAACATAAGCCTCTCCCATGATGGGAGGAATTTGCCGTAATCTCCACGCTTGGCAGGCGGATTGGAGATCGCAGTGATGACAGACTAACAGAAAACGCTGCTGCCCATTCTCAGGCCTACGGAGGCGCAAGGTGTTCTGCCTCAGACATTAGTCGCCTTATACGACACCCGTGAGTGTAAAGGGTTGGTTCTATTCTACTCTGCCGGATACCACACGGCTTCTTTTGAACTAATAGTCAGTTTCAATTAGAAGAGCACCATACTAGCCTAGCATGGCACATTGTAATGGTTTTTTCCAGTCATAAAAAGATGTAAGTACATAGCTTTCCTTTTCAAGAGGCATTTCTCTTCTTTCTCGTGAAGTTAGGCCTATACCTGGTGTTGGAGTTTTTATGACACCCATGGGCCTAAAGACTTGATATATGTCTCTCAGGCATGCTGGTTTCCTAACGATGTTTTCCTTCACCGAAGCAAGTAACATGAATCCGAAAAAACAGTGTGCCTTGGGCATTGGGTTAGGACTCTGTATAAAGAGGTGTATTTAAACTTTAAGTTTTTCATGGGAATTGTAATTTGTCGATTGTATTGGCAAAAGGAATCGGATGTTACTTTTGAATTTACAATACATCTCGTTTTGAAGATAGGTCGTTTTAAGAGCCTATACTACCTCAGATTAGCAACTCTATTTGTGGTGGTTCAAATTTCGTTTGTAATACTGTTAGAATAAAGTTCTAATCAGCTTGCACTACAAAGCGGTTGTTACGTCAGTCACTGCGGCCGAATAGTGCGAAATGAGTGGTTTTTATTCTTTATAAAATCAAATTTTCGTCTTTAGGAAAAAATAAAAAACGTAAGACCTGATTTATAGTTAGTTCAGTTAGTATGCAAAGTTTCATGATCTAATTTGAAGTACTTTTTGAAGACCAGCGCAGCGGTTTATTGTTCGATTTGGAGGTAACTTTGGGATTTTTTTCTATCGAGAAAATTTTATGAAATCGTGTTTTCACTAAACATAAGACCTAACTTCAATCCTCAACTTTACCATATATTTATTTCAAAATTAATGCTGCAGTATTTTAGGCGTAACGGAGGATCATGATAAGCCATTTGAGGTAGATCTTGAAAACGTTTAGCGCTTTAATTTCACAAAAAACAATACCTTTTATACACTTCGAGAACTTGATACTGCATCAACAATATTGTTATTTAAATCTCAGGCTTTACCAATCCGACGCACACCACTAATTGGCACAAATGAGACGTTGCCGCCATATTGATAACCTGGTTACAAAAGCCGCGCACTGCACTTGAGGATTAGCAACGGACTCGCATTCTTGCATCTAACTATGATTGTGATTGCTATCAATGACTTACGGCTGCTTTGTTCCAATGTACTCCATGTGAAGTACTTGCAACAGCGTTTCCCTTCGCTAGGCTAAATGCTACTAGTGTGAAATGTGAATGTTTTAGGTATGAGCAATACTTAGGCTTTACGGTCTATATTGTGATCAAGGCAATGGAATGTACAGTGGAAAGGCTTGCAGCAGGAGACCGCCCATAGGTTAACGTAGCAATATGAAAACATCATGCCTGTAAACCCCGACAGATTAGGCAGATGTGGACCATCGCCAATGAGCAATGAAAAGTTCAAGAGCTTGTGAGTCACCGGTTCTTAAATGATCCAAAACCGAATATGGAGGGAGACATTAGCGAGTACTTAAACTACAAAGTCTTGAGAAACAAATCCACTCAATTTTCTCAAATCATCAAGCAAGACTTGCTAACGTCGTGCTAGCGTCAAATTCCCATGCGATTCGTCGAGCATTCGACATTTAAAAGTCAATGATATTATATAGTAAAAAGAGGTAGATATCGCACTAGCACGCACAAATTGTTGAGGACAAAGTGACACAATTGTTGCACTTTGATAGCTAGCTATCTCTTTCTATCTTATACGTTCCGTATTATCTATCGCTGTCGTAGTTTTAAATTACTCGCAACGATATCTGAACGCCATTCAGTATGAACATGGCGTATCTTCTTTCATCATCATCTTCCTTCCCTTATCCCATGTTACTTGGGGTCGGCGCAACACGTTTTCTTCTTCCATTCTCCTCTGTCAACCGTCACGCAATCATTTACACCTTTTTCCCTCATATCATTCCTCACACAATCCATCCATCTTTTCCTTGGCCTTCCTCTCGCTCTCCATCCATCCACATTTATATTCATCACTCTTTTACACGAGTAAAGCAAACGGTAGGCCGAATCTTCCTGTGAGCGTCGATGGAGTTAGTGACCATAAGGGAATAGCGAATGTTTTTAGGGAGCATTTTTCTATACAGTCTCCTATGGGGTCGGCAGGTGCAGTGTTCAGTGCTGGGTTGCCTAATGAGGTTGTTGGGGTTCGATACTTGGCCAAAGACGTGGCGTCAATTATCAAGAATATGACGAGAGGTAAATCCCCTGGGCATGACGGTCTCAGCATTGAACACCTGCAACATGCTGGCCCACATATTAATCGAGTCCTCGCGATGTTTTTCTCGCTGTGCGTGAGCCACTCTTACCTGCCCTCGGATCTTATGAGGTCTATGGTGGTGCCTGTTGTGAAAAATAAAACCGGTGACCTTGCTGATAAAGCGAACTATAGGCCTATTTCGCTAGCCACCATCATAGCCAAAGTGTTTGACGGTTTGCTTAATACACAGTTGGGTAAGTATGTAAACCTGCATGATAACCAATTTGGTTTCAGACCACACCTGTCTACAGAGAGTGCCATACTGTGTCTTAAGCACACCGTCAGATACTATACAGACCGTAGGACTCCCGTATACGCGTGTTTCCTCGACTTATCCAAGGCTTTTGACCTGGTTGCGTATGATATCCTGTGGGATAAGCTCGCGAGTATTAATCTGCCGCGTGAACTTGTGGCTATCTTCAGGTATTGGTATGCGCATCAGGTCAACAGTGTCAGGTGGATGGAGGCAGTGTCGGAGCCGTATCGGTTGGAGTGTGGGGTGAGGCAGGGCGGCCTGACCTCGCCCACCCTTTTCAACCTCTACATAGATGCACTCATTGTCGCGCTCAGCAGTGAGCATGTCGGTTGTCATGTTGACGGTGTATGCGTCAACAATTTAAGCTATGCTGACGACATGGTCCTGTTGAGCGCGTCGGTCTGTGGTCTAAGGAGGTTGCTACGAATATGTGAGGATTATGCAGATGAGCACGGTCTAAAATATAACGTCTCAAAAAGTCAATGCATGGTCTTTGCGTCAGGTGGTGCTAAGTGCCCTGAAACGGTGCCTCCGCTTTATCTGAATGGTTTACCTCTGGATAGAGTGGATCAATTTAAGTACCTTGGGCATTTAGTCACGTCTGATCTCAGGGATCATGCGGACATCGATCGGGAGCGGAGGGCTTTGTCGAAAAGAGCAAACATGCTCGCCCGCAGGTTTGCACGTTGTTCAAATCTAGTTAAAATCACCCTGTTCAAGGCGTACTGCACCTCTCTACACGTGCAGTCTGTGGGCTCGCTACACACAAGCTAGCTACAACACCCTCCGCGTCCAGTATAACAATGCGTTTAGGGCAGTGTTGGGGCTGCCTCGTTTCTGCAGTGCCTCGGGCATGTTTGCGGAAGCGCGCACCGACTGTTTTCACGCCACCATGCGCAAGCGGTGCGCGTCCTTGGTGCGCAGGGTGCGAGCCAGCTCCAACACTGTCCTGGCGATGATTGCGGGGAGACTTGATTGTCCTTATATGAGGCACTGCTGTAACCGGCATGTTGCTTATACCTAATGTTTACATATAATTATATACGATTGTTTTGACATATTTCTTATAATTTCACATATTGTATTTGATCATTAATTTTGACATTTAAATTTATTGTAATTCCAAATTTTGTATTTGACAATTTATTTTGACATTTATTTATTTATTTCTTAATGTAATTCTGCAATTTTAATTATATTTGTTTGTATTTTTGTTTAATATGGGTCTCGGACCTGAAATAAATGATTTTATTTATTTTATTTATTTTAGTCACATGCGATTCTTCCCTCCTCATCACATGCCCATACCAAGACAGTCGATTCCCTTTTAACTTTTCTGTAACTGGCGCAACTTTCAAACTTCCTCTAATATACTCATTCCTTATTTTATCCATTCTTGTCACACCACACATCCACCTCAACATTCTCATCTCCGCTACATGCAATCTTTTTTCATCCATCTTCTTCACAGCCCAACATTCCGATCCATACAGTACGACAGGTCTAATCACGGACTTGTATATTTTCCCCTTTAACTTGAGAGGCATCCGTGAGTCGCAAGTTGTTCCAGTGACCTGTCGCCATTTCATCCATCCTGAGTTGATCCGGTGCGTTACGTCACGGTCTACTTCACCATCGCCTTGGACAAGCGACCCGAGGTACCGGAAATCGGAACAGATCGGTATGGGTGTTCCGGCAAGAGTTATGGGCGTAGGACTGGAGAGACCGCCGAAATCACAGAATAGGTATTCTGTTTTGGACCTACTTAATTTCAGGCCAACATTCTCCAATCTTTGCCACCACACCTCCAATCTGTTCTGGACCTCTAGGCCACTCTCGGCAACCAACACAATGTCGTCGGCAAACAGCATACACCAGGGAGCCTCTTCCTGAATGTCCGACGTAAGTGCGTCCATTATCAGCAGGAAGAGGTAGGGGCTTAGAGCCGACCCTTGGTGCAAGCCGACAGCCACATTGAAGCTGCCGGTAGTGCCCGCTGTAGACCGGACTTGGGTACTACATCGACTGTACATCGCTCGGATCAACTGCACATACTTCCCAGGCATACCTTTCTCTTTCAGGGCCCACCACAAAACCTCACGAGGTACCCGGTCGTATGCCTTTTCGAGGTCGATGAACACCATGTGCAAGTTTTTGTGCGCACTTCTGTATTTCTCGCACAGCTGGCGGATGGCAAAAATGGCGTCCGTCGTTCCTCGACCAGGCATAAAACCGAATTGATTTTGTGAAATTTCGCTCTCTTCTCTCAGTCGTCTTTCAATAACTTTCTCCCAAACTTTCATACTATGTGCCATTAGCTTTATTCCTCTATAGTTATTGCACTCCAACACATCACCTTTGTTTTTAAAGATGGGCACCAGCAAACTGTTGCACCATTCGTCAGGTATGGCTTCTTCCAGCAACAACTTATTGAAAAATAAAGCTAACCACGTCCATCCATCCACCCGTAATAACTTCCAAACTTCAACTGGTATACCGTCAGGTCCTAATGCTTTACTATTCTTCATTCCATTTACTGCTACTCTCACTTCATCCATACTAACCATTCTCACTAGCCCCTCATTCACTGGTTTATTGTCCAGCACACCATTCCAGTCATTTTCTTCATTCATCAGTCTTTCGAAGTACCCCTTCCACCTATCCTTTATTTTCTCATCATCCGCCAGAACCATTCCACCTTCATCTTTTACGCATTTTATCTGACATACATCCCTCGACTTTCTTTCTCTAGCTCTCGCAAGCCGATATAGGTCTTTTTGGCCTGCTGGATACTGCTGGTTATCAAGTGCGTCATAAAGCTTATCCTGGGCTTTTGCTCTCGCTATGGCCACAGTTTTCTTCGCTTTTTTCTTAATAGCATCATACTCACTCTTCCTTTCAGCTTTCAGACTAACACTTGCAACTTCAACACTCTGCCATTCCTTGAATTTCCTCTTCTTTTCCTTCAACACATTCTGAATTTCTGTTGACCACCACCATGTATCCCTATCTATCGTACCCCTTCCTTTCGTCTCTCCTAAAATATGCTTTGCTACACTCCTAATATAACCAGCCATCTCATTCCAACATTCATTTACACTTCGCTTGTTCATGTCTCCCATCTCTATCATTTTATCCACCACTCGCTCTTTAAATTCTTTCGCACAATCATCCTTCTCTAACATATGCCATTTTATTTTTGGGGGGGGTCTTTCTTTGATGTTTTTGGGTTTAATTTGTACGTCTAATTCCAGAACCAGGAGTCTGTGCTGTGAGATCAAGTCTTCTCCTGGTAGGACTTTGCAGTCTTTGATGCATTTTAACTTACTTCGTCGGATTAAAAAGTAGTCTATTTGCGTTTTGTGATTACCACTCTTGTATGTAACTAGGTGTCCGTCGTTCTTCTGGAACCAAGTGTTGGCTACTGCTAGGTCAAATGCGGTAGCAGATTGTAGTAAGGTTTCTCCCTCGTTATTTTGACTCCCAAATCCCCATCCTCCATGCACTCTTTCATAATTCCCTCTCATTCTTCCCACATGTCCATTAAAATCACCTCCAACAATTAACTCATCATGTACCGGGATGTTCATCAGAACGCTGTCAAAATCCTCCCAAAACTTTTCTTTTACACTAACATCACATCCAACTTGCGGTGCATACACACTAATTACATTCAGCATTACATTTTCTATCATAACTTTTACAACTATCAATCGATCATTAATTCTTTTTACATCCATCACGCTTTCTTTCAACTTACTATCTAACACTATTCCCACGCCATTCCTTTTCCCGTCACTTCCACAGTAGAAAAACTTGTATCCCTCACCAATTTCCCTCGCTTTTGTCCCCTTCCATTTCGTTTCTTGCAAACACGCCACATTTATTCGTCTTCTTTTGAGTACATCCGCTAATTCTCTGGCTCTTCCAGTCATGGTCCCAACATTCCAACTACCATACCTCAATCTCACTTCCGGAGCTCGCTTCTCACGTTGCACCCGCCCGGGGTGGTGCAACAACCCTTGTCCACTTCCCGCAGGAGCCGGGTGCTGCCCCTGCGCGTCGCCTGTGGGGTACGCCCTAGTCCTATCGCGCATTCTATTTTCACTAGTCATGTTGCAAATGGATGTGGCTTTAGTTTTACAGTCGGCCGCCTGCCTGACACTAACCCTCTTTGGGAATGCTGTTGTTGGTGATTTACCCGTCACCATTCGGGAACCCAAGGTGCTTTATGGTATGCACTGGGTCTTATGCTCCCTTAGTCGCCTCTTACGACACCCACGGGATGAGATGGGGTGGCCACATTCTTAACCCGGGACCGCACGGGACCGTATCTTCTTTATAATATCGGACGGGGGCGTATCTTCTTTATAATATCATTGTTAAAAGTGATAACTTGATACTCGAAATTCAAAACTTCCAAACGCTCCCGATCCGCAAACAAACGCAAATAAAAATTGTGAAGTCGTAACAAATGTCGTCCAATCAAAATTTCACGAAGCACATCGTTGGAAACCATAATTAAATTATACATTCATGCATAAAATAGCCGTTACTGTGTTATGGCGGGCCGTGCGTGCGATTAACAGATTACACGATCTCATCCCGGTCAAATCTGTGTAGTATTCTCAGTGTCAGTAGATTATAGTATCTTTTCGCTGCTTTGCGGAAAAATATCGTTCTAGGGGATTTTTTTTCAAGGAAAGAATTACCAATAGGTACTGCGTAATTTTGGAAACCGAGAGACATTATACAGCCAAATTAGTAGTAGGTAATAATAAATGAACATAGTTTGATGTCTCTCCATTGATTTCCTTTCATGTTTGAAAATTAGAATGGGGAAAAAATGACAAAAGTTATAATTTTGTGGGAATAAGAAATAAATGCTAGCAGCCCTGAGTATCTCTGCACATCTAAATGTATTCTTTGCATTAAAACGACGGCAAGTTTACATCGGTTAAAATCTCCGCAATCATTTCTTATTTTAAATCGTGGCGATGTTACATTTGTTATAAAGGAAGATGGCTACTAATGGCCGTTATTATTTTAGTTGATTTTTGGTTGCTTGCACTTTATTTTATGGTACGCGGGAGACTTTTTAATAATTTATGCCTTTATAAGACTTCTTGCAAAGGTTGTGCTGCCACTGATGTAAATCTTGTTTAAAACAACCGTTAAATAAATAAATTGATGGGCTTGCATAATAAATAAAATCTAACGAATATTAAAGCGTATTCTTTAGTAGACTGGGGACTTATCGTGTCCTGTCTGTCCTTTTGTTTTCACATTACAAAAGCCGATGGACACTACTGAAAGTGTCAAACAGGTCGCCAAATGGGCCGACTCAATTTATATGACCATCAACACGCTAAGAAAACGACAAATAAATGTTTCGTATTTCTGCAACGATATTTACCAAAGTTGCCACCATCTTTTCGGTAGCTTATGTCAATCCAATACATTTTTCATCGTTATCTATCTTCTATAATATAAAAATGAATCACAAAATGTGTTGGTAAGCGCATAACTCAACAACGCCTGGACCAATGTGACCAATTTTTTTTTTAAATGTTCGTTGGAGTTCAAGGATGGTTTTTACGGCGAGAAAAAGAAAAAAAAAGGTAGGTAGGTAGTAGGTAGGTAGTAGGTAGGTAGTAGGTAGGTAGTAGGTAGGTAGTAGGTAGGTAGTAGGTAGGTAGTAGGTAGGTAGTAGGTAGGTAGTAGGTAGGTAGTAGGTAGGTAGTAGGTAGGTAGTAGGTAGGTAGTAGGTAGGTAGTAGGTAGGTAGTAGGTAGGTAGTAGGTAGGTAGTAGGTAGGTAGTAGGTAGGTAGTAGGTAGGTAGTAGGTAGGTAGTAGGTAGGTAGTAGGTAGGTAGTAGGTAGGTAGTAGGTAGGTAGTAGGTAGGTAGTAGGTAGGTAGTAGGTAGGTAGTAGGTAGCTTATGTGACGCAGACGAAGTTGCGTGGGTCAGCTAGTTTCTGATAAAATGTCACTCTAATTACAGTAGGGTCAATGTAATAGACCACATTTTTTGACATCTGTCTGTTTAGTAGTACTACATTTTAAAGTTACCTACCTTATTTTGTCATTATTACAATAGATAAGTAATCGTAATTGAAAAAAGTTAAGCAATTGTGCAGTTCTAACAAGGTTACGTTGTTGTATTTTGATGAAATGTCAAATGTGGTCTATTAAATTGGCCCTACTGTAGGCCCTCAGTAGTCTAATACAGCTTTGTAAACCTTGGATCCATGATTTAACTGAGAAATATATAATCCGCCATGCCTTAAACTTGGATATCTACTAAGTAAGGGAAAATGAGCGAAAACTAAGAACTAATTATAAAGAAAAACTGTTGATGGGCCATAATTTACAAAAACCATTACATCAATATTTTAGAATGTTTATGTCGAATATTTATTTCCCGATCCAAATCTATTAATAATCAGTTCGATGTTCAAAAAGGCGGAACATGACCTATGACCGAATCTGCCACAGATAACGCAAGATTAATGACCGACACATGAACGAATTGAACGAATGTTTTATAAGAACAAAACTTTATTGCATTTCCTTTCACGGGCGGGGCGTGTAACAAAATTACAATTAACATGATTTACAAACTGCATAAATAACACTTCAAATTATTAAATACGACGCCTCGAGACATAACACCAGTTTTACCGTTCCCCTTCAGTGTTACTAGCTCATGAATCGAGAATTCCCAGATTTTTTGTTTTGATATCTTGTCGTTGGCGATTTAATGCATCGATGGGTTCTGATCGATATGTATGTGTTTGATATCGTATTAATTACTAAAGATCTTGAAGTTTTTGTTTTTGGGACACGGACGTTCGTGATTGATTCTTGTAAATAAAGGTATCGAGACATCTTTACAACTCCCATACTTGGAGGAAAAGTTTCGCATAAACTTGGGGCTCCATTAAACTGTCGCTAAACATTGTTATTTATATTTTTGCAATATCACACCGCGCGGGAGTAAAAGAGACGGTATTCTCTGTCCTTTTTTCAAAGTTATTGGTTTGTTAAAGATTATCTCAACAGTGAAGAGTGCTTTCGATATTGCTTGTTTTACATCGAATATTAATTCTTTGGCAGTGTACGAACTCCTATAAAGTGCTACAATACACGTAAAGAGACAAAAAATGGGCACTTAATGATCAGATCCCGACTACTTTAGACCTTAGTGAGGGATAATTTTATTGCAGAATTTATTTTTTGAAAAATTCACGAGAATTTTGTAATGAAACTCGTGAATTTTATTTAGCGTTAGTATTTCTTTTTAAATTATTTATACACTCATTTACGGGAGGCCAGCTCAGCACGAAACAAGGATTAGTTTTTTTGAGTGCAACATTTATTTTTATATTGTTTTTTTTTTTTTCGATTATTTCGCAATGAGGGATTTTCTTTTTAGCTCTTCCCTAGTCGCTGGATAGATGGCGCTAGGAGTAATGCAAGGAACGGAACCTAAAAAAACTGATTTTAACAAAGCGCGAGAAATGTTGGTTATATTCGGAAGGTTAAGCAAATGAAAGTGTCAGTCAACGAGAGTATGTGACGTGACACAATGTTTTTTTTTCAAGCGTTTTGGCTTTGGCATAGTAAGTTCAACGCCATCTATAGAGTTCTTAGAAACTAAGTTTTTTTTTTAAAACCTCAAAAGGAAAACCTCTCATTGTAATTGTATTATCAGCTAAATGGAAACATCACAACCTTGCTTAAACTAATCTGTACACCGAATAACTTAGTATTTCAAAACATAATCGATATCGCATACGTTGAGTCATTAATCGCCTACACTTTATCGAACGGCGCGAAAATGTACACAAATCACACCTCTCGAACGCCATCTTTTTTTTTCTTTTTTTTTGTGAACCCAACGCACTGAGAACGCGTTCTTCCAGTGGGTTTTTTACTTTTTCGCGCCTTTTAGTGTTTTTTTCTTGTATACGAAGTTAATGCCGTTTAGGATGCGGGGTAAAGGTAAAATGTCTTATGTGCAGTCTAGAATGGTAATCTTGTGTAGATGCTCGTGTTGTACGTCCTATTACTTTGTTATGTAGAGTAAGTAAGCGGTATTCGTAATCGTTATGAATTTAGTTTTTTTTTTTATATTGATGAGTGTTTCAGTTCATTGCAGTAGACATGTGTGACAATACTGAATGTTCATGGAAATTACAGAACATATGACCTTTATGGTGCCTAATTTCCAAAGTCAGATGTGCTTTTTTGACAAAATGGATTTCGAAGAATTCTTTCGTTCATGAGCTATCAGAAAGATATCAGTTTAACATCCTGAATGGCGTACATTTTTCACGGTCACCACTTTACAGTGGAAATTTTACAAAAAACTTTGTAAGTTGGTTTTCTCCAAAACAACCCGGTTTGGACTCCAAATTAGGTCTAGTATCACACATTTCAAGGAATGCACCCAATTACCAATCAGCCTGTACATCTACATATTTTTATTGAAGTTCGATCAAATTGGTGATTGAGTCTTTCTTCTTTTCCGTTGCATATTATAAACGTGTTATACCATCCATTGGGTGTAGAACTGGTTGAAATATTGCAAATCAACTATTTTTTTTGCAATTAGCAAAATTGTAAAATCTAAATTATCACCGCGGGCCTATTAGTGTTTCTGTAATGACAAGTGGAACCAAACGTTATTTATGTCTATGGCAACATTTGCAACTTTGAAATTAGAATATCAAAAAGTCCGTATGCTAATAGATGAAATAAAAAAGTCATCAATTCTTTGTACAATTTAATTTTATTGGTTTCTATTGCTATTCTGACAGATTTCAATTAATATAAATGTTTTAATGTAGAAATGTAGGAAGCTCTTGTCTTTACAATTAATTGGTATCTTTTTAAGAATTAAAAAGTTTGTGGATTATTAGAAAACTAACATCGGCAATGCCTTTGGAGCGTATTATGGTGTTGCGCATTCGATCGAGCTACTTTGTCTAAGTTATAAATATTAAACCTACCGGAATTAATAATTGAATGATGTAGAAAATCATCGAAATTGTTTATGTTGTTTAAAAGAAAAACGCGGACGGACACCTAGATAATAATATAGGTAGATGTTTTTTACATATTTTGACTCTATGATTAATTTTTTACTGCACGGTTGACACACTGGCTGAGCAATTGGCTTTTTTGCTACGTGTGAACCCGCGGGTTCGATCAAGTAAACTCTCCCACGATACAGGAAAAATACTAAGTGTGGGCTATAATTTAGGAGTTTACTTACATTCCTTTCTATTAGAATAATAATAAATGTGGTCCAATATAATTAAAATAATTGTGATTTCCAAAGAAGGTTAGTTTCCTTACATTGTTTATGGACATTTGATGTGCCAATTTTATAACTTATTCTTAAACTTTCAACGTGTATGTGACAGCTCTAAATTTTGTGTAGACTCGTAAAGAGAAATGAAGATGTAAAATTGTTTGGGTCATGAGAAACGGATTATTATAGTCTGGCAACAAATCGACATTTAAATTAAAATACATCTTCTTCGCGAGTTACCAATCTTGCAACACTAAAGTTAATTGAAACGCAAGTATATAATAATTAATATTGAGTAAAGGCGAGTACGTTTTTTTGAAGTAGTAAACAGAAGGGGCAATAAACAGGTAATATTAGCCGTGGAAGCAATGACCGTTGGGTTCTTGAGTGCAGACCGCGAATTGGCAAACTTAGGGCAGATTCCGTTACTGAAAGGCTCCATTTAGCTCCAAACAACAAGACCGCCGCCGCCGGGCATGTCAGCAATTTTCACGTACGACGCTACGGCGACGGCTCCAGAGAAGGTGTTTAAGTGAGTGGAGCAACGATCTTCGCAGGCTGGCTGATAGCTGGAAAGACTATGGACACTATGGTCCATAGCTGTGGACAGTTAGGTATGAGTAATGCAAGGTCAGACCCCTAAGTTCAGGTTTTCTCAAAATTATTGAATGACGGATCCTCCATAGAATAGAATAGGGTAGATGATACCATAAAACAATAATTCCAAGACACCAATCTCTAAAAAAACACTTTATTTTGGGCCTGAAAACCCGATTTATTTTTAATTAATTGCTAAATTAGATTTTTAGTTGCTCTGAATGAAATCAATAAATAGTCGAGTCATTGAGTTGAAAAAACATTCTCGCCCCCCCCCCCCCTTCCCTATGACAAACAACGCTCCAGCGCTAGACCCATTTGACCCCTTCAGGGTTATCTCTAGCACCTTTGCAGTCTTCCACTCCCCAAGAGGGCATCAAATGGCGAGAGACATAATCGCCTGCAACGGCGACTTCTTCGCCTTGCTCCAAGTATACAACGCGTACCCGGATGTTACGCAATCCCTTCATAACCTCCCCCATAACAGGAATCCATAGAGCTCCTCCCCCCTTGTAGATTTAAACCGAAATCCCTAAAAATAGGGACCTTCAACGCCGAAGGCCTGAATGGCCAACGTGATGAGATCGCCACTTTCCTCCGCGACCATCAACTAGACATCCTCCTAGTCCAAGAGACCTTCTTCAAACCCCACCAGCGAGACCCTAAAATTGCCAACTACAGGTTAGTTCGCAATGACAGGACTCGCTGTCACAAGGGAGGTACTCTCATGTACTATAAATCTAGTCTGTACTGCATCCCCTTAGACCCCCCTACCCTCTCCAACTTCGAAGTCTCTGTCTGTCGGCTGGGCATGACAGGTCATCTACCTATTACGATCATCTCGGCGTACCTTCCGCCTCCTAACTCCAACACCGATTCTGTGGCGATTAACGCCTCCATCAAGGATGACCTCACTACCCTACTCAACCTAAGTGACTCCGTCCTTCTGGCGGGGGATCTTAATGCAAAGCACCCCGCATGGAATAGCCGCTTGTCCAATACCAGAGGTAATGTCCTCTACAACCTCTGCTCCTCCCTAGATTTTGATGTCATCGCTCCGATGCATCCCACACATTTTCCAAATAACCCTAATCACACCCCCGATGTGCTAGACGTCGCGCTTCTGAAGAATGTAAACTTGCGATTACATTCTATGGAAACGATCGATGAGCTCAATTCGGATCACAGACCTGTGATTATAGAATTTGCCCCCAGATACGGTCCTTCTGACCCCTCTCAACCCCCCCCCCACCAAAGTAATCACGGACTGGGGGAAAGTAAGCGAATTGCTGAAATCCACCGAGTCCCCTCACTTAGATCAAATCCCCGACAACATAGTAACCGTAGCCGACACGGAGGCCGCGATCGGCTTGTTCACTGGCCACGTTCAGTCAATCCTGAGCGAATGCTCAAGGGAGGTTTCGGCGGAGGATCACCTCCGCTGGAAACTTCCGGATGACGTACGTGAACTGGTGACCGAGAAGAACGCGGCTATCCGTGCTTACAGAGCCTTCCCTTGTGCCAATAACAAAGTTTTTATGCGTCGCTTACAACGCAAAGTAAGTAGATGCGTCAAAGAACTGCGTGAAGAACAATGGGACAAGATGCTCGACGATCTAGAACCGACCCATCAGGCCTTCTGGAACCTGCAGAGGAAACTCCGCTCCTCTGAGGTCACTCCCATGCCCCCTCTCATTAACCCTGATCAGAGTGTCGCCTTCGACGACGACGATAAAGCCGAATGTCTGGCCGACAGTTTAGAGTCTCAATGCTCCCCCAGCACCCAGCCAGTAGACCAAGCTCACCTTGCTAAGGTGGATGCTGAAGTCGAACGCCGGGCCTCCTTACCCCCTGTCGAAGACCCTGATGACCCACTACCCCCAGTCACTCCAGACGAGGTAGAGGACATCATAAAAGGTCTCAAACCTAGGAAAGCCCCTGGCTCTGACAGAATCACCAACAAGGTGTTCAAACTTTTCTCCCCCGCCCTCATAGTATTACTAACCGCTATCTTCAATAGCGCCATGTCCAATAATATTTTCCCTCAGTCGTGGAAACAGGCTATCGTTATTGGTATTCCCAAACCGGGCAAGCCTAAATCTACCCCGAGCAGCTACCGCCCCATTAGTCTTCTCAATGTTATAGGCAAAATCTACGAGAGGCTTATTTATAAGCGTCTCAAGGACTACGCCGAGGCAAAGAGCTTAATTCCGAAAGAGCAGTTTGGATTTAGATCCCAACACTCTTGTGTCCAACAAGTGCACCGCATTGTAGAACACATCAGCGACCGCTTCCAGCGAAGCATGATGACCGGTGCCTTGTTCTTCGATATTGCTAAAGCATTCGACAAGGTTTGGCACAACGGGCTGATATACAAGTTGTATCGGCTCGGTGTGCCAGATCGTCTAGTTCTCATCCTCCGAGACTTTTTGTCGAATCGCACCTTCCAGTACCGCATCGAGGGTGCGCTTTCCGCCCCTCATCCGATTCGCGCCGGTGTCCCCCAGGGCTCGGTGCTATCCCCGTTAATATTCACGCTGTTCACTAGCGACATCCCAAAGAGCAATACAGCCCAGTTAGCCCTTTTTGCTGACGACACGGCCATTTATTGCTCTGGAAGGAATCCCTCAAAAATCGCCAGCACTCTCCAAACCTCCGCAAACGCCTTAGGCGATTGGTTCCGGAGATGGAGAATAGAAGTCAATCCCGACAAGAGCCAGGCGGTACTTTTCACCAGGCCCCACCGCACTGTTCCCCCGAACCCTAGTCCGATCACCATGTTTGACAAGCCGATCCCTTGGGAGACGCAAGCCAAATACTTGGGGGTCATCTTAGACCAACGCCTAAACTTTCGAGAGCACATAAGGACGGTACGCTCGCGTGCCGCGTTCGCTCTTGGTAGGCTTCACTATGTGCTGAATGCACGCAGCAAATTGTCACTTAAGTGCAAATTGCGTATCTACACCGCGTGCATTCGGCCTATCATGACATACGCGTGCCCCGTGTTCGCGCACTCAAAACCCTACCTAATCCACAGGATGCAGACCCTACAAAACCGTTTTCTCCGAAGGGCTACGGGCTCACCGTGGTACCTTAGGAACGAGCAACTTCACGTAGATCTTAAAATCCCAACCATTCAACAGTTCATGAAACGTCTTTCTAAGAGTTTCTTTGAAAAGGCCGAGAAGCATACCAACCCCTTGATCTGTTCAGCCGCCCATTATGCCCCATCTAAAATCTCCAAGATTCGCCGCCCCAGGCATACATTACTCATTCCCGATGACCCCACCACCCTCATTCAAGAAAGCTGTAGGGAAAGTAGCACTCTACCCACCGTGACGTACCGCGAGCGCGACCCCCCTGTAACATCACCGACCGACCCTTGCTCGACGAGCCAGCCCGCGCCGCTGAGCATGTAGCTTCAGATTCCCAAAATAATAATCCGACCCAGCCACCTTTGCTGCCCTCCCTCAATGACTCACTAAGCCGAGGCCCGAACTCCACAGGGAGTGCCCTTAGTGTTGTTCATTTAATTAAAAATCCTAGCTTGTAAGCCCTGGCTGGGGGCCTTAAAGTAATTTTTGGCTACCACAGGATAGTCCGGTTAAGCAGTTTGACAACCTTAACGTGTTGTGTCTGCAAGTGGTCCCATTTAAAAAAAAAAAAAAAAAACTTGAAAAAACAGTGACGTCACAGTTGGCTATTGCCATACAAAATCTATGAGAGAACCGCGTTTTGACAGCTCTTAAAAAGTAAGTCAATTGATTGGTATGTCATCTACCCCATCTACCCCATTGATCGAGGAAAATGATATGTCTTGGATATTTTAACCTTAGATTTTAACTCTTCATATTTCTATTAAAAATCAATACAGCTACCGATAGTTTTTCTATTTCCACCATGAATACATTCCCAACTTTCGAACTAAGCACAAAAATTACAAGTGTCCCCAAGGCAGAGAGTGTTTAAAAGAAACAAAAGATATAACGTTCGGGTGCTGAAAGTCGCAAACTAGTTTGCATTTTCAATTTTAAGACGATTTAAGTTTTAAGTTCTCTTTAAGTCGTTGGAGATTCCATTCGGAAGGGATTTATCGTTAAATGGTTCTGTTGCAGGAAATTTTCAGTTTGAAATCACGCAGTGATAGGCTAGTGGTGTGACCAACGAAATGCCGAGTCATAGGTCTTAAGTTTATTTATAGGATTTTTCGGATTCATGGGCGTATTGTTTTTATTATCACTTGCTTCGGTAAAGGAAAACGTTGTGAGGAAACCAGCATGCTTGAGAGGGGTCTATCCTTTATAGCAGAACTTTTTATGTCATAATATTACTTTGCATAACAGTAGATGGCAAAAACTTCATTTCGCAGAAAATCGTGTGGCAGACACTCATTTATCATACCTACATTCAAAACTCATAATTTTGTAAGTCAGAATCATCTTTAGGCATAAATTTCATATGCATAAGAATTAAAAGTAGAACCATCTTATGGAAGAAAGTTCACAGTCAGAATCATCTTTTGGCATAAATTTAATATCGATAGTCATTAAAAGGCAGAACTATCATATTACAGAAAGTTTACAGTTAGAATCATCTTTTGGCATACATTTCATTATGCAAAATAATGGAAAGCCTCATCTGATCTATCACATAACAAAAAAATCATAGTTTTAATAATTTTGTATTTCTTACCATACTTAATAATAAAATTAATAGTACATTATTTGTTTTCGCCACAAACATACGATGATAATGTTAATTGCTGCATATTTCTGATCAGGCAAGCATACATCATGCATGCAGCAAGCATGCAGTATGCAAACATGCAAACCAGCATACACCATGCGTGCAGCCAGCATGCAGCATGCAAGCAAGCATGCAGAATGCAAGCAAACATGCAGCAGGCATGGTTTCTGTCACGGCTCCGGCGCTGCAGGGTTTCGGCGGTACCACGCGAGCTTATCGCCGCAGATGTGTTTTACGCTCACCACCGCAGCTTCGGCTCAGCTACGGCGGCGTGCGTTAAAACCACCTGCTCCTCAGCTCACGGGCCGCCTCACCCTTCCGCGCCTTCGCGGATTTAAATTACACTCTAGGGGTAGGGCAGACAAGACTACGTGGAGTCGGTTTTCGAGCGATTCGTTTCTGTCACTAACTTTTTTAGCGTAACATATTGTCTTTGTAGGACAATATTTTTATTCAAATTTAAGGTTAAAATTGCTATTTTATAGAAATGTCAATAATTGCAAATGGAATTCTGCCATCTTCATAGTATGCCAAGTGAAATTGTACCAAATAATAGTCGCTCTAAATAATCATTATTCTAAACGAAATTATGCGGAATATGAACATTGCCAAAGGTAATTATGCCAAATAATATTCTGCCATCTTATAAGTACCTATGCCATTGTAAATTCGGACATACAAACATTCGGCCAAACAATAACTATGTTAAATATTTTTTATGCCTTAAAAATATTCGTTTAAAGAAGATTATGCCAAGTGTGTTATGCCAAATAAATTTCGGAGCATCAAGATTCTGCCAGATAGAAGGAACCCGCTTGAGAGATATTTCTCGGCGGCATGTAAAGCCAAGTCAGAGGCCCGGGGGCTGTATAAGAATTCTGTCACCAGGTTAGGCACTAACCACACGTCGAATCGAAGGCAACGTTTGAAATAGGGTACTTAGATGACAAAATAAATCTAATTAGTCCGTCAGATAGATTTCCAAAAAATATTGGACACACATTTTTTTTTTCACGTTTACAAAGAATGAAGACGATACAGTGCGTCGAAAACTCGTGTGATTGACGTCACATTTGAGTACATTTTTTTACCGGAAAGTGACGTCACAAGCCCCCACTCCTGATCTTTGACGCGTTTTATTTTCGTCAATTTTTATTCAAAAAACAGGTATCAAATATTTTTCGCTAATCAACTGACGGACTAAACAGAATCATATTTTTTTAGTCAGTCATCATCCTTATTGTGATAGTTTGATTTGATTGAAAACATTGTGTTGATGCATTGAATTTCGATACTAAAATAATAAGATAATAAAATTCAAAATCTGATGTTTTTTAGAGATTACTTTGGATTTTTTTTCTATCGAGGAAACTAAAAGTAATCGTGTTTCTAAAGTGTACGATGTATAGAGTGAATCCTTAAATATCTTACATATTAATTGCATAACTGAAGGATAAGTAATAACGATGCAGTAAGGGATCAAGCGAATGCAATTGTTATATCTATGGACGTATTGTCAAATATGACTTGCACTATCTGTCATTCAATAAATTATTTGCATCAAAATGTGATTCATTTTATTGGCGACGAGGATTTAAAATATTTAAATAATGAACAAAGAACAATTTGAGCTGTTCTTGCGAGCTCAACAGGCGCGGCAAGAACAAGTGACACAAATACTTACATTGTTGGTACAAACAATGCACAACAAAGAAGATACAAAAACAAAAAGCTCAACGAGCGTTTCATCATCGTCAGACAAGATGATGGTGATTAAAAACTTTAACATGGACAAATACAACCCCGAAAGCTGCAGGATTGAAGACTTTTTAGACTTTTTTTCAAACAAATGTCAAATCATGAACGTTACGGAGCAAAACCTACAAAAGGACATCCTGTTGAATACCTTAACACCAGAGATTTTCCGTGAGTTAAAAATAGCGCTTACACCGAGCTTTGACACGAGTACTTATAACGACATTTGCCTCAAACTTCTTGACTTGTTTAGAGTAAAAAAAACCAGGTACCGCGCATTGACAGAGTTCTGGAACTGCACCAGAGAGTCTTCAGAATCTATGGAACAGTACGCTAACAGGCTCAAAAGTCTAAGCCGAGATTGCGGCTACAAAGAAGACATGTTGGAACGACAGCTACGCGATCGTTTTGCTACAGGGTTAAATCATACAGATTTAGAGACCGACCTCAAGCAAAAGTGGCCTGATTTGCAGGAGTCAGGAAGGGAGGTTACTTTTAGAGAAATTTTTTCAATTGCACAATCACGTGAACAGGCAGAACATGACACACCAGGCACAAGTACAAATGTAAACAGAGTCAAAAGGAACCGTACTCAAAAAACAACAACACCAAAATCTTATTACAATAGACAACGCAAGTTGCATTCCACTGATCAATGCCTTAGATGTGGGAAGTTCGAGAAACATGACCTCTCAAAATGTGCTGCAAAAAACCACACATGCGACGAGTGCAATTTGAAGGGGCACTTTGAGAACTGCTGCATTAAAACTGGTCGTGCTTACATATCGCACACCAAAGGGAAAAACACTTCCAAACGTAGACTACAACGGATAAGCGATAATCAAGCTTCCACGTCAAGCTCTACAAACGTTTCAACGGAAAATAGTGAAGATGACGATGAGTTTGTCAATAACGTCATGAGCACACGAGTCAAGGATTGCAAACAAATCGACATTCTCATAAATGGAGTTCACTGCACAATGGATTGGGACCCTGGCTCTACCTACTCTATCATTAGTTCCGAAGTTTGGAAAAAGGTGGGATCACCAACGTTAACAAAGGGGCCCAAACTAAAAGCATATGGGAATACCAAGCTGAAAACTAAAGGAATCGCAAACGTAAATGTGGAAGTGAACGGACGATACGAAACCTTGCCTGTCGTAGTAATGAAAAACGCAAACCCATTGCTTTTTGGATTGAGATGGAGCGAGAAGTTTGGAATGGAATTTCCAAAACCAGTTTATTCAGTCCAAGAGAAGCCAATGACATTAAAACATATACTCAAGCAATACAGCGAACTTTTCGACGGCAAACTAGGCAAAGTCAATAACTACCAAGTTAACATACATGTCAAACCCGGCGCAGAACCAGTACATCTACCTGCACGTCCAATCAAATTCAGCATGAAGAAAAACGTCGAACGGGAGTTGGATCGCCTTGTCGATACAGGTATCATTAACAGAATAGATCCAAACGTTACTGCTTTAGAGTGGGCCACACCCACTGTAAATGTCTTGAAACCAACTGGTGACGTCAGAATTTGCGGAGACTACAGCACTACACTTAATCCTGTTTTAACAAAACATTTACATCCAGTACCTGTTTTTGATCAATTACGGCAGAAACTAGCGAACGGCATAATCTACTCCAAAATTGATCTCAAAGACGCATATTTACAATTTGAAATAGCTCCGGACTCAAAAAAGTATTTAACAATATCCACACACAGAGGATACTACCAGTACAACAGGATGCCTTTCGGTATACAGCACCATCAATTTTTCAAAATTTTCTTGATCAACTACTTGGAGACATACCAAACGTAGCAGTGTATTTTGATGACATTGCATTGACAGGTGAGAGCGTGAATGGACACTTACGAACACTTTGCACAGTGTTAACCCGGCTAAAACAGGCTGGTTTGAAAGTTAATTTGAAAAAGTGTAGTTTCCTGAGTAAAGAGATTGAGTATCTGGGTCACATAATTGATCAAAACGGGATACGGCCAACAAAAGCGAAGATTAGCGCTATAACCAACGCATCACAACCGACAAACGCAAAAGAGTTACGCTCTTTCCTGGGCCTTATAAATTTTTATGAAAGATTCGTTCCACATCTTCATGGATCATGTGCAGACCTGCACGAGCTAACAAGCGGTAAAAAAAAATGGCGATGGTCCGAACACGAACAACAAATTTTCGAGAATGCTAAAAGTAACATAGCTAACTCAAATTCATTGCTAGCGTTCGATGAAACGCGTTCCCTTTTCCTAGCGTGTGACGCGTCAGAAAAAGGAGTTGGGGCAGTACTATACCACAAACACAAAGATGTCGAACAACCGATAGCATTTGCCTCAAGAAAACTTCGACCAGCCGAGAGCAAATATTCTGTCATTGACCGTGAAGCACTAGCCATATTATTTGGAATACAGAAATTTGACCAATATCTAAGAGGAACGAAATTTACTTTGGTAACTGACCACAAGCCTCTGATGCACATTTTGGGACCTCAACGTAACCTGCCGAAGATTGTAAATAATAGACTTGTAAGATGGGCTCTTTTGATTGGAAGCTACCAATATCGTCGACGACCTGATTGGCGCAGCGGTAGTGAGGCTGACTTAAGTTCTTAGGGTCCCGGGTTCGAATCCCGGTCGGAGCAAATGTTTGTGTGATGAGCATGGACATTTGTTTCCGAGTCATGGATGTTTATATGTATAATAAGTATGTATTTACAAACAAAAAAGTATCTATGTAGTATATCAGCTATCTGGTGTCCACGACACAAGCCTCGTTGCTTAGTGTGGCACTAGATGGCGCTGTGTGTAATGTCCAGCAATATTTATTTATTTATTATTTATTATTATTAATATGAAAGGCGACAGTTTCAGTTTTTTTTAGGCCCTCTTCGATGTTGCATAAATATTATTCATATTACACCAAAAAAAAGTAACCATTTTATTATAGTAATAAACGAAAGATTACACAGAAACGAAACCGGAATCTTAAAATCCTAATAAATAAGTTATATTATGATATTTTTTTGCGAGTCAAATCATTCCTGTTGTGATCAATGTTATTTGACAGAAAATACTTACGTAAATAGGGGCGTTTTTTTCCGTTTACAAAAAAGTATGGTATCCATTGGTAATAATGTCTGCTTTAATTATAATAGAAATCTAAATATATAAAAGAAGAAACTGACTGATTCATCTATCAACGCACAGCCCAAACCGCTGGATCTACAGATTCCAAAATTGGCAAGTAGGTTCCTTATGTGGTCTAGGGGTGCACTAAGAAAGGATTTTTCAAAAATCACCCCCTAAGGGGGTTAAACGGGGCTCCAAAGTTTGTATGGGGAAACAAGATTAGTTAGACTATTTTATTCGAAACTTCACAGGAGTGCTCCTATTGATAAATGAGTAGAAACGGGTTTCAGGATTTTTCAGAATTCAACCCCTAAGAGGGGGAAATGGGGTGACAAAATCTAAAAATCAATGCACAGCCCAAACCGCTGAGTCTAGAGATTCCAAATTTGGCACATTGGTTCCTTATGTGGTCTAGAGGTGCACTAAGAAAGGATTTTGCAAAATTCATCCCCTAGGGGGGTTAAACGGGGCTCCAAAGTTTGTATGGGAAAACAAGATTAGTTAAACTATTTTATTCGAAACTTCACAGAAGTGCTCCTATTGATAAATGAGTAGAAACGGGTTTCAGTTTTTTTCAGAATTCAACCCCTAAGAGGGGGAAATGGGGTGGCAAAGTATAAAAATCAATGCACAGCCCAAACCACTGAGTCTGGAGATTCCAAATTTGGCACAAAGGTTCTTTATGGGATTTAGGGGTGCATTAAGAAAGGATTTTTTTAATTAACCCCCTCAGGGGTCGAAACGGGGGTCCAAAGATTACATGGGGAAATAAGAATAGTTAGACTACTTTATTCGAAACTTAACAGTACTCCTATCGATAAATGAGTTAACATTTGTGTTTCAGGTTTTTTCAGAACTCAACCCCTAAAGGGGGAAATGGGGTAACAAAGCCTGAAATTCAGCATAGGTATTGTTTGTATGGTGAATTGGGTTGGATGTATTACAAAAACAATGATTTTAAGATTTAATGTGGCGGACCTGAATTACCATCATTCCCTGTTGGGGTGCGATGGGGTTGAAATGTCTAAAAATCAATATGGGTGTCGAAACCGAGACTATCAGGGGTACTGATGTCGAAAATGCCATTTATTTTGAGATCCAGAAGATGGCGGATTCAACTTCTATACAGGGTTATTGTTGATTTATTGTGATGATTGTGACAACGATGATGATGATTGTTATAATGATGATGATGATTTTGATTAAGATGATAATGATTGTGATTACGATGATGATTGTAATAATAATCATGATGATTGTGATGATAATTTTGATTACGATGATAATGAGTTGATAACGATGATGGTGATTGTGATAGTGATTGTGATGGCGATTGTGATTCTGATGGTGATTGTTATGGTGATAGCGATGGTTGTGATAACGAGGATGGAGATTGTGATGGTGATTGTGATGATGATGATTATGTTTAAGATGATAATGATTGTGATTACAATGCTAATGATTGTGATAGGTAACGATGATGGTGATTGTGATAGTGATTGTGATAGTGATTTTGATGGTGATTGTGATGATGATGGTGATTGTGGTAGTGATAGTGACGGTGATTGTGATGGTGATAGCGATCGTGATTGTGACCGTGATGGTGATTGTGATAATGATGAAGATGATTGTGATTAAGATGATAATGATTGTGATAACGAGGTGAGTGATTGTGAAAATGATTGTTATGGTGATTGTGATGGTGATAGTGATTGTGATAGTGATAGTAATGGTGATTGTGATAGTGATAATGATGGTGATTGTGATAATGATTATGATGACGAGGATGGATATTGTAATGACGATGATTGTGATTACGATGATGATGATTGTGATAACGATGATGGTGATTGTGGTTTTGATGGTGATGGTGATTGTGATAGTGACTGTAATAGTGACGGTGATTGTGATGGTGATAGTGATGGTGATGGTGATTGTGATTGTGACAGTGATGGTAATAATGATGAAGGTGATTGTGATTACGATGATAATGATTGTGATTGTGATGGTGATTATAATGGTGATGGCAAAGATGATTGTGATGGTGATTGTGATTGTGATAGTGATAGGGATAGTGATAATGATAGTGGTAGTGATGGTGATTGTGATAGTGATGGTGATTGTGATAATGATTGTGGTTGTGATAGTGATGGCGATTGTGATCATGATGTTTGTGATTATGAAAATGATTGAGATTATGATGATAATGATTGTGATGACGAGGATGGAGATTATGATGATGATGATTGATTACGATGATAATGATTGTTAAAATTATGTTAGTGATTGTGATAGTGATAGTGATTGTGATAGTGATTGTGATCGAGATTGTGATGGTGATTGTGATGGTGATTGTGATGGTGATTGTGATGGTGATTGTGATGGTGATTGTGATGGTGATTGTGATGGTGATTGTGATGGTGATTGTGATGGTGATTGTGATTGTGATGGTGATTGTGATGGTGACTGTGATGGTGATTGTGATGGTGATTGTGATGGTGATTGTGATGGTGATTGTGATGGTGATTTTTTATTTATTCATTCATCGAACAATTTACATTGTGTTGGAATTTTTTACAAAATTATTACATAATTATATAAACATTACAATAAACATTACAAACATAAAAGGATCAAATACAAAAAAAACTATTACTATGTCATCCATCAAAAACCAAGGCATAAAAAGTACAAAAAGTCAAATCATAAAAGCACAAGGACAACCATGTCTATTCCATTTTACGTAATTAACTGAGGAATAAATGTCACTCAAATTACTGTTTATATGTCCAACCATAAAAAGCTCATACTGAACCATGTCCATTTCATGTTATGTAAAAGGAGAATTAAGTGTAAATTGAATGCCTGATAAATGTCAACTAAAAATGTAATTGAATGAAAATCAAATACCAAATATACATAAATTAAATGTCATTCAATTTATGTATATTTGGTATTTGATTTTGTGATTGTGATTACGATGATAATGTTTGCGATAACGATGATGGTGATTGTGATAGTGATTTTGATGGTAATTGTGATGGTGATGGTGATTGTGATAGTGACGGTGACTGTGATGGTGATAGCGATGGTGATGGTGATTGTGATGGTGATGGTGATTGTGATGGTGATTGTGATGATGATTGTGATAATGATTGTGATAATGATGGTGACTGTGATAGTGATCGTAATTGTGATAATGATGGTGGTTTTGATAGTGATGGTGATTGTGATAATGATTGTGATAATGATGGTGGTTGTGATAGTGATGGTGGTTGTGATAGTGATGGTGGTTGTGATAGTGACGGTGGTTGTGATAGTGATGGTGATTGTGATGATAATAATAAATTGTGATAATTATGAAATTTGGCATATAGATAGTTTATAACCTGGATTAACATGTAGGACACTATTTATCCCTTTAGTATGATTCAGTGGGACAGTTGCCAAACTGCACGCGGGCGAAGCCGCGGGCAACAGCTAGTAGAATATAACATAAAAATAAATAATATTAAACTGTGAGCTTTTTAATGCTATTTTTAAAGGTTTCCGCTAAAATCTTTTATATGGTATAGAAAATCATCATGGCACGGAACGTTGTAAATCCGTCTTTTTGGTGGTTGACAGACAACTTCATTTGACATTTACTCTTTTTGACATTTACAACTTCATTTGACATTGGTTGCATTCCGTATTACAAAATAATCGCTCACAGCGCTCACATCAATATTTTGCGTTCCGATTTAGATATCACGATTATGACAGTTAAGAACTGTCATGAATTCGGAACGCTCATGAACGCGTTGCCAGTGATCATAACCCCAATCACAAGACCTATTTTTGAAAATGGAAGATAAGTTGGTTGACTCTATCGACTCTGATAACTCAGATTTTGAGATAGAGAACGACGATTCGTCCAGTGATGAAAAGGATGACGGAAGTGTTTATATTAGCGTATTTTGCACCCGGCAAAGATTTACCCCTTAAAAAAATACCACGAATTACAAATAACAGATGCAACGATAATTAAATATAATTTATAGTTAGATGCGAGTCATAAGTTCATAACAAAACAACACAACCTATCAACACAACTGTCATTTTTGACAGCGCTCACGGTGATATTTATTTGGAGCATGGTCGGTGTAATCGCAAGATGACGCATGTCATGATGTCATCTATGACGATTCAAGGGACATCGTTATTGCGCTCACGGTAATTCGGAACGGGTTTATGGACGCTCAAATCGATTGCAGCCTAATTCGGAACGCAGCTATTTTTACTCAGTTTATTTCGATTTTTTTGAAAGTGTTTCTGCGATTTATTCGCATATAATGAAAAACTATTTTATGAAAATGGCATCTGCTGGTCGTTGTGTCAATTGTGCAGTAAGATTTCAAGACAATGTGCGAATACAATTACATTCTGACTGCTACAGACGTGCAGCAACTTGTATGGTTATTGTTAGATACACGTTTTCATTTTCGAATTTCTCATCATTCCGGTTAGATATATATATAAATAAAATAAAATAAATAAAATAAATAAAATAAATAAAATAAATAAAATAAATAAAATAAATAAAATAAATAAAATAAATAAAATAAATAAAATAAATAAAATAAATAAAATAAATAAAATAAATAAAATAAATAAAATAAATAAAATAAATAAAATAAAAAGCCTTTTATTTCTTGCATGCACTTTTACAATTTCTGTTTTTTATTATGTTGGTTAGTTTACATTTTGCTTATCCTAGTGTTAGTTTTTTTAATAACTAATTCTCTTTTTTATTATATAATTTTTAAAATCCTAGTTTTAGTTTAGTTCATTTATGCAAAAACCCCGTCTTCACAGGTGAAGGCCTCCTCCAAAGATAGCCAATTGTCTCGGTCTTGGGCTACTTCTGTCCAATGCGAGCCGGCGATATTTTTTATTTCATCGTCCCATCTTCTCATGGGCCTTCCTACGGCTCTTTTGCCGAGCGGGCCACTCCATGACGTCACTCTTCTGGTCCAACGTTGATCTGGGAGTCGTGCTACATGGCCGGCCCACTTCCATTTCATTCTTTTTGCATATTGTAGAGCATCTGTGGACTTTGTTAGTTTTCTTATTTTTGTATGCCTTATTTTTTGTATTTTTCTTATGCCAAGCATGCTCCGCTCCATCCCTCGTTGGCAGGTTCTAATTTTTTCCTCTATATTGTTCGTAAACTTCCATGTTTGGCAGCCGTATGTTAGGCATGGTAGTATGCATGAGTTCATGACTTTGGTTTTTAAGGATGTAGGCAGGGTACTCTTGAATATTTCTCGCAGTTTCCAATATTTGTTCCAGGTGTTGTGTGTCCGTCTTTCGATTTCCTTCTCATTGTTTTTCTTATTAAAGCTTATTTGTTTGCCTAGGTATATATATTGATCAGTATATTTCAGGGGTTCCCCTCCTGCGGTTATCTGTTTCTCTGTGCTGTTAGTCATCACCATGGTTTTTGCTAGGTTCATTTCAAGGCCCACTTCCATACTTGCTCTATGTAGAGATCCAATCATTTGTTGAAGTTGCGCGTACGTTTCTGATAATATTACTAGATCGTCTGCGAAGCGGAGGTGGTTTAGATATTTACCTTTTATGTTTATACCGTATTTCTTCCAGTCCAGTTGCCTAAAGATAGATTCTAGTACTGCTATGAATAATTTCGGAGATAAGGGGTCCCCTTGTCTCACGCCTCTTTTGATGGGAAAGCTCTGTCCTTTGATTTCCAACTTGACTCTACCTGTGCTATTTTTGTAGAGATTCCTGATGAATTCAAGGTACTGTTGCTCTACACCTTGGTTTTTGAGGGCTTCCCATATGCTTTCATGCGACACCGTATCGAATGCTTTCTGGTAATCAATGTAGGCAATATAGAGAGGTCTCCGTTTCTCCTGGTACTTTTCTATAAGTAGTTCCAATGTATGGATGTGGTCTATAGTTGAAAAACCCTTTCTAAAGCCTGCTTGCTCGACGGGTTGGTTTAGTTCTAGTGGTATGCTTATCCTTTTGTTGATGATTGACGAGTAGAGTTTGTAGATAGATGGTAGTAAGCTAATTGGCCTGTAGTTTGAGATATCTTTGGGGTCGCCCTTCTTATAGATCAAAATGATGTTTGATTCAGTCCATTGCAATGGTATCTCGGCCGTTTTTAATATGTGATTGAACAGGTTTGCTAGAGGTAGAGCTAGTATTGTCTTACCAGTTTTTAGGGCTTCGTTGTGTACATAGTCTGACCCTGGGCTCTTGTCGCTTTTCAACCTGGATATTGCCTCTAGTATCTCTAATTCAGTTATTTCACTTACTTCGCTTGTTTCCCCAGAGCTTTCCGATATAATATCTTTCATGGGGGGCTTTTCGCTGTATAAGTTCCTGTAGAAACTAGTAGCGACTTCTATGATCTCTCTGCGATTGTGTTTGGTTTTTCCTGATGATTTTAATCCCTCTATCCATAGTTTATTTGTTGTTAACTCTTTAAAAGCTTTTTTAGTACTTCCTGATTGCTTCAGATGTTTTGTAATTACATTTTGCCTGTGTTTTGCGTAGTCGTTCTTAATGTACTTGCTAATAAGTTTATACAGAGCCGTTATTTCGTTTTTTTCACTTCGAAATTTCTTTTTAGTTTTATGCAATATTCTCCTTCTGTCTATAAGTTGCACTGTGCGTGGTGATAATATTCCATGGGCTTTGGGATCGGTGCTGGTTGAATGGGCTTCTCGTAGGCTTTGAGTAATAGTGTTGGTCAACTTCGTATAGTATGTTTGCATGCATTTAGATTCTTGCCAGTTCGGTAAATCTGCCATGTTGGAGGTAAGTCTCTCTCTGAACTTCTGTGTTTCTTTTTCGTTCTTTAAGGACGCCATTGCATTGTTTTTATAATTTGCTCTACTTTTCCCTATGTTATTTAGAAGTACACTTGCTCTGACTGGTCTATGATCCGAGGGATAGATAATACTTAGAACTTCCATATTTTGAAATAAAGTCGGACGGTTAGATATAATAAAATCTATCTCGTTCCTGTGTTTGTTGTTTGGTGAGAGCCATGTCCATCTGCGTTTTGGTTTTTTCTTAAAGAAGGTGTTCAGTATGGAGAGTTTATTTTCAATAGCGAAATCGATTAATTTCTGGCCTCTGTCATTTCTCTCTCCATATCCATAAGGTCTCATTACTAGGTATTCACTTTGCTGCGGTTGGCCTATTTTGGCATTAAAATCGCCCAATATTATGTAGTCCTTGTGAGCTGCTTCTATAGCTTGTGTAAGAATTTTATAGAAAAGCGTAATTTCTTCTTCTTTTGCTGCTTCTGTGGGTGCATATACTTGTATTAATGATAATTTGTATTCATCAAAGGTAAGGTTTAACATGGCTACACGTTCTGTAAAGCCGGTGAAGCTTTCTATATTTTGCTTGAAGGATTTTTTTATTATAAAGCCCACTCCGTGTCTACCAGGTGTTTCACCCATGTAGCATAAGATGTAGTCACTGTATTCTTCGATTTTGGTACCAAGCCGCCTTACTTCAGATAATCCCATTATGTCGCAATTTATTGTCTTCAGGGCTTCAAATAATTCTATAAGACGTTCGTGGGAAGCAAGTGTTCTGACATTGTAGGTAATGAGGTTAAGTTTTTGTCCATGTTTTTCTGGTATTTTTGTTTTTCTCTTTGGAGGGTTTTGGTCGTAATCTTCCTCGGGGACCAACCGGATTGGAAGATGTGTGGTTTGTTTGTTCTTCTGTTTATTCTTGTTGTAAATTGATTTTTGATTAGAGGAGGGTAGGGGCGTTAATTGCTATTTGTTTGTGTCTTGATTGTTTTTTTTGTTTGTTTTATTAAATACCGGTTAGATATGGCTTAGCTAATATAACCACTGTAATCTAGAAATTATAAGGAAGAAATCTATATACGTTTCATTAATATCTGCTTCAATTTATGGGGTGGCCTGTTCTCCAAACAAAAAAAATTGTCTCCTTTGCTACCAGAAGGGTGAAAACAATATTCTGGCCGATTGTCTGTCCAGATTACCAAATCCCAAGACAAAACCCTCACACGTGGAAAACATTGTACATAGAGTAGTATCACGCCTCCAAGAAAACAAAATTGTTGACCTACAATTAACAGAAAAAAAATTGAGTCTGGAAACATCTAGAGACCCATGTTTGTCACTCGTTTGCCAGTACCTAAAAACCGGGTGGAGAGACCTGGATTACAGGCAAGAGATGAAACAATACTACAGGAAACGTTTCGAACTGTCTGTAGAAGCTAAAATTGTACTGTGGCAAGGCAGGATGGTTATACCTGAGGTTCTAAGAAAGACAGTCTTAGGCTATTTGCACCGAGGGCACCCAGGGATATCGGCCATGAAAGCACTCTCACGTTTCTATGTGTGGTGGCCATCACTTGACGAGGATATCGAGAATTTTATCAAGAGATGCACCAGGTGTCAAGAAAACAGACCGTCTAATCCCGAACTACCGGTATTCTCCTGGTCTGTACCCGAGCAAGTGTGGGAAAGAGTCCACATAGACTTTGCAGGTCCATTCGAGGGCAGCTACTGGCTGGTTTTGTGTGATGCGTTGTCAAAATGGTGTGAACTAAGACCAATGAAAAACATAACTTCAAAAAGTCTATGTGCTGTTCTGGATGAGATTTTCAACACTTTTGGACTCCCACAAATGATTGTATCTGACAACGGTCCCCAACTAACATCACAGGAATTCAAGGACTACTGTAAAAATCAGGGCATTCTACATGTCACCTCATCTCCGTATCATCCCCGAACAAATGGGTTAGCTGAACGGTTTGTGAGAACATTTAAGAACAGAATGACTTCCAGTGACGGAAGCCCACTTAAGCGTCGATTGTTGGAGTTTTTATTCACTTATGTGATGTTCGGCAGGCAGTTGAACTGCGTTTTATCAAATATCCGACCGAACAAGAGAAGAAATTTGCTATACCAACATGTGAAAGCGGACATCGTGTCATCTACACCTACATACCAGACAGGCGATAAGGTCTACATAAAAACGAAACTAGAAAAAAAGTGGCAGCCTGCTACAGTAGTGACCCGTAAACACCGATACTCCTACGTGGTCACTACATCTAATGGGGTGGAGCAAAGGAAACATGCAGATCACATGAGACCGCGACTTGCTCCTGCAGCCGCGTCACCTGAAAGTGTTGCAACAACCTCTGCGTTCTCACCATCCACATGCTTGGCACCATCACCTATGTCAGTTCCTTCTCCATCTACATCCACATGCTTAGAACCATCACCTATGTCAATTCCTTCTCCATCTACACAGTCCTCTCACATTCCATCCACAATAGAACCATCTACATCCACATGCTTAGAACCATCACCTATGTCAATTCCTTCTCCATCTACACAGTCCTCTCACATTCCATCCACAATAGAACCATCTGCATCTGCATCATTATCCTCATCTCCGGCGTTTGAAACACCGACTGCTACGATTGCAGCACCTCTTCGGCGCAGTCGGCGTGAAGTGCGACCTCCACGGCGTTTGATTGAAGAGATCTGAATCAACCTTAGATGGGGAGGAATGTTATATCTATGGACGTATTGTCAAATATGACTTGCACTATCTGTCATTCAATAAATTATTTGCATCAAAATGTGATTCATTTTAGCAATTGTTTTGGAATTACGTATCGTTTGCTCGGTAGCGGCTTAAAAAAAACTTACCCAATATCTGATAGAAGGTAGACAGCCAGCAATGGCCAGGGGACAACAAGTGACTTTCGGCTTCATTATGGGTACTTTTACACCCATTATATTACTTGTGCGAACATCTTGTGAACACAATAACATAGATCCCAATTCACACCATCAGCGTAGGAGTAATCACCCATCTTTAATACCCGTAGTGTGGCAACCCTGGTGCTCAGGGTTGTTGAACACAAACTGCCGTGTAACATGCGAATGTATGTCGCTGAGGTGTCGGGAATGCGGTACGCCCGCCAATTAGCGCTGAGAATGGGACCGGTCCCATTGCCGGATTTTATGTGCCAACCTTGTCGATCTGTGAGGTTATGTGATGGAGTGGAGGTTTTTGAAGATTGTGATGGTTTGTTGACGATTGGAGAGGGATAGCCTTAGAAAAGTTGGTTGAGTGAGGATTTTATAAAAGACTATATATAAATCAAACTTAAGATACCAGAAATATGCTCTCGCCACGAAAATAATACAAAACTCAATTTGAGTTCTATTTTTATGCCACGAACAACAAAGCAACAAAGTCTGTCTATCATTCGTCAAACTTATTCTAAACAATCGAAAGTCTATTCGTATTTTCACGACATTTTAATTTCCCGCCGAGTTTGACAGCTGTCGTTTTGTGATTGACGTTCAAAAGAGAACTTTTGCAGGCAAAGGAAAATAATTAGGAATCCTATTGCTTGACTATCAGTCTAACATTATTTTATAATGAATAATGTATATGTTACAATGAAATCATCTTTTGAATGAGTAATCATTACATGATGTAGAACTTTCTATTTCGTTTGTCTAACATTTTATTATTGCCACGGTATTTTTGCAGTCGAATCGTACAACTATTATTCATAATAACTTCTATATCTCAGAAATTTAGGTTCAAAATAACTGTATACATATTTTTATACCCGTGGTTCATAAAAAAAACTACATGACATCAAGTACTCTCATGTCAAAATTGTTCTTTCCGTTTTAACAAGTGCTGTTAAGAAATGTGCTTTATTAAAAAATGGTTGCAACGTCTCCCTATTATTTAATTTTGTTTTCTCCTTTAAATGTGCGTACATTTTTTTGCTGGTAGGTAACATTGTTTAATAATAGCTAGTAAAGTTTTCGTTTCACTTTTGGAAACAATTTAAATACTTACTGGTTATTATTGACATTAAAAGTCTGATTAGAGATCTTTTATCCCAAGGTCTATCTGGTTTTTATAATTGTTTAACTTGTCGTTTGTTTTAGAGCGGTTTTCTACTGTTTTACAATATTTTTTACTGTTTTACAATATTTGTAATAATTTGTAATAGCTTATTGTTTTTTTAATAATATCTAAGTATTTACATTTAAATACTTACCTACATTGGTAGACTTAACTACCGTTTTTGCTTTTTTTGTAGTATTTTCTGACATAATAAGAAGAAGGATACCTTATTAGGTTAGGTAGGTACTTATGATATTTTATAGTAGGTAGGTACCGGATTCAGAGAAGATTTTATAAATAATAAAAAAATAATTAAAAAAAATAAAAAACCCGACTGCGTAAAAAAAATAATTACTTTAAATAAAAAAAAACAAAAACTGAAAAGAATAAAACAAGCTCAAGAGACAGGACATATTGACTGCAACAGTCGGGACCCATATTGAATGTAATGATTTTGGTCTAGATTATTTAATGGGTCCCGACTGTTGCAGTCAATATGTCCTGTCTCTTGAGCTTGTTTTATTCTTTTCAGTTTTTGTTTTTTTTTTTATTTAAAGTAATTATTTTTTTTACGCAGTCGGGTTTTTTATTTTTTTTAATTATTTTTTTATTTTACACTTTTTAGTTACTTAGATATACCTTTTAAAATCCTCATGATGAGCCCTTTGTTGGAGTGTGTAATATTATAGTATAATAACACATAGTAAATTATCACTTGAAATAACGTTCATATGATATAATTTTCATATGCTATAAAAACAAATAACCAAATTTTATGACATTTAATGTTACATTTCATATAATTTTCAATTTGTATAATGCTCTTTTTATTATATAACATTTAGTTGACCTATTTTCATTTGATATAGTTTTCAAATTTACTCATTTTCCGCCTAAATTCTGTAATTAATAAGTAAATATCAGGAAACTTCATAAGGTCATAACTTCATCTAACCGAAATGATTCACCAAGAATAGAGGGGATTGGGGGGAAGTACGAAAATCTCAAGCGTCTATAATCGAATCAGTTTTTGCATAAGTATATGTTGCAGCCAACTAGTTTAATTAGCCGTTCAACTAACTCGGGGTGCCCTAACCTCAAAACACTTTATATTGGCCAAAAAGTGTAGTATGCGGGGCTCCTATTTCTGTCTTGCAGGGTTTGAAGGAACCTCACTAACCTAACATGAGGGTGCCCCAAGTCCCGAACCACTTTATATTCGTTTAAAAAGCATAGACAACGGAGCCCTGCTGTGCGGAGCTCCTATTTCTGTCCTGCAGGGTTTGAAGGAACCTAACTAACCTAACATCGGGGTGCCCCAAGTCCCGAACCACTTTATATTCGTTTAAAAAGCGTACACAACGGAGCCCTGCTGTGCGGAGCTCCTATTTCTGTCTTGCAGGGTTTGAAGGAACCTAACTAACCTAACATCGGGGTGCCCTAAGTCCCGAACTTAAAGCTGTTTAAGCTGTTGGCTAATTAAACTAGTTGGCTGCGACACATACAAAACAAAGGAGACGTTTCAAAATTATATTAAAGGTTACTATAGATTTTTTATATTATACCAACTAAATATTAGGTCATGTGGTCGTTAGAACTTTTGTTATTATATCAAATGGTACGCAACCCCTTTATTGAGCCGTTCAGGCTGCAGAGCGTGCCAAACATTTGAATATGGCGCTAAAAATCCGCCATTTTGTTTTTTATTATTTTTCTATACCCAGAGTCACTCTCACAGAAAATACGAATCTAATGACACCTCTTAAGCTAAAATCCATCAAACCGTTCAGGCTGCAGAACGTGCCAAAAATTAGAATTTTATTTACTTTTATACTATTTGTCATTTCGAATTACATTCAAACATATAAGTTGCATATATTTTTGTAATCACCTTTAAAAACCCTTCATTTTGATACCCCACTCGATGGTATTAGAAGAAGAAAAAAAATTGACCTCCACAATCTGGCTCCCCAAATCCGCGATTTTCTTTGTTTTTTTTTATTTTAATGTAGCCAGTGACACTCGCGCCATCAAGACGAATCTAAAGACATATAAACTATCCAAATCCCTCCATCCGTTGAGGAGTTACGAGGGAACAAAGAAACGGACATACATACAAACATACATACAGGGCAAACACATAACCCTCCTTTTGGGCTTCGCCGCAGTCGGGTAAAAATATGGACTAATTAATCAGCATTGCCATTCAAAGTGGCAAAGGACATTGACCACAATCAGAGTCGCTTTATAGTAAAAGAGTATGGCCATAAAAATAAAGTCATAAATTATAAAATATTTTTTTAACTTCTCTTATTTCACTTGAACGAAATCGTATGTGGGGTTACTATTTTGTATTTTATTAGCTACAGTATTGGATTTTATTGCTTACTTTTTAAAATGGCGTATTTCGGTAAAATCAATGTTGCCAATTTATTAAAACCTGGGATATAATCCGTCACTCAGTTTAAAAAATAAATTCAACTATGACTTTATCCTCGTTATTTATATTTTTAATTAGCACTATTGAAATAACATATTATTTTCTTAGTTCACATCCTTTATATAATATTACTTTGCTAATTAAAAATCTTTCTTTAGTTGACAAATCAGTTACAGTCAGAGTAACACAGTCAGTCATATTGACTGTTGGTAACACTATCACAATGTGATATGATATGTGAACTGTCTCTGTCAATTTGTCAAACAAATAAAACAACTTTTGTTTTTACTTGTGCATCGATAGTTGTTGAGTTTGTTGTGCTTATAAATAACTTATCATTGCGTACTGTTTGTGTCTTATGTCAATTCAAGTCATACTGTTGTAATGGGCTGCTGCTTTTAGTGGAAGGTTCATTACAAAACTAATCTCAAAACTGAACAGAAAATCAAAGAACAACTAAAACCCCCACAAAATAAATGGATATTTTTTTTTTCCTTAGAAAGTACGACATCACCCCTCTTTTATATTCAATTTATGCTATCATACAAAAAGTTTTGATGCGCAACGGCGGTCAGTAGAAAAATGGGCATTCTCCTTTAACGTTTTTAACGCCCTGTAACCCTTTTTGATACTTGTAGGTACATATTTTTGTTACTATGTATGTAGAGTTCCATTGTGTAAAAAAAAAAAAATACTGTTCGACACGTACATTTGACAACAAACGAATTAACAAACAAATAAGGCAGCGCGAGGCACATGACGTTCAACCAATCAGCGCATAAAAAAACTCTCGAAATAGATATAATCTAACGGTATTAACAATGCTTAAATCTATCATGTATATGGTATCATCTACGTGCTTATATTAAAACCTTGTTTTAATAATAAATGGGCCACGTGAAACATGCAATGTACACATAATATGACAATAATTGCAATCAAACAAATATTGCGTTCAACCAGTTCAAACTAACCATTAAATTAACGGTTTTAATATAATTTACAATAGATTCAAAGTGTGATTTTTTATTTTATTATTGCTGTTGATACCATTTGTGTTATCTAGTTTCATTGATTGCTGAAAACATTTATATCTCTATCAGTCAATCACACTCAATAACGGAAGAACGTCGAAAGCTTGAAGCCTAAAACCGAAAACAGAAATCGTTATAAATGCCAAAATGACCACCCATCCTGATACCGACCTGGCTTACCGTCGCTGTTGTCACACGCATTTAAAAGTAATAAATATTACAATGTATTTGATTACAGAACGGGGTGTCATCAATTTTAAATTTCGAACGCAACAAAACAAATTTAAATTTCGATTCGTCGAATATATGCGGTGGATTGGATAAAAGGTGTAAATTACCTTTTCATATTTGCGATTATCTTGTCATAGGAAGTAGATAAAAAATACTAAATCACTTTAACACCAACGTAACTATAGCGCGTGGACACATTGATAAAAACAAGAGCCGCAATAAGAACATCTAACACTATCGGATTTCATTACTGCTGTAGCTGCTGCAAACGTCCTGAAAAACCTTACGATTGCCAAATTAACTAACGCAATATTACTAATGTACTTAAATAAACAAAAAATAACGGTCACACCAAATAATATTTCACTTAAGAAGTGCACTTTATAATTTCACCCAGGCAACCCCAAACAAAATGGATGGCCAAGATGACAGTGAATAAAGTGTCGCCAGCGTCGTTTGTTTAGTATTTGCATATTTTGCGCGTCCTCCTGTTATCCGATACTCAAAATATTCTCGTGGGGAGATTATTTTTACGGTTTTATATTGATAAATTTTATTTTTGCCAAAGTGATTTTGATATGTGGTATTTTGTTTAAAAGTGGTATCGTAAAAGGGTATTATTGAAGGTATTTTATTGGTGTCTTAAGTCCTTTATTAGTCGGGCAACATTTTTTAGGGTTCTGTGCTGTGGGGTTCGTTTGTATATTGTATGTAGTTTTAGTGTTTAGTGTAATATATAAAAGGCGTTTATACGATGAAATAACGAAAAACATTTTGACGGACGCCTATCTCAAGTTTTCTTATTCTAATTTAAACCTTATTGTTTATTCACAAAGTGCCACAGTTAAACAAAAGTTAAGGTGTCATAAGAAGTCCCGTTTACTAAAAAAGCTCTTCCTGTCTGTCCGATCGTCTGTCACAGGGCTATATTTTTTTGTACCGTAATAAGTAGACACTTAACGCTTTTACTGAGTGTGTATTACTATGGTCTAGTGACCATATATATATTATATATATATAGACACATATATATATTACTATTATTATTATTATTTATACATATATATATATTATATGTATAAAATGAAGAATTAAAAAATATATAGGGCGTCACCTGGCGTCACCAAATAGATAGATACGTGTTTATCGGCGTCTAAAAAATGTTGTGTTAAATAATTTATGGTGGTACGGAAACCATCCTGTGTGAGTCCGACTCGCACTTGGCCGGTTTTTTAAACTTAATTCTTTCGGCTACCTTGCTTGAGCGGGGAATTGATTCGGAGAAAAAAGGTTGTTGTACTCCGTGTTTATGGTTTCTTATCCTATTAGCTCCTGTTTTTTTTATGTTCATTGCTTTATTCTTTGGTACGAGGTTGAGCAAAGTTGTTTGTGAATCGTCAATGGACTTTGATGAAAATTCTTAAATATGCTTTTGCGAATAATTCAGCATTTTATTGGCAATTTAATTTTAAGGTAACACAAGATTAATGATACATCAATTTGATAATGTATGTCCCTGAAAATGAGAGCAGCGGTGGCCCAGTGGTGGCGGCCCCGACTTACGAACAGTGAGTTCGAACCCAGACAGGCGCATTACTTTGTACCATGTAATTTATTTCATCACCACTGCTCTCAAAACGGTTAAGAAAAACACCGTGAGGAAACCGGTATGTCATTGAACCAAAAATTCGAAGACGTGACATCTACCAATCCGCACTGGGCCCGCGTTGTGGATTATAGCCCATTCCCTCTCATAGAGAGGAGGCCTGTGTCCCAGCAGTGGGAACATTAATAGGCTGATGATGATGATGTCCCTGTAAAAGCAGAAGTTTAGATGAGGTATCCAGGGGCAGTGGACCATTTCTTTTTTTAGGTGATATTCGCTCTTCTGGTGTTAAGCTGCATCCAATTAGACTGGAAGCCGACCCCAACATAGTTGGTAATAGTACATTTTGATACAAGTGGAGAAAGTTTGTTATTGCAATCGAGGCGGAATTATAACACCCGTGCCGTAGGCGAGGGTGTTTTTGAGCCGAGAATTGAAATAACAAATGTCCACGTGTATCAAACGACGTTTTTCTATACACTTTTTTGAAGAAATAAAATAAAACATAACGAAAAATATTTTTGCTGTCACAAACTAAACTATGATCTTTTTTTTTTCGCGCTTTGCTTCGCCAAGTTGAAGGAGAGGCAAAGGTATGAAGCCTAAACAGCCTAATATAAAAAATAGATTTATTTTATATTTTTGAATTCAGAACACAAACAAATGTTAATTTGTGTATTAAAGTAACTATAAGTTTTTAATTAATAATCATGTATATCTATGATATTCTATTTATAAACACAATTTTATTATTCAAAAAATATTTATGCCGTAAAGATGCGTAGTGTTTTGCAGAAATAAAAAAAAAAAAACATTCACCTCATACGGCATAGGCATTGAACCAATTTGGACTAAGTATAGGTATAGTTATCTGTGGCAATTTTCATTCCCGCACACGTGCGGGAAAATGGAAAAAAACGCACACGTGTGAAATACATTGCATGTTACAATCGTAGTGCATTATGGACCAGTTTTCGAGGAAGTGTATTGAAATAGTACATTTTGATACAAGTGGAGAAAGTTTGTTATTGCATTCGAGGCGGAATTATAACACACGAGCCGTAGGCGAGGGTGTTTTTGAGCCGAGAATTGCAATAACAAATGTCCACGTGTATCAAACGACGTTTTTCAATACACTTTTGAAGAAATAAAATAAAATAACGAAAAATATTTTTGTCACGAACTATGAAACTATGATTTTCATTTTCTTTTTTTTTCGCGCTTTGGTTTCGCCAGGTTGAAGGCGAGGCAAAGGTATGAAGCCGTTAAACAGCCTAATAGAAAAAATAGACTTATTTTATATTTTTGAATTAAGAACACATATAAATGTTAATTTGTGTATAAAAGTAACTATTAGTTTTTAATAATCATGTTTATCTATGATATTCTATTTATAAACACAATTTGAATATTCAAAAATATTTATGCCGAAAGACGCGTAGTGCTTTGCCGAAAATAAAAAAAAAACATTCACCTCAGACTATAGGCATTGAACCAATTTTGACTTAGTATAGGTATAGTTATCTGTGGCAATTTTCATTCCCGCACACGTGCAGGAAAGTGGAAAAAATCGCACGCGTGTGAAATACATTGCATGTTGTACCTAATCGTAGTGCGTTATGGACCAGTTTTCGAGGAAGTGTATTGAAAAAATATATACAGTATACAAATGTATAGAATAAACATATTATTATGAACGGGTACATACTAATAAAATAAAAAAATATATTTTTTCATAACTTCCCAACGATGAATATCGCAATATATAGAAAATAACTATTTCTGAAGTACCTATACAAAAATTAAACCACATTATTCGCGCTTACCAAGACATGCAATTTAAGTATTTTAATAATGGTAATTCTTAAAAAAAAAGAATAAGTTATTTTCCTAAATTATCGCACTTTAATTTACATACAGATGGGGTTGTTTTATTATAAATGCATATTTAAATAGCAGATTAAACTAATGTCATAATTTACTTAACTGAATCGAGGATAATATTCAGTTAAGATTACAAAATGGTTGCCGAAAGAGCCTTTACAACCGCCCGAACAGTATTTTAGCTACACTGGCGGACAAGGTTGACGGACCTTTTGTGAGACTCTGGGCTGGCAGACATGTGCGTGCACATATGCATATAGCCAATTAGCATGTATTTTATTTTGTGTAATTTGTTATTTACTAACATAGGTTAAGTTCTGACTAACAATGTATGGATCTAGTGGTCTGAAATAAAATTTTTGAATTTGAATTTGAATTTAAAGCGCACCGATTAAAATTATAATAATTTTGGATCTTAAAATGGCGATTTGATGAGTGAGATGAGATAACCATATCAGATATTCTGCTTTTGGTTAGTCTGGACATTGACCCAAGATCACTTGGCCTTGAAGTGACTGATTATGATGTTGACGAGTCATCAAGTAGTAAATCTCAGTGATAACCCCGTCATCTTATTTCTTTCATCATCATCATCATCATTTCAGCCGAAAGACGTCCACTGCTAGACATAGGCCTCCCCCAAGGGGGGGTTTTGCCATAATCGCCACGCTTGGCAGGCGGGTTGGCGATCGCAGTACGGTTGTTACAAAAGCACAGAGAACGCTGCTGCCCATTCTCTGGTAAGTCCCTTAGTCGCCTCTTACGACACCCACGGGAAGAAATGGGATGGTGCTATTCTTTACGTCCCGTCCGACACCATACAGATATTTCTTTATCGTGTGGTTATTGCTGTGCATGGCGCTGGCAGTTTTTTCCAGGGTGCCTTCAATTCTATGAAAACAGCTCGAAATTTTTTGCACTCCAACTCAGATGCTAGATTCAAGGAGTAACTTGGCCGATCTATACAGAAAAGCTCATCGATTAAAAAAGTAGAATTCGAAAATCGACCTTGTCGAGCTTAAAAATGTTTGCATCCACCTCGAATTTGATAGGTTTTTTTAAATAAATATTTAAGGGGGGCTCTCATACAACAAACTTGATGTTTTTGCCGTTTTATCTAATGTTTAGTAATGGTACGGAACCTTTTGTGCGCGAGTCCGACTCGCACTTGGCCGATTTTTTCTTGCTTGAATATAGTTTCGTAAAACGAGATTGAAATTCCTATGCAAATATCACGTAATAAGATGTTATTCGACACGACTGCATCCCATTAAGTAGATCCGAAGATACGCGATATTTTTCATACTTTTAATAAGTGACACGGAAAAATACGATTCTTATACAATTTGTATGTATGTAATTGCCGTCGCATTCTCGAAAACATAGTATAAGAGCGAAGTATAAGTTACATTATTAATGTATTCAGCCGTATTTATGGCAAGATAGTGTAAATCAATTATAAATCGTTCCCGAATGCAAACGAGGGATTGAGCGACAATACTTATCTTTGGTCACGTTAAAAATCTTTTATTGGGGTTCCTTGGGTAATAATGGCGCTAGTGGTTTCAAATTATTGATTTGGTTTTGGCACAATTTAGTACAGATGCTGACCCCTTACTGCATGTTCTTACTGCCGCGTTTCATTTGCAACTGATAAGCTGTGTTGCTGCTAAAAGTGTATACGTGGTACCTACTGGTGCCGGTGTTATTGCAGGAACATTAGAAATTGCAGCTATTTATTTCCAGTTGCATGTCATGATTTTCAACAATGGGTGATGACCGCTTACCTGTCACTCCGATACAGTTGTTTGCAGTGAAAGTAAGTGTTTATCTTTCTATTTATCTGAAGAAAATTAGCGTTTCCATTAATTTTTGATTGCACTTTGTAAGGAACAGCAGATTTTTTGTGTTGGTTGCATGTTAAAGTTGTTTAGTTTTATGAGTCTATCTTATTTACTCTACTTTCTGAGGTAATTTCTCCTCCTTGACTTAACACACTTGCTCATTCTTCTTCATAGAGATCTACGCTTTGGAATGGGCAACTATAGTAAGTTCACAAGTTATAATGTTATAGTTAGTTATATTGTTTTGGAGAATGCGACGGCAATTAAATACATACAAATTGTATAAGATTCGTATTTTTCCGTGTCGTTCCAGTCGTGTCGAATATCATCTTATTATTAGATATTTGCATAGGAATTTCTGATAATTTGGAATTTTGAGGAGCTCGTGGCTAAATAATAACAGCCGCTCGGGTCGATCTTTAGGTTAAACCGTGCTTGCCTAGGTTGGTCTTGGATGGGTGACCACCCTTACATTCCGAGTGTCCTCCGTGCCTAGGAAAGCACGTTAAGCTGTTGGTCCCGGCTGTCATTTGTAGTAGATCTTGACAGTCGTTACAGGTAGTCAGTGGCCCAAAAAGTCTGACAACCAGTCTTACCAAGGGGTATCGTATTACCCTTGTAACTGGGACTGTAGCTTAATTTTTTTGTTCTTTTCTTCACTTTCAAAAGTGCCTGCAACGGTCTAATTGAAATAAATGTTTAAAAATTAATCTGTCTATAAAAATGTACGGGACCCAGTCTCAATGTCCCAACCCGTACACCAACCCACGGCCCATTATTTAACATATTTGGTGCCGAACTCTTATCTAAGTCGCTTTATTGGCTATCAGCTATCGTCTGTTTTAGACATTCGATGTCAAACTCATGCCGGCACCAAACAGTGATTATTTTTGTACTTTAGTGACGTCACTGTTCATAAATTGTAAGGTAATGGGGTCGCTTACCTTTGGAAGGCGAGAGTGATTGCGGACTCAATGCGAGTGTGTCTGAACGAATTGGAATGTGTTTTTGAATTGCGATTGAGTTGATCTTCTTTTTTAATAGTTTTTGTTTTTTTTTTCTTTTTATGATTTTTGTACTAATCACGAATTTTGCTATACTATGAAATTTAGAGAGAGCAGCGGTGGCCCTGTGCTGGTGGCCCCGACTTACAAACAGTAAGTCGTGGGTTTGAACCCAGACAGGCGCATTACTTTGTGTCATTTATTTCATCACCACTGCTATCAAATCGGTGAAGGAAAACATCGTGAGGAAATCGGCATGTCCTAGAACCAAAAAATTCGAAGACATGTGACATCTACCAATCCGCACTGGGCCCGCGTGGTGGATTATAGCCCATTCCCTCTCATAGAGAGGAGGCCTGTGTCCCAGCAGTGGCAACATTAATGGCTGATGATGATGATGAAATTTACGCAGATTAAGAGTAAATATTATCAACTTTTTTAATTACACACACTGCACAAGGTAAGGGAAGCCATAGTATACTTTTTTTTATTCCGGTAGTCAATGACATTATAAGTAAATAAAACCGGCCAAGTGCGAGTCGGACTCGCACACGAAGGGTTCCGTACCATTATCTAAACATTAGACAAAACGGCAAAAAAATCACGTTTGTTGTATGGGAGCCCCCCTTAAATATTAATTTTATTCTGTTTTTAGTATTTGTTGTTATAGCGGCAACAGAAATACATCATCCGTGAAAATTTCAACTGTCTAGCTGTCACGGTTCATGAGATACAGCCTGGTGACAGACAGACGGACAGACGGACAGACAGCGAAGTCTTAGTAATAGGGTTCCGTTTTTACCCTTTGGGTACGGAACCCTAAAAAGGCGCCGGTAGTGCGTTCATTTATTTCTACTAATATTAATAAAAACTAATTTTAAAAAATACGTGAAAGAATTAACTTAAAAAACCGGCCAAGTGCGAGTCGGACTCGCGCACGAAGGGTTCCGTACCATTATCTATACATTCGACAAAACGGCAAAAAAATCATGTTTGTTGTATGGGAGCCCCCCTTCAATATTAATTTTATTCTGTTTTTAGTATTTGTTGTTATAGCGGCAATAGAAATACATCATCTGTGAAAATTTCAACTGTCTTGCTGTCACGGTTCATGAGATACAGCCTGGTGACAGACAGAAGGACAGACGGACAGACGGACAGACGGACAGACGGACAGACGGACAGATGGACAGACGGACAGACAGCGAAGTCTTAGTAATAGGGTTCCGTTTTTACCCTTTGGGTACGGAACCCTAATAAAAACTAAAAAGAAAGAAACAAGCCCAGTAGTTTAGAATCCTGTTAAGTAATACTAAATAACTACACAATTGAAATATTTTTATAATCGATACACACATAAAACAAATCATAAATTTTAATGCAGAACAGAACGACTCACAGTCGGGGCCCATTTAAATTTTACCAATCAAATCTTCCCAAGGGGCCCCGACTGTGAGTCGTTCTGTTCTGCATTAAAATTTATGATTTGTTTTATGTGTGTATCGATTATAAAAATATTTCAATTGTGTAGTTATTTAGTATTACTTAACAGGATTCTAAACTACTGGGCTTGTTTCTTTCTTTTTAGTTTTTATTTAAGTTAATTCTTTCACGTATTTTTTAAAATTAGTTTTTACGCAGTCGGGTTTTTTGTTTTTCTTTAAATTATTATTTTTTATTTTATACTTTTTAGTTACGATTCATTGACTTCGTTATAAGATGGTAAATTTCGCAATCTATAAGTCATTTCATTGAGGGAGTTGATATCGTGGGGATTATTAAGTAACTTGCGGTGGTCTAAACTACTGATGATTAGTCCCTCTAGAGACCTAACTCGGCTCAAAGCCACATATGCTTGACCTTTAGCAAAAATGCGTGAACCACAGCTCGGTCCAAAGTAGTTCCTTGGAGCTTGTGTACAGTTACACCCCAGCACAATATCAATGGCAACATTCTTCGCTCTATTTTACCCTGTCCGCGAAGTGTATCGAATTCTGTCGTCGATGGTTCGATTTTGACTCCTACTCCAGGAACATTGTTTTTAATTGCTTTGTCGTCAAATTCTATATAAACAGCCTGTGGCAATTCTCCGGGTTCCAATTGGTCCCTCCGAAGAGTTGGCCACTCAATTTGTCCTTATAACACCCATTGCTCCGTTAACAATACCATGGGTAACATTCAAATTTCTTCGTAACATAACTCGTGATCCTAAACTTAGCGAGAATGATTGCTTTGTTAAAAAACTTTAAATGGTTATATATCCTAAACTATTATTTATAATGAAAAATGATAAATGGAACCTGAAGATGATTTTAAAATACCTATTCAACGACACCCCACTTGACATAGTTCATCAACTTTTTTTTTTTTCATTTTGACAATATGGCGTCTGGTCGTCGCTGTGGTGAATTTTGATTACTGTTATGTCTTTAGTGACACTCGCAAGGTTAAGACGAATCGATTGACGTAAGAATTATCAAAATCGGCCTACGCATTTGGTCTCTAGAACGCCACATAGAAACAAACATACATACATACATACATACATAGACTGATAAACACATTACCCTCCTTTGCGTGGCGCAGTCGGGTAAAAAGAGGTCTTTGTTTGTTAGTTTTATTGTAGGGAAAAATCTTTGGCACTACTGAATCGATTCCAAAAATTCTTTCACCAGCGGGAAGCTGCATTTATTATCCCTGAGTGACAATACATTTAAAACGTAACGTTTTATTTCTGTACATAACACGTGCGAAACCGCGAGCAAAAGCTAGTGTAGGATAATTGCCGACTTCAACGCGGGCGAAGGCTAATCATCATCAACCTATAAGTAATGTTCCCACTGTTGGGACACAGGCCTCCTCTCTATGAGAGGGAATGAGCTATAATCGCGGGTCCAGTGCGGATTGGTAGATGTTACATGTCTTCAAATTTTTGGTAATAAAATTGTTTTATTAGACAGGACTCCATATTGCGTAAAAGCTATAAGTATAATATAATATGCTAACAATGTTATACAATTGATAAGATAACCTTTAAGTTTAAAATCTATATTAGCAAAAAAGTATGTGGATAGACTTTATAAAATATTTCAATAATAAATACTAAACCAATTCTCAGGCTTGTTTTATTGTAAGAATGTAATAAAATTGATAACTTTTATGTTTTACTGTCCTTTTAGAATCAATATTTCCTTGTATTTATGACATAATAATGATAGATAAGTAGACTAAGTGATTTTTTGCATAAAATAATTCCCATTTAAAATAAGTATTATATTATTATCCTTGTAAAAATCTCGGCAATAAAATTTTACGACTTCTAGATTTCAATAAAAGTCGTAAAAAAATATGTTCCTATTAGTAAGCTCGTGATCAGAAAAAGATAAAGATAATTTTAACGATTGACTCCTTAATCATGTCAATTTAATTGATTAAATAAAAATCTAGTTTGCGTAATTATGAGCTGCTAGTTTTTTTGCTAACCTGATGGAAAGTTGTCAAGTTGATAACAATCTAGGTGCGTTACCGTATCAGAAACCAAACCAAATTCCTAGACTTTTTCAAACTAAGTTAGGGTCGGATCCCGGATAGCGGGAGTCTAATCGGATACCATTTTACGTGGAGCAGCGTCCTATCTGACGTCCTCAATTCAGTTACTTGGAAACGCGGTACCCCTTGCTACTGAACTAAACTAAAACTAAATAAGTAGGTACTGGTGGCCTACGATGACGTCTTAAAGCAGGATCGTTTTAATCTTGTTCCAGTGTGGGTGAGACGGAGCTATAGAGGACGTCTAGCGCCATCTCTTTTCCACACTGGAATAATATTAAAACAATCCTGCTTTAAGACGTCATGGTAGGCCACCCGATACTGTTGGACTGCGTCATCCCACTGCTGTACAAAGGCTTCTCTCCGTGACTTCCAATTTCGATCCCAGGAATAGAATGTATTGTTATTGTAGGTGGTTACAACTTTACATGGAGTGACTGCCTATCTGACCTCTATAACCCGGTTTATACTGGGTAATACGGTACCCCTTGCTTTGACTGGTTGTCAGAATTTCAGGCCACTGACTACCTGTAACGACTGTCAAAGATCTACAAATGACAGCCGGGACCAACAGCTTAACGTGCTTTCCGAGACACGGAGGAAACTCGGTATGTTATGGAGCACGGCTTACCCCAAAGATCGTTATTATTTACTGTGGTATTTCCTTTTTTATTATCGGCTCTCAGACGCGCGCACGTCCGTTCACTACCGCAGCTCAAAGCTAACTGCCACGCTACCATCGTACGCGCACTAGAGACGACATAATGCTTCCCTCTCTTTCACTCACAGACACTACATTTACTCATGAGCTCCTCGAGTTTTTATTAGGTGGGTCATTGTCAAGCTTAGAGTATTTTTATGCGAAAAAATGAAACACGTGATTTATAAAAATCAAAGATATACATATTATAACTCTTACTTTACATTACAACAAAAGTGAGTATCATTCCGAGATCAATAATTCGAAAAAAGCGATTTATAAGGAAATAACAATATTTCGGTTCCTCCGAAAAGATTAATATGTCCACCGAATGGACCAAAATGTTAATTGTTGAGGAAAAAAAAACAAAAAGTGATTAAAATCTGGAACAAAAATAACGTTAATGCTATCTTCACGTAATCACAAACTAACCAGTCACTTAAAAGCATTCAAAAAGTAAATAAAAAAATGTTTTGTGTCTGTCTACCGAAAAGACAATTCGTTTCGGTGGTAAAATATGTCTTCGTCGTCAAAAGACCAGAAGCGTTCAATCCGTTCAGCCAGAGAAAGGGGGATTGGTGGCTTCTCTGGTTTTGATGTTGACGTATCTGAGCTGTCAGAATATATCTAAAAATCGGCGACTCCAAGACTACAATCCCGGCTTCTAACCTAACCTAACCTAACCTGATGGACTTTATTGGTTCCACGAAACGGAGTAATATTGCTTTTTTTTTTATTCTCAATAGACTCCACATGAATCTCATTTACTCTAATGACTTCAATGCCTTTACAGTTTTGAAGAATACACTCCGTGAAGACATCCAAACTACGGGTTTCTTCTACGCTTTCTACTTCGTACTTTGACTTTTTCTCTGCGTCTTCTTGCATCCTCTCTCCATTTCCTGCTCAAAAGCTTTTTTGCACATCTGGTAAATCTTTTGAACTTTTATTTTCCCTTCGGCTTTCTTCCGATAGAAATATTCTCTGTCCTTTCTTCGCTTTTCTTCCAAGGCTTCTGGATCCTGTTTAAAATTTTGACGCGCCTTACTCATACTCAGAGTTTTTTGCTCACGGCGTCGTTTCTTTTTTGGTTATCTGTAAGTTTACTTCTTGTTTTCGCCATCACCTGAAAAATCACAACAAGAATCCACACAAACGAAAAGAAAGTAAAGCTGTGCAAAGGAAGAGTAGCAGATTTTGTTAGTAAAAAAAATTACGATGGGGAAATGACCGTGCTTATGAAAAAATATTATTTACCATGCCTTAGAAATGCATTACAGGTGTCATTGTTAACTTATAGTATGTAGCTGTGGATAACTACATTAACTACAAGTCGACATGGTGTAGAAAGGTGTGAGGGAAGTGGGGGTTTTTAATAGTACATTGTTACCCTAGGGGTGAAAGTAACTTATTTAGTCCCGAGACGGGGTTTGGTGCCCGAGCGAAGCGAGGGCGCTAATAGTTCGAGGGACTAAATAAGTCTTTAACCCGAGGTAAACACTGTGCTTTTCATTACGAATACAAGGAAAGTAAAAAAAAAACATACAACTCGAAAAAACTAATGAAGATCGGAATTCGAATGGGGTAGATGACACACCAATCAATTGAGATACTTTTTAAGAGCTGTCAAAACGCGGTTCTCTAATAGACTTTGTATGGCAATAGCCTACTGTGACGTCACTGTTTATTCAACTCAATGACTCGACTATTTATTGATTTCAAAGCAACTAAAACTCGAATTTGGCAATTAATTGAAAATAAATCGGGTTTTCAGGCCCAAAATAAAGTGTTTTTTTAGAGAAAGGTGTCTTGGAATTATTGTTTTATGGTGTCATCTACCCTATTGCCGCTTTCCCACCTATTTTGCTTTTTTTTCTGTGGCCGGCCAGCTATTCAGCCAATACCTATTTTTCATTTTCATCATCGAAAAATGGTAAATATTTTTCCCAAATCTATGTTATTTTAAAGAAATAGTTGAAACTTAATTATAATAAAGATATTTAAAATATATATATTCTTTAATTAATACTTAACTTTATGTTATTTCAATTTTACATCGTGGCTGTATAGAAAGTTGGAACATGGTTCAATAGAAAAATGAACCATTTTTTTTTTAATAATTTGACAGCTGTCAGTTGAAAACGATTCTCCCTAGGGCTGAAAAGTATTACTTTCAACCCGCTCCTCAGGCAACTTCAGACCTACTTTCAGAGTATGAGTAATGAAAAACATATTTACTCATAAAAATAAAGCGAAAATGAAACGAAAATAGGTTATTAGTCCTTAACTGATTAAAACATCAATACTCAGAAGCAGTTTTTTAAGTTATAATAAAGCTAAATAACCCACATTCAAGAAAACAATTCACTCGGTGGACATCTGTTGTTTCGGTGGACAAAAGTTCCACCAAAAAGATGTCCACCGAATGTACTTTTTTCGCAAAATAATTCACATCTTGCGCTGTTTTTATGTTACTTCAAAAGCCAAGGTATATTCATAAAGTTTCATTGTTTAACTAGTTATTAAGAATGTTTGATGAATTTATAGTGATTTACTTACCAACATACAGCAGTAACCGGAAAGACAACTCAACTTTGACACCACTAAATATTTTTCTTAGTACAACAACAACGTTTTGTGCATACGAGTGGCGGCAAAATGGCTTCTGACAGGGATAGTACGATATTGGATGCGTTCAATTTTACGTTCCGTCCCATCATTTGACATTTACTTCATTTTAGTCAGTATCGAAAGTAATGTCCACCGGAAAGACAAAAAATGTTGTGACAAGATTAAATGATGCAAAAAGTGTGTTTTATTTTTATATATTTTTTAAATACTTGTAACTTTAAATGGAAAACATACGTGGATTAGGAAAATATATAATTTTTGTAAAATAATAAAAAACGCGTATTTATTATAAGCTACATTCTATTGAAAGGTAGAATCCGAACAGTCCACCGAAGTGATTCGGTTATATGGTGGTGGTTTAGTAAAAAATAAATACATTTATAGTAAATCTGTTACAGTTATGGTCTAGTACCTTTCGTTTACTTTATTATTATGTAAAATTAAGACGCAATTATTAAAATTGTCTTAATGATTATTCGTATGAACAGTTTTTATTAGGGTTATGACAATGACCCAGGTACAAAGCAGACATGAGTCAGCTCAACGTAGTGACGCCCTAGAAGGATATACACAGACCTTTATAGAGAGGTTCTTCAGAAAAGTAAGGTGCGTAGTACTCGCAAACGGCGTGCGCGTATGACCAGGTGGCGTTCTGTGGTGTCTGCCTACCCCCGTGAGAAAAAGGCGTGAGTTTATTGTATATTGTATACAGGGTGTAAAAGACCTCATCACGAAGCCGTCAACCAAGCATTCTGTTCATCAAACTAAGTAACTTTATGCAAAAATTATTGCTGGGAAACGACTTTTTTTTGGGGTGAAATATCATGTTTTGTGGTAGAAAGGTTCCCGGTATGGTGTAGAACAAAAAAATGATAGCAATGACGGGAAGAACAAGTGCCTTTCGGCTTCGTTAAGAGGTGTTTCACACCCTTTATTGTTTATCGGGCAGGCTGCTGTCCGCAACTCCACGTCAAAGTGCGTATTTTGCGTATGGGCTATAACTATTGGCTATAACCCACCACGCGGGCCCAGGGCGGATTGGTAGATGTCACATGTCTTTGTATTTTTTGTTCTAGGACATACCGGTTTCCTCACGATGTTTTCTTTCACCGTTTTGAGAGAAGTGGTGATGAAATAAATTACACAAAGTAATGCGCCTGTCTGAGTTCGAACCCACGACTTACTGTTCGTAAGTCGGGGCCGCCACCGCTGCTTTCGTGAGTCTATGGATCATGTATGTAAGAGCTACTCGAGCTGTTATTAGTTAGCTACAACTAAGTGGTCTAATTCATCAAATATTACCTACTAGCATGAATTACGAGACCACACAACCACGCGGTAACAATGTAAAGTCTACTTACCGTAAAATAGAGTCTAAAGTGTGTAAATTGCAACAAGATAATAGTTTTACCCTGAAGGAACTATTAGCAGATCTATTTTACTTGTAAAGATAACAACAGGTCAGTGTTTTCTAGATATATTGTAAAGTTTGTTTCGTTGGTGCTAGTGGTTCGATTCGCTAGTGGGTTATTGAGTTTTGCCGTCAGAATTTTTGCAGCAGAAGCCCCAGGAGTCAGAATTTGCGTGTTGTTGAGATTATTCTCTCCTATTTGCCAACTATATCGGGACCAGCTTCCAATCTTACCGGATTCAGCTGAATACCAGTATTTTACATGGAGCGACTGCCACTCAACTCCACAACCCGGTTACCCGGTTACTCTTTTACCTAATCTTAAGTCTGTTATGGGCCTATACTACCTCAAATGGCCTAGCCAATGATCCTCCGTTACGCCTAAAATACTGCAGCATAAATATATGGTAAAGTTGAGGATTCATCATCATCATAATTTCAGCCGAAAGACGTAGACTGCTGGACATAGGCCTCTCCCAAGTGTTGCCACATTGACCGGTCCCGTGCGACTCGCATCCAGCGGATTCCCGCAACCAGGTCATCGGTCCACCTAGTGGGAGGCCTTCCAACGCAACGTCTTCCGGTTCGCGGTCGCCACTCCAGAACTTTTCGGCCCCATCGACCATCCGTTCTGCGAGCAATGTGGCCTGCCCACTGCCACTTAAGTTTGGCAATTCTTCGGGCTACGTCGGTAACCTTGGTTCTCTTGCGGATGTCTTCATTTCTGGAAACTCCAAGCATAGCCCTCTCCATTGCCCTTTGGGTGACTTTAAGCCTTCTGATGAGGCCCATTGTGAGCGACCACGTTTCGGTCCCGTATGTAATCACTGGCAACACACACTGGACCTAGACTTTCGCATTGAGACACTGCAGTAAGTTAGACGAGAAGATATAGGTACTGCGCAACTTCCCGAACGCTGCCCAACCGAGTCGGATTCGACGATTGACCTCTTTCTCGAAGATAGACCTACCTAACTGGACCGTTTGTCCCAGGTACACATAATCGGCTACAACTTCGAGTGTAGAGTCTCCGATCTTGATAGGAGTGGGTGTGACATAGGCATTCAACATGACCTTGGTTTTGTCCATGTTCATTTTAAGACCCACTCTTCCGGAAGCTCTACTGAGGTCATCGAGCATTGTACCGAGGTCCTCCATGGTCTCAGCCATGACCCTATATCGTCGGCAAACCGAAGGTGTGTGATGTACTCGCCATTGACGTTGATGCCTAGCCCTCTCCAGTCCAGAACCTTGAAGACATCCTCCAGTGCAGCGGTGAACAGTTTTGGAGAAATGACATCTCCCTGTCTCACACCTCGCTGCAGGAGGATAGGTTCCGAGGCTTGGTCCTGAAGCCGGACTGACATGGTGGTGGTTTTGTACAAACACTTCAACACCTCGAGTTGAAAGTTGAGGATTAATGTTAAGTAAGTCCTTTGTTTAGCGAAAACACGATTCCATAAAATTTTCTCGATAGAAAAAATCCCAAAGTTACCTCTAAACTGAACAATAAACCGCTGGCAATCATAAAATACTTCAAATTAGATCATGAAACTTTTTATCCTAACTGAACTAACTCCAATCAATAGATTTTTTGTAAATCGCAATAAAACCACTCATTTCGCACTACTCGGCCGCAGTGACTGACGTAACAACCGCTTTGTAGTACAAGCTGATTAGAACTTTATTCTAACAGTATTTCAAACGAAGTTTGAACCACCACAAATAGAGTTGCTAATTTTAGGGTTAGACAGGGCCTAAATTCGAAAAAGTGATTTTTAGCTACAAAGTTACCCCCCGCCCCACTAACTTCACAATTTATTCCCAACTACTAAGTGGACAAAAGAAGAAGTAAACTTATATTGTCACTTACGATAAATCTTCCGTGGTTATTATTTGCTTTGAGCTCCTGATATAAGTTTATATTTTAACCGTGAAAGCTTAAAACTGTGTTTAAAAGAAGAAGTCGTTTTTATTACTTATTGCCTTTATGCAAAAAAAACATAATGATTAAAATACTAGTTGATAATTAAAACAACAAGCTTTTTGTATGACTTTTTACAGATTAAACAAAATAAAAGCCACTGAATACGTGTCAGTGTGACATTTTATTACGCTGGCGGACAAATTTAATGACACCCGTTGATAGGGTTGCCATGTTTCTGGTGTACATAATATATAGTTTCTGGTGTTTTTTATTTGGTAGTGCAGCATGTTGGACATCGCCAGTATGATTTTTTTGATAGCGAAAAAAGGAAGAGATAAAAGATAAAAGGAGGATTGAGATTGATTGATTGGGTTTGATAGGGATAAAAGTATTGTGTAGGGCGCGTAATTAGAAGGTACTTAATTTATAAGAACAGCCAGCTTTTTCATAAAAACTCCGACAAAGGAACGCGGTATAGCATTTTTTTTGAATGAACGAGCTTTTTCAAAATATTTTGAGGATTTTATTGGTTACTAGCTGTGTTGCCTGTGACCTTCGTACGCATGAAATTATACTTCCATATTTGAATCGGATTTTGTTAACTATTTCATAGGTTCTTAATAAACTTTTTACTATTATACTTTTTCTAAATAAAAGTCAAACCTAGTTACTCCCTAGGACAACAGCTATCTGCCAGTAAAATTACAGTCAAATTCAGTGAAGCCGTTTTGGAGATAAGCCGGAACAAACAGACAGACGAACAAACAAAAATTGAAAGTTGTGTTTTTTTTTTTTTGTAATAGTACCCTATATAGGTATACTTATAGTGCAACACAAAAGAGTAGAAAATAAATGAGGGCGCTGCAATCGCTCAGGTGGCAACCCAGTTAGTACGACCTAGCTGATCTTGATACTTGAATAGTATTATTGGTCTAATAGCTATAAATAATGAAAAATAATTATTTTAAATAAGTATGTTTATTAATTAATTGCTTTCAATAAGTTCCTCATAGATAATAAATAGATTTGGTACGTAATAGTAATAAAACTACAAGTTCACTCAAATATATATTATGAGGGGCGACCCTTTCTGTGTATAGCTGGAGTCGAGAATTTCCAGCCGTTTTGCACAATTCTGCACACTGTGCTTACAGAAACACCTAAAACAAACAAAGCATGTTATTAACATAAGCTTATAAAGATACAACTTTAAATTAGTGCTCTATCTTCATAAATAATATAACTGCTGTCAGTCCGACGAAAAAAGTCCCGCGTAAATATTATGTTCGTAACGTGAAAATATTTTAAAATTATTTCTTTCCATTAGTCGGTTGCTTCAACAAATATGGTATAGCAAAAAACGTATTTGGTAATACGCAATTAATTACATTAAATGTTGTTGCCTTCTACGGCTTCTACCAATGTTGTTAAGTCGCGCTATAACTACAAGGGTATTTGTTTATCTTAGCATAACCTCAAAAACGGTAGACAACTAATGTGTAAATACTATTTAGATCCAAAATTTTGCTCCCTGAATGTAATAATCGTTTGTAATTAACGTTTACTGCAACTTTCAATAGTTACTTACCAGTAAAATCTGTTGTACGATGGCAATCATCTTCGAAGTAGGATAGCAGCTTCCCAGCTTGTAATTCGGTCAAACACCGCATGAAAACTTAAACATTATTTCACGGGCACCTCCACGAATTACCTTATTCATGATATGTCACTGTTTTCCTGTCCACACTCCGAAATAACACACAAAAACCAAAATTCTAATGAAAAACGAAACCGATCGAGAAAAATTGACAGCTCAAGTACTAATTTTAGATGTTGCCAGAAAATGAAAAATTTTAGTTCCCAAATATTTAATTTCTACTCTTTTATGTTGGACTATAGCTTAGAAGTTGTTTTTTTTTTTTAATTACAAACAGACTTCAACTTTATTTATTTGTATAGATTCATTACTTATCCTGCAAAATTTGTGCATTTTGGTGGCCCTATGCGTAACTAATTTTCACTGACAGCTAATGGCGGATGGGACGCAAAGCGAATCTGTAGACCGGTCGCAGATTATTGAAATACCATTATTGCTACACGGCATTGATCTTGTGGGGACGTGTAGAGATTTATCTCTTGCATTATTCAGGATGAAAGTAATTGAAAGCATCATCTTGCATCGCATGACCATAAAAGTCCAATGTTGAAAAATGTTTATGCATTGCAAAATTGTTTATTCGATTTGTAGTTTTTCAACTATTTTTGTGTAATTCCTGTTAAAATTTTACAGACATTTGATAGTCGACTGAACTTATGAAAATCAGAGTTTGAAATTATCAAGAAAATTATATTTATTGTTAATTATTATCAATGCTGATTCATAATTTGATCTCTGTTTTTTCAATAAATTGGCTTAAGTATTTTATTTTAACGCAGTCGAATTCTGTAACGTGTTTATTTACGTTAACACTATGGTCCTATCACTATTAGGACTAAAAAAATATATTTTTTTAAACTGACACTGCTCGTTTGGATACGCGTCGAAGCGGCAAATCGCGTTCAGAGAAACGAGTGCATTAGTAATGATTTTTGCTATTATCAACATAATTATCATGATAATCTGAATGATAATTATCACATCGAAGATAAGATAAGATAAGAAAAGAAATATTTATTTTCTCGAACCCTGACGAAAGTTTGTAAAGTTCATCATCACACTGAGACAGATTTTTTCCATTGGCAGACTTAAAAAATAAATGCCATGATAGGTAATACTGAGAGGTATTTTTTCCCTTTGGCATACGTAACTAGATATCTGTCGTAATGGTATATTAGGTAATACAGTGGTATTTAAAAAGTTACCTACGCTCAAACAGGCAGTAATAACAATGTCCAATATTCTTTGTGTAGGTATCACATTGAGAGATGACGTGGAGTTAACTTTCACTGGAAGAGATGCGCTGTCATGTCGCTTAGAAATATTTTAATTGTGAGCGTAAGTGGTGAATTATGAATGAATTTTAAGTATTGTCTGTTTTTGCTTCCGCGTTTAGTTGAGCGTAGGGTGATGATCATGCATAAAATTTCTAGCAAAATGGCTCTTCAGGATATGGAACTTGATAATAGGTTCTCAAATGGCTGTGAATATGGAAATGGCATCCGAGTTCAATTCATTTGAGATCTTAACGCTTATGTTCCCAGACGTTTTCAAAGGGAACAGAACATTGTTATTTTAATTGTGTCTGTAATTACGGGTAACTACAGGTTAAAACAATTTTATAGAATGCCGTAAGGTAAAATATACCAGGATATTTTTTTTTTCTTAGACTTATAGGTATGTGTCTTGCTGCTGTGCAAATACCTCCCATTTCTCCTTCCAAAACTCTCTATATTGTGCGATATCTAGCCATGTTCACCACGCAAACAAGACTTGATCTTGTTTGTTTAACTACATTGCAAGATTACAAGCATTTATATGATTTCTATTTCTAAAGTTGCTACAAAATTTACCATAACAAGTAACAAGCGCCACAGAGCTGTAGGATTAAGTTAATAGCCTAGTCAACAAACTAAAACCTTTATTTTAGTTGACATAACATCACGCTAAAATCCCCGAAGGGTTAGGCCGAGGTGTACTTCATAATACACCCACATTTCGCCAGTTGTTTTAAGTGCCATGGCAAACCTATTGCAATCAAACCGGGCACACATCTAAACTCCGTGGCTGTTCCTGAGAGATTCCTGATGGAAAAACTCAATAACACTTTGCCTCAGCGAGGAATCGAATCCACGACCTCATGCTCAGCACTTGCGCTTGCGACGACTATACCAACGAAGCAGTCCACAGTTTACTAATTACTTCTACAATCATCATCATCTGCCTAGCCTTTTCCCAACTATGTTGGGGTCGGCTTCCAGTCTAACCGGATGCAGCAGACCAGTATTTTACATGGAGCGACTGCCTATCTGACCTCCACAACCCAGTCAGTACTGGGTAATACGATACCCCTTGGTAAGACTGGTTGGCTTTTTGGGCCACCACTGTCAAAGATCACAAATGACAGCCGGGACCAACTGCTTAACGTGCTTTCCGAGGCACGGAGGAAACTCGAATTATTTCTACAATATCCTTTCCAAATAAAATAAATCGGTGTACATAAAACACATAAATAATATCAAGACTATGTTACACCGCGGGGGACTTGAAATAATTGGTTAAATCACTTAGACGAGTAGGTTCTAACTGAGTTTAGTGCAGTTAACCATATCACATTACAGAAGAAGTAAAGATTAAAAGAATGTAATCGAGATTATTTCCCGATTTAGAGTAGCATTAAAAATTAATGCCCAATTAAATTGCACTACACTGTGTTTTACTGATTATGTTAAAATGTCCGCTGCAAGCCTTGTAATTTATTTAAATATTCAAATACCTGTTTTTTATTAAAACTAAGCGATATCTAAGTTTAAGTTAAAACAGACTATAGATAGGTAAGGTATCTGCTTTTAAGATTTGCATTTGAGCAATTTACTTTGGAACCATCCAACAATAAGTGACAACAATAACAGCAAAAATCTAAAATCTTTAGCGCAGCACTCGAAGTTCTTACCCTGAAAAGTGAAGAAAAGACCATAAAGAACTCATAACATGCTGTAACCCACATCAAATGGGATATTGTTGGCATCAGTGAAGTGAGAAGAATGGGTGAAAATATCATATCCTATCCAGATTACATATTTTACCATATAAGAGACCCCGGGACTGCATACAACAAAATAAGAATAAAATAAAAATCTTAAAACTATACAATAAAAAACGGAAACTTAAAACTAAACAAAAAAAAAAAATGTGTGTTAACAAAACAATTGGAACACAAGAAAGATGCAATTGGATAGAAAATACTATAAAAACCCAAAAACAAGTATTGCAAAAATACCAAAACTGAACTGAAAAAATGGCTAACAACAGAAAGGTACTACAAAACTACTAGAAGCGAAAAACCACTTAATTAGCACTAAAGATACATAGGACAGAAGAAAACGTTTAACAGAAATTAGTGAACAAATTAAAGATAGCACTAAAAAGGACAGAAAACAGAATGGAAATTATAGAAAAATATATAAGTAAAACGGGTGGAGTCAAAAAATTCATACAGAGGGTTAAGAGAAGTGGAAGGAGTGATGTGAAAGATCAGAATGGAAAAGGTTGGAGGAGGCCTTTGCCGATAAGCAAACAGATTGCAACAGACAAAAAAAAAAGCAGCAAATATTAGAATAAGTTTTAATAAGTTATAAGTTTGCTTTTGAATATTGTTATTAGGTTAAGTTGATCTGAATAAAGGCTATTATTATTATTATTATTTACTTTGACCGTAAAAAGTACCTGTTATAGTTTGATCTTTTCTCGAGAGAGAGAGAAGACCGCTTTGAATAATTAATTTGTTATCATTTTTAAAATTCTGTAGGTAACCCAGCTTTCTCAGACATAGTGTGACTCATCATAACCGCAGTATGATATCACTAGTAACTATTAACCATCAGACATGCACCAGACCTAACTGTAATTCACCATACATTAACAACAAACTACAGATATACAACCTCTTTCTTTAGTTACAGGCATTGTGACTCATAAAAAAAGGTGGTTAGGCACAACACAACATACGCGTGTTCGTGTCAAGGGACACTTTAGAGACTCGGAGCGCTAATCTGTCGCCTTCGCTGCATCGTATTAAGTCGTTTCCCTCATTTACTCGAACAACTTGTAACTTGATAAGCTACTGATATCCTGGGCGTTTAGATTTGTTTTTAAATTAAGCTAAAGTATAAAATTGTCGGGTAAAAGTAAAAATGGCGACGTAGCAGGGTCGAAACACTAGAATGTCACAAGGCCCTAGAATATTTCTTCTTCTTTAAAGAATCACGGTACTAAACCACAACACGGTAACGCTACAATGTGGATCACTTGGAAACGACGCGGCTGACGAACTTGCCAGAAGAGGATCCAGCACAAAACCCTACGAACCCGAACCCATTGTGCCCATTCCTTTCAAGCAGCTAAGAAGCTGGTTAAAGGATCACACCCGAATACAAGCGGAGAAATGGTGGACCTCGACACCAGGATGCAGGCAATCCAAGGAAGCTATGCCATCCCTGGATACAAAGCTGACCAGGCGTCTTCTGCGCCTGGACAGAGATAGCCTGCGTCTGGTGGGGGGGCCATCACCGGACACTGTTCACTGAATAAACACTTCCACACCCTAGGGATCACTGACAGTCCCCTGTGCAGAGCATGTATGGAGACGGAGGAAACGGTGGCGCATGCGCTCCTCGAGTGCACTGGCGTTACCAAGATTCGCGAGGAGACCCTGGGAACACCAAGATCTCTTGCGGATGCCCTGAGGAGACCGGGAAGTTTAATCTGCTTCTGGAGGGAGGTGGGCTGGTTAGAGTAATCGGCCACCGTGGCTCACGCACAATGGTCCACTTTAAGGACTAACAGCCTTATTCATAAAAAGTTAGAGCCTCCTTGAAGGCTCCTTGATGGCCCGATGCTAAAAAACATGATTCATAAACGTCTGCTAACGCTAATCAGTCCATCAAGGCTCTGCTAAAGTTAGAAGACTGTTGACCCTCCTTTATCTCTCTGCTAAGTCACAAAATGGCGGCCGCAAATTTGAACAGCTGACTTACTGGGTTACGCAGATTAAAAAAAAACCAGGAAAAATTATTTTTTGGAATTTGTATTTAAAAATCCTCTTAATGAGAGGTTTTCCTTTTGAGGTTTTAAAAAAAAACTTAGTTTCCAAGAACTCTATAGATGGCGTTGGACTTACTATGCCAAAGCCAAAACGCTTGAAAAAAAAACATTGTGTCACGTCACGTACTCTCGTTGACTGACACTTTCATTTGCTTAACCTTCCGAATATAACCAACATTTCTCGCTCTTTGTTAAAATCAGTTTTTTTAGGTTCCGTTCCTTGCATTATCATACTTACTCCTAGCGCCATCTATCCAGCGACTAGGGAAGAGCTAAAAAGAAAATCCCTCATTAGGAATTTAAGATGATACGTGTACTAACAATAAATATGAAAAAAAAAAATGAGGATGATTAACATAGTTACGGCTTTTTGCACTTAGGTACAACATAAACATGCGGATCGGAAATGGCGGGAAAACAAACATCTCGCTTTTTTTATAAGTTGATCTTGGGGTTGTATCGTCAAATTTTTATCTTTTCTTATTGGTTTATCATTTTTGTTTTATTTCTTTTCTTTTTTCTCGTGTGTATTTGTAAAAAATTGTGTTTTTCCGCTAATTTGCTGTCATTGCTGTCAATTTTTTTTTAACTGTCGATGAGGCCATTTTTAGGGTTCCGTAGCCAAATGGCAAAAAACGGAACCCTTATGGATTCGTCATGTATGTCTGTCTGTCCGTCCGTATGTCACAGCCACTTTTTTCGAAACTATTTGGTAAGTAGATGTATTCTGTGAATCGTTAAGATTTTCACACAAATATAAAAAAAAAAAAATACATTTTGGGGGTTTCCATACGTAAAACTGAAACTCAAAAATTGTTTTCATCAAACCCATACGTGTGGGATATCTATGGATAGGTCTTCAAAAATGATATTGAGGTTTCTGATTTTTTTTTTTTTCTAAACTAAATAGTTTGCGCGAGAGACACTTTCAAAGTGGTAAAATGTGTCTCCTGTAACTTCTAAAATAATAGAATGATAAAACTATAAATAATATATGATGTACATTACCATGTAAACTTCCACCGTAAACTGGTTTTAACTTAATTAAAAAAATACACTATTATTAAAACATCGATCAAAGTTACAACGAACTACAAGAACTTTTATATTATGTTACTTGCTGCTACGGAACTTTTTTGTCTGTTGATTTGTCAAGATGGCCAACATAACGCGTCTAATCCGTCTATCAGCAGCTCATTAACTGGCAGACTGCTAGCAAGCGTTTATGAATCATACTTCTTGACAACCGTCTAACAAGCCTAATGAGTCTGCTAGCTAACAGACCAATCAAACCTCAATTAAGGATTTTTTATGAATAAGGCTGTAAGTGCGGAAACATATACCCCCATGATAGATAGATGATAGATACATAGGGTCGAAAGGCAATGGGCAGGAAAACCCTAGTGCTTTAATAACGACTGCTGCTTTAAACTACAGTTTTAAGGCTGATGCTCCAGGGTTGCCCGCGAAATTCATATTTTCTTACGTTTTTTGCAATTTGCAGGCCAGTGCTAGATTGATGTTGATTAAAATATGATTCGCGCCTGTAAGACGTATAGTCACGAGCACCAATATGTAAACACTTAACAACTTTTAGAAGTGTTTTTCTCCTACTGTTCTGATTAAAATTTCATGTTGTTACGAACATACTTAACCTGGAACTGTCTGTCATATTCTGGAACTCATATTTTAATGAAAAAGACCCTATCTTCAAGTTACAGTCGTCATTTCTCGCGAAAATTGCTTTTAAATTTAGGAAAGTGTTTACATATTTGGAGCTCGTGACTGTAAGTATGTAGTTACATAATTATAATCATCAAAATGATCAATACGACTCTCCAAGTTCATGTAACTCAATTGAATGACTTTTTCATGAAATACACATTGAATCGAGTTTCATGAAATAGTCATTCAATCGAGTGACATGAACTTGGAGGGTTGTATTGATGATTTTGATGATTATAATTCGCGGGCTACCCTGGAGCATCCACCTTAATGTAATTCCAAATTTGACCGATCACTGTCTCTGAAGTCTCTCTGTGTCTCCTAGTTTAAGAGACAGGCTTCACTATTATTTTTGTACGAATAGACTTCTTTTGAGATCAGCTGTGGCCCAGTGGTGGCGACCCTGACTTACGAACAATAAGTCGTGGGTTCGAACCCAGGCAGACGCATTACTGTGTGTAATTTATTTCATCACCACTGCTCTCAAAACGGTGAAGGAACATCGTGAGGAAACCGGCATGTTCTAGAACAAAAAAATCAAAGACATGTGACATCTACCTTCCGCACTGGGCCCGCGTGGTGGATTATAGCCCATTCCCTCTCATAGAGAGGAGGCCTGTGTCCCAGCAGTGGGAACATTAATAGGTTGATGATAATGACGAGACTTGTACTTTTGCTACCTTGTTTTTGAACTGTGTCTGTGTGTATTATTTCGTATAAATAAATAATTTTATTATTATTATTATAAGTATAAGCCAACATAAGCTGCCTTCCAGGACCTCATAAAGGTGGTTGGGTCAGACAGGATGCAGCGAATAGGCTGTTGCTTACCTAGGGAGCGGCCTAAGTCCAGCAATGGTAACCGGGCTTAGCACCAGTCTCCGGCACAATTTTCTGATAGAAAAAGCCAATAGGTAACAATTTGCGCGACCCAAGAAACACTGTCGAACCCAGGACTTCATGCTCACCAGTCATCCTTGCAGCCACTAGACCAACGAGGCAGTCACAGACATTCAGGCGACAAAAGACAAATATCTCCAAAATTGTTTCCCTTCCGAAAAGTTACAAAAAGTTCAGTGTTCATCTAAGAAGTCCCGTAAATCATGGAGTTCCAATGTTTTGGCCAGGCGATGAGGCTCGTAATATTGTCTTAATAGCCCCAGAGGTCGGTGAAGGTCGACGGGACAAGGATATTGATTCTGATGATGGTGCAGTGGGTATAAAACACATGTAAATGGGTATTATTGTCTTCCTGCGACCATGGCTGGTGCAATCCGGTCGAAACGTTGGGCTTTTAATAAAGGTAAAATTCGCGATTAATACCCGTTTACAATTGTGTTTTATAATGAGTTCTGATTGCGGCAGTGGGTATAATGATTGGCTGTTACTCGTGAGGACAGTTTAGACAAGTGTTCTAGGTAGTCATATTATAGGTTCTATTGATGTGTTAGAGGAGCTCGTGGTTAAATAATAATAGCCGCTTGGGTCGATCCTTAGGTCAAGTCACGCTGGCCTAGGTTGTTCCGTGGATGGACCAGTTTGTCAGCCTTTAGGGCCACTGACTACCTGTAACTGCTGTCAAAGATCTACAAATGACAACCGGGCCAACAGATTAACGTGCTTTCCGAGACACGGAGGAAATTTAGTATGTAATGGGTGGTCACCCATCCACGGACCAACCTAGGCAAGCGCTGCTTAACCTAAAGATAGACCCGAGCGGCTGTTATTATTTAGCTACGAGCTCAACCATCAACCGGGCACATATCACTCTTTACTCATTTTTTTTTAACACAAGCTAGTTTAGCTGCAAATGAGATGCCAATTTACAGCACTGATTTCTTTCTTTCTTTCTATTCGCCTAACCGTTAACCATTTAACTTTAAATGTCTTAGTTCAGGCAATCAGGTTCGCAATGCTCGCTTTATAGCCTCAGAGGTCAAAGTACGGGGTTCAAGGGCATGAATGAAGTAATTCTGGAAGGACGAACTTAGTTAATTTTACTAAGGACGGTTCCTTAGACTTGATCAGTTTTTAAGTCGATACAGGTTGTAAAGTACTTCATTTTTGTTTTGATCTATCAACTTTAGGGGTGAAAACACTCATGTATACTAATATTTTAAAGAGGAAAGATTTGTATTTTTTGTATTTTTGTGTGTATGTTTGTAATGAATAAACTCAAAAACTACTGCGCCGATTTCAAAAATTCTTTCACCATTAGGAAGCTACATTCACCTTCAGTAAGCTAAACTATATTTTATCCCCGTACTCTTATGGAAACGGGAACTACGTGGGTGAAACCGCGTGACGTCCGCTAGTGTATAAATAAAGTGTTTTCAATGCTCGTGCCTTCTCTGTATGAGAAGAGGCCTTTGCCCAGCGGTGGGACAGTAATAGGCTGATATTATTATTGTAGTTTTTGTGCCGTAACATAACATCATCACGCCTGTAATCCCCGAAGTGTTTAGGCAGAGGTGTACCTAATAGTACATTGAAATTTCGCCAGTTAGGTTTTAAGGTGAATGCTGCGACCAGCCCGCGAAATTCAAATTTTCTTACGTTTTTGGCAAATTGCAAGCCAGTGCAAGGTTGTATGTTGATTAAAATATTGGACGCGATTGTAAGACGTATGTAGTTACAGAATTATAATCATCAAAACCATCAATACAACCCTCCAAGTTCATAAAGGTCATTTTTTCAAGGTCAAAGTCATTGCTAGCAATGACTTTGACCTTGAAAAAATGACCTTGAATTTCGCGGGCTACCCTGGAGCATAAGCCTTAAGTCCCATGTAGTAGGGGTCCGATCCAGGACCTCATGCAACACTCGACCAACGAGACAGCCTGTACCATCTCTAACTAAATAGGGATGGGCAGGGGAATAATGGTGATGATAATGATGATGATAGCAATTCAAACAAGCATTGATGAAATTACGTAGATGATTTAACGTTAGGGGCCTATATTACCTCAAATGGCTTAGCATCATCCTCCGTTACGCCTAAAATACTGCATCATTAATTTTGAAATAAATATATAGTAAAGTTGAGGATTAATGCTAAGTCCTATGTTTGGCGAAAACACGATTCCGTAAAATTTTCTCGATAGAAAAATATTCCAAATTTACCTCCAAATCGAACAATAAACCACTGGTATTCAAAAAGTACTTCAAATTGGATCATGAAACTTTGCATACTAACTGAACTAACTATAAAGCAGGTCTTATGTTTTTATTTTTTTTTAAAGACGAAAATTTGAATTTATAAAGAATAAAAACCACTCATTTCGCACTATTCGGCCTGCAGTGACTGACGTAACAACCACTTTGTAGTGCAAGCTGATTAAAACGTTATTCTAACAGTATTTCAAACGAAGTTGGAACCACCACAAATAGAGTTGCTAATTTGAGGTAGTATAAGCTCTTAACAGTCTGAGCCTTGTCATGATTATGAGCGGCATCATGCCAAAGACGAATTTGTCTCATATAATAAACCTGTTCTCAATCCGGATTGAAACAACGGTTGAACCCAAGGTTCCATTTTCTATGAGGTCCTAAACAAGGAGCCCTAAGTACCTACTATGAAACTAAAATGTGAGTGAAATCGAGGCAAAGAACTAGTTAGGACGGTAATATGTTAGGTAACTACTGTCATGAGATCTATATTATGTGTTAAACCTTTCACTCATCTGCGGAAGTGGGCGGAAAATCCATTGTTAGGAGAGTGTGAAAGTGAATAAAATCGTTCAGAAACAAACAGCTGTTCCGTTGTTTGTGTTTATTTCAATATTTTGATGAAAGTAGGAAGCTTTTCCTGTTTGTTTTTCTTAGTTGGTTCACAAGCGGCCCAAAATGACAACTTTCTATAAAAATGTCATTCTGTCAAATAACGATAAAGGAAATGTCAGAAATGTATGGGACTGAAATGATAAGCATGATTTCCTGGCTTCGATATTCAGGTGACGCACAGTGTTATTGGGTTTTTCATCTAGAATTTCTTAGTAGCAGCCACGGATAGGTTTGTGCCCGGTTGATGACAATAACATTACATGGGACTTAAACATACATATCTGGCGAAATGTATGTACTATTAGGTACACCTCTGCCTAACCCTCCGGGGATTACAGGCGCGATGTTATCAACCGACTTCCAAAAAGAGGAGGTTCTCAATTCGACTGTATTTTTTTATTTTTTTGTGTTTGTTACCTCAGAACTTTCGACTGGGTGAACCGATTTTGATGATTCTTTTTTTGTTTGAAAGTTGGTGCTTCCCGTGTGGTCCCATTTAAATTTTGTAAACATCTGATGCTGATCTTCGGAGATATACTATGGAACTCTTCAAAAATAGACGGCAAAACTGCCGTAAATATTGCAATCGCTTGGATGTTTATTGTTTATACAATATCATGACGTATCACCACGCCTGTATGCTCTGAGGGGGTACGCAGATGTATACAACACACCCGGATTTTGACAGTTAGGTATGTTAAGTGCGCGTTCGTGTTCCGCGCGCTTCAAAGAGGTGTCAGCAAAAGGGACTGTTCTAAAGAGATACTGCGGCCCTGAAACACAACGGGGCTAAGAAGGAACATGGATGGGTTTTAGTCAGTAAAAGTCTGACACTCCCTTCCGCTCCACCCAGAGCGGGAGGGGTCATGATCATCATCATCATCAGCCTATTAATGTTCCCACTGCTGGGACACATGCCTCTCTATGAGAGGGAGGGGTAATTTGATGATTTCCCATCCAAAAAAAAAACAAGGTAAGTATGTTAAGTTCCATATTATTATATTGGGGATACGCCTATTACCATGACATGTATTGTTAAAATTAATTAATAAAATTCATGTCAAATATTTGTTTGGGAACAACTAAAAATGGAAAAATAAAAACCTTTTTTGCAAAAAAATAAAACAGACTTCAAAAAAACACAAAAAAATGAAAAATAACTTTAGCTTCAGAAGTCGGTGACCTTTGTTGGATTGATTTAGTTTTTTTTTGTCACCGACTTCTGAAGCTAAAGTTTTTTTTTAATTTTTTTTGTGTTTTTTTGAAGGCGGTTTTATTTTTTTGCAAAAAAGTTTTTTATTTTTCCATTTTTAGTTGTTCCCAAACAAATATTTGACATGAATTTTATTAATTAATTTTAACAATACATGTCATGGTAATAGGCGTATCCCCAATATAATAATATGGAACTTAACATACCTTGTTTTTTTTTTGGATGGGAAATCATCAAATTACCCCTCCCTCTCATAGAGAGGCCTGTGTCCCAGCAGTGGGAACATTAATAGGCTGATGATGATGATGATCATGACCCCTCCCGCTCTGGGTGGAGCGGAAGGGAGTGTCAGACTTTTACTGACTAAAACCCATCCATGTTCCTTCTTAGCCCCGTTGTGTTTCAGGGCCGCAGTATCTCTTTAGAACAGTCCCTTTTGCTGACACCTCTTTGAAGCGCGCGGAACACGAACGCGCACTTAACATACCTAACTGTCAAAATCCGGGTGTGTTGTATACATCTGCGTACCCCCTCAGAGCATACAGGCGTGGTGATACGTCATGATATTGTATAAACAATAAACATCCAAGCGATTGCAACATTTACGGCAGTTTTGCCGTCTATTTTTGAAGAGTTCCATAGTATATCTCCGAAGATCAGCATCAGATGTTTACAAAATTTAAATGGGACCACACGGGAAGCACCAGCTTTCAAACAAAAAAAGAATCATCAAAATCGGTTCACCCAGTCGAAAGTTCTGAGGTAACAAACACAAAAACATAAAAAAATACAGTCGAATTGAGAACCTCCTCTTTTTGGAAGTCGGTTGATAACATCGCGCCTGTAATCCTCGGAGGGTTAGGCAGAGGTGTACCTAATAGTACATACATTTCGCCAGTTAAGTATGTTTAAGTCCCATGTAATGTTATTGTCATCAACCGGGCACAAACCTATCCGTGGCTGCTACTAAGAAATTCTAGATGAAAAACCCAATAACACTGTGCGTCACCTGAATATCGAAGCCAGGAAATCATGCTTATCATTTCAGTCCCATACATTTCTGACATTTCCTTTATCGTTATTTGACAGAATGACATTTTTATAGAAAGTTGTCATTTTGGGTCGCTTGTGAACCAACTAAGAAAAACAAACAGGAAAAGCTTCCTACTTTCATCAAAATATTGAAATAAACACAAACAACGGAACAGCTGTTTGTTTCTGAACGATTTTATTCAGTTTCACACTCTCCTAACAATGGATTTTCCGCCCACTTCCACAGATGAGTGAAAGGTTTAACACATAATATAGGTCTCATGACAGTAGTTACCTAACATAGTACCGTCCTAACTAGTTCTTTGCCTCGATTTCACTCACATTTTAGTTTCATAGTACTTAGGGCTCCTTGTTTAGGACCTCATAGAAAATGGAACCTTGGGTTCAACCGTTGTTTCAATCCGGATTGAGAACAGGTTTATTATATGAGACAAATTCGTCTTTGGCATGATGCCGCTCATAATCATGACAAGGCTCAAACTGTTAAGAGCTTATACTACCTCAAATTAGCAACTCTATTTGTGGTGGTTCCAACTTCGTTTGAAATACTGTTAGAATAACGTTTTAATCAGCTTGCACTACAAAGTGGTTGTTACGTCAGTCACTGCAGGCCGAATAGTGCGAAATGAGTGGTTTTTATTCTTTATAAATTCAAATTTTCGTCTTTTAGAAAAAATAAAAACATAAGACCTGCTTTATAGTTAGTTCAGTTAGTATGCAAAGTTTCATGATCTAATTTGAAGTACTTTTTGAATACCAGCGGTTTATTGTTCGATTTGGAGGTAAATTTGGAATATTTTTCTATCGAGAAAATTTTATGGAATCGTGTTTTCGCCAAACATAGGACTTAGCATTAATCCTCAACTTCACTATATATTTATTTCAAAATTAATGCTGCAGTATTTTAGGCGTAACGGAGGATGATGCTAAGCCATTTGAGGTAGTATAGGCCCTTAACGTTAAATCATCTACGTAATTTCATCAATGCTTGTTTGAATTGCTATCATCATCATTATCATCACCATTATTCCCCTGCCCATCCCTATTTAGTTAGAGATGGTACAGGCTGTCTCGTTGGTCGAGTGTTGCATGAGGTCCTGGGTCGGACCCCTACTACATGGGACTTAAGGCTTATGCTCCAGGGTAGCCCGCGAAATTCAAATTTTCTTACGTTTTTGGCAAATTGCAGGCCAGTGCTAGGTTGTATGTTGATTAAAATATTGGACGCGATTGTAAGACGTATGTAGTTACAGAATTATAGTCATCAAAACCATCAATACAACCCTCCACGTTCATAAAGGTCGAGAAACGATTTTTTCAAGGTCAAAGTCATTGCACAAAAAAAAACAACAAAAAAAAACTAAATCAATCCAACAAAGGTCACCGACTTCTGAAGCTAAAGTTATTTTTCATATTTTTCTGTTTTTTTTTTAAGGTCGGTTTTATTTTTTTGCAAAAAAGTTTTTTGTTTTATGTTAATAATCCCCGAATGGTCAATCTAACTCTGTCATGAATAAGGGCCTAAATACTTTAAACATTCGCTTGTTTTGTATTTATATTTCGAACCATTACAAACTCACCCCATTTTCTTCTTACCCAACAAAATCTAAACAAAAAAATCACCCCAAAACACGAAAAAAATAACGCGGAAACAATATAAAAATCAATTTACACAGACATTCGCACTAGGATATACGAGATCAACAGATAACCTAGGTTTAATTACGGCCATAAAACAGGCGTGCTCTTGGGCCACGTCTTAAACGCTCATTAAAGGCCATTACTTCGAGCTATGGGCCACGAAGCGATAAACTGTGAAGAACAGAGAATACTGGCGAAGAACGGAGAAATAGAGAATTGAACCATAGAATTGTACAGAAGGTCGGTTCGATGCATCGAGCTAAAACGCACGCACACATAGATATGCTTCCGTTTCACACCATTGTCGGCTATGGCGGTCGATATCGGCATACACTAGCAATCAACGCAAGATATATTAGGTAGGTATAGTCAATGATATTCTAATAAAAAAAAGTGTGCCGCGGGGCAGAGCCAGCTCACATACACGTAGTGACGCAGAATAAAGGCAAAACAGGCCTATTGGCCCGTTTTCGAGTCATCACAATTGCGCGCTCACAACATATCTGATTAATAGAACATCATTGGGTATAGTGCTCAAGTGTGCGTATATGTATACACAGAGTGCACCTACACCCACTCTCCTAGTTTGATGGGACGGCAATTCGGCACGACAGTAGAGAGATCGGACGTAGAACCATGTGCTATCCAAATTATGCTCCTGCCGAGAAATTATTAATTTAAAAACCCAATAACACTTTGCCGGACCTACGAATCAAATCCAGGACTGCATGGACGATAGAGTTGCGCTTGTGACTACGAAACCAACGAGGCAGTTGGACACGCTTTACGTACAGCGAGTGCAAGCGCACTGTCATTTCTTTCTTTCTTTTTTTTATTTGTTTTTCTTTCTTTATATATGTGCGTGCACCTTCGCTCATTTTATTAAATTGAGCTTCTGTATCTATCTATTCTGTGATTGAACAATGGTTCGATTCGATTTTCGATTATGTGATAAAGCGTTGTCTGCTCTGTGATTGGGTTAGACAGTTGTGAATCGTTGGGGGGGCGGGAGGGGGGAGACTGGTGAAGTTATGACTGTTCTTATTGATATCATTGTTTGGAGACCTGCCTGAGATAGCTCATTTGATGTTCAATGCGCTTAGATACTGTTTTTGGAAGACGAATTTGGTAATTTTGTAGAATATCTTGAATCGCAATTAAGGCATTATATGCACCTCTATACCTACAACGTTGACTAGTGTTTCGTAAGCCAATCACAAAGTTTTTATTGTAAAGTTTTGAATATCTGCTCCGAAATTCAAAACTTTGTTCTCGACTTGTTGATACAATATTGAATAGAAAATTATTAATTGTAAATCAGATGAGTATTATTGAACATAGACACGGGCATCCATATTTCGGCATAATAAGACAATAAACCTAATAGACCCTTGGTTGCGGGTTGCGGGGATCCGCTGGATGCGAGTCGCACGGGACTGGTCAATGTGGCGACACTTGGGGGAGGCCTATGCCCAACAGCGGACGTCTTTCGGCTTGAATGATTATTGAAATGGTAATTTAAATTACGCGCCTTCTAATGTCATCTTCATATTTTGTTAATCTGTGTCTTGGATCATGGTATACATTCAGTCAAAAAAGTATCGGGAATGGATGATTTGTTTATGGTTCCAAATTCAAATTTTTGTTTTTTTGTAGTTGTTAGATTGGCACAACTGTTTTCCATTTTGGCGCGGAGTTTGAGTTGCATCTGTTATTTATATTAAATACAGTGCTGGTTTTAGTAATATCATATATAGTGTGTATTGCGAATTTCATAATGGACAAAAATATCGAACAAAGAGTTTGTCTTAAATTTTGCATCGCCAATGGAATTTCGTGTTCGGAGTCACTGAAAATGTTACAGAAGGCTTACGGTGAATCGACTTTATTAAAAACTCGTGCTTATGAGTGGTTCAAAGCGTTCAAAAGCGGTCGAGATGTGATGGAAGATTTGCCTCGCTCTGGTAGGCCGTCAACGTCTGCAACTGAAGTTAACATCGCAAAAGTGAAGAAAATAGTGACTGAAAATCCCCATTCAACTCTGAGAGAGATAGCCGCCGAACTTTCTGTATCTCACGAGTCGATCCGTACCATTTTAACTAATCATTTGGGTATGAAACATGTTGCTGCTCGGCTAGTCCCAAAAGATCTGAATTTTCTCCAAAAACTCAATCGCATGAAAGTCGCTGAGGACATGCTAGAACGAGTCAGTTCGGCGGACCCAACATTCATGAAACGCATTGTTACTGGTGACGAGACGTGGGTTTACGAGTTTGACATGCAAACTAGTCAACAAGCTTCGGAGTGGCGCCATCCAACTGAACCGAAACCGAAAAAACCACGCCAAAGTCGATCAAAAGTCAAAGTCATGTTGACTGTTTTCTTTGACTATCGCGGTGTTGTGCACTCTGAATTCTTACCGGAAGGTCTAACGGTAAATAAAGAATATTATTTGAGCGTTATGCGGCGGTTAAGAGAGCAAATTCGACGAAAAAGGCCAGATTTGTGGAAAGAAAATTCTTGGATTTTGCACCACGACAATGCGCCTTCGCACAAGGCTATCATTGTGAACGAATTTTTGACCAAACACTGAACAAATACCATCCAGCAACCACTATATTCACCAGATATGGCTCCTGCTGACTTTTTTCTTTTTCCTAAACTCAAATTACCACTTCGTGGCACCCGTTTTCAATCGATAGAAGACATAAAGGAGAATTCGTGGCGAGAACTGAACTCAATTCCGGAAGCAGCGTTTAAAAAATGTTTTGATGAATGGATTATTCGTTGGCGCAAGTGTATCGTTTCTAAAGGAGCATACTTTGAAGGTGATAAAATAAATTTGGATGAATAACAGACATTTTGTGTATTATTGATCTTTTCCCGGTACTTTCTTGACAGAGTAGTACTCTATGCTCTCTATTCTGTGACACTACGAGTTATGTAGGTACATGTTATATGTAATTCCGTTTATATACATTTTATTCACGCCTAAACCTGTCTTCCACTCATTTCAAAATGATCAATGATGATGAAGACAATAAATTCTATAACTTTTTCTACTTCTGGGACATAGGGTTTTTGTGTGTGAGACTGTACAGTATTTAGCGGATGAATCAAACCTTCGAAAATTTTAGTTAAAAAGGACCTCTCGGTTTCATCCCGCATGCATGTTTCCCTTCACTGTTTTGAGAGTAGTGCTTATGAAATAAGTTACAAAAAGTAAAATGCCTGGTTAGGGTCGAACCCACGTATTGAAAGTCGGGGCCAATACCACTAGTTCACCACCATTTTACGACATCTACAACCCACAATTTGACAAGTACTTAACACTTTCTTCGCCTCTTCAACATAGTCCAATGAAAAAGGCCGTAAGTAACAGATTTACGGTGTTGAACTCATTTCACATGCCATAAAACAGAGCCCACAAGGCCACAACTAATTACTAACACGTTATAGGCACTAAAAAAGAATTAAGCAGTCTTTTATAGGCGAAAGTGAAAAAATCCTAACAGACTCACTTGAAACTAGCTTCGTAAAACTTCGGAATACCTCGGTTAAGGCGCTGTCAACAGCAAAATCACGCACACTGTCTATTTGTATCATTGACTTGAGAAGTAGATTGTATGGGAGTAAACTAGACGTCACTATTACTGGGCGGCCAGGTTTTAGAAGAAAATAATGAATAAATATTGAAATAAAAAAAAGTGTGGATTATTGTGAAATATGACTCGTTAGTAGTTTAGGTATGAATATGTTAACTTCATGTTTTTAATTGCAGACCCATATGTCAAAAAAATAAATACATAGAACCGTTAATGATTATTTTAAGACCAATCTTTGCAATTATTTTCTATCGAGCCGATTTCGTCCAATTATGTATCGAGTCCATTCAAGGTCTTTGAAATATGATGAATATTAACATTATTTTTTTTTGATGTGCTAAAACAAATAGTTTTTCTTAAAAAAACTGCTTAAATAACATCAATTTCAACAAATTAGGTGTTAAACTTATATTGTCCCTTACGGGATATCTTCCGTGTTTTCTTCCTTGAAATTAGGTGTTGTCAGCCCCTTAACTGCGGAACGCTTTTTGACTGTCTGTCTGTCACCTTTTTGTCTTCATAACTGAAAGGATTTTGATGAAATTTGGCACACCACCGGTAGCAGACCCGGATCTTGAAATTTTTCGAGGCGGGGCAAAAACTAAAAAATGCCGCCCCCGCCCGTCTATATTTTTATTTTTATCATCATCATTATTTCACCCACCAGACGCCTAATGATGGCCATAGGCCCAGGGGTGGACCGTGAGTTTGTTGGGTCCTGGACTAATACTACTTGGGGCCTGGCCAAGGGCGTCGCCAGCTTTTGGGCCAGAAGGCCTATCAGAAGGGTGCGATTTGTAAGTTTACTATTTACGGATGCAGCTGAAGTGCATATAGCCACTTCAAAAACGTTAGCACCTCCGTGACCTCGGATTGGTTAGTTTAGGTTTTGAAGAGTTATTTGAAATGGTTAGGAACTAAATGAAAATTTGATTCATAAATAGATGCTACTAAATCAATTTAGGGAGACAATTTAATGAGAAAGTGGAACTAAGACTCCAAGAGCGAGCTTAGCGAGCTCGAAAATTTTAACATCCTACTTTGGACAGATTAGAATTATGTCGTCACTTCATACAGGAGTTACTTGGTTGACTTTCAAAGTTAAGATTTAAGAAGAACTTGACTGCATGAGCGAGCGAAGCGAGCTCGAAAATTTTTTGACACCTTGCTTTAGACAGGTTTGAATTGTTTCGATCCTTCATACAGGAATGACTTGGACGACTTTTAGGCAAAGTCTAAAAAAAAGTAGTCTAAAAAGCAAGCGAAGCCAGTTCGAAAACTTAACAGTTTACCTACCTTGGACAGGTTAGAATTGATTCGAACTACCGGAGTTACTTAGGTGACTTATGGACAAAGTTAAAATTCAAGAGATATTGGCTGTAAAAGCGAGCGACGCGAGCTCGAAAATTTTACGTCTTTCCTCAGAAGAGAGAGATCTTGAGATCTGAGAATGTCCACATGCACCATTTTTTACAAAAGGTGACTGGAGGCCCTTTATATCCACGGGGCGCTGGGCTGCAGCTCAAAAAGCCCTTATATAGTTCCACCCGGGTGTCTGCAGGGCGCTCCTTCTTCTTCAACAGGAACAGTTTTCCAGTCTTCAACAGAAATCAATGAGTTGTATCGTTACAACCCGAATCATCATTATCGCAACTTTGACCATAATTATGTCTGCCAAACTTGAATTTGCCGCCCCCTAAACTTGCCGCCCGGGGCATGGGCCCCGCCTTGCCCCCCCCTAGATCCGGGCCTGACCGGTAGACCATGACTTAGGTTAGGATATTATTTACTGTTTGTGAGGTACGTCCTCATGAGATAATTTCCGGCCACCACGCAGACGAAGCTGCTAGTAAAGCTAGTCTCCTATGTTACGTAAACAAGGATGAAGCAGAGCGAGCAAAAGATAGTTACATGACAATATAATTATTTATTGTCATTTGATGAGCTTGATCCCAGCGAGCTTTTGAAAAGTTCAACGATTTTGTACAATATTTTTGTTATAATTAATTTATGTCACATTCATGCCTCAGTACAGGATATAAGTAAGAAAGAAATAAATCAGGTTTATTACATCGGAAAGTAATAAATATAGTGTCAGCGACGATAAACGGATCGCCGAATTTCTTTGGACTTATAACGGACCATCCCGTTTTAAGCTGTACAAAGATATTATGTCGTTGTTTTGGACTTTACCACCAATTTTTGCCACCATGTGATCAAAACTGGAACATGACTATGTAGCTTTCAATTTCACTGAAATGAGGAAACATATGCTGAAAATCCTGATACAATTCAATTTCAATTTGTCAAAGGTCAAAACACATGCTGTCTGAACTTCTGAAGAAAAAAACCTTTTTTTTTAAATATCCTTCACAACTTTTTTACATGGTCTTAGTGAGAGACGCTAATCTTCCTCCCCTTCTGTGGCTGCTGAGCAGAGTGATTGCAGTGAAGACTGACTCTGACGGACATTGTCGAGTCACCGATATCCGGCTCGAAGGTCCCTGAAAATAGATCAAAATTTAAAACGTTCCAGTATTTCAACCATATCAATCGCTAAGAACCTGTTTTTACACAAGCTACTGCTAAAACGAAATGTCATAGGCAGTGATAGCCTAGTAGTGTGATCGTTGGACTGCCAAATCATAGGTCTCAAGTTAGAACTCTGATTTTTCAACTTCATGTGCGTATTGTTATCGATTTCCTTCGGTGAAGGAAAACACAGTGAGAAAACTATTTCTGAAAGGCATGTAAAGCCAAGTCAAAGGCCCATTGGGTGGCATAAAAACTCTGACATCAGGTTAGGCACTAACCAAACTATAAAGAAGATAGGCAGTCTCATTAGATTCCGTTTCGAGAACCTTGCGAAACCAATAATCCAACAAACAACCTAAAGACATGTATCACAATCAAACCAACACCGCACGCGTCGAACATAACAATAATTCGTCAGGGGTCCGTGTAAAATATTTGTGTGTAAAAATTAATCCCTGTCAAGGCAATATTTATATACCCAGCAGAAAACAGAAGTAACCCTTACAAAATATCAATTGGGGCGGCGGCCCGTCGTTTTTTATACCAAAGTCTGTAAAACATTGGTATAGCGTGTGTAAGGGCCTTATGCCCGTTTGACACGCGAACGTACACTTGTAACAAAAAGTGATTTAGGTAATTTTTCTGGCAGTTTCCTATTAACTCGTAATATGTGCCATTTGCTACTACCTACCTACGGTTTTATGTTTCCCTTTACATTTAATGTTATGTACTTAAATGGCGAAATTGTTGTTATATTTTTGGTTTACCCCGATATTGTGTTTTTTTTTTCGTTAAACTCTTATTTGTGAAAATGTTTTTCGAGTGGTGCTGATATTTCTGTTTTAGTGTTAAGGTTTTGTAGCTATAAAAAGTTATGGTGAATTGTTCTTTACCTAAATTCTTACTCTAGGAAATAGTGAATTAGGTTCTTGGGCTTGATCAACAGAATAAAGTGGTTTTAAATTGGGAATAATTAGGTAACAACGCTTAAACGAAAAAACATTTTATTATTAATTAATTGAATAATATTTTAGTTTTGTTAACCTGTATGTAAACATCGAAAAAAGTGTGTGATCACTTTGAAAATTCGAAATCTTTTTTTTTTTTTTTTTTTTTTTTTTTTTTTTTTGTGTTTGTTACCTCAGAAATTTCGACTGGGTGAACCGATTTTGACAATTCTTTTTTTATTTGAAAGCTGGTGCTTCCCGTGTGGTCCCATTTAAATTTTGTGAACATCTGATGCTGATCTTCGGAGATATACAATGGAACTCTTCAAAAATTGACGGCAAATGTGCCGTGAATGTTGCAATCGCTTGGATGTTTATTGTTTATACAACATCATGACGTAACATCACGCCTGTATGCTCTGAGGGGGTATGCAGATGTATACAATACACCGAAATTTCGACAGTTAGGTATGCTAAGTTGGCGCGATCGTGTTCAGCGCGCGACTCAAATAACTTAACATCACGCCTGTATGGTCTGAGGGGGTACGCAGATGTGTACAATACACCCAGATTTCGACAGTTCGTTCGTGTTCCGTGCACGCCTCAAAGAGATGTCAGCAAAAGGGACTGTTCTAAAGAGATACTGCGGCCCTGGAACACAAAGGGCTAAGAAAGAACATGGATGGGTTTTAGTCAGTAAAAGTCTGACACTCCCTTCCGCTCCGCCCAGAGCGATAATTTGATGATTTCCCATCCGAAAAAAAAGGTATGTTAAGTTCCATATATTGCGGATACGCCTATTACCATCACATGTATTGTTAACAATGCCAAATAAATTCATGGCAAATATTTGGGAACAACTAAAAATGGAAAAATAAAAAACTTTTTTGCAAAAAATAAAACCGACTTCAAAAAACACAAAAAAGTGAAAAATAACTTTAGCTTCAGAAGTCGGTGACAAAAAAACGAAATCAATTAAACATGAGACACCGACTTCTGAAGCTAAAGTTATTTTTCACTTTTTTGTGTTTTTTGAAGTCGGTTTTATTTTTTGCAAAAAAGTTTTTTATAAAAAAACTAGCGGACGTCACGCGGTTGAACCCGCATAATTTCCGTTTCCGTGGTAGTACGGGCATAAAATATAGCCTATGTTACTCAAAGTGAATGTAGCTTTCTAATGGTGAAAGAATTTTTGAAATCGACGCAGAAGTTTTTGAGTTTATTCATTACAAACATACACACAAAAATACAAATTTTTGCCTCTTTATAATATTAGTGTGAAAGTGTAGATAAAAAATAGTTTTATTTTTTAATTTCAAACAGGGTATTTCTATTTAAAAAAAAACACACAACAAGGTTTTTTTCTTGATAATGTTCAAATTTAAAAATTATATCAGCTTATGCTAGTGATCACAAACTTTTTTTAATGTGTGTATGTATCTCGCTGCCGGACAAAGTAATAATACCCATATGTTTTTTAATCACAGTATGGCAAATGTTTAATGCGAAATAAAATAAATTCCAATTGATAACTTTAAGTAAAAATCAAAAAAATATCGTCAAAAGTCAAAATTATAAAAGTACAATATTTTTACACTCATTATATCAGCAAATGTTGTGTGACATTGGCTCATCTATGGCCAATTACGGCCACATCCCCAGACAAGATAATAATATGACCTTCATTTAGCTCGAATTACTGCTAGTTTCTCAGACAAGAAGCAGAAAGAAAGATCACACTTTATTGTACACTTATAGTCACAATTTTATTTCAGCAATTAAAGTTAATTATATAAACAAATAACACAGCAACTTAATTGAAGGCTCATTTACACAAGGAATATTTCTCGCCTCGCATAGGTGATTAATCGGACAAGATAAACACGGTGAAACAGCATTTATGATACGCCAAAAATTGCCTTGCCTTTCAAAAAGTTTACTAATAATTTATTTTGTCCTAAAAAATCACCAACTATTCTGGTATGTCATACTGTAGGCGAGTTTTTGTTTCTCGCGATAAAAGTTAAACAAAACTAGCCTGTCGATGTGCGAGTAAATCTTCTCGTATCAAACAGCCTTTAACATCTCAATTTACAGTAAACACAATTAATTTCCCATTTTTAAAAAGGTTAATTAAGCCCAAGACTTGTCTCCTCGGCAGTACGGGCCTCTTTTATATTTTTTTTAAAGGCAACATCGAGCCCTACCACAAATGATGGAGCGGTGTATTTCTGTTATACTACATTTAAATTTATCCTGATCAAAAGTGTAGTAATTTGTTAACTACTATTTCTATGTTGAATCGAATTAAAGAAATATTTTTTAAATGTGGTTTTTTAGGTCAAATAGTGTTTCTTTTTTTCCTAGTGTTTTGGCATTCGCGTGACTAAAGTTGCTGTTGAAAACTTGCATTGTGGTTGGGAATAAATTGCCCTATCTTTTTCTTGGGGGTGTTGTAGGGGTGATAACATCTATTAGAGAGTCTAAAGGTTGACCGGAAGTCTTTTGGAAGAGTTACAAGTAAAATAACAGTTTATTTTAAATGTAAAAACGCTGTTTTTGTTGATTTTTTTTTATTTATTCAGATCGGTGTTTGTAACATGGAATTAATATTATTGTGTGTATTAATTTATTATTGAGCTACATGCAATGATATTCTAACAAACAGATATGTTATACACCTACAAAACCACCGAAAAAAGTGTGCCGCGGGGGAGAGCCAGCTCACATACACGCAGTGACGCAGAATAAAGGAAAAACAGGCCAATTGACACGTTTTCGAGTCTTCACGATTGCGCGCTCATAACATATCTGTTTTATAGAACATCATTGGCTACATGTATTTTTTTTTTATTATCAGCACAATGGTTTTTGTAATAGTCAAATATAATATATAATAATATTATAAAGAGGTAACATTTGTTTGTAAGTTTGTATGTAGGGGGTAATCTCCGGAAGTAATGAACCAATTTTAAAAATTGTTTCAATGGTAGAAAGCTACATTATTCGTGAGTGCTATAGGCTATATTGTTTTCCCGTACTCCCACGGGAACAGGAACTACGCGGGTGAAACCGCGGGACGTCAGCTAGTAGTCAAATAAAACCCTAAAATCTCAAACCAACATCGAAAGCAGTAACTTTTTCTCTTAAATAAAAAAAGTCATTAGATACTTTATTTTATAAGCATCACTACCGTTTAACTCGTCCAAAGTGCCAATAAAGCACTCGGGAATTCAAAGTACTAACACGAGTTTAATCAAGCGAATAATTTCAATTGTTAATTAGCAACAAATTTCTCTGAACCAGCTCACATGCCAATGTGGTATAAAAATTAAAAAGTGCAATTTAACACCACAGCAGTATGTCGTGTTGTGCCAACATAACAGGCAGTGAAGCCTTTAAAACTAATTATTTTTATTTAATTTTATTTATTGAGAGATCCGACACGCAAGAATCGAACCAGCTCTGCGGGAGTCGTCAAACCTGTTACGCGTAAAAGGCAAAATTTTTAATTTATGCGCACTGTATATATCCCTCCTAATACACAGGAATTTACACCTTATTTTCTTGTAACATAAATTCGAAAATCCCGTGTACTTTCTTGGTGGTTTTATCACATGTGTGCACGACTGTACTTTTATATAAATACACCTATCTAAGAAATGTATTCAGTTTTAATTACCAATGGTTTTTATTGTGTATAAATTTAGTTTTTATGTGTTTCTAGTGAAGCACGCTAGTTATTTTTAGTATGAAATATCAGTAGGCTTTTCGCTTTGTGGTATATTATTCTATAGTCTGGTTTTAATTCTTTCTATTTTATAGGTTATGTTGCTTGGAGTAATAGTCCAATTGAAGATAACTATGGTTTTTTAATAAAGCATAAATTGCTAATAATTTGCAGTCTGAATAATATATTTATAGCGAACTTATGATTAGCATTAGTAATTAATTTTGCACCTAGGAGAGTTTGTTACAGAGTTTACTAAAATTATACCGGATGACTTTTTTATCACTTTCCAAAAAAAAATAGGTATATTAGGTGAACGAAGTAGAAGCTTATGGCATACATAGTATTTTTTTTTTCTCCACAACTTAGAAAAAAATTGATCTATCATCAAAAAACGCTATAAATTTCAAGTAAACTTTTCAGATTAGTACAAAGAACGAGAAATTTTGAAAAAAAAAAAATATCGAATTTCAAATCATACTCGATACGCGTATGATTTGAATTTCGAATTTTTCTCATTTTTTTTTTCGAAAAAAAAAAACTGAGTATGCCATTTGCTTCTACTCCGTTCACCTACTATACCCATTTATTTTGGAAAGTGATAAAAAAGTCATTCTGTATAAAACCTGACTGACTTTTGTACCGAAAAGATCGGAGTATTCATTATATTATATATTGTTTGGTATCAGTAACCAGTTTCTCAAGGATGCATAAAGAACTCAAGTTCGTTGAACCTGCGTAAATGAGTTAATGTGTCAATATGTGGATCATTTTATTGATTTATACATTGTCTTTTTAATAGTTTTTATGAAGATCTGACTGGATTTTGGCAAGAAAAGAGGTGTCTGATGAGATGACGAGAATTATGGAAGAAGAAGATATGCTGCACCGGCCACAAATAAATTGGGATAAATTGGGATAAATTGGGATAAATTGGGACTACAGTAAGAGAATAAATTATGTCTGGGCCACCTTCCCTTCATCATCATCATCATGATTTAGTTGATTAAAAAGTCACAATTTATTTCTTTCATAAGGCGGCTAAACGCGAGTTTTATAATGCAAAAAAGCATAAGTATGATTCACTGCAATAAACAAAACCAGAAAAATATATGATATTCTTCAGGATATGAAGTACGATAGTGTTTTGAAAACATAATACAACAAATTTTATTCAATAAAAACATTCACGAACTTATCTCTAGAAATTTCTTTTAACAAGTAAAACCATACTAAAATACATGCGATCATTCTGATTTTTTGGCAAATCATTCTACAAGCAACATATTAGCATCATAGTGTTTTACTTTTTTATTCCAATCAATAGATTTTTTGCAAATCGAAAAAACACTCATTTCGCACTATTCGGCCGCAGTGACTGACGTAACAACCACTTTATAGTGCAAGCTGATTAGAATTTTATTCTAACAGTATTTCAACCGAAATTTGAACCACCACAGATAAAGTTGCTAATTTAGTTCCTGTAATCGCCTTAAAAAGAAAGGGCTTTGTTTACTATTTGACGCTAGTACGATTATCTATTCTGTGCTATTTGGGAGCTTACAAATTACAATGTTACTATTAGAAGTCATCAGCATTTTAAAAGGTCGGTAAAAAGGTTTAATTCCTAACCACTCATGAATTAAGAATCACTTTAAAATAATTGTGTGATGATTCATTAACACAGAAAGATGACGACTATGATGCTGTTTTTTAAAATCCAGTTATTATCAGTAAAATGATGATTCATAATCAAAACCGATGATAAAACTGATTAGAATTGCTACGGCGCATCTCACACAGACGGTTAAACTTTCAAGCTACATACAAGCACTAACTTTTGCTCGTGGTTTCACTTGAGTTCATCATCATTTGTAGATCTTTGACAGTCGCTACAGTCGTACATGTGGTAGTCAGTAACCCGAAAGTCTGTCAACCTGATTGGTCCAAGGGGTACCGTATTACCCAGTACTAATTGGGTTGTGGAGCTCAGATAGGCGACTGCCTATAGAGCGACTGCTCCATGTAAAATACTGGTATTCAGTTGCATCCGGTAAGACTGGAAGACGACCCCAACATAGTCGGGAAAAGGCTAGGCAGGTATGGATTGGTTACTTGAATACATTTTAATAGGCTAGTTTCCACCATTAATAAATTGCGAATGTATTTAGTCCGTCAGTTAGAGTATTGGAAAATAATTGACCCGTAAGTATTTTTTGTTTTTGTAAATCAATGAATATTGACAAAGATAAAACGCATCAAAACTCGTGATGTCAGAACGCACTTGCGAACGTACCGTCACGGCGTGACGTATTGAGAATTTTAAAAGCGTCGTATCTTCGTCAATTTTGGATTACGTAACAAAATAAAAAAACGGGTCAAATATGTTTTAATAATCTAACTTACGGACTAATTTATTTTTTTCAGGACACAAGCCTATTCATAACAGCATTTGCACAATACATCTCTTGTTTTAAAACCGACCGACTGTTGCGATAACATCCTCACTATATTATTCATTCGAAATAGACTCTACTGATCATCTTCGCGTCTAAGGTGAGAAAAGATAACAGAAATGCACAGACAGAGTTATTTTTACTTTTTATAATATATATCAAGAATGGAATTATGGATAATTACACCACATTGTATAAGCAAGCATTCTGATACATTTATCTCTCCACGATCTATATGAGCGTTGTTCTCGGAACCTGGTGAGCGATACCCCCGGTGTATATACTTGTTTATGTATATAGGTATATGTAACGAATTGGAGCCGGCGGCGAGTGCAGTTGAAAAGCGGCTTCCTACGGACCAGGCACCAGTTGTGAAGGCTGACGGATTGATGAAGGAAGTGGAGGAGGCATTTCTTGTTTTAATATTACAAGTATTTTTGGTCGTGGTAACTGCTCCACGAAAACCTACAGGTTGTGGGTTTAAAACGATTGGAACTTTCGTGAATTTCGTGTCTTACTTTAAGTTTGTTTTAGGCATTCAGTAACTTATGGTAAAGGAAACATCATGGCCAGACGTAGACTGGACTGGCTTAAAACATGCTAGCTGAAACTTTAGTGTTCAATTACCTATTGATCCCAACGGAAAAAAAGTAGTTGAATGCACCTGGTAAGGGTAGAAGCCTGTACTTGCTTATTTTGTTTTTTAAAGCTTTCATTGATGTCAACACAAGCTTTAAAAGCTATCTAATATAAGCCCGTCATTACTAGAGATAGTGTAGTTGTGAGCCGTTTTCTGTAGTCAATATCAACTGAAATATCGTCGCATTATTCTCTTGCTCTTATCGCAATTCATTTGGGTCGGCGCAGCATGTCTTCCTCTTCCATACTTCTCTATTACTCGTTATCTAATCAGACACCTCCTTTCTAGGCATATCATCCTTCTATTCTTCTCCATCAAGCGTCACGTTATCATTTACTCCTTTGTCTTTCATATCATTCCTAACAAAATCCATCTATTCTTTCCTTGGTCTTCGTCTCCCTCTCCGTCCATCAACATTTCTATTTAAACCGTAACGCATTCTGCCAGCCATCAATCCAATCCAATGAATAAAATGAGAACAAAATTCTTGGTAGTCAGTTTTTCATTTTTGTTTGAAAGGAGGTGCCTTTCTTGCCATGTCATCATTTACACAGGTCCTTCCATCGTTTCTTTAGTCTTCCTCTACTCTTTATACCCATCCACATTCATACTTGAAACTTTCCTCATGACATTTTCCGCATACCTTCGCATCACATGACAACCGATTACTACACAACTTTTCAGTCAACGGCGCCACTTTCAGACTTCCTCGTGAGTTTTAAATGAACTTCAATTATTGTATAAAAGTTTCACACAATTTGTAACACTTTTCACATACCTGTGGTGTGTCACTCGTACATTAGTTAGGGTTTAGAGTAAAACCACCATATTACATCAGTGTGGTGTCTTTGTTCAGGGTTGTACAATAAAACACTGTTTCCAATATGACTGTCTCAGGCGTGCTGTCGCTACGACTGTTCGGACTAGACTGAGAGTGCGGCGCATCGCCCCGCACTCCCTTCACCGCGCATCCCCCACCACAGCACGCATAACTTATTAATTATACGTCACAATATCTTTTAATAAATGAGTCCTCATGATGCATACGAAAAATTCGCAATGTAAGTTACCACATCCACAGTTCCCTAATTCAGGTCCCAACATTGCCCACATATTACCGATCTGTTACGCGCGACGCGCCGCGCCGTGCCTCCCAATAATAGCATTACGCTAATTACGATAATGTCCTGCATGTGTGCGCTTTTATCCCTCCAGGTTCCTCCCGGCACCTCGAGGCACTGATGTACACCTTCAGGCGAGACGCTCCTAGAAAATATTAGCTAGCATTAACGCGGTTTTGGAGTAATGAATGTGTGAACGTATTCTTTTGCGATTAGGGATCTGTCTGGACATGACGAGAACCTCTGAGGGTTCTTTTCAGACTGCTTAAGTCCTTTGTTGGTCTTGGTTGTGTCCATCCGGACTCTGTGATACGGGCCCCTTAATTCCTGTATCTGTATTTACATGAATATATTAGTATAAATAGAACAGCCTGGCCCTCGTAGGGAGTTCGTAACTAAATGTTAACAGCCGCTCGGTTCGTTCTTCAGGTTAAGCCACGCTTGTCTACATTGGTCTGTGGATGGATGACCACCCATTACATTCCAAGTTTCCTCCTTTCTTCGGAAAGTAGGTACGTTAATCCATTGGTCCCAGAGCGGTCACTTGTAGATCTTTGACAGTCTTTACAGGTAGTGGCACAAAGTCTGACAAACAACCAGCTTTATCATGGATATCGTATCGTTAGGCATGCGTATCGTTAGGCAGTCGATCCATGTAATATACTGGCATTCAGCTGCATCTGGTTAAACTGGAAACTGACCTCAAAAACCTTGGGAAAAGGCCAAGCAGACGATGACAGAATAGCTTGCCCCTGCTTCGCAAAGGTGACATCCTCTGTTCTTCTTAGATCAGATTTTTCTAACGTTAAACCTATGTTCCTACATTTAAGTGAATCGGTTCTACCAGACCTCAGCTGTTGCCAGTGCTAAAGCGTCTGTAAGTGACTCTGGGGAGAAAGGCAGCACGTAGAAGTCACGTACTGCCGTGCAACGTGCGGTATTGGGGGATACTTTTTTTGCTTCTTGTAGGACGTGTCTGAGAGGTAACATAGGAAGGGCGCCGGTGCTTCATACCAAACATCCTGTACAATAGAGTAATGCTTACTGATGATGATGAGATACTTTAAAGGTTTACTTTACCATGTGGACCAAGATCCCATGAAAGTTAGACCTACTTACGTCATTTTATAAAAGGTGAAACTTTTGGTAAAGGGATCTTGGTCTGCTGTATTTTATTATTCTGACACGAAATTCGAATTTCCTAAGTTGAAGCTGGATTGCAGTAAAACAGGATGCAGCTGAATAGGTACCAGCAACTGCCTATCTGACCTCCAAAACCTTACTCGGTAACAAGATTCCCCTTGCAAAGACCGGTTGTTAGACTTTCAGGTTTCGGTCTACTCGTAACGACCGTCAAAGACCTGTGAAACGAACTAATGCGTTATTTTATTTCATTTGCTTTGTTGACTATAAGAGTAGAGGAATACCAAAGAAACTATGGATGGATTGTGTAAAGGATGACATGGTAAGAAAGGAGGTGTCTGATGAGGTGACGAGTAATAGAGAAGTGTGGAAGAGGAAGACATGCTGCGACGACCACAAATGAATTGGGATAAGGGTAAGAGAATGATGATGCCTTGTTAAATTCAATGAAGTCTTTTCCAATCAGCATATTGTTACGTCGTACTCGTACCTACAATTATAAGTAGGTAGGTAAATAGTAGTAGGTAGGTACGTAGGACGAGTCTCGAATGATGTAGGTATAGGAATTGTTATTGTAATTTCGACCATACGCCGAGGGGATAAAGTACCTACTTCTTTCTTTTGTACAAGTTGTGGAAGGCCCATGACCGACTATATAATTGTCTAGAATAATTCGAGTAAGTCGTGGATCTTTCTAGAAGGGTTGGTCACCATATAAATAGCGGACATGTTTGCGGGAGCAGCAGTCTGATTTTGGCTACGCAACGAAGCGAATTGAAGTGAACTAGTAAGTGCGATATCTAAGCGAATAGTGATCAGTAGTGTATTTGTGATTGAGTTTGAAGTGTTTTGTGATTATTAAAGTTGTTCAGTTGTTTAATCGGTAGTAATTAATTTATCCCGTACCCATCTCGTAACAATATCAATGGCGCCTAAAATCTTCGTACATCCGTACTTCCGCCCGCGGTGTTACACAATACAGCTACTAAAAGATTCGCAAAGAAAAAAATTCGGTTTGTGGGTCATGTACAAAGGAGTTCACCTAATTTTCTTTGAATGGAAACAAACATTTCAATGAGAGCTTGCTGATGTTTGGGTATGTTAATATTTATTATAAAATTGGTCACCAGAGGGCATGGCAACTTTCCACTAGAAATAACGATGTGATGGAAAATCACACAAACATGTCTTTGTGACAAAATCAGTAATTACTTATTTGGAGGTATTCCATGAAGCACACCCAAACGAAGCACACCCAGACGAAGCACACCTAAATTATTCCACGATGGGCTTCAAATAAAAATAAAAATAATGAATTTCCTATTCCACGAAGCGAATCACGGAAGATATCCCGTAAGTGACAATATAAGTTTATGATTGTATTGGTTGTGCCAATTGAATCTTCCCACGGTGAATTCCTGACCTACATAAAACAAAACCATTCTTTTATGTTACAGGGTCTTACAGGGTACAATTTCACCATGTATTTTATAGCCCGTCTTGCCGTCGGCTGTACATATTTTACGTTTATTATGGTTCACAAGATGGCTGATATTAAGATGTCATATGGTAGGTACACCTGCGTTATGGTATTTTATTATTTTCAAGTTTTATGTGGTAATGGGTTAATTATTATTAAAGTGTTGTTTGTGGAAACTTAGCTACTATTAATTGACTAACTTTCTAAGCAACTGGCTAAGTCCTTGACATTCAAAAGTACCATTAAATGATGTAATTAAAATTAATGCTTTTACTTTGTTTTTGTTGGTTTTTCGAAATTCTGTGTCAACGAAAATAAATAGTATTTTGTAGCAACATTTATTCTAAACAGATCCCTTATTAAACTCGAAAGCACTAAGGTCGGACGATTTTTTTTTTCAACGGTCAATTGTACCAGATTCCAAAAATAAAGAACATTCGCTGGTTACCTTACCCTTAGTCTGGACCAAACAGACCAGTCTATATGGTTAAGCTGCGCTTACCTAGGTGAGTCCGTGGACGGGTTTACCCATTGTATACCGAGTTCCTCCGTTCCTCGGAAGTACGTTAAGCCGTCGGTCCCGGCTGTCATTAAATAGATCTTTGACAGTCGTTACGAGTATTCAGAAGCCTGTCTGACATCCAGTCTTACTAAGGGATATCGCATTACCTAGTTAGTGGTTTATGGAGGTCAGATAGACAGTCGCTCCATGTAATATACTGGTTTTCAGCTGCATCTGGTTAGACTGGAGGGCGACCTCAACATGGTTGGGAAAAGGCTAAGTAGATGATGAGGATAGTGTCTCCATACCGGGACTATGAAACAGGCCCCTTAAAAGCCCAAAAGCATTTAGAACAGCTTGGGATTTTTTTAACGAATTGGCAATATCGGTGAAGTATTAGATTACTTTATACTTTAATACTGTTCCTACATCTGTAAATCATTATCATCATCATTTCAGCCGAAAGACTCGCATCCAACGGATTCCCGCAACCTTCACCAGGTCATCGGTCCACCTAGTGGGACGTCTTCCAACGCAACGTCTTCCGGTTCGCGGTCGCCACTCCAGAACTTTTCGGCCCCATCGGCCATCCGTTCTGCGAGCAATGTGCTCTGCCCACTGCCACTTAAGTTTGGCAATTCTTCGGGCTACGTCGGTGACCCTGGTTTTATTGCGGATGTCTTCATTTCTGATTCGATCACGCAAAGAAACTTCGAGCATAGCCCTCTCCATTGCCCTTTGGGTGACTTTAAGCCTTCTGACAAGGCCCATTGTGAGCGACCACGTTTCGGTGCCGTATGTAATCACTGGCAACACACACTGGTCATAGACTTTCGTCTTGAGACACTGCGGTAAGTTGGACGAGAAGATACCGCGCAGCTTCCCGAACGCTGCCGTCGAGTCGGATTCGACGATTGACCTCTTTCTCGAAGTCAGACCTACTTAACTGGACCGTTTGTCCCAGGTACACATAATCGTCCACAGCTTCGAGTGTAGTGTCTCCAATTTTTAACCGACTTCCAAAAAGGAGGAGGTTCTCAATTCGATTGGTATTTTTTTTTTTTTTTTATGTATGTACACCGATTACGCTGCTATTTATGATCCGATTTACGTGATTCTTTTTTAGTTTGATGCGGAATAGTTGCTATTTGGTCCCATAAAAATTTAACATGGTTTCGCCCAGTAGTTTTCATGTTATGAACATTTTTACGTCAGTTGTGTGGTATAATTTTTCACGTATGTTCACCGATTTCTCCTTGATTTGTGTAGCGATTCCCAAAATTCTTTTTTAATTTGAAAGAATATACTCTTAAGATGGTCGCATTTAAATTTGGTGAAGATCTGATGCTGATCTTCGGAGATATACAATGGAACTCTTCAAAACTAGATGGTAAATCAATCGTGATTGCTGCATTCGCTTGGATGTTTATTGTTTACACAACAACATGACGTAACATCACGCCTGTATGCTCTGAGGGGTACGCAGATGTGTACAATTCACCTAAATTTCGACAGTTTAGGTATGTTAAGTTCCATTTATTGGGGATAAGCCTATTACCATGACATGTATTTTTAACAAAGTAAAATCAATGCATAGCAAATATTTGTATAGGATATTACAACTAAAAATGGAAAAATAAAAAAACTTTTTTGCAAAAAAATAAAACCGACTTCAAAAAACACAAAAAAGTGAAAAATAACTTTAGCTTCAGAAGTCGGTGACAAAAAAAAACTAAATGAATCAAACAAAGGTCACCGACTTCTGAAGCTAAAGTTATTTTTCACTTTTTTGTGTTTTTTGAAGTCGGTTTTATTTTTTTGCAAAAAAGTTTTTTTTGATAGGAGTGGGTGTTACATGGGCATTCAACACGACCTTGGTTTTGTCCATGTTCATTTTTAGCCCCAATCTTTCGGAAGCTCTACTGAGGTTATCGAGCATTGTAGTGAGGTCCTCCATGGTCTCAGCTACGACCACTTTATTGTCGGCAAACCGAAGGTGAGTGATGTACTCGCCATTGACGTTGATGCCTAGCCCTTTCCAGTCCAGAACCTTGAAGACATCCTCCAGTGCAGCGGTGAACATCTATAAATACGTAAAGAATAATAGGTACATAAATTATCTTCACATAATACTTGAACATTCTAACATGCGTACTTGTCATAGATTGTCTTTACATAATACAACATTTCAACATGCAAGTTACTTGTCTTAGATTGAATTTTCAATCAATTCTCAGTCCGTCCGATACCGGACGCACTCCATCAATGCACGGAACATTATCTATCATTCACATAACTTCTATTTACATAGGTAAGTATAAAGCTGGGAGTACTGTTTAAGTCTTTTTTGCATAAAACACAGGATAAGTAGCTAGTTAGTACTGTAGATATTGATCTAAGGTTTCTGGTTGGTATGTGGTCATTCTTTACACCATAAGACATTTCTCGAGGGTCTAGAAAATTCACAACGTTTTTAAAGCCTTTCGAATCTGGACTGACATAATGGGGACCCCCTTAACGAAGCCAAAAGGTGCTTATTCTCCCCGACATTGTGGTCATGTTTTTGCGCTGGAACAAACCTGGCACCTTGTTACGGAGATATATTGGAGGTCAAAGTTACAATTTTTTTTTAGTCCAAGTTTTTAATGTTATACTTTACTTTAAATGCCTCCATGAGCTCCGTACTAATCAATGCATTCATCATTCATGATGTTTTGATTGCGTTACATTGAGTCCTACCGTGAAGCATTTGAGGCTTTAGTTTTCTTCTAGCAGCAGGTCCTTCGAAAATCCTGTTCTGAACGTAACGCTTCTTTTCATACATCATCATCATTCTCTTACCCTTATCCCAATCTATTTGAGGTCAGCGCAGCATGTCTTCTTCTTCCATACTTCTCTGTTACTCGGCATCTCAGCAGTACTTCCTCTCTAGCCATTTAATCCTTCACACAGTCCATCCATCGTTTCTTTGGTCTTCCTCTACTCTCTTCTATTCATACATAACTAACCATTCGAGTAACTGTACCTAAATCGCTGAAACAATTCCAAAAGTCAATGGCGATACTACAACGGTAACTACTTGACCAAACAGTCGTGCTAGCAGTTAACTACGGTAGTCAACCAAACGTTAATCTTCTCAGATTAGTTTCCTGGTCCGATCAGTCGGAACTACAGGCTGTACACCATTTAACTCATGGTTTTACACAATGGCAACATTGAACCACAGAATAGATAGGTACAGAAGGCCAATAATACAACGAGCGAAAACAGGCGCACGCCCACAAAGATGCGTATGTACGGCGATCTCAAACAAATGACATACGTGAAGCATGTCTATCGGCTTCGTTGGTCTGGTCAGCCGCAACCGTGACCGTAAGGGGTCCTAGGGTCGATTTCTAGGTCGGGCAGAGTGTTATTTCCTTTTATTATGAGTTTCTTAGTTACAGCCTTAAGTTTGGAAGTTGGCGGTGTGATACCCCCGTGAGCTCGTTAAGCCGTTGGTCCCGCGCCTGAACTCTCTCCGGTTCTGTTGGATTACAGTCATCATCATCATCACATCAGCCGAAAGACGTCCACTGCTGGACATAGGCCTCCCCCAAGTGTCACCACATTGACCAGTTCCGTGCGACTCTCATCCAGCGGATTCCCGCAACCGTTATCAGATCACCGGTCCACCTAGTGGGAGGCGTTCCAACTCGGCTGGGCAGCGTTCGGGAAGTTGCGCGGTATCTTCTCGTCCAACATACCGCAGTGTCTCAAGACGAAAGTCAACGACCAGTGTGTGTTGCCAGTGATTACATACTGGACCGAAACGTGGTCGCTCACAATGGGATTACAGTTACATCGGATTATGAGCGTCAGGGATCAGAAAGTACACGTGTGTCTGCGCACACACTTTTGCACTATAATGTCTCCTGCGTTCATGGCTTGTCTCCTCTGAGATTGGCTACCGTGACCGAAATACGGTCAGGAGGATTATCATTACGTGAAACCTGTCTATGTGCGCGTGCGTTTTCTCTCTTATTATGGAGTAGACCTTAATCATCATCATTATCTTCCTGCCCTTATCCCATGTGGCTCAGCGCAACACGTTTTTTTCTTCCATCCATCGTTTCTTTGGTCTTCCTTTCCCTCTCCATCCATCAAAATCTATATTCATCACTCTTTTAGTCACATGCGATTTGTCCCTCCTCATCACATGTCCATACCGTGTTCGTGTGTGTTCGTTTTTAGTTATAGTTTACTATTATGCACTAATTATACCATTGTTTTAGAAATAACACTACTGCACTGCACACAATAAATTATTCTTATACCAAACATCAAATGATACAAACTTTATTATGGTGGAGTAGACCTTCGGTAGCTATTTATTCTGTGGTCCTACACAATGGCAACACAGGAGTGTCCGCGGGTCAAGACGGAATGCCTAATTAATTGCTAGCAGGAACTGAACAATGGGAGTCAAAGAAACCAAGCAGTAGGGTTGGCCAAATTTAAGGTACTTAACTAAAGAAAGGGAAAAAAGTTTAGAAGAGATTAGGAATTCGTTATTTGAATTAAAAAAAAAAAGTTTGATACGAATATTTTTCTATCAATACTGGCTGGTTTAAGGACGATTTTTGGAATCAATTCTTTAAGCTTTACCTGCACTAACAAAAGTTACTTCTTATTATTTCTAAAATTTCTTGGGCAAAAGACCAGGATATTAGAAATTGGAAGCCGTTAGTAAATTATAAGACTTTAAGTCTTAGTTTCCAGATTTCAGTTTTTTTTTTAATGTATCATGGGTGCATTCTCTTAACCGTCTGCGGGCCCAGGTTGGCCGCTGTAGAAGTAATCTGGCCAAATGGGGTATCATCGACCCGTCCCAAATACAATGTCTGTGTGGAGCCCCTCTACAGGATATGCCCCACCTCCTTTCTTGCCCATCCTGCACATCCACTTGCACCTTCCAAGATTAAACGAAGCCAATGACAGAGCTGTGCAGGTGGCAACATACTGGTCGGGTATTATTTCAGTCTATCGACACGCAAAGAAGAAGATGGGTGCATTTACAAAAATTTCTACTCACATACACAAACAACCAGACCCGGAACAACTATCTGTAGGCCATACAAATATTTGTTCCGTGCGGGGATCGAACCCGTGACACGCACTGTAGCTGTTAATCGCTCATAAACTGCACCAACCGTGCCGTCGAGTTGAGTTGTGTTTGCATATTTTGTAAACCTTTTACTGAAATAGTATATATATCATTCTATAATACAACATGTTTCATCAGAGATCAACAACAATAGCAGAATAACAATAGAACCTTTAAGTAAATAAGTCCTCATTACCTACCAAGACAACCAGAACTTAGCCCATGTTCTAAGTCCAACCTAGGAGCAATAACCGGTAATAAAGTTTTAGTTTAATGTGGGCAATAACAAATAAACACACCACGCTGGGCCCATAACCTGCGCCACGCCACCATAGCGGCACCGTAAGGATTTAATACACTGTGTTTATGCCCCATCTTCAGTTTTAATAGGGATTTCTAATTATTATAAACTATCCGTTGTGTCTAATTATTACTTCCCTATTTGAATTGGATTTAGTTAACAATTTCAAGGGTTTAATTTTTTCTTCACGGAAGTATAACCCTTTTTGTAGAAGCTTTTTATTTTTCGTCTTTACTTTGACTTAGGGCTTATTTACAGAGAAGCGGCGCGTGAAACGCCGCGTGCGATGCCGCGTGGGAAGCCGCGTGGGACGCCCCATGGGACTCCGCGTAGGACGCCGCGTCGGACACCGCAGGGACGCCGCGTGGGACGTCGCATGGGACGCCGCGTGCAACGCCGTGTGCTGCGCCGTGGGTATCGCTATGTTTCATACACCGCTTCTCCGTGAACAAAGTATTAAAGGAAGTAACTGGCTGGCCGCAACGCCACATACGCCACTGCGTTGAAACCCACGTGCGACGATATCATCACAACGCACCGCGTCTCTGTAAATGCGCCCTTTTTTTTTTTTCGGATGGGAATTCGTCAAATGACTCCTAGCTCTGGGCGGAGCAGGAGGGAGTGTCAGACTTTTACTGACTAAAACCCATCCATGTTCCTTCATCGCCCATTGTGTTCCGGGGCCACGGTATCTCTATCGGTCCTTACGGACCCCTTCCTTTTTGCTGACTCTCTTTGAGGCGCGCGTGGAACACGAACGCGCCGTCGACGCTGCCTGTCGTCAAGAGACGGACGGACGGCGAGCTAGCCCATAGCCCACCGTCCACAAGCCCGCGCCTACGGTGGCCGGGGGCCATATGGTGGCCCCCGACGCCCGGGGCGTCTCCCGCGGCGGCCGGGACGCTGAGAGGTTCTCTCCCTCTCCCGTTCCGCCACCTCCTTAACCTCCTCTCTAGCATTACTGCTTCGCAGAAGGAGGTGACGGCGTCCCATTCCGTCTCGCTCCGGACCATGGCTTGCACCAGGGCCGGACGCGAAAGGTCGCTGACGCCAATCGCCGCTTCGAGGACACGGCGGTGCTCCGCCCACGCGGGGCACACCTCCACCGTGTGTTCCACCGTGTCCTCCGGTCGATTCTCACAATGGCCCGGAAGCACCCGGGCGTTTCCTCCCGCCCGATTCGGTGCAGGAACCTCCCGAACACACCGTGTCCGGTGAGGGCCTGCGTCAGACGGAAGGTGAGGACGCCGTGGCGTCTCTCAAGCCACTCCTCAAAGAGGGGACTTATCGCCACAATGGTGGCGTGCCCTGCACGGGGTTGCGACAGTCGCTCTCTCCGTGTCGCCATGAGATCCCGCCGGAAGTCTGTCCGCTAAGCGACATTCATGCAGGCGCGCGAGGACTATCGCCTCCAGATCCCATGGCGGCAATCCGGCAAGGAGGCTCGCTGCCTCGCGGGAGATCGTGCGGTACCCACGGCCCAGCCTTACGGTTACTACGTTTTGGGGCGCGTTCAGGTAGTGGGCTGCACGCAGCCTCAAGGAACGCGCCCATCTGTAAATGCGCCCTTAGACATTAAACGTGTACCCGTCTCTTGCTTGTACTTGTATTTTAACACTTGTGCGACAGTGACAACTACAATGCTTAGGCAAGTGCTAGCATGTAAGTAAGTAACGTTTATAAATCTTTGTTGATCAGTCCCATTGTTAATCAGTCAATAACTTACAATAAAAAGTAATTTCCCAAAATCTGTCAGCCCTATCATTAATTCCCGAAGGGTGTATTGTAATGGACATTCTAACAAAACTGAGGGTATTAAGAAAATATTTTGTCAAACATTTCAGACGGTCTGACGGAAGAATGTCGGAGGCTCTCGGTCTGATTAGAATGGAAAAGGTTTTTTCTTACTAATTCGGGTTGATGTGTTCTGCATGATAATTCTGTTGATGAGATTCGATTTTTAAATAAAATTCTTTTTGTTTTGTTGGTTGGCTTGACTTAGAACATGTTTTTGTTAGGGTTCCGTAGTCAACTAGGAACCCTTATAGTTTCGCCATGTCTGTCCGTCCGTCCTCGCTTAATCTCTGTGACCGTTAGCACTAGAAAGCTGAAATTTGGTACCAATATGTATATCAATCACGCCGACAAAGTGGTAAAATAAAAATTGGAAAAAAATGTTTTATTAGGGTATATGGTTTTCCCCCTATATGTAAAGTGGGAAGTGTTTTTTTTTTTTTAATTTCAACCCTAACGTGTGATATATTGTTGGAAAGGTATTTAAAAATGAATAGGGGTTTCCTAAAATCATTTTTTGATAATGTCAATAATTTCGGAAATAATCGCTCCAAAAGTAAAAAACAATGTGTCCCCCCCCCCCCTCTAACTTTTGAACCATTATTATTATTATTATTTCCTTTATTCATTTATAAACAAATTTGTTACATTTTTAAATATTAATTAAAAAATATATAAAAAACATTTAAAAATATAAAAAATTGTAGCCCACCGGTATCGGGAACAGGGTCCAAGCTACCGGCCGGCGGTCAGGGCTCCAGAGAGAGGAACTTCCTAACAATACGAGCCGTGTCCAGGAGTTATTATTATTATTATTATAAGCCTGTATTGTCCCACTGCAGGGCAACCATAAGAACCATAAGTTTAGAAAATATGAAAAAAATATGAAAAGTAGAACTTTATAAGGACTTTCTAGGAAAATCATTTTGAACTTGATGGAAACAACAGTTTTTGTAGAAAAAAGACAAAAAGTTGTACAAAATAATTTCTGGACTAAGTTTGTAGTATATTCGTATATGCAAGCATTTTTACATAATGGATACCTACCCACCTTTAAACTCATAAGTGGGAACACTTATTGTGACGGACGGGAAACTACGGAGCCCTACACTGAGCGTGGCCCGACACGCTCTTGGCCGGTTTTTTTTTAGATGTTTTGCTTGTTGTGAGATTTAATAAGAAATTATAAGTACTAAACTTTTCATAGCTTTTTTTGTACTTAGTTATTTTCCATCTAAGATTTCAATCGCTAATAAATGGTTAGTGCGTAAATTATTTGGAAATCAACATCATCATCATTATTTGGATGACAGCTGAAATAAGTATTTCAGCCATTGTATATTTGCGTAGAATAATGAAAGAAGCTCCAAACGTATAGGATCTACAACTTTCAAGAATATTCTTCTTTCCGTTATAAATTTCTACCGATTTCCAGTACCTGTAGGTTTATATCTCTCACGTATCTTCCTGTAATTCCACCTATCTATACATTTCCGGCTATCCGTTCTAAACCAGTTCAAAGCTATTTTAACCGTCGTCGTTACTAAATTCTAGTCAACTGGAATGGTGGAAACAGCTGTATTGGAAACAATTACAAGGTTTAATTTCAGTTACAACTGACGTGATAGTTACGTCTATCATTTAGAGCAGTGTTTTACAACCTGGGGGTTGCGAACCCCTGGGGGGTCACGAAGGCTCTACAGGGGGGTCGCAAGGGGTCGCGAAAACTACCTCAATAAACAAAACATTATAGCCTAGAAAAATAGATTTAATAAGAAAATGTTAACTAAAAGATATAAACATTTGTATGTTCATACAAATTAACAAAATAAAAACCTATTAGTGTTCATCCATATTATTGAGGTTTCGCTTGTTTGTCATTAACTAATTTCTCCCATCGTGGATCCGTTTTTGCTACATTGAGAATTTGAGAATTAAATCGAATTCCAAATTAAAAAAAAATGGTGTTAAAAACATTTATAAATATAAAATTTTGTATAGATTTCATATTTGTAACATAATAAAATACATGAAAAAAAGCGAAGGGGGTCGTCAAATATTTTTTCATACAAAGAGGGTCGTGTCATGAAAAAGGTTGAAAAACACTGATTTAGAGTACTTATTACTCTTTTATTTATCTTTTAAACAAACTAATTACATTTAAAAAATATATAAATAAAAATAACATTTAAAAACAATTTGACCCTGACCTAGAGCCTGTTCCTTTTTTTTATTTTTTATTAAAATATTAAAAAATAAAAGGAACCAAGCAAGCAATAAAGGGTTCAAGCTACCCGTGTCAGGGCTCCAGAGAGAGGAACCTCCTAACAATACGAGCCGTGTCCTGCCCGCTTAGCATGACCACCGCAGAAACGAAAGAGAATCGACAAATCTTTTGTTTCGTTCATCTGTCATTTTGTCGATTAAATGACAGATGAACGAAAGATTTGTCGATTCTCTTTCGATCCTACGGTAGTCATGCTACGCGGTACCGCTGAAGTATTTATTATTATACATTCGGGCCACTGACTACCAGTAACAACTACCAAAGATCTACAAATGACAGCCGGGACTAACAACTCAACGTGCTTTCTGAGGCACGGAGGAAACTCGATATGTAATGGGTGGTCACCCATCCACGAACCAACAGAGGCAAGCGCGGCTTAACCTAAAGATCAACACAAGCGGCTGCTATTAATTAGTCACTAGCTCCTCCTACTACAAAACCCTACTACATTTTTTTTTTTTAAGTATATCCATGTTTTAAATAGGATTTTTTTTTTAATTTTTGCATCATTACAATTTATGTCAATGATTTATTCTACAATGTTACCAAATTCTACTAAAATTATTTTTATTTTTTTTTTGCTTTATGCAGATGAGTTGTAGGATGTGGCAGTTTGAGTGTGTCCTCCAGTGAGGTCATCTCCTCATCAGTAGACCATAGAAGTGGATTATATGGTCAATATGTCTTTCCGCTTACTTACAAAATTTTTTTTTTCTTTATTGTGCATGCTGTGGTCTCCTATAAGTGAAGGAGTACACCTACCTAATACCTTGTGTCTTCCATTAACTAACAATGCTTTGTGTATATCTTTTGTTGGAGATCCTTAATTAAATAAATAAATAAATAAAACAAACAACACGATACACAAGTATCGATCATCATCATTTCAGCCGAAAGACGTCCACTGCTGAACATGGGCCTCTCCCAAGGGGGGGTTTTACCATAATCGCCACGCTTGGCAGGCGGGTTGGCGAACGCAGTACGGTTGTTACAAAAGCACAGAGAACGCTGCTGCCCATTCTCTGGTAAGTCTCTTAGTCGCCTCTTACGACACCCACGGGAAGATATGGGATGGTGCTATTCTTTACGTCCGACACCATACAGAACCGATACTTTTTAAATATTTATCGATACATTATAACTCTGTACTCAATAACCCTTTTCAAGGACATCAACAGGTGGTAGTATACACGTTTCAAGTACTGCCAGGCGAATGATGGATAGTCTACCGATCTATCGCTCATAGTGAACGATCTACGACTAGATAGAGATACGTATACTAACGACTGGATGTCTTCATCCTGTGGTTCATACATAGTAATGAGATCGGGTTTAGAATGTAGATTGTTAAATAAATGGTGGAGGGATTGAAATATTTTGTTTGTTTGTTGGATTTAAAGGGGAGATGGAATATTCATTAAGCTTGTGTACTGAAAAAATCTAATTAGTCCGTCAGTTAGATTATCAAAAAATATTTGACCCGTAGTTTTTCTTTTGTTACGTAAACCAAAATTGACGAAGATACGACGCTTTTAAAATTTTCAATACGTCACGCCGTGGTATAATTTTTAGTGCGTTCTGACGTTACTCCCGAGTTTTGATGCGTTTTATCTTTGTCAATATTCATTGATTTACAAAAACAAAAAATACGAGTCCATTATTTTAGAATGCTCTAACTGATAATGATGAAAATATATTTCCAATTTATTGATGGTGGAAACTGGCCTATTTTAGCAAGTTGAATAATTAGCTAAGACTACATTAATTTTCTTGAAAACATCATTATCATTTGCCCCTAGCACTTTCCCAAGTATGCTAGAGTCGGCTTCCAGTCTAACTGGATGCAGCTGAATACCAATTATTTTTTCTTGCAAATACGGGTAGTTTTGAGTTTCGTTTACAGAGAAGAGAGCAGTGAGAACATTTTAGATTTTTTTTTTCAAAAAATCTAAACAATTATTTAATAGGAGTGAATTTACCGTATTTTGATCATTCTGGGTACCTAAGTTGTGGGTTAGGAAAACTAGAAACTATGATTGAAATATCACCTTGAACTCATGCCATCCTAGTACTTTTTGGGGGTACCTACATCATTTGTGTCATCTATCCCTCAATGGCAACAACAGTTTTTTTTATTGGAAAAAATGCGTTTAAATTAATCCTATTGATTATATTAAATTATGTATTTTTTAAATTATAAACTTGACTGTACTTGTGTCTCCTCAGTTGGAGCACGGGACCCAAAGGTCATGGCACACTACACAAGCACTGCACCGGCACCGCTCCAAGCCAGCGTTTAACTAGCCATTCCATTCAATATAGAGCATTGAATCGTGTCATAATAGTACATTTTGATACAAGTGGAGAAAGTTTGTTATTGCAATCGAGGCGGAATTATAACACCCGAGCCGTAGGCGAGGGTGTTTATGAGCCGAGAATTGCAATAACAAATGTCCACGTATATCAAACGACGTTTTTCAATACATTTTTGAAGAAATAAAATAAAATAACGAAAAATATTTTTGTCACGAACTATGATTGCTTTTTTTTTTCGCGCTTTTGTTTCGCCAGGTTGAAGGAGAGGCAAAGGTATGAAGCTGTTAAACAACCTAATATAAAAAATAGATTTATTTCATATTTTTCAATTCAGAACACAAATAAATGTTAATTTGTGTATAAAAGTAACTATTCGTTTTTAATAATCATGTTTATCTATGATCTTCTATTTATAAACACAATTTGAATATTCAAAAAATATTTATGCCGTAAAGACGCGTAGTGCTTTGCCGTAATTAAAAAAAAAACATTCACCTCAGACTATAGGCATTGAACCAATTTGGACTAAGTATAGGTATAGCTATCTGTGGCAATAATAGATTTTTTGTCTATCGCAAAAAAACACTCATTTCGCACTATTCGGCCCGCAGTGACTGACGTAACAACCACTTTGTAGTGCAAGCTGATTAGAACTTTATTCTAATAGCATTTCAAACGAAGCATGAACCACCACAAATAGAGTTGCTAATTTAGGTCCTGTACTCGCCTTAAGTCACTTTTAAAAAAACCTGTATAATGCGTTTCATTATAATAAAGTAGGTAGCTATGCAATTTATTAACTAGTCGCAACCAGCAACCGTCAGTTAAGAAAATGGATCACTGCGTTTTATGAAGCTTAAGTACTAAATAACCTGACGTTTCATGCATAAATAATAGCAACTTGTAATTATTTTGTCTAACTAGGCAAAGACCATTTCTTATACAGAAAATAAACGAGAAATGATAACCATGGGACCTGGAAATAGTGACAATCAATCAGCGGTAAAGATGATTGAAGAGTCAAACAACAGCTTTGCAAAAAAAGCTGACTTCCTAAAAACACTAAAAGTCTGTAACTTTGTTTGTTTCATTGACTTTTTTTGCCACCGACTTCCGAAAGTAAAGCTATTTTAGACATTTTTAGTGTTTTATGGAAGTCGTTTTTTTTTGCTGAAATGATTTTTATTTCCCTTTTTAGTTGTAGTATACATAGTACACACAGTAGTAGTAGTCAGAGGCTCGAAAAGTCTGACAACCAGTCTTACCAAGGGGTATCGTATTACCCAGTACTAACTGGGTTGTGGAGGTCAGATAGGCAGTCGCTCCATGTAAAATACTGGTATTCAGCTGCATCCGGTAAAACTGGAAGCCGACCCTAACAAAGTTGGGAAAAGGCTAGACAGATGATGATGATAGTACAAACATATTCTTAGCATGAGTCAATTTTGCATTGTAAATAGAAATTAATAAGTGACCATCATGTCATCAACATAGGGTAGTAAGAAGAAGAAAAAAAAACATTCAAGAAAAGTCATTAAAATGTTTATAGCACCAACGCGCGGCCTTCTTCTAATCTTCTAAATAAATAATCACATAAATCGGCCCAGTAATTACGGAGTAATCGGTGACATACAGAAAATGAAAAAAAAATGTCTCAAAAAGTTGGAACTTTGACCTCGGTAACTAGACAAAAAAAATTGCTTTGACAAGGAGAAGAAGTAGCTCTTTACTTCGTAATAGTAATCGAAATACTAATGAAACCGTCGTCGTCAGTATTTGCTGCCTATTTCTTTCTAAAGGGTGTAAAACACCTCTTAACGAAACCGAAAGGCACTTGTTTTCCCCGTCATTGCGATCATTTTTTTGTTCTACACCATACCTGGGAACCTTCTAGTTACGGAGATATTGGGGGTCAAAGTTCCAACTTTTTGACAAGTTTTTTTTATTATAATTTTTAATGTAAGGTTTTTACTTTAAACGCCTATAGGAACCCCTTAGTATTCAATTCATTCATCAGCACAATGTTTAAAGTGCGTTACATTGAGTTCTACCACAAAACATGATTTTTCACCCCAAAAAAAAGTCGTTTCCCAGCAATAATTTTTGCGTAAAGTTAGTTAGTTTGATGTACAGAATGCTTGGTTGACGGCTTCGTGATGAGGTTGTTTACATCCTCTATAATATGAATATGATAAAATGCAGCCACTTTACGTTCTCATTCCGCGGCAGTCGATCGTTGTCGTGTGTGGCACTTTTTGCACTCAGCTGCATTTCACGGATAACTGTACCAGGAGCCACAACACAGAGGGGTACGCAGAAGGTCGGCACAATAAAACGAACGAAAACACGGACATCGACACATGACATGTTCAGCAAGTGCAAGTGTACGCGCGAGAGTTAGGTAAACCAGGAAAGGTATGTACTTCGGTAATCTTCGTATTTCCGAAATAGTACGAACGTTTCAACACTGAGTCCCCCCCCCTTCAGAGAGAAAACCACCTCCTAACTAGCTTAGCCCTATCACTGCAAGTTTGTATGAAGTTTTTTTTATGTCGGGTTACCAACTCCTCGCGAGAGCATCATCAGTCACTCAAATGTTTTGTTTATAAAGAAAAAAAAAATCAATAAAAAAAATGAGTAAAAGACCTTTATGTAATAGTTGGTCACCCCATCCATGGACCAACCGAGGCAAGAGCGGCTTATCCTGAAGATCAATCCGAGCTGATTATTATGAAGCTACGAGCTCCTCCAGCCTACTTTCAGGTACAACTCCATAATTATAGATCCAATCGTCGAGCTTTCGTATTTCCGAAAACAGACGATGATTTCCGAAGCCTTGAAATAGGCTTGAGTACTGAAAAAATCTAATTAGTCCGTCAGTTAGATTATCAAAAAATATTTGACCCGTATTATTTCTTTTGTTACGTAAACCAAAATTTACGAAGATACGACGCTTTTAAAATTCTCAATACGTCACACTGTGGCATAATTTTTAGTGCTTTCTGAAGCCACGAGCCCCCCACTCCCGAGTTTTGATGCGTTTTATCTTTATCAATATTAATGATTTACAAAAACAAAAAATATGTGTCCATTATTTTCCAATACTCTAACTGACGGACTAAATAGATTTACAATTTATTGATGGTGAAAACTAGCCTATTCTGGCCTTCTGTAAATTCCTTTTTAGTGCTAAACCCGAGTGAGCGGTGCAGCAAACAGGGAAGGGGGAGGAGCGGTCATCGCCTAATTAGTAACTAAAAATAACTTCGGCATTAAATTATCTGTCTTGTTCAGGTCCAGGCTATGGTATTTTGTGGGAGGATAGTGGAGCGCCGATGTTATGATGATGAATAGGCTTGTAGAGTTTTGTTTTAGCAATTAATAATTTAAAAAGAGATTTTAAAATATCTGTCTTTTGTGAAGCTTGTGGCTAAATAATAACAGCTTCTCGTGTCGATTTTCAGGTTAAGCCGAGCTTGCTTAGGTTGTTCTGTGGATGGGTGACTATCCATAGCGAGTTTCTTCCGGATCTCGGAAAGTACTTTTAGCTGTTGGTCGCAGCTGATATTTGTAGATTTTTGATAGAGTCGTTACAGGTACTCAGTGGCCTGAAAGTGACAACCAGTCTTAGCAAAGGATATCGCATCAAGGTCAGATCGCGTCATGTAAAATACTGGTATTTAGCTGCATCCGGTTAGACTGGAACCAAAAGCCAAGAAAACATATCATAATTTTCTGTTTAAAACAACACAAGTTTATTTATGCAAACTGAATATTTTAACTAGTCGAGCATACCTCAACGAAATAAGATAGAAAAATCTATAAAACTCAATAAAGACAGTAATTCTCTCCGTTACTTCATATAATAAACGCAGCGACGATCTTTCGTCTGATTTGAATCTAATTTGGTCCCTCGCTTCGCTCTATGTCTGTATAGAATGATTTCATGTTAAGGTGTTTCATATGAACTTGGCGTTAATTTTGAAGTAATTTTAAAGACTCGGTAACACCCGGTTAGTGAATTGAAAATTTGAAGTTGAGAAATTGTACCACCCACATTTCGACAGTTTTATTTAAGTCCCATGTAATAGGGGGCGACCTATTGTCATCAACTGGACACAAATCCAGGCTCCGTGTCTGTTATTGCTGAGAAATTCCTGATGGAACCTTTCCGACCCGGGAATCGAACCTAATGCTCAGCAACAACAGTGTTTCGTTTTTTGGTTAAGAGAGAGAGAAATTCTGAATTTAGTTTGAAGTTGAGATCTTGTCAAGATCTCAACTTCAAACTAAATTCAGAATTTCTAAAAAACCGGTCCTTTGCTGTAGCACTTCAATACCCGCAATTACAGACACAATTAAAATAACAATGCACTGTGCCTCTGGAGGCACGGCCGGGAGCATACGGGTTAAAATAACCAACCCAAGTATAAAACAATTGAAAATAATAACTTTTATGCTTTGTGAAAAGCTCCTGAATGAAACAAAAAAGTATTTTAAAATATTGAGAGCCATATTGAAAATTAATTCTTACAAAAATGTACAAATAAAATCTAGGAAACGCAACGTGAACAAGCGATTTAAAATGAGTAGGTACTTCACAAATAATATTTTATTCCATTTTACTAAAAACACTTGATAGAGAAAAAATATTTTTTTGTAGTTGTAAAAGTAAATTTAATGTTTTTTGTCTGAAAACTGCTACGGACAGAAAATAATGGGTGTATACTTGTTTAACATAGCTCATACTTGCATTAATTAATCAGTAAAACAGTCGAATTTCATTCAAAAATTCTCCAAAATTTTGTGGCGGGCTTCGCACGATGTATTGGAAAAATTGGTGAAACAATGGTCGAACATTCAACTTTATGTGCCAGTTAAAATATATTTTATGTGCTTCATGAACAACTATGTGCACTGTTTTTATTATTTAAAATATACCTATACTTGTTATACATAATATTGTGCTGTTTCAAACCACTTTTTAAATTATTTCACACTAGCTGACGTCCCGCGGTTTCACCCGCGTAGTTCCCGTTCCCGTGAGAGTACGGGAATAAAATATAGCCTATAGCATACACGAATAATGTAGCTTTCTACCAGTGCAAGAATTTTTTAAATTGGTTCATTACTTCCGGAGATTACCCCCTACATACAAACTTACAAACATACAAACTTACAAACAAATGTTACCTCTTTATAATATTAGTATAAATAATTAGATACATTCTGTCCGTCCCGAACATCAAAAGTATTTTGATGTCTTAAGATCAAAATACTTTTGTTTGAAGACTTTTCCCGAAGCTGAAAACAGATGGATCCTACAGATGCATCCCAAAGCTACTAGAAAACAGATGAACAGATGGATGAACAGGTGGATGAACAGATGGTATTTTGATCTCTTTAGTTTAAAATACTTTTGTTTGAGGACTTTTCCTGAAGCTGAAAACAGATGGATCCTACAGATGGATCCCAAAGCTGTTAGAAATCAGATGAACAGATGGATGAACAGATGGATGAACAGTTGGATGAACAGATGGATGTATGGATATGTTAGAAAACAGATTATAAGACTGCCTCGTTGGTCTAGTGGTTGCTAGTGCTACCACTAGAGAGCACTGAGCATGAGATCCTGACTTCGATTCCCGGGTCGGACAAAGTGTTATTTTGCGTTTTTACTGCCTATTCTAAACTGGAGTCTGGATTCGTGCAACTGAATGGCTAAAAAGTTGCCCCCTATTACACGGTACGTTACTGCAAAATGTCATTACACTATTACGTAGATACGTACTATAGGGGTCTTTTCCGCCTCACCATTTTTTTTTTTTTTTTCGCTTAAATCATGCGGAGGCGCCGAGCCACGCCCCATTAAAGTTTGGGCCTATTAGATAAGCGTCAACTTTGGCGCGCAAAATAACAATAACTCTCGTTTGGCGTGCGTCGTCAGTGCGCTCGGCTGATTCGGTATCTTTTCATTCATTATTTCTATACAAAGTCAACGGGCGAGGCTAGAGAGCGTTTCTATGTTGCGAGTGCAAGCAAAAATTAGCTTAGTGGTGATCAGGTGGGAGTGTCCTCGATGTACATACATACACCTCTGGCAAACCTTTTAAGAATTACAGGCGTGACGTTATATTAGCACTCTATCTACCTCCAATGCACCAAACGTTTAGAAAAGCAAAATCAGCTTTCACCATTTCAGTTCAGAAACTGTAGGATTCCTAGAAAAACCCGATTCATACAAAAACGCAGCGCACAGCTCCTGCTAGTGTGGAAGTGACTTGCTAGACACAGACAGACGACGCCGGGATCGATCACATTGCGAGCTGTAATGTGAGCGTGGCTTGATATCATGTATAGCTTAATCTTAGTGTGCTTGATTCACTTTTTGCTTGAAGGTATGTGTGTTTTGATCTATGCTAGTAAGTTTTGTGTAGAATTTGTTTTCTTCTCGATCTAAATCAGTGGTTCCCAACCTTTCTTGAACCCGGGACCACTTTGGTGTCTCATTGTTAGCAGGGGCCATAAGGTCTTAGATAAACATGGTCACCGACATTTTAACTATGAAGGTGAATCTTTAACTCACACAATGCAAAAATTGGAAAATAGGATGAAAACTTTTAGAAATAAGGTAGTGAAGGATTGCAGGACCGGGGTTGCAGGACTGTTCGAAAGAGATACCGTGGCCCCAGAACACAAAGGGCGATGAAGGAACATGGATTGGTTTTAGTCAGTAAAAGTCTGACTAAAGTCTGCTCCGCCCAGAGCGGGAGGAGTCATTTGATGATTTAGCATCCAAAAAAAAAAACTTAAAAAAAAGGTAGTGAAGGATACAGAAGCGATCGAAGTGAGTTTAAATTTTTTTTCAATCTTTCATACGGAAAAAGGAATAAGTGAGAATGGATTCTCATAAAATTTTAACACCTCGCCTCTGATAGGTTCAATTATGGGTTGAGCTTGCATCTTCTGTAGAAGTTAAAAAGTACGATTAAATTTTGAACTTTTACTGACCATATTCGAGGCTCTTGCGGACCACCGGTGGTCCGCGAACCATAGGTTGGGAACCACTGATCTAAATAAATACTGCGTCAGCACCCCTAGCCATGTTACAAACGTTTCGTATCGATTCTCTTTCTACAATCGTAAACGCCTCGGCGTAAGCGATTGTAGAAAGCGCTAAATTGGTAGCCAAGTTGGCACGACTGAGTCGATCGCTCGTTCTCTAATGTTTGTAGAAAAAACCTACACTTTAGTCTATGGTGAGCGTTCCTACCAAAGAGTTTAGCGATCAACATTGTAGAAACGATAACATTCTATTCTATCATTTTGAACGATGTAAACTTGCCTAATAATTTTCTATTCGTTTGTGTTGATCACTTGATTTAACATTGAGATGATGTCATTCCCATTCATTTGAATAGTTTTCTACTAGCGTTAACGATAGTAGATTATCAAAATGGCTAGGGGTGCTGGTATTTTTACTTGTGTCTACTATGAAAACAACAGTCATCTGCTGTTAAATTGCATTAAATCTGATAATTACTTTATTGTTTTAATACTATTCTACTAAGAATTTGTCCGACCAATACGTGGCAACCTGGACAGCTCTGTCGTTTGCCTTATTTAAGCTTGGAGAGTGCAATAAGTTTTTTAAGTGCAAGTAAATTTATACTATACGCATTTCGACGTATTTAATTAAATAAATAAAAAATACCAATCGCATTGAGAACCTCCTCCTTTTTGATGTCGGTTAAAAATCAACATTTCGACAACAAGATCATCAAAAAGCCCCACGACCCAACTAATTTATAAAACTGAATTTATTTATTCTTTAAAGTATGAGACACAAGTTGAAGGCAGCCGTGGCCCAGTGGTGGCGGCCCCGACTTACGTAGCCGTAAGTCCGTAGTGTAAGTCGTGAGTTCGAACCCAGGCAGGCGCATTACTTTGTGTAATTTATTTCATCACCACTGTTCTCAAAACGGTGAAGGGAAACATCGTGAGGAAACCGGCATGTCTTAGAACCAAAAAATTCGAGGAGAAGTGACATCTACCAATCCGCACTGGGCCCGCGTGGTGGATTATAGCCCATTCCCTCTCATAGAGAGGAGGCCTGTGTCCCAGCAGTGGGAACATTATTAGGCTGATGATGATGATGAGACACAAAAACTCCTTTTAAATTCTATAAATCCTGAAGGAATGGTCATTTGGGCCATTGAGTTGATTCTATGAAAACTTCGAATTTTTGGCTATATGCCACTCAAGGTCAAATATTATCTTAAAAACATTTTCAAAGCTCCACAAAAAAAAAAACTCCACTCGAAGCCCCAAAATTAAAACATAATCCACAGCTCAAACTTCGTTCAGAACTAATCCTCAAATTAATAAGAGCGAAGCCCTAACAAAAACACTCATTGTGGACATTTGTATTGAAAGCAAAAGTCCAATATGATCCATTAGTAATATCGTCATATTCTTAACTAAAAGGCAAGTCCCATTGTCTGGTCGCGTTCACCCCAAAATGGCTTTTTGTAATCGCGAAAGAAAAAAGAACCCGCAAAGTGCGAGTCGGACTCGCGCATGGTGGGTTCCGTACCATCGTAGTACCCCTTTAATTTTTAATTTATACTTATTATTTGTTGTTATACTACACTACTACAACAGCCCATAACGTCCACTGCTGGACATAAGCCTCTCCCATGATGGGAGGAATTTGCCGTAAAGCACGCTTGGCAGGCGTATTGGAGATCGCAGTGATGAAAGACTAACAGAAAACGCTGCTGCCCATTCTCAGGTCTACGGAGGCGCGAGGTGTCCTGCCTCAGACATTAGTCGCCTTATACGACACCCGTGAGTGTAATGGGTTGGTTCTATTCTACTCTGCCGGATACCACACGGCTTGTTGTTATAGCCGCTACAGAAATACTCGTACTGTGAAAATTTCAACTGTCTACCTATTACGGATCATGAGATAAAGCCCGCTGACAGACAGACGGACGGACTTTGGTTACCTCACGGGTACGGAACCCTAAACATCAAGCTAGTGCGGCAAGTGAATGTTTGGTCCATGCGCAGTAGGGTTCCGTTAAAATCAAGACAAAATTTGGACGAAATTTGCTCGCAACGACGATGGTGTCAATCAATGAGAATTTAGAAAAAAAAAATGTTTAATATATGAAGTTGTTCAAATTGCACCCTAATTGCGTTATACATATTATTGCTATTGCATTCCGTAGAATTTAGAAGAAATTCTTACTTTTTTTTATGTTTGAAATAGTCATCTGCGACTACGACTTGGTGGCTCCTCCGGACTTAAACAAACGCAATGAATATTGTTGATTTATTAAATGAAAGGCATTTGTAATGAGTGTTACAGAATAACCTCGTTGTCGCTGCCTAGGGCGAATAGTCTTGCGACTGTCTTTCATTCGTATCCCGATCGGAAATCGCCTCAATGTGAAAAGAACTTTAGTACGTAGGTTGGTATATACCTTGATGTTTTAGTCTAGACTCAGGTCTTATCTACATTTCAGTCTTAGCCACTTGAAGAAGCAATTTCCAGCTCCAAACTCAAGTTAATAGATTATTTACATTTTAAAATATTAAACAAGGATCGCGCGAAGACGCGTCGTCGAATTTTCTCAATTTCTGAAGTATAATTATGACATTTATTTTCAATTTTTATTTAAGACATTTTGTATGGAATATTCACTCCATGACCTAACTTAAATGTACAAGCTGTATGCTTGGTAGAATATTTTATGTATGATTACTGGCTTTTGCTTGCTCCCGTTATGCATGGAAATGAACAATCGGGAACGTTTTAAATGTAGCCTTTGATGCTCGGAAATTATGTAGCTTCGCGTTACTGAATTAATTTTAGGAATCATATCAGTAGTTCCGAAGTTACCCCTACTGTTTACAAACTTACAAAAGTTTTACCTCTGTTTAATATTATAGTATAGTAAAGTTGTATTTATTGTGTATACTAGTTGTGCCCGCGACTTCGTCCGCGTGGAATAGTGACTTTGGGCAGCGTTTTTGGATACCTATATCTTTTGGTTTATTTTGGATTATTTTGTGCATTCAATTACGAACAAAAACCTTTTGAAATCAATATTGCTTACCTCCCATAACATACGGCGTGATAATATGTAGCCTAAAGCCTTCCTTGGTTTACAAAGAACATTTTTCTGAATTTAAATTCAATCTATCCAGTAGTTTTGGCGTGAAGCCGTACCATACACAATGATACAGACAAAAATTCTAAAAATTCACTTTTTGTCATCAGTTACGTTTTTCTAACAAAAGCCACTTATTTTTTCTCGAAAATTCTCAATGTTTTTCTTTCGTTACTGTTTTATTATATGTATAGATTATGAATGGTCAAGTACTTACTTTACTGGTCAAAAGTCTGTGACGTGCAGAAGAACATGGAAAAACAGTATGTAAACATTTTATTTCACTACAGAACCCCAAAAACGGAGCTTTTCTCTCCTTTTTCTTCTAAAAGGCATCCTATCGGGCACTTTCTCTTCATTCGTTTTGTCAAAGCCAGCAATTTTGTCCAGGAGACACCGTTTTGACCCAGTGTGCAATTACAGTTTCAATGGGGAGACGTAAATCAGCGTGTGTGCAACCGTTCGTAGCGTTTATGAAGTTTTCTTGCTTTCAGCACACTGGGCAATGTTAATTGGGGATTGAAAACGAGTAGTTTTTTAGTCTTTCTTTGATACTGTGCTAACAATTTAGGTATCTGTTCACTTGCAGTGATTTGTAAATGAAATCTTTTTCGACTATGAGTGCGTCCATTATTTCAGCCCCAACACAAGTACTCAGCACTGACACAAGTACTATTGTAACTTACTGGGGCTGCGTCAATTTATGTATAACACAACGTTTATGAAGTAATATTTTTTTTTGTTGTATTTATGCAACTGCTTAGCTAGGTAAGCAAGGTGTTATCTGTTTGTTTATTATAAATTTGAAAGTTTTTGAGGATGGATAATAAAAAAAAAATATAATAAAAAAAAAAGTTTATTGCTTCAACTTAAAAACTTATTCTAGTTACAATGGGGAGAATCAATTTAAGCAAATAGTGTGCTTGTTTTAGGATGCTCCGCCCTTCCTCAGGTTGGATGGAGATTGGATGTATTGATGGATACTTGTTACTCTTATAATGTACAGAGGCAGACTAAATGCCATTGGCATTGGTGTCGATTCTGTTATCCACAAACTAAACTTAATTTGGGCTATTGCTATCTTTTACTAAAAGGCAGTGCGAGAAAAGGACGGCTATAGCTATGAACTAAGTTAGAGATGTCAAACTAGTTTATGCCCTGCGCTTCACCGTGTTTTTAGTCGACATGGTTTTACGTGCACCCTTCATTTGTATAGAAATATTAGTTCCAACTAAATTTGACAGCTATAAATTACGTCCTGCTCTTTCTCGTTTTATTAGGGAGAAAAAGATAGCAATAGTTTAAATTAAGTTTAGTTTTTGCAAAACAGAATCGACACCATTCTCTACCACAGAACACACAGAAAATCTGGGAAAGTTGCAATCAAAAGTGTTAATCCGTTGAAGCATCAAAAAGATAACAACAGACTGTAACTTTCAGTTTTACAAAATGAGGATGAATAAATAATAATAATGAATAAGTAATCAACAAAAAATACTCGATTTAAACTCAAAACTAACCACTTCCGCCAAGTAGAAAACGAAGTAATATAAATAAATAAAATCCAAAACACAGCTGAAACAATCAGCTTAATGAATTCACTTAAAGATTCACGACACTCATTACTGGGTACGACGTAGACAGAGTGACTGGTTAAACTACGGACCTAATATACTCATAATTATAAGTACATAACCAGGCTGCCTAGCCTTTTCCAAACTATGTCGGGTCGGCTTCCAGTCAAACGAAGCTGAGTACCAGTATTTTACATGGAGGGACTGCCTGACCTCCACAACCCAGTTAGTACTGGGTAATATAAACGCCTTGGGAAGACTGGTTGTCAGTATTTCGGGGACCTGTAACAACTGTCAAATATCTACAATTGACAGCCGGGACCAACGGCTTAACTTGTTTTCCGATGCATGCAAGAAACTCCGTATGTATAGGTGGTCACCCATCCACAGACCAACCTAGGCAAGCGCAGCTTAACCTGAAGATCGACCCCGAGCGGCAGTTATTATTTAGCCACGAGCTTCTCCCATTCCTACTCCTCTAAATTTATAAGAAGAATCGAATGCTAAATTATTTCAACAAGTCCATCGTTTAACAAGTCACAAGGAACCTGGTGATGTGTGAACCGACCCTTACCATCGAACGGCTAAACACGTCCTTTAGCCGTTTAGCCGGATTGATGACGTCACTATGTCCCCTTCGGTGCCACATTTGGGCTACGTGAGCTGTCTTGCCTTGTGTACTCTGAGTATATAAATAAAGCACATAAATATACAACTGTATAATGTGTAGGATTTGAGGCGGAATGGAATCTTTTGGGTCTTGGATGCTTTGAGTTGGAGAGTGTTGAAAAGTTTTTTGCAGATTTATTTTTTTATATGTTTTTTGATGAGCAATGGCCTAAATGGGAAGAACTCTTGAGGACTTACGAGAATGCCGCTGATGACATCATAATAAAAAACCGGCCAAATGCGAGTCGGACTCATACATGAAGGGTTTCTACAACCCGTAAACAACCTCATCACGAAGTGGTCAACCTAGCATTCTGTACATCAAACGAAGTAACTTTACGCAAAAATTATTGCTGAGAAAGGATTTTTTTTGGGGCGCAAAATCATGTTTTGTGGTAGAACTTAATGTAATGCACTCAAAACATAGTGCTGATGGATGGATTGAATAGTACGGGGGTCGTGGAGGTGTTTAAAGTAAAAATCTTACTTTAAAAATTAATATTAAAAAAAAACTTGTCAAAAAGTTGGACCTTTAACCCCCAAAATATCCGTAACTAGAAGGTTCCCAGGTATGATGTAGAACAAAAAAATGATCGCAATGACGGGGCAAACAAGTGCCTTTTGGCTTCTTTAGGAGATTTTTTACCCCCTTTTAGTTAGGTACGCCTTTTTTTGATAGCGTTTCGTCATCGTAGTAGGGGGAGCCCCTTTATTTTTTTCTGCAACTGACTACCTTTTACAGATCATGAGATACAGACAGCTTGCACGAACGGTTGGCCGATACCAAGATTTGCCGATGTCTTGGTTCGCCGGAACACGCTTGAACTAAATAATCCTTTACCGATAGCAATTTGCATCGAAAGCACCTTTTCTTACACCGCTGATCCAAAATAATTGTCTTTAGTTTCTCGCTCATACAATTTTGACAGACATCGATTAAATTGCATTAACTGCTATTTCCACAGGCGCGGATACAGGGGTGGGGGGAGAGGCAATGGGTGCAATTGAATTTTCCAAAATTTGCCCCCCCTTAAAGGAAGTCCTGTACCCGCGCCTAAAGGATTATTTAGTTCAAGCGTGTTCCGGCGAACCAAGACATCGGCAAATCTTGGTATCGGCCAACCGTTCATTCTATGTAGCGTTATTCGGCGAAACGTGCTGTCGCTAAATAATGGTATCGACTAATAGTTTTTTTCGTATTACCGTTCGTCGGTGAACCATGCTTTCTGTAGACAGTTATATCGTTCAAGGGTAATTCGATATACCGTACGGGACTCCGCTGTAACAGGGTCCCATTGGTAACTCTTCGAGTACGGAACCCTAGAACGATCGATCAATAAAGTAGCAATCAAACAATAGAAAATATTACTCAAATCTAAGTAACGTTGATACGAAAAGAAGAAGTATTGTTATAGGTATGTGTTGGGTAAAATGCAACCTGTAGCTGGCAAAAAGGCTAAAAATAAAGTCTTGAAAAAGTGGCTTGTTCGACCAATGAATTTGCCAATATTCTAAACATACAATGAATTAGATTAAAGTACCTTGGCGACCGAGATTTGCTCGGGTGTAAATAGAGAAAGTGAATTTTCCCAGATATGACTCCTCGCCAGATCGATTTCTTGCCTCCGTAAACTCCTTTATTGCAACTTTCTTCGAAATCGTTAGAGCCGTTTTCAAAAATGTGATTATTTATTTATTTATTTAACACTTCAAGCACAAAGTACAGAGGCGGACTTATGCCATAGGCATTTTCTACCAGTCAATCTTCAGGCGGTGCAGAGACAAGCAGTGGTAGGTGTCACTTCTGAAAATGAGAGAATAATTTTAATTTTTTTTTTTTGTTTTTTTTTTTTTTTATAGTACAAATAATATTCATTCAATAGTAAATGATAGGTTAAAGTCTATAAAAAATCTATTACTACATAAATAAAGTCGAATATAACTACCGCCTAGCTAAAACATGTATTTTATCTACCCTCAATTCATAGAACAAATTGTGATTTCAGTAAAATAGACGTGCAAGCAGTTTACAACTGAAATTACGCACATTCGTCTTTGTCCCAGAAAAGGCTTCGAAGAAAAAATGTGCCAATTTAAAAAGAGCATCGTATAGGCAATAACATAGTGCCTAGATTATATGCCTAGAACTACAGACACATGCCTGCATACTCTATGAGATTAGTCTAGATTCTGTTTGGCATACCATTCTTATAAACCTGCAGTGAGATTAAAATTCTTTATGAATATCTTTTTTTTTTTTTTCTCTCATAGAGAGGAGGCCGGTGTTCCAGCAGTGGGAACATTAATAGGCTGATGATGATGAATATCTTTAAAGGCATTTTTTTGCGAAATGTTTTACAGGTTTACCTTTGCTTTTTGTTAGAGCCTGTTTTGATTTACGCACACGTATATCATCATCGGCCTAGCCTTTTCCCAACTATGTTGGGGACGGCTTCGAGTCTAACCAGATGCAGCTGAATACCAATACTTTATTTACAGATCCTATCTGACCTCCACAACCCAGTTAGTACTAGGTAATACGATACCCCGTGGTAAGACTGGTTCTCAGAATTTCGGGCCACTGACTACCTGTAACGACTGTCAAAAATTTACAAAATACCAGGAGGGGAACTCTCGATATGTATGGGTGGTCACCCATCCACGGACCAACCTAGGCAAGCGTTGCTTAACCTGAAGATATCGACTCGAGCGACTGTGACTAGTTACAAGTTTACGTACGTTACAGGTGTAAGTTGTAAGTTGTTACTAGGTACGAGCTAAGAACGCATACGTATATATTGTTTAAATCGCCCTGTAGGATATTTTTTGTTTAAAATATTAAATCTACTTGACCACGTAAAATATGAACTTATGACATAATTAAAAAAGTTCTTAGTGTCTCGTTGGACAGTGGTAACAAACGCTTCTAGTGAGCATGACGTTGTTTGGAGTTCGATTTCTAGATACATTATGATGGCACCTAGGTTAGGTAAGAATAAGAATAATATTTATTTGTCTAAAAACATGGTATAAAAAGATGGTGAAATACAAAAGAAAACAAGAGCATACATGTTTTTGCTTAACAGTGATAAACGTACAAAACATTCAAGCAAATTATTTAACATTTACTGTCAAAGAAGTCATTGACACTATAAAAACTACGACTACACAACCATTCATGCTATTTATCCATAAATGAACTTACATTTAACATCTTGAGGTTACTTGGTACCAAAGAGAATTAAACCATTGCTTGGTACCTATCTTATTATATATACGCACACACATAGAAATACAGCTTTTATTATATTTAGATATGATGGTGAGGTGATATTATGATGTCTCTTTCAATCTACGTTGATGTGAAACATTCATGTAACCTAAGTACCCACTGTTCTTTTGGCTCTATTTCAACTAACACAGAAACTCTTTAACGAAAATGCAGTAATTAATTATATTATTATGCCCAAACATGACCTTTGAAACCCAGAATTTGAGTAGGATTCAACTATAACCTCTGAGTAATGGCGGGCAACAAATCTGATGGAGACGCTAAACATTGAACCAGCAGACTATTGGCTTTACAAACACTAACATCTGTGTCTGGATCACGATGTAATGAAATGCAGAAGATTCATTTAGTACGATCCTTGGAAACTAACTGAAGCGTGAGGAGCCGACGAAAACAAAAAAACGTTTTTTATTAAGGTGATTATGTTTAAAAAATGTGGTTTTTCTATTTAGTGTAACTTGTTAAGTATGTGGAATATTGATTTAACATTTTGGTATATGTTTTTTGACTCTTTGGTCTAGTATCATGTAAAAGGAATACACGATTAAATGTTTTTTTCTTGATACAAAAAAATTGCAAAGTTACATCTATTTTTTTACTTTTTTCGACATCACAGCGTAACGCTTAAGGGTTATTCAATGGAATTTACTTTAAAATATAGAGAATTACAGTATCAAAGTTTACTCAAAGTAGTTTTAAATTTAATTCTTTATTTTGTTAAAAAAGGAGTAAATTCGTTTTGCCACATACGTAGTTTTATTCCGAGCGCACGCACACTTAGCCATCTCTCTTCTTTTGCGTTTCAAAAGTAATTGCATCACCTGGTGCTAGGTTTCGATGTAGCGCCTTAATTCGCAATCATGTATCTGATAACAATATTATTCAAGCCTGCGATAATTTTTAGACAAACATCAACTATGGTTTTTCTTACTCATTCCTTCTTTTTATTAGCCCGTCATTTGTTTCACTGGTGAGCAAAGGCCTCTCATTTCTCCTTCCAAACCTGTCTATCTTGTGTGATATCTGGCCATTCACCCCGCAAACAAGATCAGATCGTCACGCCACCTTCGCCGCGGTCTACCTCGAGAGATGGGCAAAGATCATCACTCAATGGACGCCTGACTCCTTCACTATGCTCTCTAATTAATCCTGTCGAGCTTCATTGCTTCGACGCCTTTCTAGTGAACTGTTGTTTCAGATTTTAAGAATTTTAGCTGTTGGAGACAGTGTAGCGTCCTTTATCTAAACTTACATTCATAATCATAATCATTTATTTGCAATAAGTATAGTACATTATGGTCTTAAAGTCAGTTGAAGTTCCTAATACATAGTCAGATATAGATGACATGCAAAATTTTACAGCACAACATTCATTAAAGTTATCTTAATAAGAATAGATTAGTCATTAAAATTATTTATAAATTCATTAACAGAATAAAATCGTTTTTCCAGTAGCCATAATTTAAACTTTAAAAAAAAAAAATGAGTTAGCTCTTTCAAGTCCTTTGGTATTTTATTATATATTAGTCCACACATATTAAAAGAGTTCTTTTTGTATAGAGAAGTCCTTGGCGCTCTAGGCAGAACTATTCTATCTGGATCTCTTACTTTTCGAGGGAAACGGTCTTCAGCCTTTTTAAACAAGTCAAAGTGCTGTCGAACAAATTTAGCGCATTCTAAAATGTACATACTGGGTAATGTAAGAAGCTTTAATTTTTGGAATAGTGGTTTACAGGATTCCCATGGTGGAATGCCACAAATGGCTCGGATGCATTTTTTTGTACCCTGAAGGCTTTATCCACATCTGTTGAGTTACCCCATAGAATGAGGCCATATTGTAAAGTCGATGCAACACAGCCGTGATACGCAGTCAGCATAGTACTTAGCGATTTGCAACTTTATTTCGATCTAATGCCAATGTGGACCAGTGGTCGTTGGTTCTATCCAGCTCGTACATCTAGCTCTCCTGCGAGATCTACCGCGTCGCCTTCTTACTCTTGCTCTGTCAGGGCTCTGCAACGTGGTTATTTAAACTAACCGAGCATATACGCAACACCACACTGCGCTCCAAAACACAAACTACTGACGTTGCTTAAAAAGCCGCTAACCTGAAGTGGCACTAGGCTGGCCAAGTCTGCCGTATGTCCGACGAGCTGTGGGCCATCAGATATTCATCATCATCTTCACCATTTCAGCCGAAAGACGTCCACTGCACGACATAGGCCTCCCCCAAGTGTCGCCACATTGACCGGTCCCGTGCGACTCGCATCCAACGGATTCCCGCAACCTTCACCAGGTCATCGGTCCACCTAGTGGGAGGTCTTCCAACGATTACATATTACTTGTCTTTAATCAGTAAACAGCCTATCTGTTGATTTACTACCATTTTGGAACTTTACTTTAAAACGGTAAGTGGAACTTCTGTCCTTCTCTGTCCAGTCACCAGACCACACAGGGACAAAACGCTATATCATCCAAAACAAACATCTTGTGACATGTCTATCTTCTTAGAACGAGAAGATGAAGAGAGACACCTTCCCGATGGAATAGTTTGAGCGTACTGTTAGAACTGTCACGTTTATCCAAGGTGTGATATCCGGGGTTATTGTGAAATTGTTCGAGGAGTTTGATGTTTGTACAATTTAAATCGGATGCATTTTATTTCTGAAGATTGTTGTTTTATACGTACAAGCACGAAGCCGCAATCAAGTATTCTGTACATCAAACTATAAGTAGATAACTCTACGCAAAAATTAAGGCAGGGAAACGACTTCTTTTGGGGTGCAAAAAACGGTAGGACTCAATATAATGCACATAAACCTGCTGATGAATGCATTGTACGGGGGTTGTGGAGGTATTTTAAGTCAAAATCAAAATCTTAGCTTGGTTACTGGTACTTTTACAGCCATTATTGTGGAACAAACCACATTAACACTCCAGGGCAGAGCCATCTATGTTTGGATCTCCACCAAAACAGGTTTATTATTATACTGGCATCTCTAAGCGCTCTATGTGAAAAGTTATTTTTGTTGTTCCCGAAATACAGCTTGGTCCTTGGCTAAAATTCGCCAATCGGCAATTTCATCCCGTTCTTTCGTCAATCAAATGATTGACAGTTTCCATTGACCACGTTGAAGGATGCCATATCCAGGTCTGACCCAGTAATCAAGATGGACGTTATTCGCCTATGTGTGGACGCAAACGTGGGCTACAATGACATTTTGATTTCTGGTTGGCAAGCTTTTTTAACACGGTTTTATCAACTAAAAAATCCCGTAGTACTACCAAGCGATTCAGTAGTACCACGGGAAGTTTTTCTTTACCCGTGTTACAGCTGCTAGTAGTAACACTGGTGGTGCCACGGGCAATGAACGGCTTTACCTGTAACTATGTAAACAAATCTTAGAAATTAAATTTGACCTATTTCCCTGTTTCCGATTGACCTGAAATTTTGCTTACATGGTTAGTTTCGATGACAATGCATGGTTAGCCATAATAGAATACATAATAAAATAATATAATACGTTGGACTCTGAAAAATGGCAGACTAGTTATTTTTCATGCATTCCCATGATATGGGTATTAATTAAAAAGGTTTGCAGAGAAGAATACGAAAATAAATGAGGTCGCACCTAATTTAAAAGCTTGTTTAAAAATATTGTTTTTCAAGAATCCCACAAAAGTCGTGAAACGAAAACTTAAAACTCCACAATGAAAAACCTCTTAGACTTGCTTCTATCAGTTTTTATTTAACAATGTTTGTCCACGACGGAGTACAAAATTGACTGCGTTACCGTTTAAAAGCCAGAAAATAAAATTGTTCCCTCTAAGTGCACTCATTTCCCTGTCTCCGTTGCTTTTAACATTGAATTTTCTACGGAACCCTCTTGTGTTGTTATCTTATTTATTTTCTAGACTTATTTAAGATTGTTGCGAGGAGCTCGTGGCTAAATAATAACAGCCGCTCGGGTCGATCTTTAGGTTAAGCCGTGCTTACCTAGGTTGGTCTGTGGATGGATGACCGCCCATTACATACCGAGTTTCATCCGTGCCTCGGAAAGCACGTTAAGCCGTTGGTCCTGGCTGTCATTTGTAGATCTTTGACAGTCGTTAGGTAGTCAGAGGCCCAAAAAAGGCTGACAACCAGTCTTACCAAGGGGTATCGTATTACCCGGTAATAACTGGGTTGTGGAGGTCAGATAGGCAGTCGCTCCATGTAAAGCTGCATCCGGTAAAACTGGAAGCCGACCCCAACAAAGTCGGGAAAAGGCTAGGCAGATGACGATTTTAGATTGTTGCCCTGAGTCCAGTACGGTCGTATTTTACATTGAAGTTTGCATGAGGTCCTGGGTTCGATTCCCGGGTCGAGCAAAGTGTGATTGGGCTTTTCCCATCAGGAATTTCTTAGTACGAGCCACGGAGTCTGTACTTGTGCCCAGTTGATGGCAATAGGCTCGCCCCCTATTACATGGGACTTAGGTAAATATAGCTGGTGAAACGTGGGTGTACTATTGGGGACACCTCTGTCTAACTCTTTTGGAATTACAGGAGTGATGTTATGTTATGTTTCTTTAAATACCTTTCAGACAAATTAGTGGAAAGGAATCAATGGGCAGCAGCGTTCTCTGTGCTTTTGTAACAACCGTACTGCGATCGCCAACCCGCCTGCCAAGCGTGGTGATTATGGCAAAAGCCCCTTTACGGGAGGCCCATGTCCAGCAGTGGACGTCTTTCGGCTGAAATGATGATGATGATGATGAGACAAATTAGTCGTTCCATGTAGGTTAAGATTTGGTTCTCAACTGCATCCGACTGGTCCTAACATAGTTGAGAGAAGCTAGTAGACCTTTTCGGGCTGCAATCATGAAGTTAAACAAATGAAATCCGTTTGTCGTACAAAATATACGATTGCGATTCTATGGTCTTCTATTGAAACATGATTGCATTATAAGTTTTATAATGAGTAGATTTTTATTCAATGCTTTATGTACGACCGCGTTGACTAGCGGTCGACCATTTTTCAACCTTATAACTCAAGGCATAAGGGTGAAAAGCTGTAAGGAAGGGGTCCGTAAGGACCGATGCCTGCCGGGGTTGCGGGACTGTTCGAAAGAGATACCGTGGCCCCGGAACACAAAGGGCGATGAAGGAACATGGATGGGTTTTAGCATTAGTCAGTAAAAGTCTGACACTCCCTCCTGCTCCGCCCAGAGCGGGAGGAGTTATTTGATGATTTCCCATCCGAAAAAAAAAAGGGTGAAAAGCGGTCGTTAGTGAAGTCGGTAGTACCTACTTATTATAGGTGAGTACAAGTAGGCAAGAGGAAAGAATAGATAAATAGATTTAAACTAAAACTGAGAAAATACGTTTATGAAATGTCATACCGCATATTAAATTTTAGCAATTACATACTTCCTATACATATATATTTGTTTTGTATAACTTCACCAACATGCATCGGAGGCAAAATGTATTTATTTAGTTATAAAAAAATACTTTGTACCTATCTCATTGTAAGTAAACCTATGTATTGTTCAGAGAATAAATTCTTTAAACCGAAAAATTTTAGATCGCCAGTGAACTCCGTATTACGAAAAAAGCAAGAAAAACAACAAACAAATATATTTCTTAAATTCAGAATTCCATAGAAAACCCAGTCACGTTACAAAATATGGTGCAACAAGCAAAACCACAATTTCGCAGCTCCCTCCGTTTGTCTTTTTACTATGAACAATATGTATGATAAAATTCTCCTTCCATATACTCTGGAAACCCGAAAATCCTTCGCTGTGTTATGAGAAACATACAAAGTAAAAAATTCATAGAAAGGATGTTTTAAAAACAGCACAGCACACAAAATTGTCACTGCGAATCACTTTTATAAACATAAAAGTTTTTTTTTTTAATTTTTCTTTTTCTTTTGTATCTGCAATCAGTCTTATGTACTATCGGGGTCTTTTCCGCCTGACCATTTTAATTTTTCTTCGCTTAAATCATGCGGAGGCGCCGAGCCACGCCTCCTTAAAGTTTGGGCCTATTAGGAAAGCGTCAACTTTGGCGCGCAAAGTAACAATAACTCTCGTTTGGCGTGCGTCGTCAATACGCTCGGCCGATTCGGTATTTTTTCATTTATTTTTTCTACACAAAGTCAACGGGGCGGGGCTAGAGAGCGTTTTTATGTTGCGAGTGCAAGCAAAAATGAGTTTAGTGGTGGTCAGGCGGTTTGGCAGTTGGAGTGTGCTCTCTAGCGAGAGCAACTACTCGTAGGTGTAGCATGTATTTATTTATGCTACTCAAGAGAGTATAGACAGGATGTCTTTTCTTGAGACGCTTTTGGTACGTGCGTGTTGTCAATTGCCAGTTCATTCGGATGCCTCTCTAGCCTTTCCAAGTATGTTTTGGTTATGGCCAAGATTTCCTCTTTCACCGAGTTCATCTGAAGTTGGTTGTGTATTTCAGTATTTGTAATGAACCAAGGCCCATAGTATATAGTTCTCAGAATTATATTTTGCATTCGCTGTATGATGGAAATATTGGAGTTTTAAACATAAAAGTTGTGTTTATTTTTGTAATCACCTTTTTAAACCGTACTCGATGGAATTGAAAGAAAAAGAAATTTGAACTCCACATTATGGCGCCCCACATGCACCATTTTTCATTTTTTTTTTAATATAGCCAGTGATACTCTCGCCACCACGGCCAAGACGAATCTAACGACGTAAATTCATCAATTTATGAGCTACGGGGTAGCAAAGAAGCGGACGTACTATGGAGGACACTCCCGCCTGACCACCACTAAGCTAATTTTTGCTTGTACTCGCAACATAGAAACGCTCACTAGCCCCGCCCCGTTGACTTTGTATAGAAATAATGAATGAAAAGACACCGAATCGGCCGAGCGCACTGACGACGCACGCCAAACGAGAGTTATTGTTATTTTGCGCGCTAAATTTGACGCTTTCCTAATAGGTCCAAACTTTAAGGGGGCGTGGCTCGGCGCCTCCGCATGATTTAAGCGAAAACAATTTAAACTGGTCAGGCGTAAAAGATCACGATAGTACGTACCTACATAATATATGCAGATCAAACTCATATCCATCCTTCTTCGTGCAGTCGGGTAAAAATAAATTACTTTAAAACTGTAGTCAACAACAATAATGGAACCAAAATTGATTGTCGTCGGAAGTGGGTAATTTGACAGTAAATTGTCAATATTTCTTCACGTAATTGTAGCAAATTACCTTATTTTCGAATTAATAATAGTCATAGGGAGTCCCTCTTTTTTTTTTGTTATTACGGTCATGTTATGTAACTTGGTAATTTGTGCTCGAAATAGATCGGAGGGGACCAATGATTTAAAATCACAGCATTTGCTTTTCCATTTTTGTTAATTTCATTATGATTTCAGATGGCAGAAACTGTCAAATTTCCTTATTTTTTACAAAATTAACACATCATCATCATCATCATTTCAGCCGAAAGACGTCCACTGCTGAACATAGGTCTACCCCAAGTGTCGCCACATTGACCGGTCCCGTGCGACTCGGATCCAGCGGATTCCCGCAAACTTCACCAGGTCATCGGTCCACCTAGTGGGAAGCCTTCCAACGCAATGTCTTCCGGTTCGCGGTCGCCACTCCACTTTTCGGCCCCATCGGCCATCCGTTCTGCGAGCAATGTGCCCTGCCCACTGCCACTTAAGTTTGGCAATTCTTCAGGCTACGTCGGTAACCTTGGTTCTCTTGCGGATGTCTTCATTTCTGATTCGATCGCGCAAGCATAGCCCTCTCGATTGCCCTTTGGGTGAGTTTAAGCCTTCTGATGAGGCCCATTGTGAGCGACCACGTTTCGGTCCCGTATGTAATCACTGGCAACACACACTGGTCATAGACTTTCGTCTTCAGACACTGCGGCAGGTTGGACGACAAGATACCGCGCAACTTTCCGAACGCTGCCTAGCCGAGTCGGATTCGACGATTGACCTCTTTCTCGAAGTTAAACCTAATTAACACATAGACACCATCATCATCATCTGCCTAGCCTTTTCCCAACTTTGTTGGGGTCGGCTTCCAGTCTAACCGGATGCAGCTGAATACCAGTATTTTACATGAAGCGACTGCCTTTCTGACCTCCACAACCCAGTTAGTACCGGGTAATACGATACCGCTTGGTCATACTAGTTGTCAGACTTTTTGGGCCTCTGACTACCTAACGACTGTCAAAGTTCTACAAATGACAACCGGGACCAACGGCTTAACGTGCTTTCCGAGGCACGGAGTAAACTCGGTAAGTAATGGGCGGTCACCCATTCACAGACCAACCTAGGCAAGCACGGCTTAACCTAACGACCGACCCGAGCGGCTGTTATTATTTAGCCACGAGCTCCTCACAACACATAGACACCATTATTACTTATTAGACAGTCATGTCTACCATAAAACTTTCCAACGCTTTCAAAGACAAAGTTCTTTTTTTTACAAGCTTTTAATCAACTTGCAATGCTTGTATGTTTGTTTAAGTCAAATCTTTCAAATTCATTTTAATATACCCAACCGATTGAACTGAAATTTGCATACCTACACGTTTAGTTTCAATGACAATGCATGGTTAGCTAAGTGACGTCATTCTTAATTGAATATTGTGGACTACGTACCAAAGATGACGGATTAGTAATATCTATGCACACCCATGATTATGGGTATTAATTAAAAGGGTTTGCAGAGAAGAATATTTAAAAAAAACCGGCCGGCCAAGTGCGAGTCGGACTCGCGCACGAAGTGTTCCATACCATTATCTATACATTAGACAAAACGGCAAAAAAATCACGTTTGTTGTATGGGAGCCCCCCTTAAATATTAATTTTATTCTGTTTTTAGTATTTGTTGTTATAGCGGCAACAGAAATACATAATCTGTGAAAATTTCAACTGTCTAGCTGTCACGGTTCATGAGATACAGCCTGGTGACAGACAGACGGACAGACGGACAGACAGACGGACAGACAGCAAAGTCTTAGTAATAGGATTCTGTTTTTACCCTTTGGGTACGGAACCCTAAATAAATGACGTCAAACCAATATTTTGAAAACTTCTTTTTAAAAATCTTGTTTTACTGTATAGCATGTTCCAAAATATCAATAATCCTAGTTCATGGACAGGTCAGTAGCAACAACTTTTCGTTTTATAATATTGTTGTTCCAATTATTAACTAAAAAAACCGGCCAAGTGCGAGTCGGACTCGCGCACGAAGGGTTCCGTACCATTATTATCAAAAAACGCAAAAAAATCACGTTTGTTGTATGGGAGCCGCGCTTAAATATAAATTTTATTCTATTTTTAGTATTTGTTGTTATAGCGGCAACAGAAATACATCATCTGTGAAAATTTCAACTGTCTAGCTGTCACGGTTCATGAGATACAGCCTGGTGACAGACAGACGGACAGACAGCGAAGTCTTAGTTAATAGGGTTCCGTTTTTACCCTTTGGGTACGGAACCCTAAAAAGCAACTAAATAATGAATGGAGGTTAAAGTTAAAACTAAAAAATAATTTATAATTTCAGTAATGGCCAAAGTTTTTGGAATTATGACTGTAGCCTATATTTCATTCGGATAAGCTGAACAAAAGACAAAAGATATCCGTATTTGTTTATTTTATTCGTCAGAGTATAAATAAAGTTATAGAGCGATTTAATAACAAATCTAGTAGTTTCTACTATTTTAGCGTCATTAAATTCTTGTTTGTGATTCTAGGTCAACGGAAAGTTACCCTATAGATTTTGATTCCCTTGTGAAATTGCAAAAAGTCAAAACTAAAAAAAAAAAAAACAAATCAACAAGTGCAACATAAACAGTCATATCTTTTGATCACGTAGACTTGTTTCGTTTGTATAATGTTTTCAGTGCTCTAAGGAGTAACAGACCTGAGTATTTGACATTAATTTCAGCTTGAATTGCCAAAAGTGCGATATAAACGGTCACAATTTTTGATCACGTTGAATTGTTTGTATGATGTTTTCAGTGCTTATGGAGTAACAGACCTGAGTATTTGATATTAATTTCAGCTTGAATTGCAAAAAGTGCGATATAAACGATCACATTTTTTGATCACGTTGACTTGTTTGTATGATGTTTTCAGTGCTTATGGAGTAACAGACCTGAGTATTTGATATTAATTTCAGCTTGAATTGCAAAAAGTGCGATATAAACGGTCACATTTTTTGATCACGTTGACTTGTTTGTATGATGTTTTCAGTGCTTATGGAGTACAGACCTGAGTATTTGATATTAATTTCAGCTTGAATTGCAAAAAGTGCGATATAAACGGTCACATTTTTTGATCACGTTGACTTGTTTGTATGATGTTTTCAGTGCTTTAAGGAGTAACAGACCTGAGTATTTGATATTAATTTCAGCTTGCTACCTCCAGAAAAAGGGACGGTTTTATTCATACCTCAACCCTACCATCCATTGTTAAGACTAGTATAAATAATTGTTAAAATTTCCCACCGTAAGTAGCGTCCGGACTTAATTCCAACACAACTAGGTAACTAATTCTAAGCTCTAAGTTTATACGTAAATCTTTTGTTTTGTTTCACTCACTTGTACGGTGACAGGCGAAGTTTGGATTTGTTTTAAAATTTATTCTCGAGAACAACGAGCACACTGCCATTCTGTTCCCTCTCAGTCCTTGTTTGAATTCTAAATGGGCAGAAGTTTTCTGTGCGTTCACCATCTTTTTAACGGACGAAAAAAGTCGTTCTAATGGTTACGGAAATTAAATTTCTGTTGAATTGATATACATAATGAGTTTTTATGAAGAACTGTGTTATTCAGACTTGAAATGATTCTGAATTTTCGGCTGAATTTTTTTGGCACGCGATTCGGGATGGGCTTTTAAGTAAATCTGTGTTTTAGTGTAGTATTTTACTGCTAATAAGAATATATTTTTGTACTAAACTGTTTGCGAAATTGCGAGTAGGCTCTGCAGCCATTTTTCATTTAAATTGAATTGACGCGTCTCTTTGTTACGTTTGTAGCCTAGGATTAATGTCTTTTTTTCATTGTAGATTAAGGAATTAATGTATAATGTATGAAAAATATTATCTACGTAGTTTTTTTGGTGTGTTTGAAGTGAAAACTTCTTTAGGCCCGTTGAGCTCTTTTTGGATGATGGAAAAACATTGAACTTATCGTCACTTGACGTAACGTGCGGTCACGCTTCGTAGCACTTGTAGGCGATCCGCTACGGCGTAGCACCATAGGCATGCGCGAGGGGCACAACCAGTGCTACGACTGGGGAGGGGCCTGAGTACTTTTTGTTTTTACTTCTATCGGCAACGGTAGGTAGTTCCGTTTTTACTCTTTGGGTACGGAACCCTAAAAATGAATACTGTTTATATTTTTTAATATTTTTATTACATTCCCTGATTTAATTATACCTAACCTTTAGTTCATAAGATTGTTAATAGCTTTGTATTGTTTGAAATTCGTTTTTGTTTAATGTTTATTTTAATAGGTGTCTGTAATTGCGGGTATTGAAGTGTTAAAGATTTAATATTAGGTAATTAGCTGTAGTAACTCTATTTTTATTAGATATGTATATATAAGTTTCAGTTAACGTTTTATATTCGTAAAAACTACAACCTGCACTAAATTAATGTGTAAACATTATATTTTGTCAATATGCCTTGCAAGGCAGCACATAGTGAGACATAACTTATTTGTATAACACCAAGTACCTACTTTTACCTATATATTATGTCACAAATAAACATATTTGAACTTTAATTTTAATTTGTCGTATTTTTAACCATTTTTCAATTATGGAATGTTGATGTTGATTTTAGCTCGGACGTGCCGCTCTCGACGAGTCAATATCTCCCGGAGATGCCACGTGGAGAGACTTAACACGTGTCAAGTACCTATGATGCTTTATTATTAACTATTTGCAGCAACTGCATTGCAGATTTTAGCGAGCGGGAGAGCGGTCCTACTGTATTCTGCATGCAAACCTACACCTAGTTTTTGGTGGAATTAAAACTATACCATTAAAATTACTTAATATTTATTTTTAGACTAACATTTTTTTCTTAATTTAATTACATCAGAATTTGGTATTTAGGTAAAGTTGTCAACAACTCCTTAATTTCTGAATAATATATGTCGTGGATAACGATATCGTTTTAATAAAAGTTGCTCAATTGATTAATGTAGTAGTGGGGCAAACGCCGTGACGTTATTTTGTAATGGCGGCACGTGGACAGAGTCGTTTTGGAAGGTGGGGATTGTCGATCGGACACTTCGCATCGAGACGCGGACCAAGTCACTTCTCCAAAACGAAACTGTCGGTTTGCCTAGTTAAATTATTATCACCTGTTATTGTTTATTTAGTTTATCTGATTAAAAGAGGTTATATTTACACTTCGTGTTATAATTCAACGACACCTACGAAATGGACCCTTTATCACCGAATCAAGATGGTGACGACCCTATCGCTCCGCCGTCGCTGACGTCGTCATCAGAAGTGGGATCTGAATCTCACTAGCGCACAACGTTCGAGATCCAGCAGCGTGATTGAGGCTATCAGAACACCAGCCTCATCATCCAAGATCGCTCTGCCAGAAGTGAACTTAGAGCACCCAGATTCTGATCCACGTGCCTGGTGCGCAACGGTTGACATCTGCCTGGATGAACATCCACTCGAGGGAGCATCGCTCATCATAGCTGAAGGCACTGAAGGGCGGTGCTTAGTCATGGCTCACAAATCTCACATGTGCACATGCAGCGGAAGTGGAGTCGTAACCGAACGGCGCGTCGACATCTGCCAAGTGACAGGTGTTTGCGGGCAATTGCAACAATCTGGTGAGTGTTTCAAATTCGATTTTGATTCTGGAGTCAAATGAACCTTAGTTAAAAGAGAGCAAATTAATGTTATCTGTAGAGTAGAGTGTTTGAGATTTCTTCATAAACTGAAAGCTTTGAATTCTAAGCGTGCCTACAAATATCTACAGGATAGGCTAAGGAAGATGCCAGTGGGTCACGTACCAGTCGATGTTGATAAAGATTTTGATGATGTTGAGCAAGCTTAAGCGGTAGCAGCCTGTGTGGCAACCTGAGCCTATGTGGCACTTGTAAGCCTGTGTGGCACCTGTAGGGCGGGAAGCTATAATGGTGTGCATACGTAGTGTACACGTAGTGCATACGTAGTGTGAACGTAGTGCATACGCAGTGCGTACGTAGTGGATGCGTAGTGTGTGCGTTGCATACGTAGTCCATGCGTAGCTTGCGTAGTGTGTGCGTTACATGCGTAGTGTGTGCGTTGCATACGTTGTGTACCACTGTTTTAGTACCCTTTCGGTTTTAGTAGTGTGTTTGACCGTACCAGTAGTTATTGCGTAGTCGTGGTCCGTGGGGCGCGATGCGTGTTTAACTCTGGCGGAGGTTGGGGTCTAGAAAGACCGTAGTGTGTAGTCACTGAGTGATGCACATGGCAGATCCATTTGAGAGCAATGCGATTGCCGGTCGGCTGGAGAGCAGTGGCGTTAGAGGTTTTACTCGGGGGTTTCTGTAAGCTTCGTAGTTTTTGTTGCAATAGAGTTTTCAAGGTTGATTCGAACGACTTTGGTACATGGCCCAGGGCAATGGTTGTTGTATTTTCGATTATTCCCAATTTAACCATGTTTGATTTAGTGAACTGCCTCGTTGGTCTAGTTATTGCAAGCGTGACTGCTGACCATGAGGTCCTGGGTTCGATTCCCAGGTCGGGCGAAGAGTTATTGGGATTTCAATCGGGAATTTCTCAGTGGCAGCCACGGGGTCTGGATTTGTGCCCAGTTGATAGCAGTAGGCTCGCCCCCTGTTTCATGGGACTTGCGCATGGCTGGCGAAGTGCGGGTGTTTCATTAGGTACACCTCAGTTTAAGCCTTCGGGATTACACGTGAGATGTTATGATGTTTGATTTTATTAGAGTAGGATTTGGTTAAAATAAAACAGTAGAGTTCTTTACTTTCACTGACCCAATGATTCTAGAGTTTAGTTAGGAGTGACTAAGTGGAACAAAATACTGCCGTGGAATATTTGTTTGCAGGGTAACCATCACACGAGGACATACCAGGAGGTTCGAGTAAGGACATCAGACTACCCGAATTTGAATAGCTGTACTAGCAGTGGTGGTGCAGCGGGTGCAGCTCCTGAGCAACGCCGCGTGGACATGTGTGTGATTAGCGCCTGCGCACCTACTGGGATTTTTTGTCACTCTGAATGAAGAGAGAAATCAGATGAAATTATAGACCCGAAATACAAGGGACCATTTAAAATTGTAGAATTGCTTGATGGTAATCGTTACCTATTGAAATCTTTGACTGGTAATAGAAGTTATAAGTAGCCCAAGATAGTATACGAAAGATTCCTCCGAGTAATGCCGAGTTAGATTTGCTTAATGTAGAAGATGGTGAGGAGGGTGCCTCCACTAGCAAATAGAACACATACCATGGCTATATTTTGGTAGCAGTGCACGCACTAGTCTGTAGTCGTAACTGCAACTCAGTGTGGAGTTGTTCAGAGTGCGATGGGCAGCTAGTGGTGTACCATAGCTATTTGATCGCACTGCACGCACTAGTCTGTAGTCGTAACTGCAACTCGGTGTGGAGTTGTTCAGAGCGCGATGGGCAGCTAGTGGTGTAGCGGGGACCTGGGTCTCGAAGGAGACTATTTGTACGGTCATGTATTGACCTGGGAGTCGCGGACTCTAGATGAAGTGTTGGTCGTATCACATGAGGTGATGACGATATGGGTGGCAATAACGAGCCGGGCCATGAGTGGTGTGTTTTCTTTTTGAAATTTGATAATTATGAGGCTTGGAGGAACCTTCTGTGTTTAAGTTGTTAAAATGATTTAGAAGTTTGTCTGGTTTTTGAGACGTGAGTAATGAATAGTCATTGTAATTAAACGTTAAGGTCAGGTTGGCCGAGTTCTCAAAAATGCTTCGAAATTAGTTATTTTACACACACGAGGACGTGTAAATCGTCAGGCTGGCCGTGTCGTGGATAACGATATCGTTTTAATAAAAGTTGCTCAATTGATTAATGTAGTAGTGGGGCAAACGCCGTGACGTTATTTTGTAATGGCGGCACGTGGACAGAGTCGTTTTGGAAGGTGGGGATTGTCGATCGGACACTTCGCATCGAGACGCGGACCAAGTCACTTCTCCAAAACGAAACTGTCGGTTTGCCTAGTTAAATTATTATCACCTGTTATTGTTTATTTAGTTTATCTGATTAAAAGAGGTTATATTTACACTTCGTGTTATAATTCAACGACACCTACGAAATGGACCCTTTATCACCGAATCAAGATGGTGACGACCCTATCGCTCCGCCGTCGCTGACGTCGTCATATATATACATACATAACATAACGACTGTACATAACCCTCGAAGGGTTTGGCAGAGGTGCACCTAATGGGACACCAGTTATGTTTAAGTCCCATGTATTAGGGGGCGAGCCTATTACCATCAACCGGGCACAAATACAGACTCCGTGGCTGCTACTGAACAATTCCTCATGGAAAAATCCAGTGACACATTGCTCGACCCGGGAATCGAACCCAGGACCTCTCGCTCAGGAGTCGCGCTTGCGACTATCGTGGTAATATCAGAATAGGCTAGTTTCCAACATCAATAAATTGCAAATCTATTTAGTCCGTCAGTTATAGTATTGGAAAATAATGGACACGTATTTTGTTGTTTTTGTAAATCAATGATAAAACGCATCAAACTCGAGGATGGGGGCTCGTGACCTCACAATGCACTAAAAGTTATAGCACGGCGTGACGAATTGAGAATTTTAAAAGCGTCGTATCTTCGTCAATTTTGGTTTACGTAACAAAAGAAAAAAAAAAAAAAAAGAAAAAAAAATAAAAGAAAAAATATGTGTCAAATATTTTTTGGTAATCTAACTGACGGATTAATTAGATTTACTCAGGACAAAAGCCTATTAGGTGCCAACGCACAGTTGGCCTAAAATAAAGTAACTTTGAATAACTGAAATAGAAATCTCAGTTTCCACACAATTTTCTATATTCTTCTCAAATAACATGGCGTGGTCTAACAGTAACGTATGATTTTCATTCCCAGTACAGAAATATGAGAATTCATACGATTTCAGTATGTGTTGGTGAAGTGCTTACCCCTGTAGCTTGTCAGTCACAATCGTGGATCCAACTGTTTTTGTTTTCTCGTGATAATCAAAGCCCAGATGTTGAAATATATTTTCAACTTCGTAGTTTGATTTCTGTTCTATCTATACTAATATTATAAAGAGGTAACATTTGTTTGTAAGTTTGTATGTAGGGGTAATCTCCGGAAGTAATGAACCAAATTTAAAAATTGTTTCACTGGTAGAAAGCTAAATTATTCGTGAGTGCTATATTTTATTCCCGTACTCCCACGGGAACGGGGACTACGCGGCTAAAACCGCGGGACGTCAGCTAGTTTTGTATAAAAAGACTTTGGTTGGTGGTCAGTTTTATTGGTTTTTTTTTTTTTATTTAAGGAAAAGCAAACAGTAGCACAATAAGAATTCATAACAAAAATTTACATATTAAATTTTTAAACAATTATGCTACCCACAACGTTCTCCACAGATTACAATTTAAAGTATTTAAAAACTAGCTAGTAACAACACAAATACAATACATTAACAACGGTCATTGTCCTGGAACTAATATCTAAGATTTTTAAATGTGATGAGATGTGTGTGTGATGTGTGTGTGTGGTGTGATGTTTTTGTTTTATTAAAGTAAGATAAGTTGCAGATTAATAGTAACCTAACTTAGGTAATGGTTATGATTTTTTGTGACCATGGTAATTAGGTAGGCCTCCCACTAGGTGGACCGATGACCTGGTGAAGGTTGCGGAAATCCGCTGGATGCGAGTCGCACGGGACCGGTCAATGTGGCGACACTTGGAGGAGGCCTATGTCGAGCAGTGGACGTCTTGCGGCTGAAATGATGATGATGATGGTAATTAGGTATTTAATGGAATTCATGGAAATTGAGTATTAGGTCCTGGATTCAATTCCAAGTTCGGGAAAAGTGTTATTAAGTTTTTCCTTTCCTTTCCTTTATCAGGAATTGCCCTGTTGTTGGCAATAGGGCCTCCTATTACATTTTTTTTTCATGATGCGAACTGTCCATTTATTGACATTCAGCATCTTTTGTGTTATGTTCTAATTCTAGGTACGCGCCCAGTGGTGCATCCATATCAGTCCGTTTTATGGTGTCAGCTTTCACAATATCAGGTCGTATGGGGTTTGTCTTCTAAGCCTTTTGAATGACTTGGTTTTCATCAAGCTCGATGCCAGTTTATTATGATGAGTAGTAGGTAATCCTATTTTTTTTGTAGGCACTGACTGCTTGTGTGATTTGTTCTTTCACTTTTGGTATTTTTAAGTCCCGATGTAAGCTATCGTTAGTCATATACCATGGTTCATTAGTTATTATCCTAAGCATTTTTGATTGAAACCTTTGGAGTATGTCTATGTTTGAATTGGCTGCCGTGCCCCACAGCTGTATTCCGTATGTCCAGATAGCCATTATGATACACTTATAAATCCTGACCTTATTTTCCAGGGAGAGCTTGGATTTTTTTGATAGTAGCCAATAGTGTTTACTTGGTTGGAGGCTCAATGATTTAAGCTTCGTGAATATTTATGTTTTCGCCAGGTTAGTCCTGTTATATGGGACTTAAACATAACTGGCGAAATGTGGATGTACCATTAGGCCTCTGCCTATCCCTTCAGGGATTACAGGCGTCATGTTATGAATTACGCCTCACGGTAGAATTCCACATCAGCATCAATCTGTTTCCCAACCGATGCCGATGATTCGAAAAAAATCAAACAAAAAATTTATAATTTTCGCCTGCCATATTGTCATCTCTGCGCCGAAGTATTTCTTTTGATCATCCGCTGTCCATCTACATAGGCAGCCGACTACAATTTAGCGGTAAGCATTGTCGTGTAACAGTCCCGACAATCAGCGGGTGGCTCGTGATGAGAGTAGTTCGGTGTATATAGGGGTGGGGATTGTGACGAGCCGGTACTTTTCGAAAACAAATGTTTCTAGGTTTAAGAATAGTAGGTGAGGTCGTATTTTTTAATTATCTATTTAGAACGCAAGATACATTGTAGCAAAATAACTAAGCACTCGGCAACTGCTCGTTAATGCTATATAGCATTTACTCACCTATGCTGTGCTGAGGTAACCTGTAGATCTCTAAAACACAGCTTAGCTCTGCTTTAAGGTGAATGCTCCAACCAGCCCGCGAAATTCAAATTTTCTTAAGTTTTTTGGCATTTGGAGGCCAGTGCTGGTTGTATGTTGATTAAAATATTACTCGCTGCTGTAAGACGTATGTAGCTACAGAATTATAATCATCAAAATCATCAATACAACCCTCCAAGTTCATAAAGGTGGAGAAAAAAAAAATCCAAAAAAAGTCATTTCTACATCTTTATGAACTTGTAATAGTGCATACGCGAATAGCGCGAGTCTTACAGCCGCGAATAATATTTTAATCAACATACACCCCGGCACTGAATTTGAAAAAAACGTAAGAGAATTTGAATTTCGCGTGCTGGTTGGAGCATTCACCTTAAGGAAAGTTAAGATGAGAAGCCTTTTTTCAGATGGGAAATTATCAAATAACCCTCCTCTGGGCGAAGTAGAAGGGAGTGTCAGAACTCAGACTTGTACTGACTAAAACCCATCCATGTTCCCATGTGCTCTTTGTGTTCCAGGGCCGCAGTATCTCTTTCTAACAGTCCCGCAGCCCAAGATGAGAAGCCTTACATCATTATTACCTATAGTGTGGAAGTACAAGTGCCAAAGAGAGCCAAAACGATTAACTTTAGTTGTAACTATACAATTTTGAAGTAAAGAACGATACTGGTGTCGATTCTGTTGTGCACAAACTAAACTTAATTTAGCCTATTGCTCTTTTACTAAAAGGCAGTGCGAGAAAAGGACAGCTATAGCTATGAACTAAGTTAAAGATGTCAAACTAGTTTATGCCTTGCGCTTCACTGTAATTTTAGTCGACATGTTTTTGCGTGCACCCTTCATTTGTATGGAAATATTAGTTTTGACTAAATTTTACAGCTATAAATTACGTCCGTCTCTTTCTCGTTTTATTAGAGAGAAAAAGATAGCAATAACCTAAATTAAGTTTAGTTTGTGCACAACAGCATCAAAACCATTTTATAAAATTAATCGTATTGCTCATCACCAAATTGTGCATCACAGTTGCGTTTCGTCAGAATTTTAAAACCAGCCAATTAAACCATTAAACTCACGAGCATATAAAGTCGTTTCTACCTTCACAAATTATAACCCTAAATATCGTAGTTAAGACACTTTGCCTTGACAAGTGGGTGGGTCCCGTACCTATAGGCACCAAATATACCAGCTCTTTAACAACGAAACCCGACCTTAATGCTTCGGAATAAAGGTTCTATCTGTGATGAAAGGTGACCTTGTACGTGTGGTAGATTGTACTTCTAGACAAGATTTAGTGATATTGTGCTAGGCTCGGGGCGTGCGACCGCACTGGCTTACTTTCGATTTAATGTGTACTGTTTTACCGAATTAGGTGAATAGTTTTGTTGGTTAGGATATTGGGTTTATGGCTGGCTGTGATACGGTCACTGATAAGAGGGTCAAGGCAATATGACGTTATATAAGAGATAACGATGAAGGAAAGGTAAAACAAGTAATAAGATTGCCTCGTTGGTCTAGGGGTAGCAAGCGCGACTGCAGCATGAGGTTCTAGGTTTGATTCCCGAGTCGGGCTAACCATTGGGTCTTGTCCATCAGGAATTTCTCAGTAGCAACCACGGAGTCGGGATTTGTGCCCGGTTGATGGCAATAAGATCTTCCCTGATTACATGGGATATAAACGTAACTGGTATGCCGTGTGATATCCGGTATAGGATAGAATAGAACCAACCCATTACACTCACGGGTGTCGTATAAGGTGACTATAATGTCTGAGGCAGAACACCTTGCGCCTCCGTAGACCAGAGAATGGGCAGCAGCAATTTCTGTTATTCTTTCATCACTGCGATCTCCAATCCGCCTGCCAAGCGCGGAGATTACGGCAAATTCCACCCATCATGGGAGAGGCTTTTGTCCAACAGTAGACGTTTATGGGCTGTTGATGTTGCTGTTGAAACGTAACTGGTTAAATCTGGGTATGCTATTATTACCTCTGCCTATGCCTTTGGGGTGTAATGTTACGAAAAGTTAAAAAATTGTAGGACTAGCTTAAAATACCGAAAAAATCTTCGAAAAAGCTTATGTAATTCCCGCTCAAAAGCATTGGATGAATAGGCTTTGACAATGATTGCCACTTGTCTGGGTCCATATACAGAAAATTCATAGAATATTACGATAGATACTTAGATAGATAAATAAATAAATAAATATTGCTGGACATTACACACAGCGCCATCTAGTGCCACACTAAGCAACGAGGCTTGTGTCGTGGACACCAGATAGTTGATATACTGCATAGATACTTTTTGTTTGTAAATACATACTTATTATACATATAAACATCCATGACTCGGAAACGAATGTCCATGCTCATCACACAAACATTTGCTCCGACCGGGATTCGAACCCGGGACCCTAAGAACTTCAGGCAGCCTCACTACTGCTGCGCCAATCGGGTCGTCAATAGATAGATAAACCATTTATTTAGTGCAAAAACAACACAAAGAGGTAAGTACGATTAAATGATACAATTTACATGATAAAAAAATCAAGGAGCCCATTAAAAAAAAAGAAAAACTTATTTACGAAATAAGTATAGCCACTTTCAGCTTTTATACTGCTGGATGACTATTCAATCGAAGAAATCGTCTAGCGATACATTTCACACGAACTACAAGTTCTCCTAAAAAAATCGGAGCAGCCTTTGGGGACTGCCGATAGAAGTGAAAACAAAAAGTACACAGGCCCTGCCCCAGTCGTAGCACTGGTTATGCCCCGCGCATGCCTATGTGGTGCTACGCCGTAGCGGATGCTACGAGTGCTACGAACGGCTACAAAGCGTGACCGCACGTTACGTTACGTGACGATGAGTTCAATGTTTTTCCTTCACCCAAAAAGTGCTCAACGCGCCTAAAGAAGTTTTCACTTCAAAAATCTCTCCAACAATGAACCCAACAGATCGGTCCAGCCTTCCACAATTCCCTCCCCTATATCGACCCTCCCGCAGCCCCTCATAACCGGCTATCGCAGCCCGAGACGGGACCTATACCTGCTCCGTCGTATTGTTGCCACGATGCCTTTTTTAAAAGCACAACAAAGCCACAAGGTATGAACCAGCCTATACTGATAGACATGCGTTTTGAGATGCACAGGGTGCTATTTTCTATTTTTCTTTTTTTTGCAAGTCATCGAGGAATAAGTCATCAGATCATCATCTGCCTAGCGCCTTTTTCCATCTATGATGGTGTCGGCTTACAGTCTAACTGGTACTGGTAGGTAAGTACTGGTAGTCTGGATGCAGCTGAATACCAGTTTTTAACATGAAGCGACTGACCTGCACAACCCAGTTAGTACTGAGTAATAGGATACCCCTTAGTAAAACTATTTGTCAGACTTTCAGGCCACTGACTATACCTATAATGACTGTCAAAGATAAAAGACAGCCGGGACACGGAAACGGACTTTTTACGCGAGTGAAGAGAGCTAAATTAGCGTTCCACAGGATGTCAGCGACAATTATTTTGTACGACGGTATAAAGCTATTCCCAAATCAGTGCATCATCATCTGCATGGCCTTTTCCCAAAGTCTATGTTGGGGTCGGCTTCCAGTTTTACCGGACGCAGCTGAATACCAGTATTTTACATGGAGCGACTGCCTATCTGACCTCCGCAACCCAGTTAGTACCGGGTAATACCATACCCCTTGGTAAGACTGGTTGTCAGACTTTTTGGGCCTCTGACTACCTAACGACTGTCAAAGATCTACAAATGACAGCCGAGACCAACGGCTTAACGTGCTTTCCAAGGCACGGAAGAAACTCGGTATGTAATGGGCGGTCACCCATCCACAGACCAACCTAGGCAAGCACGGCTTAACCTAACGAAGGACCCGGCTGTTATTATTCAGCCACGAGCTCCTCAGTGCATGACGATACAATATAAATAAATTTATGTGGGACCACCGCGCAAGTTTCTTCCACTAAAATAAAACGTCACGTAAATCGGACCGGTAATCACGGAGTTATGAGGTATCAAACATTACAAAAATATGCAAATAACGGATCACGGTATCAGTGGATACAACTCGCCGTGATCTGTAGCTAACGTGATCGATGAAGAAAAACCCGAATTGAGAACTTTCTCCTTTTTAGAAGCTGGTTAAAAATCAATCTTCCTAGATGCGTTTTATTTCGTAAAACATGTACACCAAAGAGATTTAAAAAGACAATATTTGAATGTCTTTGATGTACACGAACATTTACACTTAGGCTGTACAACTGTCTTCTATATTTTTACCAAGGAAAAAAGAATAACCTTTCCACAAAGGTATAAGAAAAGCTAGTTTTCCTTAGAGTAAACCGCGTTAAAACCAGGCAATAGCGTTTCAAATTGTAGCCGCATCTCATGTTCTTAAATGAGGCTGTAGAAGTCCCGAGTGACGAGTGATCAATTTTATACGATGCCTTCTATAGAAGTAGCTTCAAATGGGAGACCTTTTAGTGCTATAAATAAGTTTGCTAGAATATAGCCCAGATAGGGATTATTTCTATCTAACCCACATAAGTAGGGTTGTGTTTTAGAGGTTCTTCCTGAAAAAATGCTATAGGTCCATAATTAGCTGCTTCAAACACGATCTTCTCAGTGCTTTTCTTTTGTCAAGTAGGTATGTAGAAGACACTGCTCACATATTTAAAACTGTGTAAAATACCGTCTGAAAAGTTCAATTTATTTGCAAAAAAAACATCGTGATCCAGAGGCTAAAGCCTCGCCTCTTATGCATGAGGTTGTAGGTTAAAATCCGGGCAAGTACCAATGTGACTTTTCAGTTCATCTGTACTTTCTACTTTATCTTGGACATCACAGACATCGGTGAAGGTTTTACTTCACCGATGGCGATCGTGAGGAAACCTGGATTTGTAATTAAAATAAGTCTGAAATCGAATACCTGTCTTTAGCAAGCATGTGGTGATCAATGCTCGTGACTTCTCTGTTTGAGAAGAGGCCTTTGCCCAGCAGTGGGACAGTTATAGGCTGGTATATCATTATTACATATTACCAAGAAGTACATACAGTCATATGTTTCCTTTTTTTTATTTCTCTCAAAATATTTTACAGCGTTACAAAATAAACCCCACAAAACTCAAAAATCGTCGTCATCTTCCCCCGCGACCTTGTTACCGCATCCTGTATACAGCAATAAGGCAGAGTGCAGACAGCTTTGTGTCGCCATTCCGATGCACGGCCGTGTGTACAAGCCTGCACTGTTTACGTCATTTGTGTTTAATTATAGAGGGAGGGAGTGTAATGGGTGATATGTACTGGTGTTTAGATTTTTTGTGTTTTCTTGTTAAGAGAGAAAAATTTGGAGACTCGTAGCTTAGTTCGGATCTTTCATCTAAATCAGTGGTCTAGTTAAACGGTCGCAACTTACGACTTGAAGTTGTTGATTCGAATGCAAGCAGGCACTTCTTATGCGACCGTTTGTCAGGATAGATGTTCGCAAAAACTACTAAATTGTATATTGATAAAACTTTACAGTCATATAGTTTATATATCAAAATAACTGTAATGTAGGTTAAAATCTAACTAACGCAGGCTTTATATAATTTGCATTCAACATTGCTCTCAAAACGGTAAAGGAAAACTCTGTGAAGAATGTCCTAGAACAAAAAAAATTAAAGCACGTTACATTTACCAAACTACGTGGTAAATTACGGCACACACCTCTCAGCGAGAGGAGTCCTGTGTCCCAACACTGGGAACATGATAGCTAAATACGTTGATAAGGTTATGCCCAATTCCCAATTTTAATTTCTAGGCAGAGCCCAAATCCGAACAACTTGTGGCGTTACCAAGACCATACCTTTGTCCATTTTCACTTTCATTTCATTTCATTTTTGAAAAATTCAATTGACGATAGTAATATCTTGAATTCATCATCCTTCTAAGAAGATGACTGAGGTTTTATTAACATTTCGACCATCTTCTAAGGCAAGGCATGGCAAGCAATATAAATTATACGAATACTTATGACATTCGTCTCAGACTTGTAATTCAAAGCGTGCCTGAAAACTGACTGGCAATAACTTAGGTTCTAAGTAATTGCCAGACACATATGTTCGGTTAGGATTTGGAAATTTCACAAACCACGTATTTTGAGTAATATATTCTGTGTCCAAGAGTACCACGTTAGTTAATGAGGTAGGTACTCAACATTGTATCTATCTCTATAGTTGGTGCCAGTTAAGATGAGAATAGCGGTCATTGACCTACCTACATTTATTAAACTTCTTAACTTTCAAAACCAAAAATAAGCCTGTTCAAGTTTTGAATCGTCATCTATCGTGATCTTCAACATTTTTTGTAATGAAAAACGATACATGGTTTATTTGTTTTGGTTCGTACGAAGAGATATTAGGGAAAGGGCACTGACCGTTATTCTCATCTTAACTGGCACCAACTACTGGCCTGTGTGTTCAGCCTTTAATTGTCTCCCAGTTTTTTTAACCAATATACGTACTGTGTTTATTAAATGCCTGGGACAGATGTATACAGGGTTGGAACGGTAAACGGGGCAGTAAGGGGAGCTACTTTAACCGTTGCAGCTCCACGAAAATAGTCTTAGGAACCCATTCATAATTTTTCGTGAAATTTTGATCCCCATTCACAGTTTTTTTTTTCTATATTTATATATTGAAATAACTAAGTTGAACATCATAATTCTCTTGCCCTTGTCCCAATTTATTTGGAGTAGTCGCAATATGTCTTACTAGCTGACCCGCGCAACTTCGTCTGCGTCACCTAATATAGCTTATAGCTGTTCCCCGCGGTTTTACCCTCGCTGCTCAGCACCTGTTGGTCGTAGCGTGATGTTATATAGCCTATAGCCTTCCTCAAGAAATGGACTATCTAACACTAAAAGAATTTTCCAATTCCAACCAGTAGTCCCTGAGATTAGCGCGTTCAAACAAACAAACAAACTCTTCAGCTTTATAATATTAACTTTGTAGTTTTATATAATATAAATAATATATGTAATAATATATAGTATAGATTATTACATACTTCTCTATTATAGCTCATCATCAGCGTTTTCCTAACTATGTTGGGGTCGGCTTCCAGTTTAACTAAATGCAGCTCATCATCATCATCATTTCAGCCGAAAGACGTCCACTGCTGGACATAGGCCTCCCCCAAGTGTTGCCACATTGACCGCTCCCGTGCGACTCGCATCCAGCGGATTCCCGCAACCTTCACCAGGTGGTGGTCCACCTAGTGGGAGGCCTTCCAACGCAACGTCTTCCGGTTCGCGGTCGCCACTCCAGAACGGCCATCCAGGCCGCAAATGCAAATGCAGGTGAATACAAGTATTTTACATGGAGCGACTGCCTATCTGAGTGGTTGTCAGACCTTCAGGTCACTGACTACCTGTAACTACTCTCAAAGGTCTACAAATGATAGCCGGGATCAACGACTCAACGTGCTTTCCAAGGCGCAGAGGAAACTCGATATGTAATGAGTGGTCACCCATCCTTGGATCGACGCAGACAAACGCGGCTTAACCTGGAGATCGACCCGTACAGCTGTTATTATTTAGCCACGAGCTCCTCTCATTGTGCGTAAGTGCGTGCGACATAATAAAACAATCCCACACATACGCAGGTTGCTTGGCCTCTTAACAACCACATTATAACACCTTCCTTACTCACGGTTTACGACTAACAGTCTGATACGCACCTGATACATTTTATGTTGGTAATTCTCTACTAAGATAAACACTGTGTTATGTGCTCTTAATCTTACCGGAAATATATGTTCGTTTTATTGAGGTTATAATAATTGTAGTGGCTTAACGATTTTTGGTCCTTCGAGCCGGATGATTAATAAAATTGTGTTTATTTAAAGTGCATGCATTGGTTAAGGTATCATAAGGAATTTGGGGGCCTAAACAAGTGGCTCTTTAAATGTTTCGCATCTCTACAACGACATCCAACAGGATTTAAATAGATTACCTACGTCATTGTAGCTCTTCGATACCCGAAATTACAGACACAATTAAAAGATCAATGCACCGTACCCGATCGGGTACGGCTGGGGACATACATGTTTTCACTTCATCATCTTTTTTGCAACTGGTAAAATATCACATTCTCTAATCCGTCTGAACTAAATTTTATGGCATTATCATCACACATTGGGGTATGCTGTACCTCTGAATGTAATTAATTTCATCTAGAAATCTATCTTTAGGGTTTTCTAAAATAAATTCCTAGGTATTAGACTAAGTAATTCTTCAGTAAATATTGAAACATAAAGCTGACCCATTTGGCAAACAGATTATGGTATCATTTTATAAGTATTTGCTGATGGACGCTGATGCCTCTTGATATGTAGATAATCCTTCCTTGTCCCTCTTTAACCATGGTTAAGAGTGGAGTGACCATTGTGTTGGACGTTCAGGTTGGTATAAAACATGTTGAGGCAGCTTACTTTGCTTCTTTTGTTCGCCTATGATATCTATGTTGGCGAATGTTATGAATACCAGCATTTTACTTTAAAACTTTTTTTTTATTTGATTGCTTCGTATCGACTGCTGAGCATGAATGAGGTACGGGGGTCGATTCCCGGGTCAGGCAAATTGTTATTAGGATTTTAAGACACTGAGCTTGCAATAGGCTCGCCTCCTGGTACTTAAAATGGTACTTAAAAAACATAACTAGCGAAATGAGGGTGTATTATTATAATTATACACCTCTGCCAAATACTTCGGGGATTACAGGCGTGATTATGATTATTTTATTAGTGTTACGATTACTAGCCGTGTGGTATCCGGCAGAGTAGAATAGAACCAACCCATTACACTCACGGGTGTCGTATAAGGCGACTAATGTCTGAGGCAGAACACCTTGCGCCTCCGTAGACCAGAGAATGGGCAGCAGCGTTTCCTGTTAGTCTTTCATCACTACGATCTCCAATCCGCCTGCCAAGCGTGGAGATTACGGCAAATTCCTCCCATCATGGGAGAGACTTATGTCCAGCAGTGGACGTTATGGGCTGTTGTTGTTGTTACGATTGCAGAAATCTGTTAAATGTTATGAAACTTTTAAAACTTTAGTTCGTCGATTCACAATCTTCAGAAGAAACACGGTACAGCAAAATGATCACAAGTCAAAGCACAATATGACATAATCACAATTAAAATATTTACCCATGGCAACATTGCTTTCGCGAAGCGTTGCGTACAATATTGGCGTGCCCATAAACAAGTTCCGCCAATAGGAACAGGCACGGGGAACATGTCCAATCAGTCGATGACATGTCGTTAAACGTCACTGTCACTTTTTCGTTTATATTGTACATGGGACTAGTTTGTTTGGTAGGATGGTGGTATTGATTAGCTGTGAGGGCATGCAATTATCCGCTCATTTTAGTATTCGGATACTTGGATAACGTTATCCGGATAAATGCGGATAATACGGATAATTTGGATAGGAATGATTCTAACGAACCATGGCAAAAATAAAATAATCAAACCTAAGTAGACAACAAACCAAGTCATAAAATTACACAGATGTGACATCTTGTAACAATTTTATAAATTTTGGGTACTACATTAGTAAAAAAATTTAAAATCAGAACTATAAAATAATAAATTATAGTCGTCATAATGAGATCTTTTAATCTACAATTCTCTGTAAAATCTGTAACCTCTACTACCTAAATATTTAAAAAGCAATATTTTAAGGTGATTAATATTACTTTTAAACAGAGTGACCTTATTTTTTGTCAAGTGCCTGGCATATCTTAAACTTAGTTCAACAATTAAGTATACTTTTTCAGTCTTTGATAATAAGATTTATATTTTTTACTATTTAATGTCCAGCCGTATAGATGTCCTCAATTTATTGCACAGGTAGCCCGTTGACGAAAATGCCCTTTCAGATTCCACGCTGGTTGGAGAAATGGTCATAAGAAAGTTATATAATCATTTGACTTAGATGCTGGCTTCTTGGTCCGCCTCTATCGAAGAGTGCCATTTGTACTTGGCATAGAGCTTCTAAGTTTTCATTTTGCTTTGGAATTGAAGTGGATGTTGATGGTATGTTTGATAAGGATTTTTCGATCTCTTTATTTAATTGTTCTTTAATTGACAAAGATTCCTTACATGTTATTTGCTGGTGTAAATGTATAAGTGCGACGTCATCATCATCATTATCAGCTATAGTTTCCGTGGTAATAGGACGTAGGTAAGTATTTTTTTAATAGTTCAACAACGAATCCTAGCACTTATTATAAGAATTTCTGAATGTCACATGATTTTTCTTCATAGAATTTCGATTTTCGTTTGTCAGCGTTGAGTAATGCGTGCTTTTAAAGATTCTACCAGCTGTTGGCTTATTGTGCTGTCTCTTTCAGCAAGTTTTAAAATCATTGTCAGGGCAGTCTCAGCAGTAAGCAGATTGCTTCTACGGTTGTTTTTATAACATTCAAAGAAATAGACAGATCTTTTAATATTTCTATTTCAGAGCTAGAAAACTTAGTTTCGTTTTTTAGGTCGATCAGTGTTTTTATTATTCCATCTGATTCAAAATCCAGCACAAACATACCAGTCAACAACACTACATAAACAAACACGTACAAATTTCACTAAGAGCTACAACCACAGAGGCCGCAACTAATGCCGGACCTCCACACTTTGCCATTTTCTAAAAATACCTGAATAATTGGGCAAACATATAATATTATGTTCAAATACTTCAAAATAATAAAGCAAAAATTATCCGTTTTATTCGTATTATCCGAATAGTAATGAAATTATTATCTAAATAATTTATATCACGGATATCCGGATAATTCGGATAGTATGCCCTAGCTGTGAAGAATGATATAAGGAGGCATTGGTGTCGATTATGTTGTGCACAAACTAAACTTAATTTAGGCTATTGCTATCTTTTACTAAAAGGCAGTGCGAGAAAAGGACGGCTATAGCTATAAACTAAGTTAGAGATGTCGAACTAGTTTGTGCCTCGCGCTTCACCGTGATAGCGTTTGCGCTTAGCCGCACTTGCCTAGGTTAGTCTGTGGATGAGTGACCAACCATTTCGTACCGAATTTCCTCCGTGCTTTGGAAAGCACGTAAAGCCATTGGTCTTGGCTTTCTTTTTTAGGACTTTTACAGTCGTTACAGGTAGTCAGTGGCCTGAAAGTCTGACAATCAGCCTTACCAAGGGGTATTACCCAGTACTAACTGTGGGTTGTAGAGGTCAAATAGATAGTCGCTCCATGTAATGTACTACTATTCAGGTGCATCCGATTAGACAAGATAAAAGACAAAATTTACCAAATAATGACAAACACGCCATTTCCCACCCACGCACCCAATTCCAAAACATTCCCCGCCATTACAACCATAATAACACAAAAACAATCATCTTTAACCGTAATTTTGTTTAAAACTTAACAATACTTCCTACCCGGCTATTTGAGTAACGACCGGCCCGGGTATTCCGGATAAGTGAAAACAAAGCCCAGCTATCGGCGGCCATTGTTATCCGGGTGAAATCCGCAAACACCGCGCAGTGGCGACCTCTGGTGGCCGTAAGGGGCACTTTTCGCGGATTTGCGTGCATGTTTGATTTTGTTTTGTTTGACAGTAGGGGGACTGTTTTAATTGGTGTGAAATAGGCATTTTAGAAAGGTTTAGGAGGTAAAGGTTTAGTGAAATCAGACTAATCACAGCAAGTTTCCCAGCCTATCGGTCACTTTGTTTGATGGCAAATCTGTTTCCCCACTGATGCATTAGAAATAGAGAATATGCATGTATTTTTTCTTCACTTTAATCAATAAAATACATTAATATCAACCCAAGAAAAGTCAACGACTGCTTGTCGCTCAAAAATAATATAAAACTTCTGCAATTTTCTACGACAGTTCAAACATCCGTGACAGTAGTCGTGGCCACGATGTGACGTCATTTACTTCAATCTGCCTTGTTTCATCATCTAATTTTTTGGCCTTAATAAAATAATTTTACTAATTGTATGTGCTATATCAAGCATATATTGCAATAACAATATTATAATAAAATATTCGTCAAACTTTAAAGAACTTTTCAAATAAAAGTGTTTTTTTGACATATAGACTTTGACGTCACTACCGGCGTTATCGAGGGACGATGTGTTTTGAGAGTGCGTTCCGTTTCACTAAAAACATGCTACATAAAACAATAAATTGAAAAATAAGTTAGGTTTTAGAATTTTAATCAAGTGATCCACAATGTTCATAGGCACCAATACAAGGCATTTTAACAAATAAAAAGAGTTTTGTATTTCATGCATATTCTCGATATGTGTGTATATGTGATGTCATGAAAATTATGTAACTACCATAATATTTACTTAATTCTTCAGAAAACACAAATACGGTTCGATTTCCAGGTCGTTTCAAAGCGTTATTGGGTACTTCCATCAGGAATTTCTCAGTAGCAGTAGCGCGGAGTCTGGATTTGGGCCCAGTTGATGGCAATAGGCTCGCTCCCTATTAAAACATAACTGGCAAAATGTGTTTGTGTACTATTAGGTAGGTACACAGATACTATGTTAATTTGTCTTGTTTTTCTCTAGTTTAATTGACCAAAATTAGAAATGCAACAAAATCTCGTTCCAAAACACGCCAGCAATTCCTCAATGGCCACTAATATAAATAAACAACACAGATAAGTTCGATTTTGTCCATTTCCCCGGCATCCGCCTACGATCGACATTCCTTTGGCATCGCTGTCGAAGTATCGATAGTTTTGACTGCACGACAGTTATTATCACAAACTGGATAGGTCTAGAAGGCCCAGTCTTTACAAAGAGTAAAAGGAATCATGGACACGTTTCCCGAACAGTGACTGGAAGTGAACTCATTTATTGGAAGCCTTTTGGGGGTCTGAAGAACTAGGTGTAAAGTTCTTCATCCCCCGTAGAAATGGGAGAATCCTCCGACCAGGCATCCATTCTTCTGGGCCATGCTTCTCTGGTCTGTGCGTGTGTCATCCAGGTCTTCCCTGTTATCTTATGTACTACACTAGGTACACTACTACATCAGCCCATAACGTCCACTGCTGGACATAAGCCTCTCCCATGATAGTAGGAATTTGCCGTAATCTCCACGCTTGGCGGGCGGATTGGAGATCGCAGTGATGACAGACTAACAGAAAACGCTGCTGCCCATTCTCTGGTCTACGGAGGCGCAAGATGTTCTGCCTCAGACATTAGTCGCCTTATACGACACCCGTGAGTGTAATGGGTTGGTTCTATTCTACTCTGCCGGATACCACACGGCTAGCGGCACGGTATAGCGAATCTTATATTATTATACGTTTTCCACTAATCTGGCTCTTATGTTTGCGAACGCTATTCCTATCATCGCTTGACAGCCATTTAGCAAAGAGCTCTGCTCCTCCTACCATCGCCACGTCAAGCCAAGTGTGTGTGTCTAAGCGGATGCAACTGAATACCAGTATTTTACACGGAGCGACTGCCTATCTGACCTCCACAACCCAGTTAGTACTGTGTAAGTTCCACTTCCACCTACCACCGCCATGTTAAGCCAAGTGTGTGTGTCTAAGTGGATGCAACTGAATACCAGTATTTTACACGGAGCGACTGCCTATCTGACCTCCACAACCCAGTTAGTACTGTGTAAGTTCCACTTCCACCTACCACCGCCATGTTAAGCCAAGTGTGTGTGTCTAAGTGGATGCAACTGAATACCAGTATTTTACACGGAGCGACTGCCTATCTGACCTCCACAACCCAGTTAGTACTGTGTAAGTTCCACTTCCACCTACCACCGCCATGTTAAGCCAAGTGTGTGTGTCTAAGTGGATGCAACTGAATACCAGTATTTTACACGGAGCGACTGCCTATCTGACCTCCTGACAACCCAGCTAGTACTGTGTAAGTTCCACCTACCATCGCCACGTTAAGCCAAGTGTGTGTGTCTAAGTGGATGCAACTGAATACCAGTATTTTACACGGAACAACTGCCTATCTGACCTCCACAACCCAGTTAGTACTGGGTAATACAGTACCCTTTGGTAAGACTGGTTGTCAGTGACTTTCGGGCAACTTACTGAAAACCTGTAACGACTGTCTAAGATCTATAAATGACAGCCGGGACCAACGGCTTAACCTTCTGTACCTATTTGTTTTGTGATTTTATATCTATGTTGACAGCTCGTCAATTTGTAGACATTTTGATGGTTTAGTTCAGTAAACTGTTATTTCGTTTTTATTCGGTTATCTTGATCTTTATGTGTTGTGTAGTTTAGACTGATATTAAGATGAATGATAAAATCGTCTGCCTTTTGTATTAAATGCGGTAATTTGAAACCTGTTTAGTAGGTGTTGATTGGTTAGGTTATACCTTTAGATTAGACTTTCGTCCGCGTGAAATGATTATAAAATTAATATACCTCCCTATTTTAATTGGTTTTCATAAACAGTTTCAAGAGTTTTAATTTTTATTGCACAGAACCCTAATTCTTTTTCTAAAATAAAAGTAGCTTAAGTTATTCTTTATCACGTCAGCTACCTGCCAGTAAAAGCCACTTCAAAATCGGTCCAGCCGTTTTGGAGATTAACCGGAACAGACAGACAGACAAAAATTGTACTCACTCGTTTGACTTTTCAAACATCGTTGACCACAAAAACTTTGTTCAATTTGTATCATCTTTTTAAGTGTATATTTTAACTCTTTACACGCTCTATCGGGGGACTCATCTTCTACACATTCACATACTTACGAATATACGATATACCATACTTTATGTAGACCACAAGGTTCGTACAATATGGTACAGCACCAACAAATAACCCATTATGATCCTGTACTACATGCTTTCTATGGCAACACGAACTTACCTTGCATTCTGCCCACCTCGTAAAAATAAACGAGCGCGGTGATAAGATAGTCTTAGGATAAACTAGATACAAGAAATGTTGTGTAGAACATAGAGATATGGTAATGTTAGTTGTTTATTGAGTTATTTTTGTACTTTGAGAGGAGTAAGTTTGACTAAATCTAATACAAATAAATAAAATTGAAGTGTCATCTTGTTTGATCAAAATAACAGGTTTTTACTGAATTTATATGAAACTATATTCGGCACTTATAACAAAAACACATTTTTTTTTTCAATTTTTGTCTGTCTTTCTGTTTGTTCCGGATAATCTCCAAAACCGCTGGACTGATTTGGACAGGACTTTAACTGGCAGATAGCTGATGCTATAAGGAGTAACTTAAGCTGGACATTTATTTTAGAAAAAAAATTAGGGATCCATGCAAGATAATGAACTTTTGGAAAAAAACCCGCCAAGTGCGAGTCAGACTCGCGCACGAAGGGTTCCGTACCATTATCTATACATTAGACAAAACGGCAAAAAAATCACGTTTGTTGTATGGGAGCCCCCCTTAAATATTAATTTTATTCTGTTTTTAGTATTTGTTGTTATAGCGGCAACAGAAATACATCATCTGTGAAAATTTCAACTGTCTAGCTGTCACGGTTCATGAGATACAGCTTGGTGACAGACAGACGGACAGACGGACAGACAGCGAAGTCTTAGTAATAGGGTTCCGTTTTTACCCTTTGGGTACGGAACCCTAAAAAGGGAAGTAATATTTTTTATAATAATTTCATGTGAATGAAGGTCGCGAATAACAGCTAGAAAATAAATAAATGCTGTTGAAATACGTTGCAGAAATACGAAGAGGTTTGAAAGCAATTATTACTTGCCTAGACAATCTGGAATAACTTGATGAAGATTTGGAAACATCATAAAAAACACACACACTGTATTATTACACCATTCGATAGAGTCGCATTATGGATCAAATTCTGAGAAGTAACAACATAGGTTAGAGTTCATTTTTAGGGTTCCGTACCCAAAGGGTAAAAACGGAACCCTATTACTAAGACTTCGCTGTCTGTCCGTCTGTCTGTCCGTCTGTCCGTCTGTCCATCTGTCTGTCACCAGGCTGTATCTCATGAACCGTGACAGCTAGACAGTTGAAATTTTCACAGATGATGTATTTCTGTTGCCGCTATAACAACAAGTACTAAAAACAGAATAAAATTAATATTTAAGGGGGGCTCCCATACAACAAATGTGATTTTTTTGCCCTTTATTTGATAATAATGGTACGGAACCCTTCGTGCGCGAGTCCGACTCGCACTTGGCTGGTTTTTTGATAAAATACATAACAGATGAAAACAGGGAGGCGGGAGGGAGCAGCAGTGGCCCAGTGGTGGCGGCCCCGACTTACGAACAGTAAGTTGTGGGTTCGAACCCAGGCAGGCGCATTACTTTGTGTAATTTATTTCATCACCACTGCTCCCAAAACGGTGAAGGAAAACATCGTGGGGAAACCGGCATGTCCTAGAACCAAAAAATTCGAAGACATGTGACATCTACCAATGCGCACTGGGCCCGCGTGGTGGATTATAGCCCATTCCTCTCATAGAGAGGAGGCCCTGTGTCCCAGCAGTGGGAACATTAATAGGCTGATGATGATGCAAATAGTAGTAACCAACGAAACGTCAATCAAAATCAGTATTGGCGCCAGCTCGCTTGTCAAGTAAGTTCTAATTTCAAATGTTTTCAATTTTTTTTTTCTTTTTCGTGGCCATTTTTTTTTTTTTTTTTTTTTTTTCGGATGGGAAATCATCAAATGACTCCTCCCGCTCTGGGCGGAGCAGGAGGGAGTGTCAGACTTTTACTGACTAAAACCCATCCATGTTCCTTCATCGCCCTTTGTGTTCCGGGGCCACGGTATCTCTTTCGAACAGTCCCGCAACCCCGGCAGGCATCGGTCCCCTTCCCTTTTGCTGACTCTCTTTGAGGCGCGCGTGGAACACGAACGCGCCGTCGACACGGCCTGTCGTCATGAGACGGATGGACGGCGAGCTAGCCCATAGCCCACCGTCCACAGGCCCGCGCCTACGGTGGCCGGGGGCCACGTGGTGGTGGCCCCCGACGCCCGGGGCGTCTCCCGCCGCGGCGGCCGGGACGTTGAGAGGTTCTCTCCCTCTCACGTTCCGTCACCTCCTTCTGTAGCATTACTGCTTCGCAGAAGGAGATGACGGCGTCCCATTCCGTCTCGCTCCGGACCATGGCTTGCACCAGGGCCGGACGCGAGAGGTCGCCGCCGCCGATCGCCGCTTCGAGGACACGGCGGTGCTCCGCCCACGCGGGGCACACCTCCACCGTGTGTTCCACCGTGTCCTCCGGACGATCCTCACAATGGAAGCACCCGGGCGTTTCCTCCCGCCCGATTCGGTGCAGGAACCTCCCGAACACTTCGTGTCCGGTGAGGACCTGCGTCAGGCGGAAGGTGAGGACGCCGTGGCGTCTCTCAAGCCACTCCTCAAAGAGGGGACTTATCGCCACTATTGTGGCGTGCCCTGCCCGGGGTTGCGACAGTCGCTCTCTCCATGTCGCCATGAGATCCCGCCGGAAGTCTGTCTGCTGAGCAACAATTTGTCGCTGCAGCGGAGTTTCCCCCCGGCGTAGCGCCTCCGCGCGCCATTCATGCAGGCGCGCGAGGACTATCGCCTCCAGATCCCATGGCGGCAATCCGGCAAGGAGGCTCGCCGCCTCGCGGGCAATCGTGCGGTTCTTGAATCGTGCGGTTCGGATCTTGAAGAGTTAGTAAAAAATTGAAATTAGGACATAATTAAAACTGCGCTGCGAGTGTCATTAATCAAAGACATTGAATTTGCTGCATGTCATTACTTCCCAGAATTTTATCCCTATTAGCGATGCTATATATATTGGTTACTTTTATAATAATGAATGTCTATTGGAATTCTATGATGTATATTGTAATTATTTTAATTTAGTGCAAATTTTCGATACAATGTAAAAGTTGTTACTGAACTAGATGAAATGAATATCGAATGATGGTGTAATAACACAGTGTTGTTTTTTTTTCAAAATTAACGAGTTCTATTCCTGTCTAGGAAGTTGGTTTTAACCAACCAAACCAACTTCCTAACAATTTTGATGTAAACTAAAAAGTTTACATCAAAATTGGCCTCGATACTCCTTTGTGTATTTCCGCTATTCCTCATAGTTTCGGATTTGGCCATCAAACCCCACTTGAAAAAAATCACAATGTTTATAACAAAAAACATTTATTTTAAGATTCATTGTACCTATTGCAAATACAAAACGCATAGAGTCACAATGAAACTGTAGAACGTAACAATATACACAGCAGTAAGTGAAGTGAAATCGTTATTATTTGACGCTGTAACACTTATAGCTACTGAATCTTCTTTGATATCGGACACTCTGCCTTTCCCGGGTTCAATAGTGTGGAGACGGAATCTTTTTACTTAACAGCTTTCCTGAGGGCGCAGTGTTTTGTATATCTGCAACGATCTTTAAGAGCCTATACTAACTCAGATTAGCAAATCCATTTGTGGTGGATCAAACTTCGTTTGTAATGCTGTTAGAATAACGATAACGTTCTAATCAGCTTGCACTACAAAGCGGTTGTTACGTCAGTCACTGCGGCCGAATAGTGCGAAATGAGTGGTTTTTAATCTTTATAAAATCAACTTTTCGTCTTTTGGAAAAAATAAAAAACATAAGACCTGCTTTACAGTTAGTTCAGTTAGTATGCAAAGTTTCATGATCTTATTTGAAGTAGGTACTTTTTGAATACCAGCGGTTTATTGTTCGATTTGGAGGTAACTTTGGGATTTTTTCTATCGAGAAATTTTTATGAAATCGTGTTTTCGCCAAACAAAAGACCTAACATTAATCCTCAACTTTACCATATATTTATTTCAAAATTAATGCTGCAGTATTTTAGGCGTAACGGAGGATCATGCTGACCCATTTGAGGTAGTATAAGCCCTTAATAGGATTTAAATATTTAAACTTTTAAGGTACCTACTCTCCGAGGCAATGAAACGGTATTGAAATGATGTCTTCAAAAGAGACTATGACCTCTGAGTTTGTTACGGCTGTTTCTTCTCAGAGTAGTCAGGTAAGAAACACCGGCCCCATCTAGTTTAAAAAAATGACGTGTAAAAGTGTTTGCAAAAACCAACTTGCAATCATCATCATTTCAGCCGCAAGACGTCCACTGCTGGACATGGGCCTCCCCCAAAGGGGGTTTTTTGCCATAATCGCCATGCTTGGCAGGCGGGTTGGCGATCGCAGTGCGGTTGTTACAAAAGCACAGAGAACGCTGCTGCCCATTCTCTGGTAAGTCCCTTAGTCGCCACTTACGACACCCACGGGAAGATATGGGATGGTGCTATTCTTTACGTCCGACACCATACAGAACTTGCAAAATAAACATCATTTATCATTTATGTGAACAATTACCCAGCTTCAGAAAGTATGAAAGAAAGAATGAAATAAAGAAAGAAAAAGCATTTATTAGCCCGCACAGGACAATACGCATAAAATAAAATAAAATGTGAAATTATCAACAATTCAAATACAGAAAAAAAAACACAAAAATAAATAATTCTAGTCCTGTACGAGAATGACCACAGAATGTATCTAAAACACTATCCCCAGTCATACTGTCACATAACATCACGCTTGTAATCCCCGTAGGGTAAGACAGAGGTGTACCCATCAGTACGTGGAAGTCTACCCAGTAGTCCCATGTAACCCCTAATTACATGGGACTACTGGGTAGACTTCCGCGAGCATATTGCCATCAACTAGGCACACTTTCAAATTTTGTGGTTGCTGCTGAAAAATTCCTTACGGAAAAATCCAATAACACTTTGCCCAAACCGGGAATCGAACCCAGGACCTTATTAAAAAATGAAACGCTGATAATTTACGCCATAAATAATTAAACAAAAACATTCAGATTACAATAAACACAAATGATAAAAAACTAATCAAGTGTAATTTGCAATGATCTGATTGTTTTAATTAAATAAATTACCGGCAAGTTTTGATTACAGCGGGTAGATTTAATTTCACCGCCTGATTACATTCCTGTCAATGAGCAATTAATCAATGTTAATTCAATTACATAACGCATGACTGGAAAGGAAATAAATTAATCGATTTTTATTTAAGTTAATCTCTATTACGTAGACCGCTTTTTCAATTTGCTAAGTTATGTTTTTTTTTCAAACCTAGCGTAATAAAAACTAATACATTTAAAAAATCACATAGCTGACTAGTAGGTATTATATGTATTGTAATCTGTTGTGTATTTTCCCACAAGCACGGTATCAATCCATACACTGAATTGTGAACCAAAAATCGGTGCAATAAGAGACAATTTTCGAGCAAATGTTGAAAAGATATAGTAAAATTCTCAGATAGATCATTTTTAGGGTTCCGTACCCAAAGAGTAAAAACGGAACCCTATTACTAAGACTTCGCTGTCTGTCCGTCTGTCCGTCTGTCCGTCTGTCCGTCTGTCCGTCTTGTCTGTCACCAGGCTGTATCTCATGAACCGTGACAGCTAGACAGTTGAAATTTTCACAGATGATGTATTTCTGTTGCCGCTATAACAACAAATACTAAAAACAGAATAAAATTAATATTTAAGGGGCTCCCATACAACAAACGTGATTTTTTTATAATAATGGTACGGAACCCTTTGTGCGCGAGTCCGACTCGCACTTGGCCGGTTTTTTTCATTAAATCATTCTCCTGCCTTTATCCCAATTTATTTGTCGTCGGCGCAGCATGTCTTCTCTTTCCAAACCTTTCCATGACATCTCACCAGACACCTCCTTTTTTGCCATATAATCCTTGACACAGTTCATCCATCGTTTCCATGGTCTTCCTCTACTCTTCTCTACATTCACTCACACTCAATACTTTCCTGAAGACTTTTTCTTCATTCCTTCAAATCACATGCATACCACGACAACCGATTACCACACAACTTTTCAGTTACCGGCGTCACTTTAAAACTTAAACTCTTTTGATTATACCTTTAATCAATGAGGAATTTTCCTCTGACGTTTTTCACAACGCTTCAGTATCTATCAATAGATGGCGCTGATCAGCTTTGGGAATATTTTTTTAAGCGGCGTTCTGAGTAAAATCCAATGAAAAAAGAATTTACTACGTATTATATTATAGGTCAATGGTAAAATCTTTTAGCAGGGCAAAAAAAAACTCTCCTAGACTCATGTCAAACTCATTGTATAGTAAAACTTAGGTTCCTTCATACTTCAGCTTTACTGAAGAACTGCTTAATAAAATGGCTCGTTTTTATGTCTACAAAGAAGACTTTGTAGACATAAAAACGAGCCATTTTATTAAGCTCATTTTAAATGGCTCGTTTTTATGTCTACAAAGCTTAAGAAAGCTTTGTAGACATAAAAACGAGCCAATTTATTATTCCCAAGGTTGATCAGCGCCATCTAGTTCGTTCATAAAAAGCACTGGAAAATTCCCCATTAGGTCGTAAAACAAAGATTTTTTTTTAAAGAATATATTCTCTCGTTATTATTTAAATAATTATCCTCACAGAAAGCCGTCTCCACTCCACCCAATCGTACCCGAGCTCCAGTAATTGAAATCGTCTGCCCAGGAAACGTTACGTAGCTCGCGTAGGTACAATAGATATTTTACAAATGGAAATATAAGAGAGCAGCGACTGCACTTCTAATTCCTGCGCCCGTACTACTAATTCACAAGCTAAATTGGTTTTTAAATAAAACTCCTGGTTGGAAAAACGAGAATGGAGTAGGACTTCGTTCTTTATGATGGCGGGTAGATTTTTAGGTTATACAAGGATGTTTGTATAAGTGAAAGTCAGGTTGTTATGTGTATGAAAGCAATGGAGAATATTATTTCAATTTTGAGGGATTGAAGATGGATGAGGACGATGATGGGTGACGGAAAATGGATGGCTTGAAAGAGAGAACTTATGAATGAAGATTCAAGTTTAGAAATTTTGAGGGATTGAAGATGGATGAGGAAGATTATGGGTGACGGAAAATAGATGGCTTGAAAGAGAGAAGTTATGAATGAAGATTCAAGTTTAGAAATTTTGAGGGATTGAAGATGGATGAGGACGATGATGGGTGACGGAAAATGGATGGCTTGAAAGAGAGAACTTATGAATGAAGATTCAAGTTTAGAAATTTTGAGGGATTGAAGATGGATGAGGACGATGATGGGTGACTGAAAATGGATGGCTTGAAAGAGAGAAGTTATGAATGAAGATTCAAGTTTCGAAACTGCGGGCGCGGGAGAAAGGAAGAGGTAAACTTTTTGAGGCGCCAAGACAATAACAGCAGTCGTTTTAGAGAAGTCAGTTAAGGATGTTGTGATAGAAACCACGAAATCAATGTGAAATATTATGTGAAAAAAAAAAATCTGTGGAAATCCTTCAAAAGGCGAACGGTCTTTGGGTATGAGACCCCAGTGTGGGATTTTTAGCTCAGTAAAACCACCCCGGTGGTCACAATCCGCAAATGCGAGGGGGCATCGTTTCCTATGTGATAGGTAGGTACCTACCTGTGGGTGGTCGCATGAAACACATTCTTGTTTGCGGTTTTTTTTTGGAAATCACATAAGCAACACCTTTTAAGAAAGTAGAGCTAATTGCGTGAAACTTGAAAGCATCTAAGCAACACCTTTTAAGAAAGTGGAGATAATTATGAGACTTTTATGCACTAATTATACAATACTTTAAGAAATAACACTGCTGCACCTAAATTTACACTTTTGTAATAAATTTTAAATAAATTATTCTTATTCTTAAATTATTCTTATTTTTATAATTGCGTGAAAGCATCTAATGTGTAAAGTATTAAAAATCCAGTGGTTCGGTTCCTTGAATTGGACCAATATGATATTCAGAAAATTCCTTTTACCAGATTCCTTCCGCTTATTCATTTCTTTACGCTACCTTCATAAGAATCGTAAGGCTTTCAAATATGCAACACAAAACACGTCGTGGCGGCCATTTTTTTCAAAACTCATAATGACGGACTTTACGTGACAAGGTTTGATGGCATTTCAAGAATGTCATTAATACGATAGCTCACGTGAATAGACAACGAGGAGGTAGTTTTATTATCAACCTCACCTCTCCCGCCCTTGGTGGTCAATCTTCAAGATATTTGGGAATGACCCGGTTCAGTAGAATTGGTATGCTAGACATACTTTAGATTATTGAATGGCACTAGGTCTTGATGAAAATTGAGGTCCGACATTCTTGGGTGAAATTGTATTTTAGCCTGTCTAGAATGTGTCCCAACCTCAGGGGCCTAAGTTTGCTATTACAATAGTGTCACAATTATCTATCATTGATTTCATAATTGTTGAACGATGCCATAGTCATTTTGTTAAAAGTTCGTAGTCTGCTAACTTCGTAATAGTCGATCATTGGTCGGTCAGTGGTCTCGTAATAGAATGTAAGTGTATTGCCATTATTATAAAACCTATCAATAGAAATGATTTTCGAAAAACTAGGATTAAATTAGAACATTTAATCATGTCTGATTTCATTTATATATATTTTTACATATTATTTTTTAGTGTTCTATTCAATCTGAGGTAGTAAGAAGTTCGTAAATAGCAAAAATCATTAATTATGTGTAACGCGGAACTATAAAATTCAATAATATTTTATCTGTTTAGCTGTCAAAGTCAAATGTGACATTACTGCTTACTGACGTTTTATCTGTTTTTATTTCTAGCGGCCGGTGTTTTGATTTATTTTCATATAAGTGTTTTAAATTATCTTTAATAAAGAAGCTTATATTTATTGCAATACAAAATGGTGCTAATTGAGCAAATTTCGGCTGGAACTGTTAAAATTTTTGCAGATTACCGCGTAAGTCAATCATTCATTTATCATTGTGTACGAGACAAAGAGATTTAAAAGAATTAGGCATAGAGCGGACATTGGGAATAATATCATACAAAAATTGTGATCCCAAACATTTTCGATTTTGACACACGATTGCTACTTGACAAGCGGGCGTATGACACTAGAAAGAACGATTTATTGCTAAGTAGTGATAAGTTTTTGGATTACGATTTTCATCGTCTTGTCCCGTCTATCGCTCGTAAATATTTGAATGTCTTTGGTACGAGAGTACCATTCTATGCTATTTCTTTCAATGGAGTGTCAGTGTTTGATCATTGGAAAGTCATAATGACGCTATTATAAAGTAGATTACCAAACTTGTCAAAATCAACAATTATGAGATCAATGATCAACTATTTGACACTATTGTAATAGCAGACTTGAGGCCCAGGTATATGGAACCTTTTTAATTTAAAATTAAAAAAAATAATTATATTACCTACCTATAATCATCATCTGCCTAGCCTTTTCCCAAGTTGTATTGGGGTCGGCTTCCAGTCTAAACGGATGCAGCTGAATACCAGTACTTTACATGGAGCGACTGTATATCTGACCTCCACAACCCAGTTAGTACCGGGTAATACTATATTCATATTCATATTCATATTCATTTATTTTGCATTCCATATTGTATAAAAGGTGTTACAAAGGGCTTAAAGCTAGGTACATAAATATGGACCCTGTTAGGGCACAGCAAAGTAGGACAGAGAAAGAGCTTAATTTTCCTAATAAATTGGTAATACAAAGTAACAATACTAATTAAAAAATATTTATGTGTATTAAGTAATTTAAAATTTGTCATTTAGATATTCATTTATAGTATAATAACATTTATATAATAAAAATTGTTGTAATTTATTTATGAATGGAATAAAGTTTTGTTCCTTTTTAATTATTTCCGGCAATTTGTTATAAACTTTCATTGACATGACTAGAGTACTTGTTGAATGCATTTTTAACTTAGAGCTTGGTAGGTTTAGTCTATTTTTGTGGCGTAATGTGTATCTTGACTGTATATTTTCTCGTGTAGTGTAAAAATGTGGGTACTTGCGAACAAATTTGCAAATTTCTAGAATGTATAGGCAGGGGAGGGTTAATATTTTATGTTCTTGAAAATGAGGTTTACAGCTGTCAGTGTCTTCTATATTTACTAATATTCTTATCAATCTTTTTTGCAGTGTGAAAAGTGTCGGTGCGTCTGTACTGTATACCCCTTGGTAAGACTGGTTGTCAGACTTTTTGGGCCTCTGACTACAACGACTGTCAAAGATCTATAAATGACAGCCGGGACCAACTGCTTAACGTGCTTTCCGAGGCACGGAGGAAACTCGGTATGTAATGGGTGGTCACCCATCCACAGACCAACCTAGGCAAGCACGGCTTAACCTAACGATCGACCCGAGTGGCTGTTATTATTTAGCCAAGAGCTACTCATTACCTACCTATAATCGAGTTACAAAAATGGTAAAAAATAACTATGGGTTTTTTTTTATTTTTACATCGTTTTCGTGTCGTGTGGTTGGTGCTTAAGCTGATGTCTGAGTTTTATGCCGCCCAATGGGCCTCTGACTTGGCTTTCCGTCGAGAAATATCTCTCAGGTATGCTAGTTTCCTCACGATGTTTTCCTTCACCGAAGCAAGTGATAATTACACAATACGCACAACATGAATCCGAAAATCATAGGTGCATGTCTTGGGTTCGAACTTGAGACCTATGACTTGACAGTCTGTCGTTCACACCAATAGGCTACCACTGCTTTGGTTACGGCGCATAGGCAATACGGCTCTCTTCCCATTTCGTGGGACTTTGTGGTGTAGGTACTTTAGGGATACTCCCTGCTTACCCCTTCGGATAACCACTCACAAACCAGCTGCAAAGGGTAGCATTATGTGTAATATTTATATACCTACCTATGTATATTTTTATTATACAAGTTTTACAGCACGATGTAAATGTCGTAGTTACAGTAATCCCGCGGCTAAATTGTTGTTATTTATTACATTTTTACAAGGAAATTGCTTTTTACAAAGAAGAGAACCTTAAGGTGTTGGGCTAATAACTCAATTCAGATTCTAGGGATGGGACCTGTTTTCGAGTTGTTATCGATAAAATGTCTAAAACATTTAGCGTTTCGTATTTGTGTATTTCATTGTATAAAATTTTGGGTTTCATTCGCGTTTTGCTTTTATTTTAACTAATCTTCAAGGGCTATAATCTTTTGAACGGAGCTGATCGATTCTGTAAAATTCAAACAACAACTCGCATCTCACATCGCTATTCACTCTCACTTCGCAAAAAGTACAAAATTACTTAATAGTTCCGAGTGCGAAGTGAGCGTCGAAGTGACGGGGGAATTACCTTACAGAATGCCACTTCTTACGTCATCTCATACTATATCTGTCAAAATCTCCCTGTCAATTTAGTTCAACTCGCTGACATGCTTGCAAGAGTGGCGCTAGTGTAAATTCGAATTATCAACCGACTTTTTAGAATGCCAATCAAAAAACTCACAGCGGACTCAGATTCGAATTTTAGAATGAGGTCTTACTGAATCACAGGGCTGGCTTGCAACAGTGTCGAAAAATATAGCTCAGAATAATTTAAATACACGGAAAATATCCCGTAAGTGACAGTATAAGTTTTTTTATATCCTGCAGAATTCGATTCTATCGCAAAACCAGTTTTGTTTTTCCTCCACGCTAGCTTTTTCCCAACATTGTTGAGATTGACTTCCAATGTAACTTGATTCGGCTCATTTCGGTTCAAACCTTTTTCCTCTTTCAGCTATTTTAGAACAATTTAACTGATACGCCTTTTATTCGCTACGAACGTCTAAATCGGAACGGGAAAACGTTAACATACCTACTTTGTATTGTACAGATTAAAACGAATTTGTGAATATTTAAACTTGAATTGTTTTCAGGGGCTCGAATGTCAGATAACAAGTCTTGTCAAGAGGTATCATGCTACCCGTAACTTGGCTCATCATCATCAGCCTAACCTTTTCCCAACTATGTTGGGGTCGGCTTCCAATCTAACCGGATGCGGCTGAATATCAGTATTTTACATGGAGCGACTGCCTATCTGACCTCCACAACCCAGTTAGTACTGGGTAATACGATACCCCTTGGTGAGACTGGTTGTCAGACTTTATGGGCCACTGACTACCTGTAACGACTGTCAAATATCTACAAATGACAGCCAGGACTAACAGCTTAACGTGCTTTCCGAGGCACGGAGGAAACTCGATATGTAAGGGTCACCCATCCACAGACCAACCTAGGCGACCCCGAGCGGCTGTTATTATTTAGCCACGAGCTCCTCCTACCCGTGACTGGGCTGTGCAGTTAAAATAGACTGTCGCCTCATGTTAAATACTGATATTCTATTGTATAGTTAGACTTAAAGCCAACCCTCGCATAGTATGGTAGATGAGAAGTTTTCAAATAGGAGCATTTGAAGACTCCTCATCTGTCCTCAGGGTCATCATCAGCCTACAGCAGTCCACTGTTGGACATAGGCCTACTCAATCGCTCGCCACTCAACTCGATTCTCAGCAACTCTCATCCAGTTGCTACCAGCCGCCCTGCGAAGATCATCACTCCATCGAGCCTGAGGGCGTCCCACCTTACGTTTGCCGATTCGCAGTCTCCATTCAAGAAGACGTCCACCCCAACGGTCGTCGGTTCTACGGCTAATATGGCTGACCCATTGCCATTTCAGCTTACTTATTCTGTGAGCTATATCAACATACTCTAGTTCTCTGTCGGATAATCTCGTTCCGATGCGATCCCTCAGAGAGACTCCAAGCATAATCCGTACCTCGCACCCTAAATTTTGTGCTTTATTTTCTGTAATTTACTAATTAAAAAACAAATCTAATAAAACGAAATAATCTCACCAAAAATAGAACGCCAAGAGACTAAACGTGAATTAGTTCTCAGCATAAACTTCTCATGAATTGTGTCTCCATATGGGCACAAGTCGAATACATATTTAATAAACAGACAACGCCATAAATTACACACGAAACGTTTATGAACAGAATACTCCAGCTACCATATTATGCTAGCTTTATCTCTATGAACATTGTCATAGAATATTCCAGAAGCTTCAGTTTAAACAAACGCACGCACACATACGGGCTTATAAGTGAACCAGAAAAAGTGTACGATTCGGCTATCTTCGTGTATCCGAATAAGCACGAACCAAGTAATCTCCTACAGTGACAACATGTCAAACTTTCGTCCTGACACGCTTTGTAGTGCACCTATCTTTACGCGTTTGTTTCAAGTTTTTGTTCTCTCTGAGATTATCTTATTTGGTCGTGAATCGCTGTCTGTCAAAAGTTTTTTGGAATTGCATAGAGTAATCAGTATTAATCTGTTGATTACCACGCTATTATGTGGTAAGCTAATACTTGCATAGTTGTAACAGCTATTATATTAAATCTCATTATCTCGTTCATATTATCGAAGATAGACAATGATTCACCGAAGTGCATACTTTTCTTTGGAAATCTGCACTTGCGACAATCATAAACAAAAGCCAGTCGCGAGTGCGCTTGCACTCTGTGTTCGTGAAGTATGTGGTGTGGTGTGGTGTGGTGTGGTGGTTCGTGTGGTATGTATGTGTGCGTGGAGATCTAAGCCAGTTGCGAGTATGCTTGCACTTGCTGTACTTACGTGAAGCGTGCCTATGTGTGCGTGCGTTTTCGCGCGTTAAAAGGTCCTTCTGACCTTCTGTACATTTCTGTGAACATATTATGCTAGCTTTATCTCGAAGAACATCGTTGTGACCTATATCCTTTAGCAAAGTCTAATAACTTCGGAGAACGCTGGCGACTGATGCGCTCTGTTGTAATTTTCTAGTCTCATCTTAGTTGAGACAGTAGTTCTTGAAATTGGAATGAAAATTCGAAATGATACAGTTCATCTCAACTTATGCTGCAGCAAGGAAGTGTTTAAATACATCTAAAGATGGAGCGTAACATTTAAATTTTATCAAACTTACCGAGAGAATGCGTAACTCCTTAATACGCTCCAAGGTAAGTTTCGCCGATGTTGGCGAGAAGTCTGACGTTATAAAGAGTCTGACCTGGTCACACTTCTTGAATATATCAGAACTGACGGGCTGGTATGAGATAGTAGCTCAGAAAGTAATCCTAAGAAACTCCGGCGTGATGATTAGGACTCGTTCCTGAGTGATAGTCTGTGGAGAACACAGAACATAAAGAATTTTGGAAAATATTGTGGTTAGAGGAGCTCGTGGCTAAGTAATAACAACTGCTCGGGTCGACGGTTAGGTTAAGCCGTGCTTGCCTAGGTTGGTCTGTGGATGGGTGACCACCCATTACATACCGAGTTTCCTCCGTGCCTCGGAAAGCACGTTAAGCCGTTGGTCTCAGCTGTCATTTGTAGATCTTTGACAGTCGTTAGGAAGTCAGAGGCCCAAAAAGTCTGACAACCAGTCTTACGAAGGGGTATCGTATTACCCGGTACTAACTGGGTTGTGGAGGTCAGATAGGCAGTCGCTCCATGTAAAATACTGGTATTCAGCTGCATCCGGTAAAACTGGAAGCCGACCCCAACAAAGTTGGGAAAAGGCTAGGCAGATGAGAAAATATTGTGGTTTGCCCAGAATAAAAGTATTAATTTCTTAGCACTGCAAAAAAAAAACTTAAACAAACTTAAGTTAAGTGACAGATTTTGGCACTGCGTAGTTTTATCGATAAACTTCAAGAACATCACTAAACCGTAAAAATAAAGCTGTTAGTTTTAGGGTGGGGCTATTTCGCAATCGTAAAGCGTCGAGTTCGAACGCGTCGAAAGCTTAGCCTGAGCCTAATGAGGCACAACAATGTAGGTAACAAGGTGCTCTGATGTTAAGAAATAGCCGTTTTGGACCCGGTTTGCTACGTTGTATTTTTGGGATAAACCTTCCTGTAGTATTGTTCAGCACTAAGATTTCTAAGTTACAACCTTTTATAATTTATCTGATTGATGGTTATTAATACTTTATGTAAGCTTTTTTGTGAAAGTCGCTAGTCTTTCGATGACTTTTTTGATGTTATCGTTGTAAAGTTATTCTTATTTTGTTATAAGACAAATCATGCTGTGGACTCCAATTTATATTTAGAGCAAATCTTGTGACTATTCTATTCTAAACTTCACTCACCACTGCTTTTAAAACGATAGACCATATCTATACACACAATATTGATCCACGTGGGTATATTTTAGGCCGATTATGTTAAGTATGAAGTAGATAATGCAACTGTTAGCTCATGACCTTTTTGCAATCTTCAACCTTATTGCATAGGCTAATCACAAATCGAAACAGCGTAATTCATATTGGCATTAACCACAGCCGTCCAAACAGTACCATTTTGAAATACCAGGAGCCCATACCATCAAAGAGCCTTCATTACCCCGTTACCGTACATTGAGTCTCATAATTTATTCGTAGCAGCAATCGCATGTTCCAGTGCAGCATGGTTCTATTGGCTCATGAGCATAGTCATATAGTTATGACAAAAACAAAATGGTGGCATTAGTATGCCACCATTTTGTTTTTTTAAATACAATTTTATTTCCATTGAAAGCTTCACACATGTTTACCAACATCTTGACAATATTGGTGAAGCGCCAAAAGAACTTATTATTCATATTAGCACCAACCACAGCCAATTCAAATACCAGGAGCGCATATCACTAAAGAGCCTTCATTACCACGTTACCGCATTGAGTCTCATAATTTATTCGTGGCAGCTATCGCATGTTCCATATACAGTGCAGCATGGTTTTATTGGCACATGAGCATAGTCATAACCATAACTAATGTCACCATATTGTTTTCTATACAATTATTTCCACAGAAAACTTCACACAAATGTTTACCAAAAGTAACATCTTGACAATGACATTTAGGCGCTAAAAGAACTATGGAACACTAACATATTGGCATTAACCACAGTCAATACAATTTCGAAATACCAGGAGCGCATATCACCAAAGAGCCTTCATTACCCCGTTACCGTACATCGAGTCTCATAATTTATTCGTAGCAGCTATCGCGTGTAATAAGTACAGATGTTACTTACCTGTAACCTGCTGTGGTGCATGGGGCCCTAGTTAGGGGCTCGCATTAAAAATGTAATGTTTCAATCGCTGTTCTAGGAAACAAGTCTATCGGTTCGATGGGGTGCAGTGGCCGTTACTAAGGGTGTGGAAATGTGGAATATGTTGATGCAAATGTTCAGCAGTACATGTAAATGTCAATAACCCTACATCCTAAACTATTAAATCAGCTATTTGTCTATTTGTAATCACGTTCTCGAAAACAGCTCTAACGATTTCGACGAAAGTTGAACCAAGGCCGGACGCGTGAGGTCGCTGCTACGAGGACACGGCGGTGCTCCGCCCACGCGGGGCACACCTCCACCGTATGCTCCACCGTGTCCTCCAGTTGATCCTTAAATGGAATGAAAAGAAAACGCAGCATGTCTTCTTCCATACTTCTCTATTACTCTTCATCTCATCAGACACCTCCTTTCTACCCATATCATCTTCACATAGTCAATCCATCGTTTCTTTGGTCTTCCTCTACTCTAGTCTAGTTATAAGAAAATTTTGACCCCGAATAAAACTCTTATTTTTAAGAGGGAAAATATAATGACCACCACAAATAACTTTGTGACACTAACATCTATCACCTAAAATATCAATTGGTCACCAAATTTTTTTAACTGAGCACTAAATTTTAATGAGGTGGTTGATGACAAACTAGTTTTCCCTAGGCCGACTTGGGGCACCCCGACACGGATAGATTAGGTTAGAAGGACCGCCATACCCTTCGTGGTTATTTTTTATAAACCATTCAGAAGTATGAGCCCCGCTTTGCGGGGCTCCGTCGACCGGGTCGCCCTCGACTCGGATGCAAGAGCATATCAGTTCCATTTCTGGTGGTCATTAACCAAAAAAAATATTTTTTTGTGTTTCACGATAAAATGGGGATTAATTTTGGTAATCATTTACTAATTTTGGCAATCAAAAGTGATTTTTTTGCCTTTATATTTTCCTAAATCTGGTGGGTCGTTAATTGTATGCCATTTTTTAAAACAGGTCCAGATTTCCCCTTAATTCACACTCTGTTTTTAAAATACACCCGTTAAAAGTTATTCTTACAGCACAGATTTGCAATACCTGTAGAGGAAAAAAATAATTAAAAAAATTATAAAGCGGACATTGGGAAACGTCTTGTCCATCGATCGGGCGTAAATATTTGAATGTCTTTGTGTAGAAACAAAATGATCTCATTCTATATCTATATAATCAATTTGACGGCTGTCCAAAATCGTACTCAACCTCGATTCGAACCTCCACTGTCCTTAGTAGTGGTCCCCATGGCGTGACTGCGAACTACCGCTAGATGGCGTGCCCGAACTTAATAGTTTGACACCGATGCCGTCTGCGACTCGGATTGCTTCAACAAAACATGCACATTGCTAATACTTGCACATAAGATCTGAATCAGAACAAATAACATAGTGTAGTGACTTATTCTGTGGTAGTGGGTTGAATTGTTAGGAATTTTGTGTAGGCTAATAAGGTGGAGTGTGAATAGTTTGTGTAATGTAAGGTTGTTTGTGATTTTTATGGGTTTTCTTGGTAAAGTAGCTATTGTTAACTAAAATAAAGGTGCAAGAATATTTAGACGTCGAAATCTATGACTTTTTCGTCCTTTTTACAAGTTATTTGGCCTGTTTGACAAATTAAGTTTAAGAAAAGTCAGTTGTGTGAAACACAAAAATATTTTGTTGTTTAACATCAATGATTTACTGTTACTGTTTATAGTATTCATCATCATCATCATCATTTCAGCCGAAAGACGTCCACTGCTGGACATAGGCCTCTCCCAAGTGTCGCCACATTACCGGTCCCGTGCGACACGCATCCAGGGGATTCCAGCAACCTTCACCAGGTCATCGGTCCACCTAGTGGGAGCCCTTCCAACGCAACGTCTTCCAGTTCAGAACTTTTCGGCCTCATCGGCCATCCGTTCTGCAAGCAATGTGCCCTGCCCACTGCCATTTAAGTTTGGCAATTTTTCGGGCTACGTCCAATGACGTATTATATATAGACACGTCGTGAACCAACATCGCGACGCTTAAAAACGGCGAAAATACTAGAACTACTTATAAGCGTGAAGAAAGAGAAAGAAAATATGACACCGAACGGCGGGATGCCTGTTGCGAGAGGGAGATAAATATACATCTTCAGTTACGTCACAGGATTTATTAAATTATAAACAAACGTAGCGTCGCGCGACAGGTTGGTGCGTAACTAAGCGCGATGTGGCCAATTGGCTTCATTTCATGTTGTCATTTTAGAGTGCGGACAACGTATCTATAGTTTATATATCATTGGCTACGTCGGTAACCTTGGTTCTCTTGCTTTGATGTCTTCATTTCTGATTAGATCGCGCAAGGAAACTCCAAGCATAGCCCTCTCCATTGCCCTTTGGGTGACTTTAAGCCTAAGACGTTAATAATATTCATATAGATGTATTATTTTTCAGATAATTCATCAATGAGGTTTATCTAAGAAAAGTTAAATGAAACATAGGCTAGGCCGATGATGATTATTTTCTTGAATTGATCCTACTATTGTTATTAAAAACTGATCGCTCTAAATAATCTTTTCAAAGTAGGTACATATCATTTTACACAAATGCAGCTTGTTTAGTTATGTATTGTAAGTAACTAAATTCAACGAACAATTAAAGCTAAAACTTCCCGGAAAGTTCGGCTTAGGTCTTATTCCAAATACATAAGTTACAAGTATTCACTAGAAATTCTACGGTAGTTCGATATTTATTCGTTTCGTTCTACGAAACGCTATTCATGTAAAACTTTTTTTTATTAACCCATTTTTGTACCTATATATCTATATATACCTAATCTGTTTGTTTCTAAAGGAAAAGACAGGTTCCTAGGTTTCAAGCATTTATTTTGTTATGTCATATGTAAAAGACCTCATCACGAAGCTGTCAACCAAGCATTCTGTACATCAAACTAAGTATAGGTACCTACCTACTTTACGCAAAAATTATTGCTGGGAAACGACTTTTTTTTAGGGAAAAAAAACTGTTTTGTGGTAGAACTCAATGTAACACACTCTAAACATTGTGCTGATGGATGGATTGAATAGTACGGGGGTCGTTTATATTTTTAAAACAACTTGTCAAAAAGATGGAACTTTGACTCCCAATATCTCCGTAACTAGAAGGTTCCCAGGTATGGTGTAGAACAAAAAAATTATCGCAATGACGAGGAGAACAAGTGCTTTTCGGCTTCGTTAAGAGGTGTTTTACTCCCTTTAGATTTTGATATTAAGTGGTATCGTATTACCCAGTACTATCTGGGTTGTGGAGGTCAGATAGGTAGTCGCTCCATGTAAAATACTGGTATTCAGCTGCATCCGGTAAGACTGGAAGCCGATCCCAACATAGTTGGCAAAAGGCTAGGCAGATGATAGTAGGTAAAAGTGCTATTGAGTTTTTCCAGCACGTAAAGCCGTTGGTCCTGCACCTGATCTCTCTCCGGTCGTGTCAGATTGTCGTCCCATCAGACTATAAGAGTAAAGGAACGGAGAGTGCACTTTTGCCTGCGCACACGCTTGTGCACTATAATATCTCTCGCGGCGATGGCTAATCCCCATTAAGCTTGGCCACCGTGACCGAAAACAGTCAGGAGGACTATTTTTTTATTACTTTTACTACCTTTTGTACCACATTTCATCATCTGCCTAGCCTTTTCCCAAGTATGTTGGGGTCGGCTTCCAGTTTTACCGGATGCAGCTGAATACCAGTATTTTACATGGAGCGACTGCCTATCTGACCTCCACAACCCAGTTAATACCGGGTAATACGATACCCCTTGGTAAGACTGGTTGTCAGACTTTTTGGGCCTCTGACTACCTAACGACTGTCAAAGATCTATAAATGACAGCCGGGACCAACGGCTTGACGTGCTTTCCGAGGCACGGAGGAAACTCGGTATGTAATGGGTGGTCACCCATCCACAGACCAACCTAGGCAAGCACGGCTTAACCTAACGATCGACCCGAGCGGCTGTTATTATTTAGCCACGAGCTCCTCCTTTTATACCTACCACATTTACCGCAAATAAATAATTCTGACTTTGACTCTATACGCACAACCCTTTCTTGAGTCGTGTTTAGTTTTCATTTACAGAAAAATATTTTGCTAAGATACGAATAACCATGTCTCTCCTCACACAAAAACCTAATTCGTCATCCCGATTCCGATACGCCTTCAAAACGGAATCTTCAAAATGTTCCGAGAAAAAAGTTCACAATAAGCACTTGATTATTTTTATTGGTGAAATGTCTCATTGAGGGTCTGTCGGTGACGCATAGTCTACCTTCAAGCTGTGAGGTCGCCGCGGGTGGGCAGACCACCATCACAACATGACCTCCCACACCCCCCACTAAACACCACAAAACGACCCTTTGAACGCAACGCAACCATTAACCAAAGCTCTTCTTACAATAGTCACGCAAAACTTTTGTTCCTATCCCATCAGCGGTATTTCGCCAAGCCAAATTGAACCTTACTCCCTAGTGATGAAGAAGGCTAGTTTTATTGCAGTTCTGCGAATGAATTGAGCTAATAATTATTGCATTTTGACCTGCTACCGTCAGATGTCGTGATTTAGGACGATAGTTGGTCCATTTGTCACTCCTGGTCGTGCAAACAGGATGTCATTTGTTTTACAGCAAGTGATCTCTGATAGAATGTATTGCAGTTTCGAAGATCGTAAAGTTTTAGATAAATGTATAGGGTATTGTAGTAAATAGTTTTGCATTGAGGATAGTCTACTTAAAACATTTTATAGAGGCCTACCTACTGGCCCCTATTTCGCAATGGAGACACGTCAAAATATCAAGATTTTTATTCAAAATCTATGATAAATAACATAACATCACGCCTGTTGTAATCCCCAAAGGATAAGGCAGAGGTGTACCTAATAGTACACCCACATTTCGCCAGTAATTTTTAAGACCCATGTAATGGGGGCGAGCCTAATGCCACCAACTGGGCTCAAATCCAGACTCCGTGGCTGCTACTGAGAAATTCCTGATGGAAAAACGCAATAACACTTTGCCCGACCCAAGAATCGAATCCTCATGCTGAGTAGTCACGCTTGCAACCAACGAAGCAGTCATAAGAGTCCTATCTGAGATAAATGTTAATGTATAACTCACGTTAATAAATTTACCGTGCACTGTTTTAAGCTTTCACGGTTTAAAACTAAACTTATATTGTCACTAACGGGATATCTTCCGTGATAAGAAATTGTTTTGAGCTCCCGATATTTCGACGCTGTTGCAAGCGCCATGAGGCATATAGGTGTAGGTGTAGGTGGTGGTATAGGTGTATTTATTTTCCATCCACCCGCATTCTCCAGTCAACCCGCGATCATGGCGCTTGCAACAGCGTCGAAATATCGGGAGCTCAAAACAATTTCTTATCACGCAAGATATCCCGTAAGTGACAATATAAGTTTAAATCTACCGTGGTCGTATACATACCTTTCAAAGTAAGAAACGAAACAAATAGGTACCTAGGTATGGTTTTCCAACTAAAATAAACATTTAAACAGCGAAAACATAATTATTATTCTTTTCCACTATAAAGTAGGACACAAGCCACTCCTTCTTCAGTCTACTGCATATCGAATGCGATGGCTTTGTAGACTTATCATGAATTAATAGCCAATATTCAGTCCGTGTCGATACTCGACATAGTTCTTTGAAATAAGGGTGTGTGCAGACCATAGAAATATTAAAAAAAACATTTGTTGTAATATAGCCGTGTGGTATCCGGTACAGTAGAATAGAACCAACCCATTACCTCACGGGTGTCGTATAAGGCGACTAATGTCTGAGGCAGAACACCTTGCGCCTCTGTAGACGTGAGAATGGGCAGCAGCGTTTTCTGTTAGTCTTTCATCACTGCGATCTCCAATCCGCCTGCCAAGCGTGGAAATTACGGCAATTTCCTCCCATCATGGGAGAAGCTTATGTCCAGCAGTGGACGTTATGGGCTGTTGTTGTAGTTCGTGTTACAACACGAACTAAAACAACAGCCCATAACTACAACAACAACATAACAACAACAACTTTTTTCAACAAATACATTTGTTGAAAAAAAGTTGTTTATTATATCTATGGTGCAGACTTAAGCGAAGAGTGTCAAGTTGAGGAGCTTGTGGCTAAAAAATAACAACCACTCAGGTCAATCTTCAGGTTAAGCCGCGCTTGCCTAGGTTGGTCAATGGATGGGTGACCACTCATTATATACCGAGTTTCCTCCGTGCCTCGAAAAGCACGTTAAGCCGTTGGTCCCGGCTGTCTTATGTAGATTTTTAGCAGTCGTTACAGACAGTGGCCCGAAATTCTGACAACCAGGGGTATCGTATTACCCAGTTCCTAACTGGGTTATGGAGGTCAGATAGGCAGTCGCTATATGTAAAATACAGGTATTAAGCTGCATCCTGTTATACTGGAAGTCAACCCCAATATGGTTGGAAAATGGCTAGGCAAATTAGTTATGAAGCAAAATGCAGTATGTATATAAGCATGAACCACAAGGCATTTAGTACTTAGTTTAGTTTTGTAGATCTAATCTAATCTAATAATTTATAAATTCATAAATAGATAAACAATAATACACATATAATAATTAACTTAAAATAATATTATTAAATTGCTACTTAGTCCTCTTCCTCTCTCCTAATGTTGCTGTGCCCGACAGGGTCCATATTGATTTTTTATTATTTGATTACACCATCTATGTATTACATATGGAATGCAATAAAGAATTTGAGATTTGATTTGAGATTTGATTTACTTAGTTTCTTTCCACCAGACCCCTTAGGCAAAGGACATACGTTCCTTTATTTATTTTATGAGTGCATTAAAAACTTCTTTACACTAAGTCAGCTCCTGGCACTCTTTGGCTTCCAGTCGTATATTTTCTTCTGAGAAACAATTTTATTGTCTACAATAGTTACGTAATGGGTGGTCGTTGGTCTAACTGTAAACTTCTTTATTTATGCATTGTTGCTAGTTTTCTACTAAACGCTGCGTTTTAAAGAAATAACTACGTACGGTATAGTTGGAAGAGAATTACGACAGTCACGCCTCGATGAGATGGTTTGACATACTTATGTACTCCATTTGTAGGCACAGATAACTCCCTCTTGTCACTCTCCTCTCTTGCATTATCTTCTATACTAAATCAGGATGTGAATCAGTTACCCTCACAGTTACCTTGAACTTTTTATTGGGAACTGTATTTGTGTAACTAAGTACCTACCTACTCACATCAAAAAAAGTTTGCAATTACTTTGAAAAATCGAAATCTTTTTTGTTACGGTAGATTATATTATGATTTCTTCTTCTTTTTAGATTCTTTATTTCAAAATATAGATTTATATTTTTTAACTTCAAACAGGGTTTTTTTTATTTAAAGAAAACACACTAAATTGTTCACCCCGTTTTATTTATAGTTTTTCTTGATAAAGTTCCATTTAAAAAATTATATTAGAATATGCTAGTGATCGCAAACCTTTTTTTGGTGTGTGAATGTATGATCTGCCGATAAATTAACAAAGCCCGATATCGATCAAAAAACTTAAAAATTTAGTAGGTATAGGAAAAGAATGTCACCCCCTAATAATGTTTCCCTTGCCATTTTTCTTTAGAGTGTACACTTCTGCTGACCCCCTGAAAAAATACAAGCAAAAAGAAACACTAACTCGAAATCAACAAAAGAAAATCATATCACAAGAAAATCCCACACACACACATCCATACATAAAATATATCACGTAAACAACCCTTTATTTACCCTCGGACGCAACGCAAAACTATTCCGACAAAAAACACTTTCGACAATGGAGATTCTTACTGGACATAACTAAGTCCTGAAAGGTTTTCTTGAGGCCCATTACACAAAATCCCAGCGACCTTGAGGCCTTTGGGCCTCAGCTAGAGGCCGATTCTTTGGCCTGTGAATGATTTACGAGTATATGCCCCGTTTTATTCTTCATACACGGCTGGAACTAGAACTATTCGTATTTTGTACATGATTTGACGCGACTGATTGAGTTAACATTTTGTAAGCTCTTCGGCTAGACGGTAAATAGTTTATAACTTAATTTGGTAGTGAGTGAATTCGGTTGACTGTAAGTAATGCTTAGTGTGTAGTTCGCATTTTGTATAAGATGTGACAAATATAACATCACGCCTTTACTCCTTGAAGGGTTAGGCAGAGGTGTAGATAAATAGTACACCCACATTTTGTCAGTTGTTTAAGTCCCACATAATAAGGGATGAGCCTATTGCCATCAAATGGGCGCAAATCCAGACACCGTGGCTGCTACTGAGAAATTCCTGATGTAAAAACCCAAGAACTCTTTGCCCACCCGGGAAAGAAGATATGATTCACGTTCAATTGTTCTATGGATTGTTTTCAGAGAGGAGAGAATTTACTTAACATTTTGCGAATTTAAAATTTGTTGATCGCTGGACATTTTGTGAATTGGACATTCTACGCCTAAACGAATCTAACACCACGCCTGGGTTTCACGAATAGTATGTCTATGTCGTATGTAAAAGGGGTTGCGCCTATTGCCATCAATCGTTCACAAATCCAGGATCCGTGCTACTGAGAACTTAAAACTCTTTGGCCGACCTTGGCATAGAAACGATCCTAAGCCGTGAAGACAGATTAGTCAGTTAGCATGTGGTAGCAGAGTTTTTCGGGTGTAGCGAACGTACTTGAATATCTTGGCTTAATATATGGCTTTTCAACCGACTTCCAAAAAGAGGAGGTTCTTAATGTATCATGCAGCATACTGCATAGTGATTCGATAGCCTAGTAGCGTGACCGTCAGATTGTGAAATCATTGGTTACGAGTTCGAACCCAAAGCACACACAACAGATTTTTCGGATTCATGTGCGTATTGTATCATAATCACTTGCTTCGGTGAAGGAAAACATCGTGAGGAAACCAGCATGCCTGAGAGATAAATAAATAATAAATAAAATAAATATTGCTGGACCTTACACACAGCGCCATCTAGTGCCACACTAAGGAACGAGGCTTGTGTTGTGGACACCAGATGTTGATATACTACAAAGATACTTTTTGTTTGTAAATACATACTTATTATACATATAAACATCCATGACTCGGAAACAAATGTCCATGCTCATCACACAAAAATTGGCTCCGACCGGGATTCGAACCCGGGACCCTAAGAACGTAAGGCAGCCTCACTACCGCTGCGCCAATCGGGTCGTCGTATTTACGCCATGTAAATCCAAGTCCATGAAGAAGAAGAAGTCCATGTGTGGCATAAAAACTGACACCAGGTTAGGCACGAACCACATGTATCTCAGACACATCCAAATATCAGTAAACAGCATCCAAAATCTTTCACAACACAACATAATCAAAGCAAACCCACGTTTACTCGTAATTCTCGTCCCAAACATTCAATACAAGATATCAGTGGACCGAGAAAAAATGCCTACAATAGCGGAGCAAGCAAATAAATATAATAAATGTCCCATTCTTTACTTGGGGCTGTAAAACTGTCAGGACCACGTGCCCTTGAACGACCTGGGTCCTGGCCGATTGATGTCAGGGGCGGGGGGAGGTACAGCGACGAATTTTCTGTAGGGAGATGACCAGAGGTGGTGGAAAGGTTTCAAAAGGGAGTTGTACTTTAGCTTTGCATGTTTGTAAAGTTTCGCGTAGGCCTTCAGTGACTGTTTCTGCGAAACAATAACTTATGAAACTCGTAAAGACCTCGGTGATTTAGTACAAACCAAGAAAAACAAAGAAAATTGTATTTTCTTCCACCATAACCTTTGTAAAACTCGATTTCCGCGAAAGTGCATGACTAAATTTATGAACGTGAGTGAAGTTTCTAATCTGTTGAGCTATGAAACGTATTTTATCAGGGTGTCAATTATATTTTCATTATTATTATTTAAGTCTATTCCGTCCCACTGCAGGGCAAATTTCTCCCATTCTCCTTTCCTTTTCTCTCTATTTTGAGCTAGTGTAGTCTTATTCTACACGTCGCGTAGGTGTCAAACTCGTCCCGTCCGTTGTCACTCTGTAGGTTAGCATGTTCTCAAAGTTTAGCGTAGGCCTTCAGTGACTGTTTCTGTGAAACAATAACTTATGAAGCTCATAAAGACCTACAAACCAAGAAAAACAAAGAAAATTGTATTTTCTTCTGCCATAACCTTTGTAAAACTCGATTTCCGCGAAAGTTCATGACTAAATCTATGAACGTGCTGAGTGAAGTTTCTAATCTTTTGAGCTATGAAACAATGTATTGTAGATGTGGTGTAAATTATATTTTCATTATTATTATTTAAGTCTATTTCTAGTTTCTATTTTTTAATTCAATTATTAATCTAAATTTTTAATCCAGATTTTATTCTAATTCTATTTTTAGTGCTTAGCTAAGTAATTACCTAAATGTAAAATGATAATTATTGAACTTAATTTTAAGTAATTTGATTTTGTCGCCTTTTGCTGCATAAAACTTGCCCAACTTAAATGGAAGAAGTCACAAGCCAGGGTCTCACATTTTTCTGTAACTTGTTTTTATGCCAATAAAGAAATTATTATTATTATTTTTTCGTCCAAAATTTTCCAAAATTTTTTTGCAGGGCAAATTTCTTCCATTCTCCTTTCCTTTTGTCTCTATTTTGAGCTAGTGTAGTCCAATTCTGCCCGTCGCGTAGGTGTCAAACTCGTCCCGTCCGTCGCGTGGTCTCGGTTCGTCGTTAAAATGTTCGTTGATATATTACAATTTCTTTTTAAATAAAACTTTCACAAGAAGCTGCTATTTTTGACTTGTAAACTCTTTGGAACAACTGAAACTTCTTCACAAAAAAAAACTTCAGCACGTATGTACAAACTTTTTCTTATCCAAAATCTTTTCTAATTCCGAACACCAATACATCAATAAAGATTGACACAAAGAAAACATTTTCTTCTACACCATCGACGCTATCTGCCTCTCCCGGGACTCGAACTTGGGAACTTTGACACAAGACCTGAGGGGCTGTGTGTCGTCACTAAGTGTTGAGTAGGACAGACAGATAGACGGAGTATATTAGTCAATTTGTTAAGAATTTGTCGCCTTTACGTTATTTTTAGGAATATGTTTGTAGTCTTCTTGTGTCGCTGGCACGACATTATATTTTACTGGCCCAATACTTCCACGGCTTTGTTTATGGCAACGCAGAGGTCACTTGTTTTGGGGTTTTGGGGATTAATGGGCAGGATACTCCTATCCTGCCCATTAAGCCCAAAAACTGGAAAAATGGAGCATAGTTTTTTTTTTTTTCGGATGTCAAATCATCAAATTCCTACCGCTCTGGGCGGAGCAGGAGGGAGTGTCAGACTTTTACTGACTAAAACCCATCCATGTTTCTTCATCGCCCTTTGTGTTCCGGGGCTACGGTATCTCTTTCGAACAGTCCCGCAACCCCGGCAGGCATCGGCCCTTGCGGACCCCTTCCTTTTGCTGACTCTCTTTGAGGCGCGCGTGGAACACGAACACGCCGTCGACACGGCCTGTCGTCTTGAGACTGACGGACGGAGAGCTAGCCCATAGCTCTCCGTCCAAAGGCCCGCGCCTACGGTGGCCGGGAGCCACCACGTGGGCCCCGACGCACGGGGCGTCTCCTGCGGCGGCCGGGACGTGAGGTTCTCTCCCTCTCACGTTCCGCCACCTCCTTCACTAGCATGACTGCTTCGCAAAAAGAGGTGACGGCGTCCCATTCTATCTCGCTCCGGACCATGGATTGAACAAAGGCCGGACGCGAGAGGTCGCTGCCGCCGATCGCCATGGAGCATAGCCTGCAACACTGATCCGTCGAAGTAGGCCCACCTTACTTGAAGTTACATCTTCCCACTTGGGCCCGCTGACGGTTCAGGGACTTCACGGAAGATTGAACAATGCAGGAAGATACTCACCGAGTGCTCCTTTAGGCTTATGAACTTAAGGCGATCTTCCTGGCTCTTTTGAAGTTTTCGTGAGGCCTAATGATACTCAGGGAAAAAGTAGCTTCCCATTTAAAAAAAAAAATCGGAATCGAATCTGTAGTTCCGAAGATTACCCTCTACATCCGAACTTACAAACATACAGACTAAAAATCATTTACCTCTTCGTTATATCTATACTAATATTATAAAGAGGTAACATTTGTTTGTAAGTTTGCGGTAATCTCCGGAAGTAATGAACCGATTTCAAAAAATCTTTCACCATTAGAAAGCTACATTCACCTTGACTAACAAAGGCTATATTATATCCCCGTACTCCCACGGGAACGGGAACTACGCGGGTGAAACCGCGTGAAGTCCGCTAGTGATGAATATAGATCAGACGCTCTTCTCAATTCAATCCTTTCATTAATTACTGAAATAATAATAAAATAAAAACGGTTACATTACAATATGAGCTTAATAACATTAACATCAATAAATTACCACTGAAAGGTAGACTTAATGTAAAATTAATATGTAAATTGGGATCGAGCACAATTGCCGCTTCACCAGTAATTCTATTAAAACATTGTATCTGACTATGACACTGAAATATCATATAAATGCATTATATGATCAGAGCAAATTGACACATTTCGGATGATTAGGTTCTGTCAATGACGTTTACGTATTCATGGTAGTTACTAACACAGGAGCATTCAATGATAACGATAAAATCAAAAATTACTACACCGATTTTCATGTTGTTTTCACCAATAGATAAAGTGGTTCTCGAGGAAGGTTTTAGTATATAATTTTTCAAGTTTTTGTATATGTTACGGCTAATAGCCGAAGTGCGGCTACACCTAGTTTTAGCCGGCTAGAACTAGGTGCAGCCGGCCACATGCGGTTAAACCTAGGTGTATCCTCTTATCTTCGGTTAGAACTAGGTTTAGCCTTCATCATAGCGGCTAGAACTAGGTGCAGCCACACACCGGTGGTTAAACTTAGGTGTATCTTATTTATCATCGGCTAGAACTAGGTTTTTAGTTCATAGTTTTTAGTGTATATATGATCCTCCGTTACGCCTAAAATACTGCAGCATTAATTTTGAAATAATATATTGTCAGGTTGAGGATTAATGCTAAGTCCTATGTGTGACGAAAACACGATTTCATAAACTTTTCTCGATAGAAAAAAAATCCAAAGTTACCTCCAAATCGAACAATAAACCGCTGGTGTTCAAAAAGTACTTCAAATTAGATCATGAAACTATGCATACTAACTGAACTAACTATAAAGCAGGTCTTCTGTGTTTTATTTTTTTAGTCCAATCAATAGATTTTTTGTAAATCGCAAAAAACCACTCATTTCGCACTATTCGGCTGCAGTGACCGACGTAACAACCGCTTTGTAGTGCAAGCTGATTAGAACTTTATTCTAACAGTATTTCAAACGAAGTTTGCTAATTTTAGGGTTAGAAGGGCCTTAACAATAATAAAGATATTCATCCACCCGACTGACTCCATTGTCTAAAATTTAGTGTGTGTTGTGCGATAAAAAAATAAAACAGCAAGCAAACTTTACTTTCTATAATATTCTTCCGAAAAATCTTACGTCTTTCATCTTTCTTATTCGTCGTCCGTCGTACCTCTAATAATGCTCTCTGCGCGTCCTCCCTTGACATACAGTGTTGGCACTCCATCATCTTACATTCCCTTATTCAACGAGTGTTGCCACTTAACTCACCTTACATTCCCACATTCGGCCATTCTGACTTTCATGACTGTCCTCATTCATGCATTGCTCTGCTTACATCCACTCATTACTCGCTTACATACACTGAACACTCATTACTCGCTTACGTACACTCATTACTCTAACAACCAAACACATACCATTTGACAGCACCTCTTTCCCAAAACTCTCTGACCTACATACACCACTCAAGTTGAAAGCGTCAGAACTCCATCAAAATTGGATTGTTCCTCGATCAAAATGTTTGTAAACTCACGATAATGCTCCGGTGGTTACTGAAACCTTTTCAGAGTATGTCAGCACGCCTGTGACGTAGCCTGCATCTGACAGCTCCGTAATTGCCACAAATGTTGCCAGTTGTAAAAATACAAAGGGTTTGCCATGTGTGATTATGGAAGTCGGTTAGTGGGAGCGTGTTTTGTTTATGGGTTGTTGGTTTAGTTTGTAGAATTGGAGGAGCTCGTGGCTAAATAATAACAGCCGCTCGGGTCGATCTTTAGGTTAAACTGTGCTTACCTAGGTTGGTCCGTGGATGGGTGAGCACCTATTACATGCTGAGTTTCCACCGTGCCTTGGAAAGCACAATAAGTTGTTGGTTCCGGCTGTCAATTGCCCGATCGGCCCGAAAGTCTGACAACCATTCCTACCAAGGGGTATCATGTTACCCAATACAAGCTGGGTTGTGGAGTTCAGATAGGCAGTCGCTCCATGTAAAATACTGGTATTCAGCTGCATCCGGTTAGAATGAAAGCCGACACCAACATACAGAGTTGGGAAAAGGCTAGGCAGATGAATCTTTAAATTGCTTCGTTCAGTTCTTTTATAGTGATTTAACCTCGGATATAACCCTTATGACAGTGAAATTAAAGGTCACTTTACTGCAAATCAGAGGTAACATAATAATGGAAGGAACGTAAGACCGGCTTTAATCGAAATTTCATTAAATGTTTGACCTTGAGTGCAACCTTCACTTGTTGAATTGAAGGAGAGCGGAATTTCTTTTTCATCCCTTCTATTCGAAAAGTGTCGTTTTGTTCCCCGTTTAGCGGGAGCAAAGTAGCTCTTTTCTCCACTAGACTTTTTAGCGGGCAGTAATGAGATTTGAATTTGGAACATGAATCGTTCATTGAAATCGAACGAAAATTGTATAAATTACTGGCTGCAAGTGTTTGTTGTACGGTGCGGGGGTCAGCACGCGCATTGTACAAAATATTAAATGAAGAGCTGCAGATAGTTCGCCCATACCGTACTCACCGCGCTCTTCTACATCAAAGGAACCTTTTCCTGAGCACCAGCCAGATACTGAGATTACAAACACTCAAAATACTGGATGACTTTTTTATCACTTTCCAAAAAAAATGGGTATATTCGGTGAATGGAGTAGAAGCTTAAAGCATAACTAGTTTTGTTTTTCTATTTCCACAGTTTAGAAAAGAATTGATCCATCATCAAAAAACGCTACAATTTCAAGTAAACTTTTCATATTAGAACAAAGAAAGAGTAATTAAAAAACAAAAAATGTATAAATAAATCCACAACTATATCAATCCCAAACAAAATATACACAGTGACAAAAAAAATTCAAAATTTTGCCAGTGCCATTTATATTTATATCTATTAGATATAAATATAAATTTGTAATTGTAATTGATTAATTTGAAATTTGTAATTGAGGAGCTCGTGGCTAAATAATAACAGCCGCTCGGGTCGATCGTTAGGTTAAGCCGTGCTTGCCTAGGTTGGTCTGTGGATGGGTGACCACCCATTACATACCGAGTTTCCTCCGTGCCTCGGAAAGCACGCTAAGCCGTTGGTCCCGGCTGTCATTTGTAGATCTTTGACAGTCGTTAGGTAGTCAGAGGCCCAAAAAGTCTGACAACCAGTCTTACCAAGGGGTATCGTATTACCCGGTACTAACTGGGTTGTGGAGGTCAGATAGGCAGTCGCTCCATGTAAAATACTGGTATTCAGCTGCATCCGGTTAGACTGGAAGCCGACCCCAACATAGTTGGGAAAAGGCTAGGCAGATGATGATAAATTTGTAATTGACCTTTTATAAATTCATGTCATTTTTTTAATTAAACTTATTCATTAATTACTTAAAAGTGTCTCTTATTTATTTTCTCATAGAACGAGATGAAAAGTAGAGTATATGACTCGAGAGCAAACATATTTTTCCCTCAGGCGATGTACTTTGAATCCCTCGCTACGCTCAGGATTCTATTTTAGAATCCCTCGCTATGCTCGGGATTCTATTCTAAAATCCTTCGCTGCGCTCTGGAATCAAAATAGCGCCCTCGCCGTAAAAATACTATTTTGCTCCCTTGTCATACAATCTACTATTCGACATTCCCTGTCCAATCTATCCAATATTTGGGTGAAAGTAATATTACAAAGGGGTGTGAGTTCCTGGATTGGATTCTCGGGTCGGACCGTGTTGTCGGGTGTTTCCATCAGGCATTGTTCAGTACCAACCCGGAGTCTTAATTTTCGTCCAGTTGATGGCATAAGATTCGTCCCCTATTAGAACATAACGGGCGAATTGCATAGACATAAGAACACCTCACTAAACCATTCCGAGAAAACTGAGGTGAAGTTTCCCTTAGTTCTTAGGTATAACTAAATAATTCAGTTTAGTCTCATAAATCACAGTTATCACTAGTCTCCTTTGACCTTTTATTTCCCTGTTAATAAACTTCACTATAAACAGAATTAAACGTATCATATAACACTGAAAGTACCAGGCAACCATAACACCTAGAAGCTAGGTCAGTAGGGCGAGCACCACCATAAATAGTAATAAATCCCACACTTGACTTTGACAAATGATGGTAAAATACCACCAGCTACGGCGGAAACCAGAGGACTAACAATGGAAAATATAATGCTAACTCGTGGAGGTTTGTGATTATGTAACATAAGGCTTGTGGTAGAAAGAGGTTTTCAAGTTAGGGTGCATTTTTTGACGACAAAAATGTCAATAAAAAGTTAAACTAGGGTATTTCTGATTTGACTGCCCTCGTTGGTCTAGAGGTCGCAAGCGCGATTGCTGAGCATAAGGGTACTGGGTTCGACTCCCGGGTCGGGCAAAATGTTTTTGGGTTTTTTTCATCAGGAATTTTCTCAGTAGCAGTAACGGAGTTTGGATTTGTGGGTAATTCATTTTAACCAAGCTTAGTGTTACTGTCAACTACAGATCGCTAGCGTTTTATTTTCTCAAAAAAAAAAAACAACAAAAAAATTCAAAAATTAAAACATAATTATAACAGATACATTCAGGCAGCAAAATTGACATTATTGTTCTACTCTAACGAAAGTGAGATTTTATGAAACTATTATCCAAGTTAGTCCTGAAAATCCCGGAACCATCACACGTAAAATCTTTAAACAAGAATTACAATTTACATCACACGTCCCTCTTAATCGAACCTGTAACCTTAAGAGGCCGGCGACCGATGCGTAGTTCATACAAACGTAATACCAAAATAATTTGTAAATCAAACATATTCTTAGAGTAGTGTGTATTTATTTCGATTGGATTACAGAATATCTATGTTCCCAAATATATATTTTGAAAGGACAGCGATATAATGACGAGATATGAGGAATTTAAAATTTCTATAGAAAACTTATTTTACTCATAACTCTTGTTTAAATCAGTGTCCATTCAAAATATGTATTTGGGAACCTAGATATTCTGTATTCCAATCGGAATAAAGACACACTACCTTAAGAATATGTTTGATTTACAAATTATTTTGGTATTACGTTTGTATGAACTACGCATCGGTCGCAGGCCTCTTAACACGAAATACAAGCATTTATGCACTGTGCCATCACTTCCATCAAATCCACTTAGACATAATCAGCTTTCGTTATAATTGCTTTTATGAATACCTCGATTTAGGGATCCGTGAATGGGGAACCATTAGCAGCCATTTGTTATTCAGCTGTGGTGGTTGAATTTTAATTATTTTACACGCGTAATTGCCGTGTTTTGTGTAAAAATGGGGCAATGGCGGTGACGTAATACGCGATAGGTGTTTAGATAGATAGGAGTTTCCGACTGGCTATGGGTAACAAGGAAATTCAGTCGGATTTATCAATGAAATAATATGAAATATTATCATCATCTGCTTAGCCTCTTCCCAACTACGTTGGAGTCAGCTTCCAGTCTAACCGGATGCAGCTGAATACTAGTATTTTATATGGAGCGACTGTCTATCTGACTGTTAGGGACCTAGCTAAGCTATCCATAGGTCGCTGGTTCAGATCCGGCTCGAAGGACCATTTGTTAGGGACCTAGCTAAGGACTGAACTCAAACAGTGGACTGTAATTAGAAATGGTATAATCCAAAATAGGTTGTACAATAATGCTGTTGGTAAACTAAGAAATGTGCGCGCGCGTCGTCTACAGAGATCGGTAGCGAAGTGAGCCCGTGGCCCGCGTCCCGCACGTCGCACGCCGCACCTCTCGCCGCCGCCCGCCGTCGCCCGCAGTCGCCGACAGCAGCCGAAGATTGCCGAGTGGTCGGTGGCGCCCGAACACTGACCGCCACACCAAGTTAGTAGGTACTGGGTAATACGATACTCCTTGGTAAGACAGGTTGTCAGACTTTCGGGCCACTGACTACTTATAACAACTGTCAAAGATCTACAGAATGACTGTCGAGACCAACGGCCGGCGGACCAACCTGCAAAAGCAGCTTAACCTGAAGATCGTCCTCGAGTGGTTATTTAGCCACGATATCCTTATCCTCCTCCACGATAGCTTTGTCGCTTAGCGAGCACATCGCCCAGTGAAGGAAAACAAATTACTTACGATCTATTTAAAACTAACTTACGATCTACTAATAAAGGGTGTAAAACACCTCTTAACGCTACCTTTTGTTTAAGGCGATTACATGAGCTAAATTAGCAACTCTATTTTGTGGTGGTTCAAACTTCGTTTGAATCACTGTTAGAATAAAGTTCTAATCAGCTTGCACTACAAAATAGTTGTTACGTCAGTTACTGCGGCCGAATAGTGCGAAATCAGTGGTTTTTGCGATTTACAAAAAATCTATTGATTGGACTAAAAAAGTAAAACACTATGATATGTATGTTGCTTGTAGAATTATTTCCCAAAAAATCAGAATGTTTGCATGTATTTTAGTATGGTTTTTAAATTTTTAGAGATAAGTTCGTGATTTTTTTCTATCAAATAAAGTTTGTTGTATTATGTTTTCAAAACACTATGGAACTAGCATATATCCTGAAGAATATCATATATTTTTATGCGCCATGAGGCATATAGGTGTAGGTGTAGGTGGTGGTATAGGTGTATTTATTTTCCATCCACCCGCATTCTCCAGTCAACCCGCGATCATGGCGCTTGCAACAGCGTCGAAATATCGGGAGCTCAAAACAATTTCTTATCACGGAAGATATCCCGTAAGTGACAATATAAGTTTAAAGCTACCGTGGTCGTATACATACCTTTTAAAGTAAGAAACAAAACAAATAGGTACCTAGGTATGGTTTTCCAACTAAAATAAACATTTAAACAGCGAAAACATAATTATTATTCTTTTCCACTATAAAGTAGGACACAGACCACTCCTTCTTTAGTCTACTGCATATCGAATGCGATGGCTTTGTAGACTTATCATGAATTAATAGCCAATATTCAGTCCGTGTCGATACTCGACATAGTTCTTTGAAATAAGGGTGTGTGCAGACCATAGAAATATAAAAAACATTTGTTGAAATATAGCCGTGTCGTATCCGGTAGAGTAGAATAGAACCAACCCATTACACTCACGGGTGTCGTATAAGGCGACTAATGTCTGAGGCAGAACACCTTGCGCCTCCGTAGACGTGAGAATGGGCAGCAGCGTTTTCTGTTAGTCTTTCATCACTGCGATCTCCAATCCGCCTGCCAAGCGTGGAAATTACGGCAATTTCCTCCCATCATGAGAGAAGCTTATGTCCAGCAGTGGACGTTATGGGCTGTTGTTGTAGTTCGTGTTACAACACGAACTAAAACAACAGCCCATAACTACAACAACAACAACTTTTTTTCAACAAATACATTTGTTGAAAAAAAGTTGTTTATTATATCTATGGTTCAGACTTAAGCGAAGAGTGTCAAGTTGAGGAGCTTGTGGCTAAAAAATAACAACCACTCAGGTCAATCTTCAGGTTAAGCCGCGCTTGCCTAGGTTGGTCAATGGATGGGTGACCACTCATTATATACCGAGTTTCCTCCGTGCCTCGAAAAGCACGTTAAGCCGTTGGTCCCGGCTGTCTTATGTAGATTTTTAGCAGTAGTTACAGACAGTGGCCCGAAATTCTGACAACCAGGGGTATCGTATTACCCAGTTCCTAACTGGGTTGTGGAGGTCAGATAGGCAGTCGCTATATGTAAAATACAGGTATTAAGCTGCATCCGGTTATACTGGAAGTCAACCCCAATATGGTTGGAAAATGGCTAGGCAAATTAGTTACGAAGCAAAATGCAGTATGTATATAAGCATGAACCACAAGGCATTTAGTACTTAGTTTAGTTTTGTAGATCTAATCTAATCTAATAATTTATAAATTCATAAATAGATAAACAATAATACACATATAATAATTAACTTAAAATAATATTATTAAATTGCTACTTAGTCCTCTTCCTCTCTCCTAATGTTGCTGTGCCCGACAGGGTCCATATTGATTTTTTATTATTTGATTACACCATCTATGTATTACATATGGAATGCAATAAAGAATTTGAGATTTGATTTGAGATTTGATTTACTTAGTTTCTTTCCACCAGACCCCTTAGGCAAAGGACATACGTTCCTTTATTTATTTTATGAGTGCATTAAAAACTTCTTTACACTAAGTCAGCTCCTGGCACTCTTTGGCTTCCAGTCGTATATTTTCTTCTGAGAAACAATTTTATTGTCTACAATAGTTACGTAATGGGTGGTCGTTGGTCTAACTGTAAACTTCTTTATTTATGCATTGTTGCTAGTTTTCTACTAAACGCTGCGTTTTAAAGAAATAACTACGTACGGTATAGTTGGAAGAGAATTACGACAGTCACGCCTCGATGAGATGGTTTGACATACTTATGTACTCCATTTGTAGGCACAGATAACTCCCTCTTGTCACTCTCCTCTCTTGCATTATCTTCTATACTAAATCAGGATGTGAATCAGTTACCCTCACAGTTACCTTGAACTTTTTATTGGGAACTGTATTTGTGTAACTAAGTACCTACCTACTCACATCAAAAAAAGTTTGCAATTACTTTGAAAAATCGAAATCTTTTTTGTTACGGTAGATTATATTATGATTTCTTCTTCTTTTTAGATTCTTTATTTCAAAATATAGATTTATATTTTTTAACTTCAAACAGGGTTTTTTTTATTTAAAGAAAACACACTAAATTGTTCACCCCGTTTTATTTATAGTTTTTCTTGATAAAGTTCCATTTAAAAAATTATATTAGAATATGCTAGTGATCGCAAACCTTTTTTTGGTGTGTGAATGTATGATCTGCCGATAAATTAACAAAGCCCGATATCGATCAAAAAACTTAAAAATTTAGTAGGTATAGGAAAAGAATGTCACCCCCTAATAATGTTTCCCTTGCCATTTTTCTTTAGAGTGTACACTTCTGCTGACCCCCTGAAAAAATACAAGCAAAAAGAAACACTAACTCGAAATCAACAAAAGAAAATCATATCACAAGAAAATCCCACACACACACATCCATACATAAAATATATCACGTAAACAACCCTTTATTTACCCTCGGACGCAACGCAAAACTATTCCGACAAAAAACACTTTCGACAATGGAGATTCTTACTGGACATAACTAAGTCCTGAAAGGTTTTCTTGAGGCCCATTACACAAAATCCCAGCGACCTTGAGGCCTTTGGGCCTCAGCTAGAGGCCGATTCTTTGGCCTGTGAATGATTTACGAGTATATGCCCCGTTTTATTCTTCATACACGGCTGGAACTAGAACTATTCGTATTTTGTACATGATTTGACGCGACTGATTGAGTTAACATTTTGTAAGCTCTTCGGCTAGACGGTAAATAGTTTATAACTTAATTTGGTAGTGAGTGAATTCGGTTGACTGTAAGTAATGCTTAGTGTGTAGTTCGCATTTTGTATAAGATGTGACAAATATAACATCACGCCTTTACTCCTTGAAGGGTTAGGCAGAGGTGTAGATAAATAGTACACCCACATTTTGTCAGTTGTTTAAGTCCCACATAATAAGGGATGAGCCTATTGCCATCAAATGGGCGCAAATCCAGACACCGTGGCTGCTACTGAGAAATTCCTGATGTAAAAACCCAAGAACTCTTTGCCCACCCGGGAAAGAAGATATGATTCACGTTCAATTGTTCTATGGATTGTTTTCAGAGAGGAGAGAATTTACTTAACATTTTGCGAATTTAAAATTTGTTGATCGCTGGACATTTTGTGAATTGGACATTCTACGCCTAAACGAATCTAACACCACGCCTGGGTTTCACGAATAGTATGTCTATGTCGTATGTAAAAGGGGTTGCGCCTATTGCCATCAATCGTTCACAAATCCAGGATCCGTGCTACTGAGAACTTAAAACTCTTTGGCCGACCTTGGCATAGAAACGATCCTAAGCCGTGAAGACAGATTAGTCAGTTAGCATGTGGTAGCAGAGTTTTTCGGGTGTAGCGAACGTACTTGAATATCTTGGCTTAATATATGGCTTTTCAACCGACTTCCAAAAAGAGGAGGTTCTTAATGTATCATGCAGCATACTGCATAGTGATTCGATAGCCTAGTAGCGTGACCGTCAGATTGTGAAATCATTGGTTACGAGTTCGAACCCAAAGCACACACAACAGATTTTTCGGATTCATGTGCGTATTGTATCATAATCACTTGCTTCGGTGAAGGAAAACATCGTGAGGAAACCAGCATGCCTGAGAGATAAATAAATAATAAATAAAATAAATATTGCTGGACCTTACACACAGCGCCATCTAGTGCCACACTAAGGAACGAGGCTTGTGTTGTGGACACCAGATGTTGATATACTACAAAGATACTTTTTGTTTGTAAATACATACTTATTATACATATAAACATCCATGACTCGGAAACAAATGTCCATGCTCATCACACAAAAATTGGCTCCGACCGGGATTCGAACCCGGGACCCTAAGAACGTAAGGCAGCCTCACTACCGCTGCGCCAATCGGGTCGTCGTATTTACGCCATGTAAATCCAAGTCCATGAAGAAGAAGAAGTCCATGTGTGGCATAAAAACTGACACCAGGTTAGGCACGAACCACATGTATCTCAGACACATCCAAATATCAGTAAACAGCATCCAAAATCTTTCACAACACAACATAATCAAAGCAAACCCACGTTTACTCGTAATTCTCGTCCCAAACATTCAATACAAGATATCAGTGGACCGAGAAAAAATGCCTACAATAGCGGAGCAAGCAAATAAATATAATAAATGTCCCATTCTTTACTTGGGGCTGTAAAACTGTCAGGACCACGTGCCCTTGAACGACCTGGGTCCTGGCCGATTGATGTCAGGGGCGGGGGGAGGTACAGCGACGAATTTTCTGTAGGGAGATGACCAGAGGTGGTGGAAAGGTTTCAAAAGGGAGTTGTACTTTAGCTTTGCATGTTTGTAAAGTTTCGCGTAGGCCTTCAGTGACTGTTTCTGCGAAACAATAACTTATGAAACTCGTAAAGACCTCGGTGATTTAGTACAAACCAAGAAAAACAAAGAAAATTGTATTTTCTTCCACCATAACCTTTGTAAAACTCGATTTCCGCGAAAGTGCATGACTAAATTTATGAACGTGAGTGAAGTTTCTAATCTGTTGAGCTATGAAACGTATTTTATCAGGGTGTCAATTATATTTTCATTATTATTATTTAAGTCTATTCCGTCCCACTGCAGGGCAAATTTCTCCCATTCTCCTTTCCTTTTCTCTCTATTTTGAGCTAGTGTAGTCTTATTCTACACGTCGCGTAGGTGTCAAACTCGTCCCGTCCGTTGTCACTCTGTAGGTTAGCATGTTCTCAAAGTTTAGCGTAGGCCTTCAGTGACTGTTTCTGTGAAACAATAACTTATGAAGCTCATAAAGACCTACAAACCAAGAAAAACAAAGAAAATTGTATTTTCTTCTGCCATAACCTTTGTAAAACTCGATTTCCGCGAAAGTTCATGACTAAATCTATGAACGTGCTGAGTGAAGTTTCTAATCTTTTGAGCTATGAAACAATGTATTGTAGATGTGGTGTAAATTATATTTTCATTATTATTATTTAAGTCTATTTCTAGTTTCTATTTTTTAATTCAATTATTAATCTAAATTTTTAATCCAGATTTTATTCTAATTCTATTTTTAGTGCTTAGCTAAGTAATTACCTAAATGTAAAATGATAATTATTGAACTTAATTTTAAGTAATTTGATTTTGTCGCCTTTTGCTGCATAAAACTTGCCCAACTTAAATGGAAGAAGTCACAAGCCAGGGTCTCACATTTTTCTGTAACTTGTTTTTATGCCAATAAAGAAATTATTATTATTATTTTTTCGTCCAAAATTTTCCAAAATTTTTTTGCAGGGCAAATTTCTTCCATTCTCCTTTCCTTTTGTCTCTATTTTGAGCTAGTGTAGTCCAATTCTGCCCGTCGCGTAGGTGTCAAACTCGTCCCGTCCGTCGCGTGGTCTCGGTTCGTCGTTAAAATGTTCGTTGATATATTACAATTTCTTTTTAAATAAAACTTTCACAAGAAGCTGCTATTTTTGACTTGTAAACTCTTTGGAACAACTGAAACTTCTTCACAAAAAAAAACTTCAGCACGTATGTACAAACTTTTTCTTATCCAAAATCTTTTCTAATTCCGAACACCAATACATCAATAAAGATTGACACAAAGAAAACATTTTCTTCTACACCATCGACGCTATCTGCCTCTCCCGGGACTCGAACTTGGGAACTTTGACACAAGACCTGAGGGGCTGTGTGTCGTCACTAAGTGTTGAGTAGGACAGACAGATAGACGGAGTATATTAGTCAATTTGTTAAGAATTTGTCGCCTTTACGTTATTTTTAGGAATATGTTTGTAGTCTTCTTGTGTCGCTGGCACGACATTATATTTTACTGGCCCAATACTTCCACGGCTTTGTTTATGGCAACGCAGAGGTCACTTGTTTTGGGGTTTTGGGGATTAATGGGCAGGATACTCCTATCCTGCCCATTAAGCCCAAAAACTGGAAAAATGGAGCATAGTTTTTTTTTTTTTCGGATGTCAAATCATCAAATTCCTACCGCTCTGGGCGGAGCAGGAGGGAGTGTCAGACTTTTACTGACTAAAACCCATCCATGTTTCTTCATCGCCCTTTGTGTTCCGGGGCTACGGTATCTCTTTCGAACAGTCCCGCAACCCCGGCAGGCATCGGCCCTTGCGGACCCCTTCCTTTTGCTGACTCTCTTTGAGGCGCGCGTGGAACACGAACACGCCGTCGACACGGCCTGTCGTCTTGAGACTGACGGACGGAGAGCTAGCCCATAGCTCTCCGTCCAAAGGCCCGCGCCTACGGTGGCCGGGAGCCACCACGTGGGCCCCGACGCACGGGGCGTCTCCTGCGGCGGCCGGGACGTGAGGTTCTCTCCCTCTCACGTTCCGCCACCTCCTTCACTAGCATGACTGCTTCGCAAAAAGAGGTGACGGCGTCCCATTCTATCTCGCTCCGGACCATGGATTGAACAAAGGCCGGACGCGAGAGGTCGCTGCCGCCGATCGCCATGGAGCATAGCCTGCAACACTGATCCGTCGAAGTAGGCCCACCTTACTTGAAGTTACATCTTCCCACTTGGGCCCGCTGACGGTTCAGGGACTTCACGGAAGATTGAACAATGCAGGAAGATACTCACCGAGTGCTCCTTTAGGCTTATGAACTTAAGGCGATCTTCCTGGCTCTTTTGAAGTTTTCGTGAGGCCTAATGATACTCAGGGAAAAAGTAGCTTCCCATTTAAAAAAAAAAATCGGAATCGAATCTGTAGTTCCGAAGATTACCCTCTACATCCGAACTTACAAACATACAGACTAAAAATCATTTACCTCTTCGTTATATCTATACTAATATTATAAAGAGGTAACATTTGTTTGTAAGTTTGCGGTAATCTCCGGAAGTAATGAACCGATTTCAAAAAATCTTTCACCATTAGAAAGCTACATTCACCTTGACTAACAAAGGCTATATTATATCCCCGTACTCCCACGGGAACGGGAACTACGCGGGTGAAACCGCGTGAAGTCCGCTAGTGATGAATATAGATCAGACGCTCTTCTCAATTCAATCCTTTCATTAATTACTGAAATAATAATAAAATAAAAACGGTTACATTACAATATGAGCTTAATAACATTAACATCAATAAATTACCACTGAAAGGTAGACTTAATGTAAAATTAATATGTAAATTGGGATCGAGCACAATTGCCGCTTCACCAGTAATTCTATTAAAACATTGTATCTGACTATGACACTGAAATATCATATAAATGCATTATATGATCAGAGCAAATTGACACATTTCGGATGATTAGGTTCTGTCAATGACGTTTACGTATTCATGGTAGTTACTAACACAGGAGCATTCAATGATAACGATAAAATCAAAAATTACTACACCGATTTTCATGTTGTTTTCACCAATAGATAAAGTGGTTCTCGAGGAAGGTTTTAGTATATAATTTTTCAAGTTTTTGTATATGTTACGGCTAATAGCCGAAGTGCGGCTACACCTAGTTTTAGCCGGCTAGAACTAGGTGCAGCCGGCCACATGCGGTTAAACCTAGGTGTATCCTCTTATCTTCGGTTAGAACTAGGTTTAGCCTTCATCATAGCGGCTAGAACTAGGTGCAGCCACACACCGGTGGTTAAACTTAGGTGTATCTTATTTATCATCGGCTAGAACTAGGTTTTTAGTTCATAGTTTTTAGTGTATATATGATCCTCCGTTACGCCTAAAATACTGCAGCATTAATTTTGAAATAATATATTGTCAGGTTGAGGATTAATGCTAAGTCCTATGTGTGACGAAAACACGATTTCATAAACTTTTCTCGATAGAAAAAAAATCCAAAGTTACCTCCAAATCGAACAATAAACCGCTGGTGTTCAAAAAGTACTTCAAATTAGATCATGAAACTATGCATACTAACTGAACTAACTATAAAGCAGGTCTTCTGTGTTTTATTTTTTTAGTCCAATCAATAGATTTTTTGTAAATCGCAAAAAACCACTCATTTCGCACTATTCGGCTGCAGTGACCGACGTAACAACCGCTTTGTAGTGCAAGCTGATTAGAACTTTATTCTAACAGTATTTCAAACGAAGTTTGCTAATTTTAGGGTTAGAAGGGCCTTAACAATAATAAAGATATTCATCCACCCGACTGACTCCATTGTCTAAAATTTAGTGTGTGTTGTGCGATAAAAAAATAAAACAGCAAGCAAACTTTACTTTCTATAATATTCTTCCGAAAAATCTTACGTCTTTCATCTTTCTTATTCGTCGTCCGTCGTACCTCTAATAATGCTCTCTGCGCGTCCTCCCTTGACATACAGTGTTGGCACTCCATCATCTTACATTCCCTTATTCAACGAGTGTTGCCACTTAACTCACCTTACATTCCCACATTCGGCCATTCTGACTTTCATGACTGTCCTCATTCATGCATTGCTCTGCTTACATCCACTCATTACTCGCTTACATACACTGAACACTCATTACTCGCTTACGTACACTCATTACTCTAACAACCAAACACATACCATTTGACAGCACCTCTTTCCCAAAACTCTCTGACCTACATACACCACTCAAGTTGAAAGCGTCAGAACTCCATCAAAATTGGATTGTTCCTCGATCAAAATGTTTGTAAACTCACGATAATGCTCCGGTGGTTACTGAAACCTTTTCAGAGTATGTCAGCACGCCTGTGACGTAGCCTGCATCTGACAGCTCCGTAATTGCCACAAATGTTGCCAGTTGTAAAAATACAAAGGGTTTGCCATGTGTGATTATGGAAGTCGGTTAGTGGGAGCGTGTTTTGTTTATGGGTTGTTGGTTTAGTTTGTAGAATTGGAGGAGCTCGTGGCTAAATAATAACAGCCGCTCGGGTCGATCTTTAGGTTAAACTGTGCTTACCTAGGTTGGTCCGTGGATGGGTGAGCACCTATTACATGCTGAGTTTCCACCGTGCCTTGGAAAGCACAATAAGTTGTTGGTTCCGGCTGTCAATTGCCCGATCGGCCCGAAAGTCTGACAACCATTCCTACCAAGGGGTATCATGTTACCCAATACAAGCTGGGTTGTGGAGTTCAGATAGGCAGTCGCTCCATGTAAAATACTGGTATTCAGCTGCATCCGGTTAGAATGAAAGCCGACACCAACATACAGAGTTGGGAAAAGGCTAGGCAGATGAATCTTTAAATTGCTTCGTTCAGTTCTTTTATAGTGATTTAACCTCGGATATAACCCTTATGACAGTGAAATTAAAGGTCACTTTACTGCAAATCAGAGGTAACATAATAATGGAAGGAACGTAAGACCGGCTTTAATCGAAATTTCATTAAATGTTTGACCTTGAGTGCAACCTTCACTTGTTGAATTGAAGGAGAGCGGAATTTCTTTTTCATCCCTTCTATTCGAAAAGTGTCGTTTTGTTCCCCGTTTAGCGGGAGCAAAGTAGCTCTTTTCTCCACTAGACTTTTTAGCGGGCAGTAATGAGATTTGAATTTGGAACATGAATCGTTCATTGAAATCGAACGAAAATTGTATAAATTACTGGCTGCAAGTGTTTGTTGTACGGTGCGGGGGTCAGCACGCGCATTGTACAAAATATTAAATGAAGAGCTGCAGATAGTTCGCCCATACCGTACTCACCGCGCTCTTCTACATCAAAGGAACCTTTTCCTGAGCACCAGCCAGATACTGAGATTACAAACACTCAAAATACTGGATGACTTTTTTATCACTTTCCAAAAAAAATGGGTATATTCGGTGAATGGAGTAGAAGCTTAAAGCATAACTAGTTTTGTTTTTCTATTTCCACAGTTTAGAAAAGAATTGATCCATCATCAAAAAACGCTACAATTTCAAGTAAACTTTTCATATTAGAACAAAGAAAGAGTAATTAAAAAACAAAAAATGTATAAATAAATCCACAACTATATCAATCCCAAACAAAATATACACAGTGACAAAAAAAATTCAAAATTTTGCCAGTGCCATTTATATTTATATCTATTAGATATAAATATAAATTTGTAATTGTAATTGATTAATTTGAAATTTGTAATTGAGGAGCTCGTGGCTAAATAATAACAGCCGCTCGGGTCGATCGTTAGGTTAAGCCGTGCTTGCCTAGGTTGGTCTGTGGATGGGTGACCACCCATTACATACCGAGTTTCCTCCGTGCCTCGGAAAGCACGCTAAGCCGTTGGTCCCGGCTGTCATTTGTAGATCTTTGACAGTCGTTAGGTAGTCAGAGGCCCAAAAAGTCTGACAACCAGTCTTACCAAGGGGTATCGTATTACCCGGTACTAACTGGGTTGTGGAGGTCAGATAGGCAGTCGCTCCATGTAAAATACTGGTATTCAGCTGCATCCGGTTAGACTGGAAGCCGACCCCAACATAGTTGGGAAAAGGCTAGGCAGATGATGATAAATTTGTAATTGACCTTTTATAAATTCATGTCATTTTTTTAATTAAACTTATTCATTAATTACTTAAAAGTGTCTCTTATTTATTTTCTCATAGAACGAGATGAAAAGTAGAGTATATGACTCGAGAGCAAACATATTTTTCCCTCAGGCGATGTACTTTGAATCCCTCGCTACGCTCAGGATTCTATTTTAGAATCCCTCGCTATGCTCGGGATTCTATTCTAAAATCCTTCGCTGCGCTCTGGAATCAAAATAGCGCCCTCGCCGTAAAAATACTATTTTGCTCCCTTGTCATACAATCTACTATTCGACATTCCCTGTCCAATCTATCCAATATTTGGGTGAAAGTAATATTACAAAGGGGTGTGAGTTCCTGGATTGGATTCTCGGGTCGGACCGTGTTGTCGGGTGTTTCCATCAGGCATTGTTCAGTACCAACCCGGAGTCTTAATTTTCGTCCAGTTGATGGCATAAGATTCGTCCCCTATTAGAACATAACGGGCGAATTGCATAGACATAAGAACACCTCACTAAACCATTCCGAGAAAACTGAGGTGAAGTTTCCCTTAGTTCTTAGGTATAACTAAATAATTCAGTTTAGTCTCATAAATCACAGTTATCACTAGTCTCCTTTGACCTTTTATTTCCCTGTTAATAAACTTCACTATAAACAGAATTAAACGTATCATATAACACTGAAAGTACCAGGCAACCATAACACCTAGAAGCTAGGTCAGTAGGGCGAGCACCACCATAAATAGTAATAAATCCCACACTTGACTTTGACAAATGATGGTAAAATACCACCAGCTACGGCGGAAACCAGAGGACTAACAATGGAAAATATAATGCTAACTCGTGGAGGTTTGTGATTATGTAACATAAGGCTTGTGGTAGAAAGAGGTTTTCAAGTTAGGGTGCATTTTTTGACGACAAAAATGTCAATAAAAAGTTAAACTAGGGTATTTCTGATTTGACTGCCTCGTTGGTCTAGAGGTCGCAAGCGCGATTGCTGAGCATAAGGTACTGGGTTCGACTCCCGGGTCGGGCAAAATGTTTTTGGGTTTTTTCATCAGGAATTTCTCAGTAGCAGTAACGGAGTTTGGATTTGTGGGTAATTCATTTTAACCAAGCTTAGTGTTACTGTCAACTACAGATCGCTAGCGTTTTATTTTCTCAAAAAAAAAAAACAACAAAAAAATTCAAAAATTAAAACATAATTATAACAGATACATTCAGGCAGCAAAATTGACATTATTGTTCTACTCTAACGAAAGTGAGATTTTATGAAACTATTATCCAAGTTAGTCCTGAAAATCCCGGAACCATCACACGTAAAATCTTTAAACAAGAATTACAATTTACATCACACGTCCCTCTTAATCGAACCTGTAACCTTAAGAGGCCGGCGACCGATGCGTAGTTCATACAAACGTAATACCAAAATAATTTGTAAATCAAACATATTCTTAGAGTAGTGTGTATTTATTTCGATTGGATTACAGAATATCTATGTTCCCAAATATATATTTTGAAAGGACAGCGATATAATGACGAGATATGAGGAATTTAAAATTTCTATAGAAAACTTATTTTACTCATAACTCTTGTTTAAATCAGTGTCCATTCAAAATATGTATTTGGGAACCTAGATATTCTGTATTCCAATCGGAATAAAGACACACTACCTTAAGAATATGTTTGATTTACAAATTATTTTGGTATTACGTTTGTATGAACTACGCATCGGTCGCAGGCCTCTTAACACGAAATACAAGCATTTATGCACTGTGCCATCACTTCCATCAAATCCACTTAGACATAATCAGCTTTCGTTATAATTGCTTTTATGAATACCTCGATTTAGGGATCCGTGAATGGGGAACCATTAGCAGCCATTTGTTATTCAGCTGTGGTGGTTGAATTTTAATTATTTTACACGCGTAATTGCCGTGTTTTGTGTAAAAATGGGGCAATGGCGGTGACGTAATACGCGATAGGTGTTTAGATAGATAGGAGTTTCCGACTGGCTATGGGTAACAAGGAAATTCAGTCGGATTTATCAATGAAATAATATGAAATATTATCATCATCTGCTTAGCCTCTTCCCAACTACGTTGGAGTCAGCTTCCAGTCTAACCGGATGCAGCTGAATACTAGTATTTTATATGGAGCGACTGTCTATCTGACTGTTAGGGACCTAGCTAAGCTATCCATAGGTCGCTGGTTCAGATCCGGCTCGAAGGACCATTTGTTAGGGACCTAGCTAAGGACTGAACTCAAACAGTGGACTGTAATTAGAAATGGTATAATCCAAAATAGGTTGTACAATAATGCTGTTGGTAAACTAAGAAATGTGCGCGCGCGTCGTCTACAGAGATCGGTAGCGAAGTGAGCCCGTGGCCCGCGTCCCGCACGTCGCACGCCGCACCTCTCGCCGCCGCCCGCCGTCGCCCGCAGTCGCCGACAGCAGCCGAAGATTGCCGAGTGGTCGGTGGCGCCCGAACACTGACCGCCACACCAAGTTAGTAGGTACTGGGTAATACGATACTCCTTGGTAAGACAGGTTGTCAGACTTTCGGGCCACTGACTACTTATAACAACTGTCAAAGATCTACAGAATGACTGTCGAGACCAACGGCCGGCGGACCAACCTGCAAAAGCAGCTTAACCTGAAGATCGTCCTCGAGTGGTTATTTAGCCACGATATCCTTATCCTCCTCCACGATAGCTTTGTCGCTTAGCGAGCACATCGCCCAGTGAAGGAAAACAAATTACTTACGATCTATTTAAAACTAACTTACGATCTACTAATAAAGGGTGTAAAACACCTCTTAACGCTACCTTTTGTTTAAGGCGATTACATGAGCTAAATTAGCAACTCTATTTTGTGGTGGTTCAAACTTCGTTTGAATCACTGTTAGAATAAAGTTCTAATCAGCTTGCACTACAAAATAGTTGTTACGTCAGTTACTGCGGCCGAATAGTGCGAAATCAGTGGTTTTTGCGATTTACAAAAAATCTATTGATTGGACTAAAAAAGTAAAACACTATGATATGTATGTTGCTTGTAGAATTATTTCCCAAAAAATCAGAATGTTTGCATGTATTTTAGTATGGTTTTTAAATTTTTAGAGATAAGTTCGTGATTTTTTTCTATCAAATAAAGTTTGTTGTATTATGTTTTCAAAACACTATGGAACTAGCATATATCCTGAAGAATATCATATATTTTTCTGTTTTTTTTTTATTGCAGTGAATCATATGCTTTTGTGCATTATAAAACTCGCGTTTAGCTCATGTAATCACCTTAAATTAAATTGACTTGCACCCAAAGGGTTCCGTATAGCATCAAACAATATGTATAAGCATAAGGTGCTGGGTTTGTTGTCCAGGCCGGGTAAAGTGATACTGGGTTTCCCATTAGGAATTTCTTAGTAATAACTCGGAGCTTGGAGGAGCTCGTGGCTAAATAATAACAGCCGCTCGGGTCGATCGTTAGGTTAAGCCGTGCATGCCTAGGTTGGTCTGTGGATGGGTGACCACCCATTACATACCGAGATTCCTCCGTGCCTCGGAAAGCACGTTAAGCCGTTGGTCCCGGCTGTCATTTGTAGATCTTTGACAGTCGTTAGGTAGTTAGAGGCCCGAAAAGTCTGACAACCAGTCTTACCAAGGGGTATCGTATTACCCGGTACTAACTGGGTTGTGGAGGTCAGATAGGCAGTCGCTCCATGTAAAATACTGGTATTCAGCTGCATCCGGTTAAACTGGAAGCCGACCCCAACACAGTTGGGAAAAGGCTAGGCAGATGATGAACTCGGAGCTTGGATCTGTGCTCGGTTGATGGCAATAGGCTCGCTCCCTGTTAAATTGGACTTAAACATAACTTGCGAAATTCATGGTGAAAAACACAATAACACTTTACCCGACCTGGAAATCGAACCCATGACTTAATGGACTTTAAGTGGGTCGCGCAGTCGCGCTTGCGACCAGCCAATGAGGTAGTCAAATCTGAAAAAAAGAATACAATGCAAATAGCTTTTCTATAAAACAAAACCAAGCTGAAAATATTTCATTTAAAATCCTCTCATTACTTTGAACAACAAACAACTGTTTAACAGAATCGAAAATGAAACTAAAACTCTTCAATAGTAAGCTATTTAACCAATCAAGCCTTTGTTTCCGCTGATTTAACAGTTAACAGTTAAATCGTTTGTGTTCAGTGTTAAGTTCGTTTTCGAGCTTTGTCCGGGCAAAATCAACACACGCTTTTTACGTGCCACTAATCGGGTCAAAGGTAGAATTGGTTTGTGCTAAAAGGTGATGTAAATCGGAAAAAATACTGGCGTTTTTTAGGTCTTTACTACACTACTACAACAGCCCATAACGTCCACTGCTGGACATAAGCCTCTCCCATGATGGGAGGAATTTGCCGTAATCTCCACGCTTGGCAGGCGGATTGGAGATCGCAGTGATGAAAGACTAACAGAAAACGCTGCTGCCCATTCTCTGGTCTACGGAGGCGCAAGGTGTTCTGCCTCAGACATTAGTCGCCTTATACGACACCCATGAGTGTAATGGGTTGGTTCTATTCTACTCTGCCGGATACCACACGGCTAAGGTCAAGCTAAGGTTTAGGTCTTTACTTTGTCTATTTCATGGTTTAGAGCTGTTGCACGCGAACTTGGTCTGCGTGAAAATATTGTAAAGATGTTACATATATTTTTGAATCGGATTTTGTTAACAATTTCATGGGTTTTTAATGTTTTTGCACAGAACCCTATTCTTTTTTTCTAAAATAAAATAGCCTAAGTTACTGCAGCATTGCTCCAACCCAGCAATTAACTTGCCATTCAAATTAAAGCATTAAATCGTGTGCCTTAAAATATATTTCATAATGTCAATATATATCAGCCCGTTTCGTTATTTCAAGATTGTGAGGACCCAGTCTCACAGACTTCGTTCTATGCTAACAGGAAAGAAAATTAAATGTACTATGACTTTATTAAAAAATTACCATCTTTGAAGCCCATATCTTGGTCCCGGTAAGGTTTATAGAGCTGCGGTTGAGCTTAAATTGTTGCAAATTTCAATCATCATCATCATTTTAGCCGAAACACGTCCACTGCTGGCCTCCCCAAAAAGGGGGGTTTTGCCATAATTGCCACGCTTGGCAGGCGGGTTGGCGATCGCAGAACGGTTGTTACAAAAGCACAAAAAACGCTGCTGCCCATTCTCTGGTACTTAAGTCTCTTAGTCGCCTCTTACGACACCCACAGGAAGATATGGGATGGTGCTATTCTTTACGTCCGACGCCATACAGACAAATTTTGTTAGCTCTATACAAATAGTCATTGTCACAGTTAAAAATGCATATACCTTATGAGTTTTAGAGCAAAAATTGAAAATAGTCTCAAAATTTGCGAGCACAAGTTTTTCGAAGTTGCAAATTTGGATTCACATCACCCTAACAGAACTGATTTAGAGAACATAATATCAAAAATTCAGAACTACATCATGCTTTGCGATTTTAGCCTTTTGTTGAGTCGATTTCTACTGGGCTAAATTTCGTATTAACACAACAATTTGTGATATTTGAAATTGAAACAAACGTTATTAAAAATATACCACTTTTATATTTATATAAAAGGGCAATTATTTCAGCTCTCCTGTAATACAAAAAGGATTAAATTGTACAAAGCTTTTTTTTTAATCTTGCCTAGAGATGAGCACTTTTTTCATTAGATTGGTATTCAACTAAATGTTGATGAAAATGTGACTTTATGTTGACTTTAAGGTATACACAAGGTATACATGTTTGAGTCGCTGTAGTTATGATAACTAAACAGGCCTAGTAAATTTTTTCGCAGAAAACACAATAACAATACCTATTTGTGCACCTGAGAAGCATTTAAAAAAGAAGTTGTATTATATGTTTTTACTACACACCAGGACGTACCAGGAATACTTCAAGTCAAAGAAGCCTCTCAGAACTTTCGGAGGTAAGGCTTGAAAGAAGATACCTATCTAAATATATAAAAGAAGAAACTGACTGACTGACTGACTGACTGACTGACTGACTGACTCATCTATCAACGCACAGCCCAAACCGCTGGGTCTACAGATTCCAAATTTGGCAAGTAGGTTCCTTATATGGTCTAGGGGTGCACTAAGAAAGGATTTTTCAAAATTCACCCCCTAAGGGGGTTAAACGGGGCTCCAAAGTTTGTATGGGGAAACAAGATTAGTTACTCTATTTTATTTGATAAATGAGTAGAAACGGGTTTCAGGATTTTTCAGAATTCAACCCCTAAGAGGGGGAAAAGGGGTGACAAGGTCTAAAAATCAATGCACAGCCCAAACCGCTGAGTCTAGAGATTCCAAATTTGGCACATTGGTTTTTGGGGGTATGAAGAACAGGGTGTAAAGCTCTTCATCCCCCATAGAAAAGGGAGGATCCTCCGACCAGACGGGTGTTATGTCTGGTGGGCCACTGCCCAACAGTTGTTGTCGGATTCTCGTATATAGTCTCAAGTCGCGGATAAAGTTGTTTGCGCGATGTAGGATTCTGACGTGTTTCGCGGTTAGTTCATCATCTGTGTCATAGATGGCGCTGTAGTACTTTTTGTCCAATGTAGCTGTAGTACTTTTTGTAGTGTCGCTACAGGTTCCTTATGTGGTCTAGGGGTGCACTAAGAAAGGATTTTGCAAAATTCATCCCCTAGGGGGGTTAAACGGGGCTCCAAAGTTTGTATGGGGAAACAAGATTAGTTTAACTATTTTTCGAAACTTCACAGGAGTGCTCCTGTTGATAAATGACTAGAAACGGGTTTCAGGTTTTTTCAGAATTCAACCCCTAAGAGGGGAAAATGGGGTGGCAAAGTATAAAAATCAATGCACAGCCCAAACCACTGAGTCTGGAGATTCCAAATTTGGCACATAGGTTCTTTATGGGGTTTAGGGGTGCATTAAGAAATAATTTTTCAAAATTAACCCCCTAAGGGGTTGAAAAGGGGGTCCAAAGATTACATGGGGAAATTAGATTAGTTAAACTACTTTATTCGAAACTTAACAGGAGTACTCCTATCGATAAATGAGTTAACATTTGTGTTTCAGGTTTTTTCAGAATTCAACCCCTAAAGGGGGGGTAACAAAGCCTGAAATACAACATAGGTATTGGTTGTATGGTGAATTGGGTCACGTGTATTACAAAAACAACGTAATGTGGCGGACCTGAATTACCATCATTCCCTGTTGGGGTGCGATGGAGTTGAAATGTCTAAAAATCAATATGGGTGTCGAAACCGAGAATATCAGGGGTGCTGATGTCGAAAATGGCATTTATTTTGAGATCCAGAAGATAGCGGATTCAACTTCTATACAGGGTTATTGTTGATTTATTGTGATGATTGTGATAACGATGATGATGATTGTTATAATGATGCTGTTGATTGTGATGATTATGATTATGATTAAGATGATAATGATTGTGATTGCGATGATAATGATTGTGATAACAATAATGGTGATTGTGATAGTGATTTGATTGTGATTGTGATTGTGACGGTGATTGTGATGGTGATAGCCATGGTGATCGTGACTGTGACAATGATAGTAATGGTGATTGTAATAGTGATGGCGATTGTAATAGTGATAGTAATGGTGATTGTGATAATGATTGTGGTTGTGATAATGATGGCGATTGTGATCATGATGATTATGATTAAGATGATAATGATTGCGATTACGATGATAATGATTGTGATTACGATGATAATGATTGTGATGACGAGGATGGAGATTGTGATGATGATGATTGTGATTACGATGATAGTGGTTGTGATTACGATGATAATGATTGTGTAAAATGATGATAGTGATTGTGATTGTGATGATGATTGTGATGGTGATTGTGATGGTGATAGTGATTGTGATGGTGATTGTGATTGTGATAGTGATGAAGATTGTGATTGTAATAACGATGATAATGATTGTGATTACGATGACAATGATTGTGATTACGATTACTATGATAATGATTGTGATGGTGATTGTAATGGTGATGTGACGGTGATTGGGTGATTGTGATTGTGATAGTGATAGTGATTGTGATAGTGATAGTGATAGTAATGGTGATTGTGATAATGATTGTGGTTAAGATAGTGATGGCGATTGTGATTATGATGATTGTGATTTAGATGAAAAAAATTGTGATGACGAGGATGGGGATTGTGATGATGATGATGATTGTGATTACGATGATAATGATTGTTAAAATGATGATAGTGATTGTGATTGTGATCGAGATTGTGATGGTGATTTTGATGGTGATTGTGATGGAGATTGTGATGGTGATTGTGATGGTGATTGTGACGGTGATTGTGATAGTGATGGTGATGGTGATTGTGATTGTGATGGTGATTGTGATTACGATGATAATGATGATGATAACAATGATGGTGATTGTGATAGTGATTTTAATGGTTATTGTGATGGTGATGGTGATTGCGATAGTGACGGTGATTGTGATGGTGATAGCGATGGTGATGGGGATTGTGATGGTGATTGTGATTGTGATGATGATTGTGATGGTGATTGCGATGATGATTGTGATAATGATTGTGATAATGATGGTGGTTGTGATAGTGATGGTGATTATGATGGTGATTGTGATAATGATGGTGACTGTGATAGTGATGGTGATTGTGATAATGATGGTGGTTGTGATAGTGATGGTGATTGTGATAATGATTGTGGTAATGATGGTGGTTGTGATAGTGATGGTGATTGTGATGATAATAATAAATTGTGATGATTATGACATTTGGCAAATAGATAGTTTATAACCTAAATTAACATGTAGAACACTATTTATCCCTTTAGTATAATTCAGTGGGGCAGTTACCGAACTGCACGCGGGCGAAGCCGCGGGCAACAGCTAGTAGGCTATATATGAAGGACATAGTAATATTCTGCTGTAAGGTCTGGGGAAGGTCAATGTTGGAAAGCAAAACAAACTCATTACTGATATTTGATATAAATATTTACAAAATGTTAATTGTAAAATAAGTTAAGTTTTCGTACTTTTAAGTTTCTCAATAAAGGCTATTTTAATTTAAACTACTGTTAACAACACCTAACACAAGGTACCAGGATCACAGCGCTTCAAAGGAGCAGTATTTGAACTCATGACCTCTCTATGCATACAAAATCAAAATCAAAATCAAAATCAAAGCATTTATTTCAAGTAAGCCAGTTACAGGCACTTTTGAATTGTCGAAACAAAGATGAAAATTAAATGTAGCTACAGTCCCAGTCACAAGACATAAAAACTGTGAAAGTACTGTAGTTGCCCATTCCCTAGCGTAGATCTCTATGGAGAAGAATGGGCAAGAAACTCCATGGACACTCTTTTAAATCAGAATATTGTTACAAAATCTTGGTTACATCATTCACGTTGAGATGGTATATTATGTGAGAACAATGTAGCAAGATGTGCACGGTAAAAGTGTCCACAGCAAAAAAACACAAACAAAAAAAAAAATACAATTCAAAATAATTCATTCAAATAAGCCATGGCAACCAAGAGATGACCAGTCACAACTGACAGCGCCCGTTCACGGACATGACGCATGGATCAGCACCATTCAACTCAACCATTTTGAAGGGAACTAAATGATCCGACACATGCGCCACCATCAGCGAGACAATAGAGTGAGCATGACATACTCCAAACCGCCAGGGCACATTCAAGTCAAAAAAAGACGTAGGTTTCCAGTGAATGATAGCTTTCTAGTACATAGTACTCACACAATATGGGCTATGCATTTATATAATACTAAAGAGATTGATTCTATACAATGCAAAGATAGTTGTACAATCTTCAGCAGCTCCAACAATACAATTTAATGCTATCAATTTATGCGCCCCTGTCCATGTGGAGCAGGACCAGCATTGAGCCAAGCATTTTTATCATCGATATAATCGCTCAACTTGTAATATGCTTGCTTACATAGTGTGCGTTTAATGCATGTTTTAAATTTCGTCTCATTCAGTTCAAGAATACTTTGTGGAATTTTATTATAGCATCTCAAACAGTACCCCATGAAAGATGAGTCTACTTTAGCGAGTCTGAAACCTGGCTGAACTAGTTGGTCCCTATTTCTAGTACTGTAATTATGTCTGTCACCCCTTTTACCAAAAAGGTGCAGATTTTTTCTGACGTACATTATGTTTTCGTAGATGTATTGACAATGTACCGTCATGATGCCAATATCCTTAAACAGTTCCCTTAGAGAATCGCGCCTACGAAGATTATATATGGCTCTGATGGCTCTTTTCTGCAGAATAAATATAGACTCAATATCAGCAGCCCGTCCCCACAGCAAAATGCCATAAGACATTATACTATGAAAGTAACTAAAATAAACCAGTCTAGCGGTATCTAAAGTAACAAGCTTGAAAGGGAGAAGATATCTATAGGACAGAGCAGCTACTCCTGGTAACACCTAAGTACAAAACACAAGGTACCAGGCACACAGTAAGTCAAAGGAGCTGTATTTGAACTCATGACCTCTCTGTATATACAAAGGTGAGGGTTGCGAACTGTGCGTTAATTGTGAGGTATTGTGGGACGACCCACAGACGTGTAGCGTTTGCCTTACGATCACAAAGACGTGCTACACTTGATTTGATTGTAATTGCTAGTTCTAGGGAGGTTTGAAATGATTGTACTTGGGAAGCATTGGAAAATATTCTAAACCTAGATACTACAGGATGTAAAAAACCTCATCACGAAGCCTTTACGCAAAAAATATTGATGGGAAACGACTTTTTTTTTGGGGTGAAAGATCATGATTTGTGGTGGAACTCAACGTAACGCACTCAAAACATTGTGCAGGATGGATTGAATAGTATGGGGGTCGTGGAGGTGGTTAAAGTAAAAATCTTACATTAAAAACTTCTATTTAAAATAAAACTTGTCAAAAAGTTGTAACTTTGATCCCAGTTGGTTCCCAGGTATGGTGTAGGACAAAAAAACCGGCCAAGCGCGAGTCGGACTCGCACACGAAGGGTTCCGTACCATTGACTATATTTAGTATTTGTTGTTATAGCGGCAACAGAAATACATCATCTGTGAAAATTTCAACTGTCTAGCTGTCATTGTTCATGAGATACAGCCTGGTGACAGACAGACGGACAGACGGACAGACGGACAGACGGACAGACAGCGAAGTCTTAGTAATAGGGTTCCGTTTTTACCCTTTGGGTACGGAACCCTAAAAATGATCGCAATGACGTGGAGAACAAGTGCCTTTCGGCTTCGTTAAAACATCATTCAACATAATCATAACATTCTATTAAATCTCACATAGTAATTCCATTTTAACGATTTATTTAACTAACCATTATAATCGCAGGATAGCCACTGACTGAAATAGTGCATTTTACGCAAACGGCCACAAAAAAATCTAGAATAATAATAAATATTCCATTAAAAACGGCCATAAAACCCGCGGTAGTGAAATGGCGTTAAAATTCAGCTTTTTATGACGTCAATAAAATATTTATAAGCGTCTTGCTCGGGGACTGTATAACGGGTAACAGGATCAGACTAGAGAGTGTTTTGTTTTGAATTGATTAAAGAAGTAATTTCAGTCAGTTTGAATAGCAATAGGCTAGTTTCCACCATCAATAAATTGCAAATCTATTTAGTCCGTCAGTTAGAGTATTGGAAAATAATGGACACGTATTTTTTGTTTTTGTAAATCAATGAATATTGACAAAGATAAAACGCATCAAAACTCGGAAGTGAGGGCTCGTGATGTCAGAACGCACTAAAAATTATACCACGGCGTGACGTATTAAGAATTTTAAAAGCGTCGTATCTTCGTCAATTTTGGTTTACGTAATCGTCATCTACCCTATTAGGTATGAAGAACTTAAACTGTTACTTACAGGCCCTGCGGTTCAGACCACCGTTCTAGGCAGCATGGTGATGATTAACAAAAGAAAAAATACGTGTCAAATATTTTTTTAATAATCGAACTGTCGGACTTATTAGATTTTTTCAGGACACAAGCCTAACAAACAGCACCTCAAAATAATTATGTTTTAATAAAATCGCAATGTTGGAATTTCAACGTTGGACTCAGCGGACATTTAAGAGGGCCCTTCCCGGCCCGTCTATCGCCAAAACGAGCATGGCCGAAAAGCTTGGTGTTTCATCCAGAGCCACAGCTATGGTTTTCTTTCAACTCCCCTGTCTCACCTAGCCTCGACCCCGCACTATTCGTCACCCGCGCACCTCATACCGCCTAACGCGAGGACATTGAACGAAAAATAGTGCTCAAAAATTTATAAAACTTGTTCCAGGAAATACGTGTTTTTGAATAAGTCTTACAAGTTTGTGAAATAAATATTTGTCATTTAGAATCTCCACTACATTTGCAAGGCTTCTATCAGGATATTTTTTTTACTTTTACAATTTATGTGTACATTATGAAAGGCCAAAGTTGAGGTAAAATTTGTGCAAAACACCTATTTTTGGAGGCTTACACTGAATTTAGTTCTACAATTTTTTTATTTTTTGCTTTGACAGAAGCCTAGATATAGTGCATAAGATACCTTTCAGTTCAAAAAATTCAAAGATATATGTCTAACAACGGCATAATCACGCACGAGCGTTTGTCAAATTTCTCGCGAAAAGTATGGCGGGTTGGCTGCTCTTAAGTTCCCACAATGCAATAAGCATACATTTTTAATGTGAGTCAAAACGAGCGTATGACTATGTAAGAATCATTTGGAAAAGGCGTGGGTTTCTACAAGTATTTAAATAAGATAAGATATCGTTATTTCTATTTAAACCTAAAAATAAATAACTTAACCACACAAAAAGATTGTCAAATCAGTCGACTCCTTTGAAACAAACAGAACATGGTCTGTGACATTCGTGTCATTTTCTTTGACGTCCCTTGAACAAAGAACGAATATGACGTTACTGTCAACATGTCAACCTTGAAGGCATATGCGGTTAACAAAAATCTTAATAATATTACAGTGAAATAAAGATTTATCTAGTGAACAATAGTAATAGTGTCCACTCCACTCCACAATGAGTGTAAAAGCACTTGAAAACAATTTCACCGACAAAGCATAGTCAATGTAACGCCAGGTAATATGCCAAAAGGGTAGGCAGAGGTGTACCTAGTATTAGGTGCACTCGCATTTCACTAGTTATGTTTAAGTCCCATGTAATAGGGGGCCTAGCCTATTTCCATCAACTGGGCTCAAATCCAGACTCCGTGGCTGCTACTGACAAATTCCTGATGGAAAATCCCAATAACACTGCCCGACCCGGGAATCGAACCCAGGACTTCATGCTCAGGAGTCGTGTTTGCGACCAATCGACCAACGTGGCAGTCGACATACACATACACATAAAAAAAGGTCGATCACTTTGAAAAATCGAAATCTTTTTTGTTACGGTAGATTATATTATGATTTCTTCTTCTTGTATTTATTACTAGCTTCTGCCCGCGACTTCGTACGCGGATCCTGTTGCTTATGCCAGCGACAACGGGGTCTTCAAAATCGAAGACCTCAAAACGTCTGATGTGAAATTTTAAGAGCCCGGGGACGGGAATACAACGGGATGCGCGAGACGATTCAAGACGTTCCAGATCTTTCATTTTTGTAAGTCAACAGGAAATGCCTATCAGACTAAACATTTTTATAAGTCAACAGGAAATGCCCATGAGACCAAACAACACTTGCTGAGACGTCATTCCTATGTGTTATGGTGTAGCTGGGCTCTTAGAGTTCTACAACAGGTGTTCCAGATCTTCGATTTTTATAATTCAACAGAGAGTGCTCATCAGATTGAACAACTTTTGCTAAAACTTCATTCCTATATATATGTTATAGTGTAGCTGGGCTCTTGGAGTTCCACATCAGGTGTTCCAGATCTTCAACAGAAAATGCTCATCACGTGGAACAGTTTTTGCTATGGTACCATTTTTTTATCTCTTATAGTTCAGCTGGTCTGTTGCGGTTCTGCATCAGGTGTTTATGTTTTTTCCAAGATAAAACTCAACGGAAAATGCCCATCAGACAGAACAACTTTTGCTAAGACGCCATTCCTATATGTGTTATGGCATAGCTGGGCTTTTGGAGTTCCACAATAGGTGTTCCAGATCTTCGATTTTTATAAGTCAACAGAGAGTGCTCATCAGATTGAACAACTTTTGCTAAAACGTCATTCCTATATATATGTACCTAAGTGTAGCTGGGCTCTTGGAGTTCCACATCAGGTGTTCCAGATCTTCAAATTTATTCTCTCAGCAGAAATTGCCCATCACGTGGAACAATTTTTGCTATGGTACCATTTTTGTATTTCTTATAGTTCATGATTCTGCATCAGGTGTTCAAGTTTCCAAGATAAATTATAGCCTATATCTTGCCCAGACTTAATACCTATACAACAACAAAAAAATCATTCAAATACGTCTAGTAGTTCCGAAGATTAGCGTGTACAAACAAACAGACCCACAGACAAACAGACACACAGACAAACAGACAGATTTTTTTTTTGGATTCGTGCTCTATTGTTTCTAAACCCCCCTCAATTATTTCTTTTTTAATATATTCAATGTACAGACACAGTTTTTCTACTGTTTTATTATATGTACTAGCTTCTGCCCGCGACTTCGTACGCGGAACCTGTTGCTTATGCCAGCGACAACGGGGTCGTCAAAATCGACGATCTGATACGTCTGATGTCGAAGCGCAATTCTCTATCCGTGAACGTCTCCGACTCGCGAGACAATGCGTGACGTTCACGATCAGCAGTCAGTCGCGTATCACGTTCCCCACTTGTCTCTAGATACCTAGAAGTCGATGTGTAGATACGCTGAAAACTCAAGCGTAATTCTCTTTCCGTGAATGTCTCCAACTCGCGAGACAATGCAGACGTTCACGATCAGCGGTCAGTCGCGCATCATTTTTATCACTGGTCTCTAGACACCTGGATGTAGATGCGTAAATACGCTGAGAACTCAGGTGTGCTTCGCGATCCGAAGAGGTTTCCACGGAGCAAGTTGAAGCCTGATGTTCTCGAACAGCATTAAGTCTCTTCTGACGCTCTTCGGTAGATTCTTGGGATCTTATGATCCTCAATCTTTTAGCTCCTTTGGAACACTGGGAAAGATTTGACCTCTTTCTAGGCATGGTTATAGTTTTATTAAAATCTAAGTAACTGCTCCGCTGCGTTACCGGGTAGGCTACCGTGCCACGTAGATAAATGGAAAAGGAAATTAAACACTAAAATAACATAAGCCGGAAGACAGTTTTGGCCAGTAGACTCAAATTTTCAATGATACACCATTATCATCGAAAATCAGTCCTAAACTGTTACCACCTTGACCGCGTGAATATTTTATAATTATACATTGAAATTAGTGATAGCTTTGATTTCCACATCAGATCTTCAACACGAAATGCCCATCAGACCGAACAACTTTTGCTAAGACGTCATTCCTATATGTGTTATGGTGTAGCTGGGCTCTCGGAGTTCCACAACAGGTGTTCCAGATCTTCGATTTTTATAAGTCAACAGAGAGTGCTCATCAGATTGAACAACTTTTGCTAAAACGTCATTTCTATATATATGTTAGTGTAGCTGGGCTCTTGGAGTTCCACATCAGGTGTTCCAGATCTTCAAATTTATTCTCTCAGCAGAAAATGCCCATCACGTGGAACAATTTTTGCTATGGTACCATTTTTGTATCTCTTATAGTTCAGCTGGTCTGTTGTGGTTCTGCATCAGGTGTTCAAGTTTCCAAGATAAATTATAGCCTATATCTTGCCCAGACTTAATACCTATACAACAACAAAAAAATCATTCAAATCCGTCCAGCAGTTCCGAAGATTAGCGTGTACAAACAAACAGACAAACAGACAAACAGACAGACTTTTTTTTTTGGATTCGTGCTCTATTACTGTTTCTAAACCCCCCTCAATTATTTCTTTTTTAATTTATTCAATGTACAGACACAGTTTTTCTACTGTTTTATTATATGTATTTTAATTTTAATATATTCAATGTACAGACACAGTTTTTCTACTGTTTTATTATATGTATATAGATTGTGCTTATATTTTTATTTCAAACAGGGTATTTCTATTTAAAAAAAACACTCAAAACTTTTTGAAGTCGGTTCAAAATTATATCAGCTTATGCTAGTGATCACAAACTTTTCTTGATGTGTGTTCATTCATACAACACACTCATAATAAACTTACTACTTACTCGATTAATGCTGTTGACAATATTCAACACAAAATTAACACATTTAAAACCCGAAATGCTTATAAACACACTACAACATGAAATCCTAGTACGTCATTCTTCACTATAAACTAAAGACAAAGGAACTACATCTTCCTCTGTAAGTCAGAGCACCTGAGCTCCACTAATTCAGGTTACTTATTTTAAATATCCAGTAAAAGGAAGGTTTTGCGTATTTTTCAAAGCGCTCTCTAACAATCTTTCTTTGTCTCCACTATCTGGGACGCTCTCTCAGAACTAAAAAGATATTCCAATAAGGTTGTGGGCAGAGTGGTGAGATAATAGCGTTAAGCGACGAGCATAGTAAACATAAAAGTTGATAAAAGAGTCCTCAGTGATTATGATAAGTAGAACGATTGTTGAAAACTGCCTATGAGCTGCAATGCCTTAATACGCTTCAGGGTAAGATTAAGTGGGTTGCTTTAAAAAACTTAAATTCAAATATAATGTTTGGTATCTTATACTACTGATTACTGATTGCTGGGTATGCAAACCAATACAAAAAATTACACATTCATCTTCGCTTGTATCGAGCCGAAATACTCCAACGAGTTATACAATTTATGCCGTAGTAAAAGCTTGTTAGGAAAGTGGTGTGACAATCTTATTTGAAACGTTTCGTTTTTCTACATCAATTATTGGCATAAGTTTTTATTACCAATATATGTAGAATGACTGAAAATAATGTCACTTTGCAGTAGAGCAGTTACGTAAACTGCGTTCATTGCAATCTAGATTTCTGCGACAAAAGTTAGTAACGTAATGATATGGAGAATTATTTTTTGTTAAATAAGTTAATAAGTGACCCCGCTTTTCCCATCCTACCAATCCGCTACCTTACATGTCAGCCCGCAGAGATATCGCTCGGGGATATTTTCTTTAGATTAAACTAAAGACGTAATCTTTGTTTGAAACGTGTAATTTATGTTCGGTATTATAATTAGTTATAATGTTGGTAATGTACTAATGTATTCTAGGTAAAGTAGTCAATAATTTACAAACAAAGGAATTTGCAAAAAAAATCATACGATTGGTAAATGGTTTAACAGTTACTAAGGCCCGTTTTTTATAACTTACTTACCGATAAATTTCCGTTAATATTTCGTCTCGTAGATATCGATGTTTCTATTAACAAACTTAGCTTGAAATTTCCTATCCGCGTCACTTACCTGTCACTTGATTCATAGAAAAATTAAAGAAAGATTTTCTGTGACGTTTTGTTTCTAACCATCTGTGAGCAAAATGTCAAACAGACAGAGATAGCAACCTACCGAAACCGAACAGTAAGTTATTGAAAATGGCCGTCAGTTATCATAAATCATTAGGTAAGGACAACATAGACAAATAATTGAATGCTCTACGTAGTTGCAATATTTTATCAACTATCTGGTGTTCACGACACAAGCCTAAGCTCGTTGCTTAGTATGGCATTAGATTGCGCTGTGTTTAATGTCCATAGCGTAGCGATATTTCTTTCTTTCTTTCTTTCTTTCGTTCTTTCTTTCTTTCTTTCTTTCTTTCTTTCTTTCTTTCTTTCTTTCTTTCTTTCTTTCTTTCTTTCTTTCTTTCTTTCTTTCTTTCTTTATTTATTTAATTATTTATAGACAGGTATTTCTACGTATAGTCGCGATCGTAATTGCATTATCACGCACCGACCATATGTGATAATCAATAGTCTGATAGTTTCAACCTCATTGTCACATCAATGTATTGGGTATTGTTGTTAAAAGACTCTTTTAACAACAATGCCCAATACATTGATCTTTTAAAAAGAGGTACATACCTTAGTTTTAATTATCTCGAAATAATGGAAAACCTGTTTCATACAAATAACATAACATCACGCCTGTAATACCCGAAGGTAAGGACAGGAAGGAAAGTACAGAACATGTCAAGCTACTACAATCTGTCAAATTTCTTTAATAGAATTTCAGTATTTAATCGCTTAAGCATTAGGTTCAAGGTTGATTGGGACTAGCCGTGTGTTATCCGGCAGAGTAGAATAGAACCAACCCATTACACTCACAGGTGTCGTATAAGGCGACTAATGTCTGAGGCAGAACACCTTGCGCCTCCGTAGACCAGAGAATGGGCGTTTTCTGTTAGTCTTTCATCACTGCTATCTCCAATCCGCCTGCCAAGCGTGGAGATTACGGCAAATTCATTCCCCCAAATTGGGAGAGGCCATTGAGCATATAATCTTGCTCGATGGGAGGGGTCCGTGGCTTAGGCCCCCAGTGGTCGACGCACCCGTGGTCAGCGCCCCTGATTCGATTCATTTGTTTTTTGTTCTTTTTCTCTTAGTACAGTCATCAGCAGGTACGAAAAAAAAGTTTTCGACCTCGAGGAGCCTGTGGGTGAAGGATAAAAAAAAATTTTTTTTTTCGGCCGCGATGTGCCTGAAAACTTCAAAATTTTCGGACTGTTAGTATTTTTCCTCGGTAGGTACAAGACACAATTCCCAAGTTAACGAAATTTTGGGATATTGTTCCGGGGTGGTGTAGGATCAAAAAAAAAAATTATTGTCAGGCTTTAGCAATTTTACTACACCACCACACTAGCCATGTCTTTTATTGCCTCATAAACAAATCTTTGGTGTCAAATGAACAATAATAATTACAAATCCTAATTTTCCATAAAAATATTTGTTTATCTTAATTTTAACTATAGATCATCTAGCGAAGACTTTTGTTAAATATATATAGATATATATATATATCAGATAGAGCCTCTTGCGGCGATATATACATACTTACTATCAATATAAGTACATTTATTATTTCTGTAAAACATTTTGTGATTTCCAATCCAAAAAAAAAAGGGATATCGTATTACCCAGTACTAACTGGGTTGTGGAGGTAAGATAGGCAGTCGGTCCATGTAAAATACTAGTATTAGCTGCATCTGGTTAGACTGGAAGCCGACCCCAACATAGCTAAAGGCAGATGATGATGATTTTTGTGCCTGACAGTACATTTGATCAAAAATTGCTTTGAATTAAATTTATCGAATCGGGGGCGTCGGCCACGGGTGCCTCGACCACTGGGGGCCTAAGCCACGGACCCGATGGGAGAGGCTTATGTCCAGCAGTGGACGTTATGGGCTGTTGTAGTGTAGTGATTGGGAAAATTTTACACTAATCCAGACTCTGTGGATATTACTTAAAAATTCCTGACAGAAAAACCCACTATCAGTTTGTCCGATCCGGGAATCGAACCCAGGACCTCATGCTCACAGTCTGACCACTAGACCGACGAGGCAGTCATACCTAGCCTATCTGTTGGCTTGGACCATATCTAGGTACTATAATAGGTACATCTACACGAAAGAAACGGTTAGTTATTTTCAGCCCGCACAGATCAGCGTTTCATATTAAATTAATATTACAAACATGGCCAGATATATGCCACTTTGATATAGCAATAAGCGCAATGACCTAAAAACGTAGATGGCATAATTTATCTACATCGATGCCACGACCTTACCCACTGCTCTATTTTTGTATTTGTTTCATGTAGAATCTTTTAAGATTGCTTTGAAGTTGAAATAAGTAATGGAATGCACAGGTTTATACATACCATCCATTAAAACACCCTAATAACTACGTCAAGTCGTTGGTTCCGGCTGTCATTTGTAGATCTTTGACAGTCGTTACAGATGGTAGCAATGACGTATTATATATAGACACGTCATGAACCAACATCGCGGCGCTTAAAACCGGCGAAAATACTAGAACTACTTATAAGCGTGAAGAAAGAGAAAGAAAATATGACACCAAACGGCGGGATGCCTGTTGCGAGAGGGAGATAAATATACATCTTCAGTCACATCATAGGATTTATTAAATTATAAACAAACGTAGCGTCGCGCGACAGGTTGGTGCGTAACTAAGCGCGATGTGGCCAATTGGCTTCATTTCATGTTGTCATTTTAGAGTGCGGACAACGTATCTATAGTTTATATATCATTGGATGGTAGGTACAAACCTGTGCATTCCATTACTTCTCAGTGGCCCGAAAGTCTGACAACTAGTCTTACCAAAGGGTAAATGAATAAATAAATAAATATCACTGAAAATTACACACAGCGCCATCTAGTGTCATACTACGCAACGAGGCTTGTGTCGTGGACACCAGGGCCCTGTTTTATGAAGCTGACAATCCGACAAGTCGACATATATGTCAAAAAGTGACAGTTGTAATTTTTTTCTGTTTTATAAAGCTGACACTGTGTCATAATTGTCATGTTGGAAAAATCACAAATATGGTATCCCTGTTTTATGAAACTATTTTAGCGTATTATCCAGTACTAACCGGGTTATGGAGTTCAGATAGGCAGTCGCATAGAGCGACTACATCAGGTTCGACCGGAAGCCGACCCCAGCATAGTTGGGAAAAGGCTACGCAGATGATAGACCATCAATAATGAATTGAGTCGAAACAAGTATGCTTCCATGTTATTATTTTATTATTCTAGGAATAGGGCTGTGACCGGCGGTACTATGTTATGCTAATTACACCTTATAACATCATCTATTTGCCAGTAAAAGTCCCGTCAAAATCGGTTCAGCCGTTTCGGAGATTAGCCGGAACAAATGTTTAAAATAAATGTTTTCTTGTTATAAGTATCGTATATATTTACATATACATCACGTACAAACTGTTATTTTGAAATTACAAACAAACACTTCAATTTTATTTATTTGTATAATAACTAGCTGTTTCCCGCGGCTTCGCCCGCGTCCAGTTCGGTAACTGTCCCACTGAATCATACTAAAGGGATATATAGTGTCTTACATGTTAATCCACGTTATAAACTATCTATGTGCCAAATTTTATAATCATCACAATTTATTATTGTCACCACAGTCACCATCATTATCACAATCACCATCACTATCACAACCAACATCATTATCACAATCACCATCACAATCACCGTCACTATCACAATCACCATCACCGTCACAATTACCATCAAAATCACTATCACAATCACCATCATCGTTATCACAACCATTATCACAATCACAATCACCATCACCATCACAATCACCATCACAATCACAATCACAATTACCATCACAATCACCATCACAATCACCATCACAATCACCATCACTATCACAATCAGAATCATCATCGTTATCACAATCACAATCACCATCACAATCAAAATCAATATCATAATCACCATCACTATCACAACCGCCATCATTATCACAATCATTACCACAATCAGTATCACAATCACCATCTCAATCACCATCAAAATCACTATCACAATCACCATCATCGTTATTACAACCATTATCATCGTAATCACAATCATTATCACAATCACCATCACTATCACAATCACAATCACCATCACAATCACCATTCAATCACCATCACAATCACCATCACAATCATCATCATCATTATCACAATCATCATCATCGTTATCACAATCATCGCAATAAATCGACAATAAACCTGTATAGAAGTAGAATCCGCCATCGTCTGGATCTCAAAATAAATGCAATTTTCGTAATCAGCAACCCTGATAATCTCGGTATCGACACCCATATTGATTTTTAGACATTTCAACCCCATCGCACCCCAACAGGGAATGATGATATTTCAGGTCCGCCACATTAAATCTTAAAATCGTTGTTTTTTGTAATACACCCAACCCAATTCACCATACAAACAATACCTATGTTGAATTTCAGGCTTTGTTACCCCATTTTCCCCTTTAGGGGTTGAATTCTGAAAAACCCTGAAACACAAATGTTAACCTATTTATCGATAGGAGTACTCCTGGTAAGTTTCGAATAAAGTAGTCTAACTAATTTTATTTATCTTTGGACCCCGTTTCGACTCCTTATGGGGTGAATTTTAAAAAATCTTTCTTAATGCACCCCTAAACCTCATAAAGAATCTATGTGCCAAATTTGGAATCTCTAGGCTCAGCGGTTTGGGCTGTGCATTGATTTTTATACTTTGCCACCCCATTTCCCCCTCTTAGGGGTTGAATTCTGAAAAAACCTGAAACCCGTTTCTACTCATTTATCAATAGGAGCACTCTTGTGAAGTTTCGAATAAAATAGTCTAACTAATCTTATTTCCCCATACAAAATTTGAAGCCCCGTTTAACCCCCTTAGGGGGTAAATTTTGAAAAATACTTTCTTAGTGCACCCTTAAACTACATAAGGAACCAATGTGCCAAATTTGGAATCTCTAGACTCAGCGGTTTGGGCTGTGCTTTGGTTTTTAGACATTGACACCCCATTTCTCTTAGGGGTTGAATTCTGAAAAAACCTTGAAAAAACCTTGAAAAAACCATTTTTTTATTGCAGAAAACGCATTTTGACGGTAACCTATAGATTTATATAGTTGATGCCAGTTAAGATAAGAATAGCGGTCATTGACCCACCTACATTTATTAAACTTCTTAATTTTGAAACCCAAAAATAAGCATGTTCAAGTCTTGAATTGTCATCTATCGTGATCTTCAACATTTTTTGTAATGAAAAACGACAAATGGTTTATTTGTTTTGGTTCGTACGAAGAGATATTGGGGAAAGGGCAATGACCGCTATTCTCATCTTAACTGGCACCAACAATAGAAGAAGAATGGCCACTCATCCACACATATTCCATAACTAGCTCAACCACCGATCGATCACTGATATTATTTAGCTACTATAACTCACCCATGTGACGTCTACCTACCCCCACATAACAATGTTGAACGCCAAACCCCACGGTAATCTACTGTGTAATTAAACCAATAATTGTTCAGTTTACCAAGAAATAAGATGACCTCATTAATACCGGCTTTTTTAGGGTTCCGTACCCAAAGCGTTAAGGGCCTCTAAACTACCTAAAATTAGCAACTCTATTTGTGGTAGTTCAAACTTCGTTTGAAATACTGTTAGAATAACGTTCTAATCAGCTTGCACTACAAAGTGGTTGTTACGTCAGTCACTGCAGGCCGAATAGTGCGAATTTACTGGTTTTTTAGGGTTCCGTACCCAAAGGGTAAAAACGGAACCCTATTACTAAGACTTCGCTGTCTGTCCGTCTGTCTGTCCGTCTGTCCGTCTGTCCGTCTGTCTGTCACCAGGCTGTATCTCATGAACCGAGACAGCTAGACAGTTGAAATTTTCACAGATGATGTATTTCTGTTGCCGCTATAACAACAAATACTAAAAACAGAATAAAATTAATAGTTAACGTTAATCCTCAACTTTACTATATATTTATTTCAAAATTAATGCTGCAGTATTTTAGGCGTAACAGAGGATCATGCTAAGCCATTTGAGGTAGTATAGGCCTTAAAAAGGGACCCTATACTAAGGTCTCCACTGTCCGTCCGTCTGTCACCAAGCTGTATCTCATGAACCGTAATAGCTAGACAGTTGAAATGTTTACAGATGATATATTTCTGTTCCCGCTAGCGGCAACAGAAATACATCATCTGTGAAAATTTCAACTGTCTAGCTGTCACGGTTCATGAGATACAGCCTGGTGACAGACAGACGGACAGACGGACAGACGGACAGACGGACAGACGGACAGACAGCGAAGTCTTAGTAATAGGGTTCCGTTTTTACCCTTTGGGTACGGAACCCTAAAAATACTAAAAACAGAATAAAATTAATATTTAAGGGTTTTTTTGCTCGATATTAATAACAGCAACAGGTAGACACTTGAAATATTCACAAAATATTTAGTTGTAAATTCACTTTAAAAACAAATGATCGAATTACAATTAAATAAATATTTAAAGGGGCTCCCCATACAACAAACGTGTTTTTTTTTTGCCGTTTTGTCTGTTGTATAGAAAATGGTACGGAACCCTTCGTGCGCGAGTCCGACTCGCAGTTGACCG